>JANBXA010000651.1:86277500-86877500 GCA_030556225.1 Cricetiscus sungorus | reverse complement strand
AGTCTAAGAGGAAAGGTGTCCTCGCCATAGGTCCAAGAAGAAGAAGAAGGGTCAGAGAGGCAGGGCTTGCTTGGCTCAGGATTCTACGATGTTTTGGTGACCTTGCAGCTGTCACTGTTCTCTGCTTTCTTTCTCAGCCCCTCTTTCAGGTTGTACCCAATTCGTCATTCAGCCTGAGTGTGTCAAGGTTGTGTTGATGACTGAAGGTCAACCTGCTTTTCATAATTGTTCCAGAGAGACTAGTCATTCTGGAGCGCTCACAGAACCACAGTTCATGCAGCCCCAGTTGCTAGGGAGCAAACTCCCGATGTCCAGTCCCACTGTGGCAAGAGAGGAACAACATATTTGAATACAGGATTCCGATTGGCCCTTCACTTCCTCTGTTGATAAAATCACTTTTCCTGGACTCTGTTAGAGGGGAAAGGCTTGTCCTCCTGCAGTAAGTGAGAACATGAGTTTGCAGCGGATAGCTTCAAGCCTGTTCGTGGTGGCAAAAAGGCTCTGGAAAATTTTCCTAAATCTCTAGCGACGTTTCTTTTAATAACTGGATATGTTTGTGTGTGGCATGTTATTTTTTCCCCTCCTTTGAGAAGTATCCACATTAGCGTAATAGGAACGTTAATAAACTCCCAGCATGCACTGCAGCTTTGAAAGGATGTTGTTTTCGGCACCTGCTCTTGCGATCCTGAATTCATGCTACCTTTCTATGCCAGTGGAATCCATAAGGCCTCAGGATTCCAAACTGGAGTCCTAGAGCCCAGGAACCACCCTGGTGCCCATGCTTGTTTCCATATTCCGTGCCTGTGTATTCTGTTTGATCTCCAGGAAAGCAGCCTGTCAGTGTCTTTATTCTAAACGTGAAATCTGCTGTACTACTGCGTAAAGCCCTTTGTTGTCTCCTGTTACTGTTTCCTGGTCCCACAGCTTCACCAAGCACAAATAACACACAGAAACACTGTATTCGATATAAAGCTGTTGGCCTGTTAGTAGCATTTCTTATTTGGCTAGCTCTGTCTTAAATATTAACCCATTTCTATTCATCTAAGTATTTCCATATGGTCTTATCTTACTGGAGAGAGGGTCCTGAGTTCTCTCTCATTCCTACATTTTGAATCTCCTCCTACCTCTCCCCAAATCCTCCTTGTCCCACCTACCTTGCTTTCCTATTAGCCAACAGTGCTTTATTCATTAACCAACATGAGAAACATATTTACAGAATGACATCCCCCACCCCATCAGTCTCCTACTTACTTGCTGTCTTGTGTCTATAAAAACTGTAGCTGTCATCCATTTCTACCTGCTATTTCTACTTGAAAAAAAAAAGTCATTTTTTTCAGAGCAAATTTAGGTTTTCTGAAAATTGGAAGGTCAGAAAATTGGAAGGTACAGAGCCCCTGCATCTGCAGTGACCAGGGAGTCTCCTACCAGAGCAGTGAATTTGATGCAATTGATACACCTATATTGCCATGTCATTACCTTCACCCCAATCTATTTATTCTGTTTCTTTTGACAAATAGGTAATGTGGTGATTTGAATGAGAATACCCCACCCCCATGCTCATATGTTTAACATTTGGTCCAACTGGTAGAACTCTTTTGGAAGGATTAGGGGTGTTGTCCTATTGGAAAAGGTGTCACTAGGATGGGCTTTGAGGCTTCATGAACCCAATGCATTTCCAGTTAACCCTCTCTGCCTTGTGCTTGTGGGTACAAATGTGAGCATTCTGCCACTCTGCCCTTATAGACCCTAACTCTGAAATTGTAAACCCCAAATTACATGCTTTCTTATATGTGACCCTGGTTATGTTGTTTTATTATAGCAACAGAAAAATAACTAAGACAGAAAATGTCAAGTGGACAGCATTGTAACTCCACATGGCAGAGTTTGACAGCCCTGAGAACCCTCTATGCTCTGGCTTCGCCTCATCAAACCCTTTTCTTCATCTAAAAAAAAATACTCATCTTTCCGTGGTCTCTATAGATTTTCCTTTCTCACACTGTCATTGAGTCAGAATCTCATGATATGTAGCCACTTTGGATACGTTTGTTTCAATTAGTGATATGCATTTAGCTTTTGTTTGTGTCTGACACAGTTTGATAACTCACTTATTTTCAATCTAAAATAATATTCAGTGTCTCTATGTAACTAGTCTGTTTATCTTTAACAAAGGACCACTGTCTGAGTCATTTCCAAGTTTGTGATACTATGAATAAAGCTTATATAAATTTATGTTGCAAAGTTTTGTGATACCTAAGTGTTCAACTGATTGGCTCAGTTCCAAGAATAGAACTGCGAGGTCCCAATGTTAGAGTGTCCACAGTTTTCTAAGTCCACAGTTTTCTAAGGAGATCCCTTCTGTGTGCCCACTAAATGGCACCATTTTGATTTCCCACCAGCATGGAAAACAGTGACTGTCTTATAGTCTCTCTAGGTTTTGATTTGGGTATTATCCTGGACTTTGGTCTACAGGGAACAATATCTTCCTTTTGTTCTGCTGCACTTTTCATGCTGTGCATCTCTTCATGATTCTGTGCTACTTCATGTCTTCAGTAAGGTATGCCTTAAAGACTTTGGCATGTCCTTTTGTTGTATAGTTCCTTCATATGGCATTGCATTTTAAGGATTCTTGTACATTTCAGATAGCAGTTCTTTATTAGATTTTTTTTCAGATATTGTATTAGTTCTTGAGAGTTTCATACAACATGCTGTGGTCATATTCATCTCCAAAACTATTCCCCAACTCAACTCTTTTCCAATTCACCTAGCTGTGTATCCTTTTAAAAATATCTGTTTCAAATCCTTCAAGACCAATTTATTCTTTCCAGATATTCTTGGGTGGGTGGTCTCCCATTGGACCATGACTGACAAAACTATTTAAGTGTATAGTGGCTACACACTTTAAAATTATCCCTCCCTCTCCCAGAAGGTAATAGTTGTCAATAGCTCCATGGCTAGAGGTAAGATTGTGTATCCATCTTTTCTCTCCATGCTAGGATTTTGTCTTGGGCTTGTTTTGTGATGCTGTTACAACCACTGTGAGTTCTTATATGTAGCTAGATGCCCTGCTGTGTCTAGAAGGTAGTCTTCCCTTGTAGTCACTCACTGTCACTGGCCTTTACATTCATTCTGCTCACTTTGCTGCAATGATTCTCCAAGACCTTGGTGTGTGTATAACATACATACATATATACATACGTGTGTGTGTGTGTGTGTGTGTGTGTGTGTGTGTGTGAGAGAGAGAGAGAGAGAGAGAGAGAGAGAGAGAGAGAGAGAGAGAGAGAGAGAGAGAGCTTCTATGGTAGTATGTTTCCATATATCATTTTCAAAATTCCTGTAGTCTTATGTATCCCTCCCCATACTCCCTCCCATACCCTACCCTCAGCTCTGCCCTCCTCTACCCTATACTCAGCTCTGACATCCACTTTAAATCTTCCTGACCCAATATTCCCTTTTTTTGTACCAGTGCATTCTATTGGATATATGTTTTGTAAATATTTTCTTCCAAATGTGTGGTTTGTATATTCTCTCTATACCTCCCTCTTTACCTCACTCTCCCTCCATCTACCAGTGTTGTGGATTGGACATAGGCCCTCCTGCATGCAAAATAGAATCTCTAACACAGATCTATATCCCCAGTTGATCTTTGTTTTTTATTTTGAGACAGGGTTGCACTAAGTCTTCCAGACCACTATTTCTCTCACTCTGTAGCCCAGGTTAGTCTTAAACACATGGTCCTTCTGCTTCTGTGTAGAGAGTGGCTGTGCTACCATGGGTCTGTGCCATCATGCCCAGACTATTGATTATTTTGATAGTGTTTTCATGGAGTAGAAGCAACTGGCTTTAGTGAGGTGCAGCTTAATTAATTGCTTCTATAGTGTTTTCATGGAGTAGAAGCAACTGGCTTTAGTGAGGTACAGCTTAATTAATTGCTTCTGTCACAGATTTTGCTCTTGCTATTACATCTAAAATGTCACCACTGCCCTCAGGTCATCATGATTATGTCCTGTTTTGGATCATATAACATTAAAGAAAACAACAAACTTAGGCATGGTAAAAGGAGTAATCACCAGAGTTAGGAGACAGCCTACAGAATAGAAAACAGACAACAACAAAGAAAACATCCAACAAGATAAGGGAATAAAAAATACCTAGGATATAAAGAACTGGAAAAGTTGATGTGAATGGGGTGTGTTTGCATGTATGTGCCTATGTATGAGTAAACCAGAGGCCAGCATCACTTGTCCTGGGAGGAAAGCCATATACAATTCCTCTTTGTCTTTGGAGACAGACTCTCACATTGGTCTTAGAGCTTTGCCTCTAGGCTAGGCTGACTGGCCAGAGAGTTCCAGGGAGCCACCTGTCTTCATCTCCCATGATCTGGGATTACAGGCCTATGCTCCCATACCCTGCATTTTTATAAAGGTTCTGGGGATAAAAGTCAGATCTCAATGCTTGTACAGCAAGAACTTTCAGATTGAGCTGTCTCTCTCCAGTCTGGCAATGGAATTTTATTTAGTTACAATGAGAAAGAAAATCATGACATTTGCAGGAAAATGGATGCGACTGGCATCAAAATTGTGGTAAGTAGAGTAAGCCAAATTCAGATAGACAGATACTGTGTTCTCAAATGTGGACCTTAGATTTGAGAGAATGTATATGTGTGTGTACATGTGTATGTGTCTATGTATGTGTGTACATGTGTGTATGTGTATGTGTGTATGTGCATATATGTATGTGTGTGGTTCATGTGTGTATGTACAAGTGTATACGTGTGAGCACATGCATATGTTGGCTCTACAAAGGGGATTATTAGAGGGAATAGATAGGGCTTAGGAGCAAGGTAGGGACAAAGAAAGGAGAATGAGGCACCAGCAACATAGGAAAGAACCTACTGGAAGAGAAAGGTGCAGGAAGGTGGTGGAGAGGGTAGGGGGAGAAAAGACAAATAAGAGGAAAGTGTGTTTGGAAACACCACGTGAAACAGCACACTGACTCTAAAAGTTAACCAAGAATTAAAGTCCTTGAAGATTGTTTTCTGGGAAAAACTCAGCCAAATAAAGCATGTAGAAAATCATAACTTGAGAAAAAGATTTCTAGGATCACTTATCTTTACTGAAAGAGCACCAAAAATGTTGCCAAATTTCACCATGATTCGTAGCAATATAAACAGTGTTTTAAAAAGTCTGTTTTGAAACAATGCAGGGTTATTAATTAATAGTAGTGTTATGGGTAGAATATTTTTATTCTGGTTGTAGGGTGTTTTATAGATTATTTAGGGTGCTGGGAGAGTCCCAGAACAGCATGGGAGCTCGAGTATTACTAGTTATTTTGTAGAACCCTGCCTTTCCTTAGCAAATGGGTATCATTCACTCATAGAGTTAACTTGCTGGTGTCATTAGAGGTCCTGTGCTTAGCAGATGAGTAAGTTAAGAGGGAATATCTGACTCTCTATGGAGACTGGATATCTCTAAAATACTGAGGTGATTTAAATGAGAAATACCCCCTGACAGGCTCAGGTATTTGAACACCTGGGTGGTGCAGTTTGGGGAGGTCGTGGAAATTTTAGGAAGTAGACCATTTTGGGGAAAGTGCATCACTTGGGCGGGCTTGAAGGTATATAGCATCTCTCCACTTCCTGTTGTCTCTCTCTGTTTTGTGCTTTTTATTTACTTACTATTGAGAATCTGTGTGTGTGTGTGTGTGTGTGTGTGCATGTGCGTGTGTGTGTGTGTTAGAGAGAGAGAGAGAGAGAGAGAGAGAGAGAGAGAGAGAGAGAGAGAGAGAGGCACTGCTCTGTGCACACAGAGGTCAGAATACCAGAAGAGGACCTCCAGTGTCCTACACTGTCATTTTCCAACTTACTCCTTTGAGACAAGGGCCTCACTGGAGGCTGGACCTGTGCTGATGGCCAGCCAGCACCAGCAATTCTTCTGTCTCTGGCCCCAAAATGCTTGGGGGTGGGGATCCAAATCCATGTCTTTACGCTTGCATGCCAAGCACGGCAAGCACAGAGCCATTTCTGCAATTAACTATTCTTCCTACTCATTTGAGTGGAGTCAGTGGCTTCTCCCTGTGGCCATGGGGCAACTCAGTAGATCAGGCTAAGTCTTTGAAGGATCATGCTGTCTGCCTCCAGCAACTGTGCCCTGGATTCTGGAGCAGTTCACTGGGGTGAAGAGGTGAAAGGGTCAGAGGTCAATGTGAGGTCAGAGGTCAATATGAGGATGCTGATGTTGTCTTTTCAAAACCCTTAAGTGATTTTCTAAAATCAGGGCCTGGAAAAGTAGGTTGAACCCTGATCCAGGGACAACTGTTCTGCTTGTTTTCCCCCCTCTGATGGGGGCTTGCCTCAGAGCCCCTTCATGCATCACTGTAGAATCTTAATGGTGCATAGTTAGATCTGTAACAATGTCAAGGCAGAGTCTAACTACTGGCTGCTAGTTATATGTTACTTAAGGGTCATGACCTCAGTTGCCACCACTGTCTTAGCCCTTGCTCCTACTCCTGATCTCACCAGCTACACTTCTCAATACTTCGTCTGAAGCATGAAATGTAGCACTGTGGTTAGCACATGATACAGGCCCCATGAAGTAGATCCCCTTCCCCCTCCTGTTTCTTCTGCTTCCCCATTTTCAAGTTTGATTAGAAAATAAACTGTGGGAACCTAATACAAAAGCAGCAGAGTTTTCACTTACTCGTTATATAACTCAGTCCCAGTCTGTGGAAACAAATGGGACCTTCAGCCATTTAACCGAGTCACAGAGTTGAACTGTGCTGACCCTGTGACATCACACATGCGTGCGTGCTCGTGTTGCTTCCTGGCAAAATCTGTTTTCCATGGAAGCATGGTACTCTGTAAAAAGCACATCTGGCCCCCTAGACAAGGCTCTGAGGTGATAGTCAGGTAGACCGCCTGCCCCTAGATGCCGTGAGGAAGACCTAGACACTATTTGAAGTATACATGAGCTCCTCTCCTATAGTGTCTGAATTTCCTCTACTTGGACAGTTCTCAAGTTCTGTAGTTTTGTTGCCGAGGAATGTGTGAAATGAATTCTCTTTATCAGGTTTGCCTGCCCCACAGAGATAATTTAGTGACAGAACAGCTAGCGTTGATGTGTGATTTCTACCCTGTCGGACTTTCTTTTGAGGACAGCCAATTTTTACCTTTTTTTTTTTTCTTTCTTTAATCAGGAATCGTTCCACTTGAATTAGCTATGCCCCCCCCTTGTGCTAATTGACTGTATCAAAATGCTTGAGTTCCATGGGATGGGTGGAACCTGGTGTGATTTGTGGGGACAATGGGCCAGGAGCACCCATGGAGCACTATCTCTGCCCACAAATAGGTATTAAGCTTACAGATAGAATGCAAGAGAGAAAGCCCTGCCCTGGCCAGTTACTTAGAGTCTGTTCCAGGGAGCCTGAGATTGCTTCTGCAAACCCAGCTAATGCGATTGATCTGATTCACAGCTGTGGAAGGGGATGCAAGGCTCCTGCAAGGCTCCTGCCCAGCAACAGCACAAGACTGCAGTTCCAGCTGCACAAGGCTGATGCTGCCTAACTGTCCCAGTTAAGCGCTTTCTGAATTAGCACTTTAATCTCGTTAGTGGTCTATAGATGAGAACTCCTCTGGGCTGTCAGATGTTCACAAATAGGGCTATTGCCCAGGAGCCAATAATCTTTAAGAAACCAAAGCCATCTGGCTAAGGAGGACTGACTACACACACACACACACACACACACACACACACACACACACACACAGAGAGAGAGAGAGAGAGGGGGGGGAGAGGGAGAGGCAGGGGGAGAGGGAGAGGGAGAGGGCGTTCCATAGAAACTCCTCCTGGGGGGAGGCATGGAGGTTGTAAGGGGTCTTTGCTTGTCTTGGGGTGTTGCTCCTGCATGAAATCAGGGTTCACCTCTACTTTCCATTTTTCCCTTCCTTCCCATCCCTGTGACCTCCCTGTGCCTTCTCCACCACTCCTGTGAAAGGGGATTTAGATAAGACATATAGATGAGGATCTTCATGATGGACCAAAACAGGTGAAACACTGGTATCCATCCTATCCCATAACCAATGGGGGTGCTTCATTTATACTGCCTCTGTACAAACCACAGAGCCACTGAAGGGGACAATGCCACTGCGCCACAGTGCAGGCAGTGGAAGCATGCATGCTTTACATGGTGGTTCTATTTCCTTTTTGTGTCTAGCACTTTTGATTGGTATTTCTATTACGCAAGAGCTCTGTTTATAATTTGATTGGGATATAGCCTGTCTTCTGGCAGCTCTGCTTGTCCCTGGGCTGTATGTGCCATCAAATGTGACCCTGTCCCAAGTCATGTCCCTAGATGGCAGGGGGAAAGGCCTGAAGAATTCTTTCGAATTAAAATTCATTCTGGTGGCAGAGCTCCTGCAGGAGAGGAAGTGGCCTTTGGTTCTGTCACTTCTGAGGTCTCCTAAGTATACCTCTCCCTAATGCGTGGGAAACAATAGGCTGATGGATGTTTATTTGGGGTGAAATCACTTATACCAGAAACAGATGACCGCTGCAGGTTCCCATCCCAAGGATGCCCCCGGATGCTCTCTGTCTCTGACTAGAAAGCAACAGAGCAAGCTGGGGTCTGGGAATCCAGACCTAGTCCCCATATATCACACCTGCACCTGTTCCTATGCCCCAATGGGAATGGTCAGTGCAACAGGTGCGGGCAGGGTGGATATATCACTACATCTCCCTCTTCCACCTCTACATGGTATATCCAGAAGGAGCTCCCAGATAAACAGTCTACACTCACAGCACTTCTCCTGGGAACCTAGCCTGTCTCACACTAAATAAGAGTGGCTTCTTGCTCTGAGAGTTTCTAGGTCAGTTTGATAAGCAGGAGGTACATGACAAGGGATCAGGTGACAGGTCCTGCACAAGCTGAGCTAACCTGGAGCTGGGGTGGCAGCTGGGGGTCGGTGAGGGCTGGCACAGGGGGCAGGGAGTAGAGTGAGTGGGGATGAATGATATATTTGGGAACGTACCAAAAGCAGAAGGAAAGGAGCTTAGAGACACTTGCAAAAGTAGTAAAGACTACATATTAGGAACTGTGCAGGTAGCAGGGCTTGATGGCATACAACCTTAATCCCAGCACTTGGGGAGGCAGAGGTATGTAGATACCTGTGAGCTTGAGAACAGCATGGGCTGTGTAGAGAGATCCTGTCTACAAAAGCTCAAATGTGTGTGTGTGGTGTGTGTGTATGTGTATGTGTGTGTGTGTGTGAGAGAGAGAGAGAGAGAGAGAGAGAGAGAGAGAGAGAGAGAGAGAGAGAGAGAGAGAGAGAGAGAGAATGCTGTTTGGAGCTGTGTGAGCCATGCTAAAGAAGCTAAAGAGCTTTGACCTTGTTCAGCAGACAGCTGAAAGGGCTGAGGGCAGAGCCTCTATTCTAGAGCAATCCCTGTGCTCCATGCATGCAATGTGCAGGCTGCAGAACTAGACCCTGGCAGCTTTGTCAATGCAGAGCACCATGAAAAGCTGAGCTGGGAGAAATTGTGCTGTTTTCAAGGATTTGGGTGGAGCATTTCCAAGACAGAGCTTACATTCTGGAAGCATCGTTGTTGTGATATTTGACAGAAGAAATGAAACAGACACCTAGTTATTAAGGTGGTACATAAGAATAAAAATACTTGTTAAGTATGTGTAAAAGCAAATGGCCCCTGAGCCACCTTAACACTTCTCACTCTATGAAGAATTTAGCTTTGAAGGCTTACTACTTATGTGGACACACAGTGTGTGTGTGTGTGTGTGTGTGTGTGTGTGTGTGTGTGTGTGTGTGTGTGTTTGAAACAGAGGCATCAAGTGGGGAAGGAGAGAGAAAGAGAAGATTTTTCTTAACTTGACTCAAACTAGGATCGTGGAACTTCAATGGAGAAGATGTCTCCAATCAGATTGGCCTGTAGACAAATCTCTGGCATTTTTTTGACCTGTGATTGATGTGGGAAGCTCTAGGCTACTATGGGTAGTATCATCCCAGTGCTGAATAAAAGCCTGAGGAGAAAACCAGTAAGCAGTATTTCCCTATGTCCTCTGCCTCCCTTGAGGATGAATGAGGACTGGAGAAGCATGAGCCAAATGAACCCTTCCCTGTCTGTGTTGCCTTGATCATAGTGTTTATCAAAGCAACAGAAACTTCACTAACTCCAGTCAGTGAGAGGGAGAGAAAGGCAGAGGCAGGAGAGAACTTTCACAGTGATTTCATTTTGTATTTTGAGACAAGGGCTCCCTGTGCATCTCAGGATAGCTTTGAACTTGTGTGATCCTCCTGCCTCAACTTTCGTGTCACTGGAATTGCAATCATGAGCCACCTTGCCTGGCATCATTGCATATCTTTGTCTGTTTCCTGCAGTGCTGGGATTAAACACAGGGTTTCTGATGCTAGGGTGCTAGGTAAGTTCTACCCCTAAGTTCTACCCACCAAGACCCCATCTACAGAGTTAACAGCAGCACCTTCCCTCCTTGGGTGGCTGGCATGAGAACAAAGCGTGTCAGTATTTGTGAACTCCTGAATCAAGGTGAGTGGGCAAGCACTGCTAACTGTGGCTTCCCAAACCAATGTGCAGACATGCTTTCCCTACACCACGGAGATACAGTTAGAACTGTTCCCCACAGGGTCACATACTCCAACTCTCAGGGGCCAAGACACAGACACAACACAATCTTGAAACAGTTGTAGAGACTGCAGATCATGATAAGGAGAGACTAGTGTATACTCAAAGCTTCTTGGGAGGATATTTGATGGCTCAAAGGATTGATATTTTTAAATATTGCAAAAATGAAACATATATATATATATATATATATTGTGCTTATACAAATAGGGGACATTGTGAGGAGAAAAGCTGGGCTGTTGGTTAAAGTGATGCAGATCTTCACCGTCATTAAGCAGGGCAATATTCTTATTAGATGCCACCCTGTCACCATTTACCCACACAAGCATAGTGCAGGGCGGGTAAGGGTTTGGGAGAAGCACTTTTGTCTTACTTTCAGACAGAATTTATCATAGGAAAATTGGGAAGCTCACATGGTCAGTGAGCTGAGGTGGAAAGTGGTGCATCTGAATTCGGCATTTAGGATTCATATTTCCATGCTAGAGTCCACCAAACTCAGGAATCACAGTGCTGGGATTGTAGGCATCATTGATGCTGGCATCATTGGACCCATGGTTTCATCATGACAGAGCAATGACAGATGAGTAGGTAGGTAAATAGATGGATAGATGGATGACAGGTAAATGATAGAAAAGGGTAGTTGGCAGATAATAAATGATAAAGCAACATACAACAGTGAGGCACGTGATAGAGGGATAAAGGATAGAGACAGATTATATATGCACATATACATCACATATACATATCATATATATGGCAGGTAGGTACATTATAGGTAATAGGTGATAGATAGATAAATGATAGGTGACAGATCATATAGGTAAATGACAGACACCAATATAGACAAAGCAAGACATACATACATAGAGACAGACATACCAGATTGTATTGCCTTGTATTTCCTTGAAGGCGCAGGGCTATATATTATAGTTCAGAGTGCATTTGATGGTGTACATGACATCTAGACAATGCTCAGCATTCATTCATAACAGTCCCTGTGTCCACCCAGAGCCTGCTTAGGGCCAGGGCCTTGTCCTGTCTCCTCTCCACCCACAGGGCTGCCATATACAGACTGACCACTTATACATTCACTTTCATTTCTCTTTGTCTTACTTTCCTCATGGGATGCAGAAGGCAACACACATCTCAAGACAGATCTGCTTTCAGATCTGGATAAGATACCTAAAGCACTCCCTGTGTGCCTGCATAAAACATGCCAAGGACTCCTGGCATTATGCCTCAGTCTCAGTGTCGCTTATGGGCTCAAGTGTCGTGTTTAAGGGGGCATCAGAGATACATGAAAACAGTATGACAAGATCACAGGTTACCTAATCTCTAGTGAACTGCTCAAAATGTTCAACTTCATATCCAGGGGGCTGTTATATGTGTGACAGTGTTTGGAGGCCTGGTCACATGCCTTGTTTCTGTCTATTTGAATCTAACCATTCAGGTCTACAAACCAGTCTTGTAATTTCAGACCAGAATGGTATTATAGAATAATTATACTTATCCATAAAAATATAATGACAAATTTAAAGCAAGCTGATAGCCCAAGTTCAAGTAATTGTGCTACAATTTACCTAGTCAAATGCAAATCTGTCAAAGGAGACTCACCTGCTGAAGAATAGGCTTGCTCTGTTTTCTAAGCACAGCTCCTGGCTGGAATTGGGGGGCCACGTAGGCCTGGACTCCTTTGAACATGTATGTCTGTGCTCAGGAGCGCTTGCCTTTCTGTACACGAAGAGCTTCTCCACCCGCTGGAGTAAGGGGAGGTCAGGAGACTTAGTTTCAGTCTCAAAGTTACTAGTGTCCAGGCCAGAAGGAATTCCAAGGCGAGTGAACAGTTCCCTGGGGAGCAATTGCTTGGTGTTAGCCAGACTGGACACTAGATGTCACTGCGTTGCAACAAAATTCTGGTGATTGATCCATTTTATGTGGCTGTAAATAAGGGATTCAGCAGGGGGTGGGGAAGTTGAGTCCTCTACATAATGCACCCCCTGCGGGGTCTCTTAGTTGCTTCTTAGGAATAAGGCCCCAAGGCTTGCTAATTACCCAAGGACCTTTATTTTAAATGAATACATGTAAGAGATGTTTTACATATCACCAGTCATATTCAGATATCTATCTTGGCATGATTTTGATCTGTGGAGTGGAGAGCAGAGCAGACCAAGGCTAAAAGGGGCATACCACAGACCCCTCTCCTTATCTGTCCCCAACTCCCAGCCCTCTCATTCCACCAATGAGACTCTCCACCTAGGAGTCCCAGAGGCATCACAAACCTGTCAATCATGGTGTCTTCTCACAGGTTCCAGGAAGGGGTTATTTATCCATCTGTGATTTAGCTAGCCAGCCAGCTAGCTAGATGGATGGATGGATAGGTGGATAGATGGATAGATGGATGATAGATCAATACATAGATATAGATATACAGATTTATGGTTTGATTTTTATGTAAAAAAAAAATTGCCCCGATTTCCATTCCCTGTTTTCTCTGAATAAAAACCCTGTCTGCCTTCTTTACTCAGGAATGCAGGGTGTCCAATTTCATATTCTACAATCATCACTCTGCTACTGGTCACTTGAGTTGAAAGTTTCCTCTTTATGTATAAAGAGACAAAATAGTAAAACATCGATAATAACTATGATATTCAGAACCGTGAATGTCACCCCCCCCACACACACACACACTGCTGGCTAGGTGTCTAGGGGCCCCTTCTCAATACACAAGAAGTGATTCATTACTCTGTACAGTTTGTCTCTGGCACATTCCCCTACTTTGTAGCCCTGAGTCTTTATGGGTAGTGACACCTCCAAGCTAGGTGTCTTTAGTTACCACCTTTCCCTAGCTGCCTGGTGTGTTGTGCAAAACCCAGCTCTGACTTTCTGGGTCTCCATTGTTCATTGCAGCTACCCAGTTCTGCACAAGCCACTAAGTTTCTCTTCCTTGGGCCCCTTAAACATAATGGAAAAGGTTCCATCTAAGAGACCTCACAGGTGTATTCTGTATGGGACTCACCTCTTCCACCCCATGCTGAGTCCTTTATTTGCATGGTACTCTTCTTTCTGGCTTGGATGCCACTCAGGTCCCCCAAGGCTCTCCAAGAGCCCTTCACCCCATTTTTTTTTTGTCCAGCATTGCCCATACCTAGGGTTGAGCATTTATTCTTGCTGCTATAGGATGCCAATGCCTTCAAGCTACCATTCTCTAACATCCACTCTCTCTGTTTAAAAAGAAAGAACAACCAGTGTGTTTCTACTTTGCTGTCTGAGTTTCATTGATAGAATGAACTACATTCCCAAGGGAACTGCAGGTATGGCTCCTCTGGGGTGCACTGCAAAGACCAGAGAACAATTCGGGGGGGGAGATCTGCTGTGCAGGTCTGAGCATGTGGTTTTCAGCTTAGCAGGGTGGATTACAAGCTCTCTGCTCCCCTCTTTCCTCCTGCACGTCACCCTTTCAAGCAAGGTGAGGGTTGTTAAGTCTGGAAGTGACAAGTAGCTGTTCCAGGTAGAGAAGGATGGAGATGATGCCAAGTAGGACACTCTTGGGTTGGCCAAAGATAGGCACGACCTCCATTCTGGTCATAATGGGTGGGTGTCTGATGATTTTGTGAACACTGTGTATGTATATACACATACATACATACATACATACATACATACATACATACATACATATTATAAAGGGAAACCTGATTATTCACACACAGCAAAACCCCCAAGTGCAAAGAGGGCCTGCTTTGGGTTTCATGTTGGAACAGAAGAAAGACTAACCCACCAAGCAGGCTGCAAATGCAGACAAGTCAATTAAAGGTAAGACAACCTACCACTGAAAGCTAGCTTGCGAGGGCACATCCCGCTTGGCCCAGAGTCTGTTTGGTCATTTCCAGGGACCAGGAACCTGGAGCAGAGGATGGAAGTATAACTGCATGCTGTTCATCAGCTTGCCTGTACCGGGCCTGGGAACTCGCATAGATGTGGTAGTTTTACCCTTTTCTAGCTGACAGCATATAGCTCTCCAGGTAGTTGATATGTAGCTTTTGATTGCTAAGACCTGGAAGTGGGAGCAAGACTATTCTGTGCTCTACCGTGTTAGGATGAAGGAGATTTGAACCTATGCTTGTTTTGTTTGGGGGCTACCCAGAGGATGGGAGAAGTCGAGGAGAGAAGTTACCCAGAGACAGGGAGGGAGGTGGGGAGGTTTGCAGTAGAGGTTCACACCCCAAATGACCAATGCTTTGGGTCCCAGCCTCACTGGGACAACGGACTGGGAATGCAGAATGTGAAGGCTGAGCAGGTGGCCTGCAGAGGACCCACCCTGTCTGTAGGAGGGGTGAAGCCAAGTGGGGTCCAGGAAATGCCATCTGCCCTTCAGCAGGACTGTTACCACTGGGGCTGAGGCAATCTGAGCGGCTTCCAGCCCCGGCTGGCTCCTGCCATAGCAGCCTCTGGCGGCTCTGCCCTCTCCGGAACTGTCTTACTCGTCTGACTGTAAGGCCTTATTGATTGCTCAAAGTGAACTCTCAGCCCACGGCTTCCTCCATCCCTGGGCAGCTTGCATTTCCTCTGACGTGGTCTGTGTCTTCTCCCTTCCCCCAGTGCCCTGGGCTTTTTACATTTCAAATATTTGACAGCTGGGTGAACTTCTGCTTCCGCCCAAAGAAGGACTCATTGCAGTTCACAATGGCCGGCCAGTGGCACAGGGGCAACTGTTGCTCCAGCTGTGAGAGAGGCTTTTGCAAACGCTCTGAGGAAGCTGCTGTCCAGCTGTGCGCCTCGCCCTCTGGCAGCGGGCTGCATTTTAATCAGTGGGCTCTCACTCTCTGGGAGAAGGACTCATTTGTAGGGCTGGAGCAGATGGCCCCCGCCCCCAGCGCCTCAAGATCCTCAGGCCTTCCGCTCCGGCAGGTGAGGCCTGGTGATGTCAACGCAGGTGTGGGCTGGAAGTCCCAGCTCCAATCCAAACACCCAGTGCCAGTGTTAGCGCTGCCTATATTCGGCCCATGGCTCTCTAAAGTGTGCTGTAAGGAACATGGCCTTGGAAGCTAGAATCCTGTAGATAGCGGAACGATAGCACCAGATTTGATGAGAGGTGGGCCATTCTTCCCCGATGCTGTGAAGTAACCCAGCTTTCTCCTTGGACATCTCAGTGCATCCCCTGAGAAATCTGAGCCCTACCCCTTTGAGTGGAAAACTGCATGAGTCCATTAGTGTTCCTCCCTGTGGATATCTTAACCATTTCCTCCTGGTCACTTGTCTGACTTGGTCCTTCCAACCAAGGAGATATATAACAGCACTTGGTTGTAATAGATAAGTAGATATATAATAGAAGTCGGCTGTAATGGACAAGGAGATATATAACAGACAATAGGGAGGTAACATGAAGTAAAGCTCCCACTGATTAGGGTTTACTTGCATTGGTCTAGTTCCTGGTGTGCCTTCACAGTTGACCTCTTCCAGTCTCTGTGGACTTGAATTTAGTTGTCATTCCTACCTTTTCCTCTTCTCTAGGATGATATGGCCAGGGGTGGTATCATTGCTTTCACACAGCTCAGCATGGCAACCAGATATAGGCATGAAGAAGTTAAAATGCAAAGAGAAAACACAAGCTATACCAATGGCCACAAACTCATAGTTCTAACCTGGCCTGAGGATGTTTTATTTAGGACTACTAAGGTCCCCTTCTTCTAATTTGAATTAATTGAAACACTTAAAATTGGACTATTGAATATTTTAAAGTCCAGATTCCAGTCACTCGGGTTGAATGCTGGGTGAAGTAGAACTTGGGAAGTTGATTTCCGCAGGATAAGAGCCATTTATGCAGATTTCCCTTGTGCTAACCTGCATGCCACCCCGTTTACTCATTCACAGTCTCTCTCTGGCTTCTGCAGTCATTGACTTGGCCCGGTTAGCTTCTAGGATCACCACCAGCCCTGCCAGTAGAGCAGCAAGCACACAAACACAGCTAGCCTCACCAGGTAGTCACAGGTCCTCCTTTCAGTTGGAAGCAATGTCCTGTCATTCATGAGCTCTGCATTCTGACGGAGAGTTCAAACACCAGGATGATTATTACAAAGCTCTGAGGATGGCCAAGAATCAGAAATACTGTTAACTATGAGAAAGCCCTATAGTCGTTTCCATAGATGCAGGAAGTTAAGTTCTGAAATGTTGGAGATTATGAGGGTGACGGTGGAGACTTATGGGCTGGTGGGGGTGTGGTGACAGGTGAGATAGGGAAGGTGACACTGTGCAGACCTCATGTTGCTACTCCTTGGGGATGAGATGATGTTGGGGAAACAGTGTTGTGACATAGAGTTAGTTACCTGTTGCCTGTGGACAGTGAGAGCTGAAAATGGTTAAGAAATGGGTGTGATCATCTAAAAAAGCAATGTTTGCCTCTTGGACCAGTGGCAATGCTGAGAAATGAGAATTGGCTTAGTCTCCATTCTGAAGTAGAGGTTAAGTTATTTGTGATAGAGCTGGGATGTCATGTGGCCTTTTAATTTATTGGCTGGATGAATGGAATCTCCAATTGCTTGGGTCCTAAAGACCATGGAAAAGTTTTGAGGAGCAGGGAGCAAATGTTTAATCTCACATGTGGGTGTCTTCAAGCCGATAGTAGGTGTTTCTATGAATGTGACGACCAAGACCAAGTCTAGGATGGAAACGGGAACCCACATAATTCTCCCTGAGTAGAGACAGAGAAGAGAAACCATGTGAGCACTGGGACATAGGCCACACCAGCATATAGAAGTCTGAGGGATGAGAAAGAGCCAAGAAAGCAAGCTAAAGTTAAAGACTCTCTTAGGCTCCACATTAGTCATTATGTTTACATAACTATCCCGAGATGCTTTAACTTGTGCACAAAGCAATGAGACTCTCTAACTCTTACACAAGGTAATACATGTGAATGTCCATTATTTATTGGCAGAACATCTTTTTCTAGAATTCAGTATGACCTAAATGAACCAGATGTCTACTGACGTATGACAGGATAACATTTGTCACAATTATAAGTTGTGAAATATGACAAAAATTGATGGACTCACGATGCAAGGGTGTTAACTATGAATGCATTTCAAAAGTATAACTTTGAGCATGAACGGTAGGATTCTCCATCATGCATTTAATAGGATACCATTTAAATGGACTTTCAAACCATTCAAAACAATACCTTACATTGCTATGGGCATGTGCCTGTGAAATACCAGTGTGACTTGCATGTAGGGTGCTGTACACTGTGATGTGGAAAATGACTGGGAGTATCTGTGAATGCTGCTACACAAGACCCCTCTGTTCTTGTTGTGAATTCTTGAAATAGTTGATGTTAAATGACATCTTGGCATCTGTGGTGGTTTGAACAAGAATGGCCTCATTGGCTTCTTTATTAAAATGCTTAGTCACCAGGGAGTGAAACTCTTTAAAAGGGTTAGAATGGTTGTCCTTGTTGGAGGAAGGGTGTCACTGGGGATGAACTTTAAGGTTTCAGTCTGTCAGCCTTTGTCTGCCAATCCAAATGTTGAACTCAGCTACATCTCCAGCACCTTGGCCATCTGTGTGCCACCGTGCTCCCTGCCATGATGACAATGGACTCAACCTCTGAAACTATAAGCCAGCCCCAGTTAAATACTTCCTTTTATAAGAGTTGCCATGACCATGGTGTTCTCTTCATAGCAATAGAATGCTAAGATAGCATCTTACTGATAAAAGCTCCAAAAGTTAATGTAAATCCAATGAGGTGTCTTTTGACAGAACATCCTCAAACTACTCTCTCTCTCTCTCTCTCTCTCTCTCTCTCTCTCTCTGTGTGTGTGTGTGTGTGTGTGTGTGTCCATGTATCATAGTGTGTGGGTATGGTTGCACATGAATATATACATACAGAGGATCAGGGTTGATATTCAGTCATTCTGGGTCACCCTTCCATCTTACTGTTTGAGGTAGGGTCTCTCAGTTAATCGCAGAGCAGTTAGTTGGCTATTCTATCTAGAGAGCTTGTTTCATAGATCCCATATCTCTGCCTGCCAGGCTGGAAGTGTGGGAGGATTGCTATGGCCACCTGACACACCTGAGTTCTGGAGATTTGAACTCCTGAATCTGATGTAAGAAGTGTACTGATGGGGCTATCTCCCGAGATGCTTTTCAGTACATATTCAAGAGGTAAAGAAAATGAGGAGGCATTATTTTTACAGTCTAGGAATAAAATATATTTAGATTGTTGTAGACTAGAGAAAGTTCTATTCAAATACCTGCAAATGCCTGACTCTGGCTAATAGAATACTTGATTTGAAAGTGTTCTCAAACTATGAAAGGGGTCGGATAGTGAATACTTTAAGCTCTGTAGGCCATGCGGTCCTCACCGCCATGGCAGCTACTCCTCTCTGCTGTTGAAGTGATAAAAGCAGCCACAGATGAGACATAAACAAATGGGTGTGAATGTGTGCCCATGAAATTGTAATTAGAAACACAAGCATGGGTCTGGATTGGCCCACAGCCTTTGCATGCCATGTCTAAAGGGCTGATGCTACCATTTAGCTCTTTACAAAACCAAAATATGGTTTGCCACCTTAGGCCAAAGAGAGTTTCTGAAATTAAGGAAGGTTTCCAAATTTTGTTTTAGTATTTTACTCATACCCCAATGTTTATAAGATCCCCAGATTTTGATGTCAACATCTTTTGATCATCTCTGTATCTTGCTGAAATTTACAAATAGGAATCTTAATTTTTAAAACGAGCAGAAAGTGGCTGCTCAGCTCTAGAAACCATCAAGCAATTACTTGGGAAATTGAAGGGTTGTGAATAGCAGTCATTTCATGATTTCAGTTCTCCGGAGGCAGAACTTATTACAGAATGCACACTCACAAGCTTTCCCCAATAGTCGGTTTGTCTCCATCACAGCTCTCGGTTTCAGCCATAACCACTCTAGCTTGAGCAGACTCAACCTTTAGGTCTTCAGAAAGAACCATTGCCAGGATGAAGAAAATGTGCTCAACCATTTTAGCAAGGACTCAGGAGGAAGACTGAGCTGTTACCCCTGCCATCTACTTGTCAGCTTCCAGAAATCTGTTGAATTTGAAAGTCCCCTGTGTGTACACAGGTCCCTGGGAAGGAGTCAATAAGGCAGGCTTGTGGCCCCACTACCGTGTCCCACTGTAGTCCATCAATGAATACATCATTAACCTCTGTGCTACTGTGTACGAAACAGCATTGTGCTGGGGGGAATGCAGGGTGTTAGAGTTGACCAGGGGCTTCATTCCCTGATCTCATGTGGGCTAATCCAGAAGTAAGGCTTACCACTATCAGATGCAATGTGTGAAAAGTTGAGGAACACTGGATGCCACGAACCCCAAATATTACTAGAGTGTCTGGCAATGCTACTCTGCCTTTGGCTCAAAGGCAGTGAATAACAAACAACTCAGTCCCGGCTATGCTGGTGGGAAGACATACCCACAGCCTGCCCCGAGGCAGCACTAGCTTCCAGAGCTGCTATGCAAACATTCTTGAAATGGTTTCTGGAAGGCAGGGCTGCCACAACAACCTGAGACCCACATGGGTATAAATTTGCACTAGGGCAGAGTTGTCCGTGCACTCTTGTCAATATGGTGGACAGTGGCAGCATGTGCTTCCCTCAGGCTAGGACTGTATTGTTCATTGCAGATTAAAGGGTAGGTGACAAGTCACCTCTACTTCTTCAGGAGGTTCAGTTTGTGGAACAGTGGGTCTGAGGATAAAGTGATATAATCCATTTGGAGAAAAAAAAAAAGCAATATGAACAAAATAAATTCAATATACCATTATTTCTTCTTTAGAAATTCCATGTCTCATATACAATCCCAAAGGAACAAGCATACAACTTTGAGCCCGGCCCTTGGGAGGCAGAGGCAGGTGGATCTCTATGAGTTTGAAGTCATCCTGGTCTACATAAAAGAGTTTCAAGCCAGCCAGTGGAAACCTGTCTCAAAACAAGCCAGTCAAGAATACAGAAATGCATGGGTGATGTGTAACAGAAAAATCGGGGGCCACTATACTGTGTTCTTAAAAAAATCATGCCTTCTTCCATTGGATAATGCTCACCAAACCTTTCTAATAACAAGAAAACTGCCTTTGAGGTATGAAGTTATCTAGAAAAGTAGGGTTCAAATTCTAAACATTATATAAGTTCAATGTAGTGAAACCCCCACTCATGAGAAGAAATGGCCTCAGGAGAATTCACTGCATATTTGATGGCATTTATTAACATTGAACCCATGCAATGAATAACAATGTTTTATTCTTCCTTCTTGGAAACTTCCTGATAACTGGGGATACACAGACTTAAAGTGAAAACAGTATGTTAGGCTAAAAGAAACAAAGGCATTATACCGATATATTAACATTATCTAGACCAAAAATAAAAAGGAGGAAGAAGACAGAAAAAGAGAGAAATGAAAAGAGAGAGAAGAGGGAAAGTCCTGTCATTACTACTAAGTAATTTCTCTTCTCTTAAGCTTAAGTCCCTTAATTTGTTAAGCTTATTAATTAGCATCTTGGCGTTAAAATCATTTGGTAGCCAAGCATGAAAGGATGTCAGGGTCTAAAACAGGAGTGCCTGGAGAAAGCTAAGGGCCCAGAGTTCACTGCAGGTCAAACTCACAGTGCCTTCTGGGGTTGTCCATTCATGGGGCAGGACTTCCTTGTTCTTTCCTCTGCACTCCTTTCCTCTACATGAAGGCCCCCATCTGGATGAAATGCAAATGTTACTAAGTACCCTCAGAGCCTGATGAACTAGTTGCAGGTCAGTCCTCTGGTCTCATCATGACAGAAAGAACACTGCATTATCACCATGCTTGCTCTTAAGCTCTTAACTGGGACATCTCAGACTCCAAACAGTCAGCCTGAGGGGAACCACACTTTAAACTTCCCTAGTGTTCTGAGCCCTCTTTGGCTCCAGAGTTCATCGCCTGCTGTTTCACTCCCACTGCTTGAAGCCCTGTGGCTTTCCAGTTCACCCTTGTCTTTTTCTGTGGTTCCAGACACTCTCTGAGCAAGCAGACCGCTCTGCCCAACCTCCCCTGAACATTCTCTTATCAGTCACTGAGATCTGGGCCCTCACTGTACCATCAGCACAACCTCCACAGACAGCCCTGGAAATGGCCTAAGAGGTATTAAAGGCAGAATTCTGGAATATCCAGTTTTACGACTCCCAATTGATTTATTTGCAATTCCTTCCTTCCCTAGCACTTTCCATCCAGAATAGTTCAGAGACTGGAAATAGATGCAGGGGTTAGAGAATTCAGAGTCATTCTCCACAGTGAGGCCTTGTAACAAATAGTTGGTTCAGGATGCCTTTTTCTATGATGGACAGGTTCCATTTATAGCTAGAGGTAAGGAAGCCATCCAGAGAAGTGGGAAGTGGGTTCACAGGCAGCCCTTGTCTCTCTTGGTTAAAGCTTTAGGTTGTCTTATTTAGGTTACAGTTCACTATGCCTGGAGTTACCTTTAGAAAACAGTTAAACCATGTATGGCAGTAGTTATAGGCCAAGCTTAATAGAAGTGTAACTGTGATAACACATTCATGCATCTCAACTTGCTGAGGCCAGCCACTTGTGTGACAACATAAAAGCACAGGTTATTTCACAGTTAAATTTTAAGAAGTGTGGCCTTTCCTACGGAGGTGTCAAGCAGACTCCAAAGGCGATGGCCTGTGAATGACAGACCCTTAAGGCAAAGAAATAAGGGAAGAACAGAGCAAACACCTTGGGGAAGGTAAGACTCTAAACCAAAAGGCATCTGGCAGTTCTTGAATGACTCAACTCTGAGTGTAGCTTTCTCCATAGAAGGCATCAACACCCAGTCTGCACACAAGCCATTCTCTATAGTCACATTTTTAATGCACTACAATGACTTTCTCTTTCTCATGGAAGCTGTTGCTTGGTAAACTTTATCTGAGAAAACGCCTCTGCTCATAGCCCAGGTAGGCACTGAATTTGAGATTGCCGTACCTCTGCCTCCTGAGTGCTGGGAATGCAGGCCAGTGCCTCCAAACTAGCTTTAGATAAACGGTTTGATTTATATTGGTTTTCCTTACAGGGACACTTCTTGAAGTAATATGTGTTAAATTAGTTCATCTTGGATCTGAGGTGATCAGGTTTCTGGTAAATTCTCATGGTGTTTATTCTAGACTATTGAAAGCCACTCAGAATCTCCGCAGAGTGTGAGTCCTGCTTTAGAGTAACTGCAGGAGTTCCTAGCTTACAGGCTTCCTTGCTGACATGACATCCATCCCTCCCCATCTTTCTCCTTCGTGGTTGAAAATTGCTTACTATTCCAGGTCAAGGATACACATCATATCTTACAGGAAGCTTGGATCCACATCCCTCCAAAAAATGTGCAAGATAGCTTACTGTTAAATAGGAAAATTATGGCAGGAAGAATGAGTTATGCACATAGTGTTGAGGATAGAATAAAATGACAGAGTTAAAATTCTCTCTGAACATCAATATGAACAGATTAAGAAAAAAATGTTAGATTGGGTAAAAAAAATTACTTAGCTGGTGGGGATTCTGTGCCATCTCTCTTATTTGCTGTTTTCTATGTGTTGATAATTTCCTGTATGATTCTACCTTTGGAAGCTGGAGGAGGACAAGAAAGTTTGCCTGCTTGATAGTCCCATGGATCCCGGGACCTTCAGGCACATGACTGTCATTTTAGAGCCACTTCTTTACTAAAACAGTGATGAGGCCACAAGATTGTGTAGGTTGAGCACCCCAGCCCTGCACACAGAGATGAAAAGTTATTTGCCACCTAGAGTTTGTTTATCCAAACAAGTGATTCATTATTAAAGAACTGTTTCTAGGCACCTGGGTGTATGGCTCTCCAGACAATAGGGAATGGAAAAAAGAAAATTCAACAAATTGTTAACATTTCTGACCACCACTGATGGGGGATGTCCTTCTGTACATGTTTCTCTTATTGGTTGATGAATAAAACACTGTTTGGCCAATAGAGGAAGGAAGATAGGCAGGACTAGGAGATGAGGATAATTCTGGGAAAGGTAGGGACCAGGAAGTTAGGACAAGCAAGGTGTTCTCTGGTAAGATAAAGCCATGTAGAATTGTATAGATTTGTAATTATAGGTTTATAAATAAGAGACAACTAGCTAATAAGAAGCCCTAGCTATCAGCCAACAGTTTTATAATTAATATAGCATCTGTGCATTTATTTGGGGGCTGGTTGGCTGCAGGACCAGGCTAGAAAGAAAATCCAACAACAGAACACAGTGACTGGATCAGATCCCCCGAAGGTTTTGTTGAGCTAGGAGCCATGTAGTTCCATAGAGTGGGCCATTGGTTATTTCACCAGCTTGAGTCCAGCTGGTAGACAGGGTCAGGCCAGCACCCCCCCTCCCCACTTCCTTCTATGTCCCCTTCTCCATCCCTGTGTGGGGCAGGGAGAAATTTCATTACCTTGGGTGACTAGAGCTGAGAAACGTGTGTGTGTGTGTGTGTGTGTGTGTGTGTGTGTGTGTGTGTGTGTGTGTGTGTGTGTGTATTTACTTCTTGTTGCACCACTTCTTCCTTTTTGAAAAGAGCAGCCATGCAATGTTAAAGGTGCCTTGGCTGTGTCAGTGAAACCGTTCTGTGTGGTTTGTCTTTCCACCCACACAGCACACTTTGCAGACTTGACAGGGATGGATCAACCCTGTAGAGGAACAAACAAACAAAAAAAACCCAAAAATACCCCTCCTCCAAAAAATGTCCCACAGTGTGAAACTTTCTGAGAAAGACTGGCCTATTTCTTTAAAACTGGAGGGAAAAATAACAAAAATAGAATTTTCTTGTTTATTCAGATAGTATCAGTTCTGTTTCTAGAACCACCCAGCTCAGTTGCTACCCAGAGATTTTTAGAAAGTCAGCTGCTTGTGAACACATGGTTTTTGCTGAGAGTGAGCTGTGTTCTTCATGTCGCCTATTAGAAGGTAAATGCATAATTACACAGCATGCTTGTATAAGAGCAATAAGCTTCATAGGAGTATTTATAAAGTGGTGTGTTTACATTAATGGTACTACACAAGCAACAAATAATAATAACATTGTGGGGAAAATTAGCTCCTTCAATGTATAACATCCAATATGTAGCTCTATATAATTAATATCCTGCAATTTAACGGGTTATTCATTTTCTTTTTCTTTTTCTCCCCTCCCCTTGACTCAGAAGAAAGCAACAGAATTTGTTTAATTTAATATGGCATTTCACAGCAACATAGAGCCAAAATATATGCTGCTGGATTAATCTGATTTCCCACCCTATAAATCTGAAAGCAGGCATGGGTTTATTAATCTGTAGTGTACACTCTACGGCTGTTTGTAAATTTTCCTGTCACTGTCCTCCATTTATAACTCCTGTTCTCTCCCTCTTCTCTATACTTTTAATCACTGGTCCTCAATAAGGGATTAAGTCTGACCTCCCCTCAACCTCTCTACCGCCCCCCCCCCCGCACCTACGCCACTTAGGAAAAACTGGGGGAGCCTGGAACCACCTTTGACTGTGACAATTGCAGAGGACAGTGTTCTATCATTTCCATCATGCAGACAGTCCTCTATGGGAATCAGTCAGCCCAAAATGTCACGGGTGCTGAGGCTGAGAGACCCAGCATCAGTTCACTGATCTTGTCTTTCTTAGACTGAACATTGTTTTTCCCTATTGTATCTCCTGAGTGTGGTCTTCCCTGATCCCATTCCTCCTTGTTCCTCCCCACCTCCCCTCCCATCCAGATCCTCCCTTCTTCTGTTTCTCCTTAGAAAACAAACAGGTTTCTAAGCGATAATAATATAATATAAAGGCAAAACAAAAAAAAACATCAGAATGACATATACAAACAGAAGGAAAAGAGGCCAAGAAAAGAAACAAGAAATAGAAATAGATACAGAGACATCCCCCATCCCCCAATCACACACTCAGGTATCCCATAAAAATATAAAACCAGAACATATATATTTATATGTGTATGTGTGTGTATATATATATATATATATGTATAAATGTATATGTGTATGTGTGTGTGTGTACATATATACACACACACACACATACACATACACATATATCTACAAAGGATCTGTAAGGGTTAGAGAGAGAGACAGAGAGAGAGGTGAGGAATAAAAGTAAAGAGTTAAAATTTAAAATAAGAAATAAAGATGAAATAAAGATGATGCTGAGTTAATATTTTTGTCAGCCATGCTGGCCATGCAGCCTGCCCTTGAGAGTAATTTCTCCTCCACAGAGACTCCCGTGAAAAAACTAGATTTCCACTTGCATGTGGTTATCATCTGGAGATAGCTTCTGGATTAAGGGTGGGGGCATGTGTCCACTTCTCCTTTCAGCTCTAGGAGCCCATCAGGTGCAGACCCATGCAGGTGCTGTTTTTATCACCACAGTCTCTGGGGTTTATATGTGTATCATTGGTCCTGTCCTGTCTAGAGGCCTTGTTTCCTTGGTGTTCTCCATCTCCTCAGGCTCTTATAATCTTTCTGCCTCATCTTCTGCAGGGTGAGTATATTGTTGGGCTATTGTTCTCTGTATTTGTTCCCATCTGCTGCAGGAGGAAGCATCTCTGATGATGACTGAAATTTACTGATCTTTGAAACCCTTCCCCCAAGATAGGAATCATCATTATCTTTCTGTATTCCATGCGTGGAACACAGTCCTGCAGGCGCCCTGGAATGATCCACAAGGCACAGAGTGAAGGACTAAAGGCTTAGTTTGTTTGGGTTTTAGAGAGTTATCCCTCCACCCTGGCTTAGGCCTTTGCAAGAAGTTCCGCTTGAATTTGCTGTAGGTCACACATGATGTACAAAAGCACACATGCCTGCACCTGTGTGTTTATGTGTGTGCATGTATATGTGTTTATACATGTGTGTCTGTATCTCTGTGTCTATGTCCATGTGTGTGTATGTATCCATGTGTGGGTCTATATGTCTGTGTGTGTACATACTTCTGTGTGTGCACATGTGTGTGTGTGCCTGACAGTGTTTTGTGCTCATCTGTGTGAGTGACCAGGTTATCCTGAGATTCAAAGACTTCTAAAAAAATTATCGTAGGACCCAGTCAAACTCGACTTTCTTAGCTCAAGGCAACGGTGTGGAAAACAGTCAAATCCACCCTATCCTTCTGTGTGAATCAAGACTTACACCAGGGAAGATGTTTCTGCCTGGTCAGTCCATCTCTGGCTGAGAACACTCTCTTTCACCCACTTTATTTTGGATAGCACATACTGGTTTCCACTCCTCTGCCAACCAGTCAGCTAACTGGAAAAGTCCGTAGGCTCATCAATCCCACACAAACCCCAAGGCCTCTGGGGAGCATGCTGGGTCCTACAGAGACCTGTTTTCTTCTTTCAACAGGACCACTTGTGTTGGGATGTTTGAACAGGAAGAACATTAGACTCAATGGTCATTTTTTAAATTGCTATGAGAGCTGTGAATGCTGCTTGGAGCTCTTAGTGATGGGACAGCCTGAGGCCAGAGCTGTGGGGGAGAGCTCCCCACTGGGTGTGCTCCCAAGGAACCATCTGCACAGATGGAAGGGAGACAAGAGCAATTTGGTGTGTGCTCACCCTGCACCCCTCCCCCACAGCACCACCCATCCTGGTAATGCCCCTCTCTGCCTTTTCTCTAAAGCTGCACATTCCCGGAACATGCAGAGAAGGGGTCTCTTCCTGTGCACTATTTAGCTGTCACTGCCACCACTTAATAAACAGTTAAAAGTCAGTGACTCAGCTTGCAGGTGCCAGTTAGGCCCTGGTGACTGTCAAACGGACCCGTCCCAGCTAATTTTGGTCTTCAGCAGCAACATTCAGGGTGCCTCGAGGCAGGCATGATGCCAGCACAGTGCAACACATTCCAGGACCCGGAAGGGCAGGAATAGTATATGCAAAGCACTGGGTGCTTTGGTGGGGCCACACGGTGGTGTCCAGGTGTGGGTGGTGTGGGAGATGGACTTGGGAAGGGAGTGTGGTAGCGGGAAGTGTGGCATTGAGCTCCTCTCTGCTCCAAGCATGCAACAAGACTTCTGCAGCCTCAGGTGGACAAAGCACCTTGAATGCAGCTGTCCACTCCTGTCCTTAAGAAAGTGAAGGCCATGCAGGGCACACAGCACTCTGCGAGCGTTGCTTACTTTGACCCCGAGCAAGCTAATCGGTCGACTTATTCTTATACCAGGTGCCACTCACTTCACACTTACTTAGACACACCATTAGGGCCCATATCGGGCCACCTCTAATGACATTGAGGAGGCCAGCATGTGGTGGTGGGCATCTGCAAATGTTTTTTTTTTAACTAACTGTTCTATTTATTATTTGACATTTGCATACATTTACATAACATAACCTGTTCCCCAGGTACTGGCCATGAGGCAGACACTGTTCAGATCCCAGGACATTTGAGCATCATCTCCAGGTTCAGGATAGTCAGAGGAGCTAGCTCCTTGCAAAATGTGTTAAGTTACAAAATGAGAGAAGATGAGGGTGTCTTCCCTCGCTTAGGACATGGTATGAGCTTTAGAGTCAGTCATGGGAAAATGAGCCAACTGCTATGTGTCATTCTAGCTCCTTCAAATCTGATGGGCAGAAGCTTTTCCAAGACAGCCATCACTTCTGCTCTTCCCATTCTTTAATCTTATCCCATATTTACCATATCCTGGCTCATTATCCTTCTGAGCTTAGTTTAGAATGACATCTCCTTGGTTCATCCATTTCTTGAAGTCCTGAATAAGACTTTCCTTTTCCTCTTTAAAGCCAGATGAGGTGCCATCGCCTGCAAAAGTTCTTTTGAAACTTCTCCACTCCCAGGGTCAGAGAATCTACTCACAGTGAACATGTGGCTCACACATTTTTATTTTACCTCATTTTGCATTGTAAAATGCAAATCATTAGATTAATCATTAGATTAATGTTACGGAGACTGCTACATCAGTGTGTATTGTTATTAACCATCAGAAGGACATTCGTACACAGAAACAAGGAAAATAAGTACTAGTTAGGCTTTATTCCCATCTTTAATGAAATGTCAGCATAGCTTCCCAGGTTCCCTGAACAATGTCTCCCGTTCCTCCTCCAGCTGCCTGGAAGGGACCCCTCCTTGCACAGTACCCTGGACAGATTCCAACAGGGCCCTTTCCTATGCCACAGCTCACTGTAGTGTGTGATGTTCTCTCTCTGATGAGGCTTGCAGTCTGAGGAATGAAACCAAATCTTGTCGATGCAGCATCTCCCATGCAGCAAGGAAAGTTCAGGGGAACAAAAAAAAGAACTTGACTAAGACACTAAGACTTGGAGGTACCTGCTAGTCATCTGAGCACAAAACCAGTGCTCCTGACCTTGTGTGACCAGCTCTCCATGTTGCCCAGGAAGGTGTCAAGAGACTGGGATAATATACTTTCAAATAAAACCCTGTTTGACTCAAATGGTGCATCCCCAGGAAACCCTCTTGCCATTTGTAGACTGGAAACTTACATGACTCTAACCCAGCATTGTGAACCAGTCTACAGGGGGCATGTTTGGCTTTGAACCTGACCTGTCACTCACTTGGGTATTGAAAGCCCAGCTAGTAACTAACACTTGAGAAAGTTTAGAAGAGACATGGTAGGGGCTTCAAAATCCTGATCTCAAGTCCTTATGAACCATGGGCAACTTGTAGCACATTAGTGAGGCTTAATAGGCTCTCATTCCTTAATGACTCCTGAAACTCATGGCCTTGACTTTTTCAGTGTTTTGTAAATGATCACCACAGCCATGCTCTTTTTGTCTGCTTTATGAAAGTTTTATAAGTGAGATTGCTCAGTGGAGAAAGGTAATGGTTACCAAACCTCGTGACCAAGTTCAGACCTTGGCATCCTTATGATAGGAGAGAACTAACTCATACAAATTATTCTCTGACTTACACACACACACACACACACACACACACACACACACATACACACACACACGTAATGTAATTCATTACATTCAATAAATGTAATGAAATTTTCAAGCTAGACCTCACCACCGTAGCCAAGCCTAGCAGTATAACATAACACCTGGAAAGAGTAGAGCTGGTGGAGAACAGGCTGATTCTTGCCTAGTGACTATCAGGTAAGACTTTGTGACAGAGCCCTCAGCTATGGCTCTCTCTGACCTTCATTCTATTGTCAAAGACTATAAAAATTCCCAGTCTCATGAAATCAGAGCAGAAATGGCATATAAAACAGTGTGCATGGCCAGTGTGCAATGAAATATAACATTAAGCTTTTATGTGGTACTGAAGGATATTATCCTTTTAGTCAATATTTAGTATCAGATAATAAAGTGAAATAAAAAAGCTGTTTCTTTTCTCCTATGGCTGTCAGGAGACTTATAGATTATTCATCTCCAGTCTCAGCAAATTTGTGAACTGGAATGTTTAGTGCATGAGTTTTTTTTTAGTTCTTACAGTATCTTTGTTTTTCTTATGCATTTAGAGTTTTGAAGTCAGTATTTTACACAAATAATACATTTTTGAAGAAGATAAAATATATTCTGCAAATATTATTTTGCTGATGGAAACAGAAAATGCATGCTACCTGTCATTTTCACCTTATAATATTTCTAAAATGGGAAAACAAATACAAAATGAAGGTATGCATGTGTATTCATAAGCACAAGCACACAGATATACCCATGCAGAATCACATGCTGATGAGTTTGATAGCAGACTTGCCAAAAGCAAAGACAGCAAACAACAGAACCTTTATATGTAGGGATTGCCAGCTTCCTTGGTGTAAAGACTCCTGTCATGGCTAACTCTACCAGTAATAAAGCCATCACTTACACAACTCCCAAAGGATGCCTCTCACAGTTCCCTGTTAAACTGGTACACAAAGTAGGAACAAAAGGCAGGAAAGAAGTGAAGTCAACTTAGGTCTAGACTCCTGAGGAAAAATAAAGAATGGACAACAAAGCTCTCACATCAATAAGAAACTGGACTTTTTATATGCTATGGATTCATTCATTTACTCAATATGCTTTTTTTTAACAGTCATAATTAGATGCTAGGTACTTATTATTAGGTTTTAAAGCAATGGATTACAATTCCTTGGACACAAGGAATGGGAGTCAGAGATATGAAGAGAGATAATGGCGATGACCCATGTGAGAGCTGAGCAGATAAGGCCAGTGGGGCAGCTGATCACTCCCAACATGGATTAATGGAGTTTGTGGCTCAGGAAAGAGTACTTCCTGAAGTTGAAGGCAGCCAAGAGAAGGGCTATCCAATTGATGAATAAATACACAGCTTCCTTGGTAGAGTTCTTAACTACCATATGCCAGGCCCTGGGTTCAATCCCTGGTACCTCATAAAACAGTTCTTGTTTTACATATTGGTAATCCCAGCACTCAGGGAGGGCTGTGGATTGAAGTAAGAAGATCAAAGTCATCGATAGGGCCAGCCTAGGGTACATGAGACATGGTTTCAATACAAACACACAAAAATATGTGTTAAAAGAATATTTAATCATCTGAAAATAATCTGAATTTATATTCAATATACAATGATTAGAATTTTCTGTCCAAAGAACATTTTTTTCTAATGTTTTGTGAAATGCATAATTGATTTTTGACATGCCCATGATTTTGTTTACAAATGTATTTCCTGCCATAAAATCAATACAACTGTGTTACAGAAAGTTTCTGAAAAGACAACAGTGATTCTAATTTAGTGTTTATTACAGGATTTTGTAATAACAAAACAATTACAATGTCAAAATGCTCATCAGTAGAAGAATGGTAAAAATCTACAGGGTTTGAAATGACACATATAAAAAAGATCAGTATAAAGTATATTGATGTGGAGTAGTTTTATGTGGAGTCATAATTTTGAGAACAGCCATGAAGAAACAAAACAGCGTGGGGCTGGAGAGATAGCTCAGTGCTGAAGAGCTTGTTGTATAAGCATGAAGATCCGAGTTTAGATCCCTAGCATCCATGTAAAAACCACACCTGGTGGGGTGATTCTGTAACCTCAGGGCTCATGAGTAAAGACAGGTAGATCTTTGGCAGCTAACTGGTCAACCAGTCTAGCCAAAACAGCAAGATCCAGGGCAAGATGGAGATGTCAACCTCTGGTCTTCACATATACCTCCAAGAATAAACTTACACCACAGACACACACTTACACCACAGACACACACACACACACACACACACACACACACACACACACACAAATAAGAGAGAAACTAATGTTCCACTGTATATAACTATGTGTATGTATACATTATAAATGCATAAAATAGAGGAATAACTTGTTTCTAGGATGTTTGTATATTTGGAAGAGAAATGTCACCTTGCTATGCTTAAAATCCTCACTATGATGTATATGTTTACCAGGGTGTTCATTGCATAATTTCTAATTTATCAGTCAGAGGAATGAGGGTGTGGGAAGCTCACACTTCAATGCTAAGACAGAAACCAGGTAAATTATTCATGTTTCCTCTATCATTTATTTTTTAAAGAGATACATATGGATATAATTGTGATATATACAGAGATTTCCACATTTCTTTCAGCCCACATTTAAATGTATTGTTGCCTAGTTACTATAACTAAGGATAAATTAAAATATATGTAATGGAGAAATAGTGCAAGGATACACAAGCATGAGGACCTGTGTTTGATGCCCAAACCTACACAATATAAACTAGACACAATTTTACTTGATGTATAATTCCAGTCCTTGGGAGGCAAAGGCAGATGGATCCCTGGGGTTCACAGTCCAGTTAGGTCAGTATACTAAGGTCAAAGAGAAACCCTACCTCAATAAACAAAGTGGGTGGCTCCTAATGAACTACCTGAGGTTGACCTCCATATACACTTATACACATTTGCATATGTACCAGCAAAACCTACAGCAACACCACATCTGCGTGCACACATATGCAATTTGTGTAACTGCTTTCTTTGAAGATAATTGCAAAACAATGGCAGTTTTCTTGTTTACTTTGCTTTTTGTTTTTCTTCAAGAGTTATACATTGTTGACCAGCCACATTCCAGTAAAATGGGAAGACATGAAATTGAAGACAAGCCAGAGACAGTCAGCATCAGCAATGCATCTGCTGCTTGCCTCTGCCAGTGGCCACGGGGCACCTAAGGACTTACCCAGTGCTTGGCCCAGTGTAATTGGTGTCCAATGGCTGTGAACTAAATTGAACTGAAGATAAGCAGGAGATGTGCGAGTGAGCTCCAGCTAAAAAGTAACAGGTGATGGATGCCCCAGCAGCCCAGGTGGCAGCCGACCAGGAATCTGGCGTTCTGTTGACAGCAGCTCTGCTCCCACAGGCACCTTTGGGTGGACAGACAGGCTCAGTAATTGGAGACGTGCATCTGGCCATGGCTCTAATGCACCCAGGCGTGAAGGTCTTAGCTTATTCAGGGCAAGTCACAAACAGCCTGTGCATCTGAACATCCAGATACAGCACCACTGTACTTGCTGCTTCTGAATGCATTTGTGCATCTGTCTTCCTTTAAAAGATTTATTTTATCATTTTATTGTCTGCTCATATGCATCAGCCTGGGTGTGTGTGCACGCTATATGTATGCAGGAGTCTTTAGGGGCCAGAAAAGAGTTTTTAGTTTAGATCCTCTGGAGTTGGAGCCACTAGTGGTTGTGACTTGAAGTGAGTGCTGGAATCTGATCTCAGGTCTTCTACAAGAGCAGCACATGTTCCTGTCTTGACTGTGAGACGTCACTGTAGCCATCGATGTGTATTCCTGATCCCTGGCCAGTAGCTCCTCTCCTAGTCCTGCTCTTGTTCTACTTTGAAATAATTCAAGTGTGCAGGAGGTGCTGTCCAGTGCTGACAGCAGGACTTGGCACGTCTCCAGTCTCTGTGTGTGGTTCATTCTGTATCACACAACAACCTTAGCAGTAAGATACAGAAGAGTTCTGTTCCACCAGGAGCCCCTAATCCCAATCCCCACCCCTGCATGGTCTCCAACCCTGGGACCCAGAAAAAATTTATCTGTTTTTGCATCCAGAAGCATTGTTATCTCAATAATACTTAATAGGTAGAATTCTAGCTTATATGGTTGTGATGGGCAGTGCTGCCTATCAACCTGAATTTAGAATCTTGGCACATCTCTGAGGAGGTTATTGAGATGAGGTTAACTGAGATGGGAACACTCAGCCTGAATGTGAACACCACCACTCCATAGGCCAGGAACTCACAATGAATATAAACAAGAAAGCAAGCTAATTACCAGCATGCCTGTCTCTCTGCTCCCTGACTATACATACCATGTGGTCAGCTACATTGTGTTCCTACTGTGATGTGGCCATGATTCACAGAGCCATGTGAGTGGAAATAAACACTTCCTGCCTTAGGCTGCCTCTTCCCAGATACTTGATCACAGCAACTGGGTATACAGTGACTGAGGGTTTGTTATTGGCATTCATTCAGTATGCTTGAGACCCACCAAAGTCAGTCCACAGGTGTGTAGTTTCCTTGTTATTAATGTGTAAAGTATACATGTTGTGTAGAGTGGCAATCGACCAATAAAGCCAAGGTAGTTCTGTGACACACATGCATGTACACACACACACTACATACAAAACACACATATATACACATATATGTATATGTATACATATATATATACATATATACACATATACACATATATACATACACAGACACAAAAAACATGTGTGTATGTGCACACAACTACACATACAGAAACAGACCAATTTAAAAATAAGATGCATGTGCCTTTTCCTTATTTTTTGCAGGTGTGTAGGTGTGGTGTGTATGTGTACCTAGAGATGCAGTTACCTGAGTCTTCCTCAGTCACCCTGCACTTTAATTACTGGGGGAAGTTATCTCTATGAGTCTGTTGTTCTAGCTGGGCAGCTTGCTCTAGGGAATCATGGGGTAGGCTGCACTTTTCCAGCTTTTCCATGGGCCTGGGGATTAAATTATGGTACACTCTGTTATCTTCCTAGCCTGTTCTTAGAACCCCATAGTGGTCACTGGAATTTAAGCTCACATTGGGTGCTTTGAGATGAATCCCTGCCTTCGGCTTTGTGTCTCCTAGTCTATATACTGTCAGTAGCGGTTCTGGTGTCCTTTCTGTCCCCTCATCCTGAGTGATGGTTTCTTGAGCAAAGCAGCAAGGCTCCGTCTGTCTCCAACCTCGGCTCTCATTCAGGAAGGAAGAAGATGAAAGTGGGAGGAAAAAAAGTAAAGCCATTTTTTTTAAAGGAGGTGGTGTTCATTCCAGGAAAACAAACTTTCACAGAAATCCCCAGCTGACTTGTGCATTCATTGTCTCAGCCATAATAGTATCAGCAAGCTGCCGGGGCAGATTTTGTAAGTGCCATTTTGTATGCTCTGACTTACCATATGAGCACCCAGGGGGGAAAACAGTGTCAAGCAAAGGAGGGAAGAGACCAAATGATACTTGCTACACCAGGTTAGACCTTCATGATATCTGTCATGGTTAAAAATGACTGTCAACTTGACAGGATCTAGACTTACCCAGAAAACACTTCTTGAGGAGTGCCTGTGAGGGATGATTTAGATTAGGTTACCTGGGATGGAAGACCTGTCTGTGGGTGACAAGGGCTGCAGCCCTCAGAACATGATTTGCAGGAGTCTGCCCCTCAGTGTGTTTTAGGACTCTGCTTTGGAACACTAGGGCCCATGAATCTGTGTGTGTGGTCCTCCCCCCCCACCCCTGCCCTTGGATAGACTTATTGACATCCTTCACTTGTTCCTGGTGTTTACCCTGCTGTCTACATCACATTTCTTTGTCGCTCCTCAAGACAGGGTTTTTCTGTGGCCTGTCCTGGAACTAGCTGTTGTTGACCAAGCTGGTCTAGAACTCACTGAGATCATCCTGCCCCTGCCTTCTGAGTGCTGGGATTCAAGGCATGAGCCACTACCAACCTGCTGACAAATGTCATAATTTATACCTGTAGCTTGATGCTACCTTTTGGGTCCAGGAGCCGACCCTTTGGTTTCGTGAGTGGATACCTTCCTCATGTGTACTGTGATGTGTCCAAGATTGCTTGTATATGCTCACAAGCACACCAGATGAGGAATTCTGTTTTTATCACAGGTTCAGCACAGAATGGTCTCTCTTTTGCACACACTGAACTACAGGAACACCTTCTCACAGTATCTTAGGCATGCACAGAAAAGTGGTCTCAAATCAGACAGAGAGAGTATACCACTGGCCTATGCTCCACTTGAGCCCCTAAGTGTTCTGTGGTTGTGGCCAATAACCTATCTGCATCAGACTTTTGTCAGTGTGTGGTTTTTTTTTTTTTTTTTTTTTGAGAAAAAGTTTCTCAACTTAGCATAGCAAAGCCCATCTTCTAAAGGGCCTATAAATAACCCTGAATTCCTGGTGCTGCCTCAAAATGTGGCTCTTCTGAGCTGCAATGTCCGCTCTTTCTCTGAAACTGGAGTCGTCATTCAAAAATAGTTTCACTCAATTTAACTGCCTATTGAGCCCTCTAAATTACAGATATTAAGCCCTTGGTTTCAAAACAAACTTAATGAACAGTTCTGACAATCTATAAGCAAGGCCACTGGAAATTCATGGGCCAGATGGAATCACAGATTACACCATTTTCCTACTGGCCTGCAATTTTCGGCACCTGGATCGACATTCCAGGGATACATATTATGTCTGGTGCAGTAATTCCTGATAACTGAATCTGTGTGTTAGAAAGCTCAGTGCCAGCAGAGAAATGCCTTTTAACTCCACTGGCAATGCCTTGAAATGTCAGGGCAGAACTCAGCCTGACAATGTTGGTGGCAAGGTACTGTAAGGGGGCTCTCTTTTCATAGACTTAATTGGGTGTGTTTTTATTATAATATGTCATTGAGGACTTCTCTCAAAGAGGAAATTCTTTGAGAGAAGAAGCAGAAACATTAGGTAGGGGCAGCTACTGCAGTGGCATGGAAAGTTCTGTATCCTTCAGAGGTATGAGATAAGGAAGAGGAGGGTATATGAATTAATAAAGGAAGAAAGGAGAGAGTGTGAACATCAAGTTGTTAAGCTAGGGGCTTCTCAATTACTCGTAAGAGAAAGAAGCCTGTTAATTCATTATTCACTTTAAATATTCTACTGTCTGCTTTTTGGGTGGGTGATGCTAGAGAGCATCCTTACCCCATCCTTCAGTGTGGGGACAGGAGAAAGACAGGATGTAAGGAATTGGGGAGCAGGAGGAGATGAACCGGTTCCCTTATTCAGCCTACCCAGACAGACCTGAACCCTGGCTAGGCATGCGTTTCTGTGGCTATTTTCAAAACACACCTTCTCCTCCCACCCACATTTATATTTGTCATATCATTCTTACATATTTTCCCCATCTAGACAGATGTGTAGAGGAAAAGGTTATTCTACTTGAGGAAGTTTAGCAGATCTACCTCCATGTCCCTTATGCCCACGGGGATCCCCAAACAAGAAAACCTTGAGATGTTTTGGTTGACAGACTACATGTTCCAATTTTCCTGGGCAAATAGACTTATTTCCTCCTATGATAATCAGAAAGCATCTGACAGGTGGGTTTCTATTTAAAGAAAAAGAGTCACCAAGCAAGAAGGCCAAACACAGCTTTAGGTGCTGAGATATGTGAAAGGCAAGACTCATCCCAGTTATGAGCAGGACGGAGTCCTCCTGAAAATGCTGTCCCCCCCTTTACCACTGCTTTCTGCTCCCTCATCACATACTAGGTGGACTTAATTCAGAGAGACTCAGAGAGGCTGTGTCTGGGAGTCCTAAGAGCAAAAACACCTTTGACATTAAACAAAGAAAATCCTGTCAGCCTTATTTATACATCCCATCCAGAACTCTAGGAAATACTGTTCTCAAGTGGTTGCATATTAGTTGATAGGAAGTTCCTAAAGAGTTGATAGTCCAGCTGTTTGACCTTATAGGTAAACTCCATTTAGGCAAAATTAGTCAACTATGGGATGCTGCTTGTCACTACAGGTCAGTGATGTGTTGTTCAGCCCCAGCTCTCTGCAACCCTGAAACAATGAATGAACACTATGAATAGATGACTTACAGGGTTACCTTTATATTTCAAGTGTCTGGTAGGAATTAGGTTATTATATCCAGTAAGCCCCAAAATAGTGAAAAACCAATCTGTTTCACCAGCAGGAGAAGGTATTCCTTTACTTTGGGCTAAAATCTGTTGACATAGTTTATTTTAAATTCATTACTGGATGAAGGTCTGCCAGGTACAGATCTGCCAGTGATACCTAAATTATCATCAGTGTGTGTCTTAGTCACTAAGTGTACTTGGGAGTGGTGTTTAAGTGACACGTGTGTTCTCCTTGAAGCACACAGAAGGTTTGGGTGGAAGTCAAGCATGCCCTGGAGGGACGATCAGCAAATGTTCAGCCTTCCTCTCATGGATCTTAACTCCTGGCTGTTGTGTAGAGGCTGACAACAAGATCTTACCTACAAAACAGTGAGAAAGGCTCCCCAGCCTTTTCTCCCTCACCCATGCCTGCCATGCCTTTAGTATGTGGATCCTGAGTGAGGAATGAGAGCCTGTGGTGGTAAACTTCAGGAAAAGGTAGGGATTGTTTCTTCAGGAATTACCTTCTGTGGATATGCAATCACTACATTACAGATTTCCTAGAGGGGGAAGAACAGAGGCGCAGGGAAATGCCAGTCACTCGGATCTCATAGCTAATAAACCAGGGGTGCCATTGGACTTCAAGTATTTAGAAGCCTGGCACAGATCTCTGTACCAGCCACCAGGATGCACAGATAAAAATCTATCTGTGCTTCCAGAATTGCTTTAGCATTTACCTTCAGGAACTAACTAATTTTTAAAGCACTTTAGAGTATTTGTCTACTTGCTTGTGGGTGCACGGATGGAGATCAGAAGACATGCTGTGTGAGTGACTTCTCTCCTCCTACCATGCTTGTTCTGGGGAATTGAACTCAGGTCATTAGGCTTGGAGGCAGGGGCCTTGGCCCCCTGAGCCATTCTGCCAGCCCCAACTGATCTGTGTTTAATGAAAGTTCAGAAGGAATTCTCACCATCAGCAGGCTAAGTTGCCTTGGTATCTGTGGTAGCCTTGTTGTGGGATCTGTATAGAAGGCCAAATCTGCAGATGCTCAAGTATGCAAGGTGATTCAGTATGTGCGTGGCTGCTGTGCACATCCCCTTATGTAGGCTCTGCAATCTCTACATGGCTTTCAGTACCTAATGCACTATGAATTTTATGGGAAAGGTCCTCTTGCTAAGCTGTTCAGAGATGAAGGAAAGCAAGACCTAATTCAATATATACCCATCTTCTTCTTCTTCCTCCTCCCCTTCCTCCTCTTCTCCTCATCTTCTTTATAGCAAGCAGTAGGTTGAATCCTTGGGCATATAACTAAAAATCACAATGACCAACTGCATACATAGAACCTTGCCATTTCCAACAATAACAAACAGCAGATCACTTTTTCTTACCTCAGGTCTGAACTTTGGCAGTGACTGGATGGATCACCATGCCAACTTAACCCAAGCCTAAAGCTGTTCATTGCAGCCTCTTCAATAAGACACATCAGAGAAGATGCAAGGAGACAGGCTATATACATCACACTGGTTATCTAAAGGGATCTCCCCTTGTTCTCCCATTTCCTGCTCTGTTCTGTTTTCTTTACCTTCAAGTAGGTCATGCATAGAGAGGTTATCCCTGCAAGTCAGCTGTACCTGCAACAGAGATTCTTATGTGTTGTGGAACTGGCAGATCTGCTCTCAGGTTGACCAAGCAATGGCTTCCTCAGGAGAGCAAGGAAACTAGGATGTACATTTTAGCAAGTGAAAGCAATGCATTAGAATGTGGCTTTAGGGGCTCGTTTAAAAAATATAATTCAGGCAGTAGCAGAAGCCTTTAAAAATGTTGGCAGCTGTCTCTTTGCTACCTTTCAAGTAGAGGACAAAGTGGATTTAAAGACAAATGAAATCCATGGGATGGTTCAGCTTCCTTTGCATTTCCCCAGTCCACTGATTTATTTGAAAAGTGTGTTATTTAAATTAAACTCTTGCATCTATTTCTATTAGTTGTTATTGCAACATCACCACTTTAGCCTCAGAAGTGTCACTTCGGGCTATACTTTGATCTATGCACTTTTTATTCACGCTTCCATCCATCCATCATTTATTTAGAACCCACTGTTTACAGATCATGCGATGAAGACTTCAGTGGGGAAACATGAAAGTATCGCAGGCTAGCCCATTGGAATGCGTACTTCGATCTTCAAATCTCACAGCACTGTGTGTGTGTGTGTGTGTGTGTGTGTGTGTGTGTGTGTGTGTGTGTGTGTGTGTGTGTGTGTGCCTGCCTGTGTGTGGCCCTGGGAGATCATTTCTTATCTAAATGCTCCCATTTCCCTCTTGGCCTAAGATGTGGTAAAGAAGGACAAAGCAGCCATTGTTCTCTCTAGCTTCCCCCAGGGGCATCTTACCAGGATCTGAATTTCGAATCAGTTTTCCCTCTTTCCTGATTTTCCTATTTTTATGACAGTAATGAGGAGTTCAAGTGCCCATGGATGGGTGCAGTGCTCGCTCTGCCTGGAGGTGAGCTTGGAAGATTTGTGGTTTGGGGAGGTTTTTGTGATACTCAAGTGGAGAAGCTGGCTCAAAGCACTTAACATAGTGAGAGGAGAAAGTTGCCAGGGCCTCTCTTAGAGCAGGATTCCCGCTGACCTAAGGGGAAACGGCCTGGAAGCAGTGGCTGCTGCCCTGCATGTTTAGGGGCATCACAGCACCCCTCAGACTCATTACTACTGTCTTTGATGAGGCGCTCTTTCTCAAAGACTCACAGAGAGTGACGTCTTCAGGGACGTTGTTCCTGGGCAAACCTGCCTGGGCACAGTGTTTATCGCAATCCACACATGTCCTTCACGCCATTAGGAACAAATAGAATAGACTTCACGTTGAGTGTGTTTTCTCCTATGCCTTAACTGTTTTAAATTTAGGAAACCTCCCTGGATGGTGAATCAGCAAGCCGAGCAGACCAGCACTTCCACTCTGTTTCAAACTATGAAAGGCATTAGAAAATGGTATCTCATTAAAGTAAATATATATAAATAAATAAAGCTTAGGGCCAGCTTTGTGATGCACCTCACTGTAAAGTGGGGGTGATTCTAAAGGAAAAGGCCCATGTGATCCAAGGTCAGAGAAAAAAAGTGAGGCCAGGGAGATGTTTCAGGTAGACATGGGGTGCAATTTCCAAAGGTGATTTTTCCCCCCAGGAGCTGACTATATACCAGGCATTAGAAAAAAAATTACATCAGGAATAGAAACAAATTCTTTTTCATAGGTGTTGAAGTAACCTTTCCCTATGTTTAACCCATATTTACACATGTCTGAACTTAATTATGACTGACACTTCCATGAAGGTAGTTGGCAGTAAAGGTAGGATCAAAGCCCATAAAGGCAGCACATGAAGTGACAGTGAGATTCAACTTAGGCATGAAATAAATACCTGTACCCTGTCAGCCTTGGCCAACACTGAAACTTTGGAATTATCTAACACCTTTTGTTCAGCAGAATAACTCGTTGCATTTCATGAGAGAACACTATCATTTCTAGCCCCAATGCTCTGAGATAAATAAGTTGTATAAAACCATTATATATGTGATATTTTCAATATGATATAAACCTTCCCTAATTGCTCCTTTAAAATATTAGAGAATTCAGGGGTCAGTGATTTAGAGTATTTGCTATTCCAGCAGAGGACTCAGGTTCAGTTCCCAGCAGCTACACAGTGGTTCACAGCTTCTGGTGACTTAATACTATGCCAGGAGATCTTCAGTCTCTCTTCTGACCTCTGTGGGCATCAGACATGCACATTGTGTCATAGACATGTAGGCAAAAACACTCATACCCATAAAATAAAAATAATAGTAAAAGTAAATAAAATCTTAAAATGTAGACACATTTCATAGTTCTATTTTTGCATTAGTACCCAGTGACAGTCTTAATTCTATAACAAAGGCCCAGTATGGCCATGGGTAGAGCTAGAGAGAGACTTAGTAGATGTCTCCTAATCTGACTGACATTACTAGAAAAGCAAGGGGAGTTTTTGAGAAGTAAGTAGTTAGCACCGTTCTTAGTTAATTCCTTTCTAGCCCCAGTTGTTTTCAAAGCAAGAAGCCACACCTGCTGACTCAAGTGACTGTCACCCTGAAAGGCCAAGGTCAAGTGTTTCAAGTTATTAACTGAAAGATGATCAACATGTTTCACCAAATCTACCATTTCTGTGGAAAACAAGAGGCTCTAACAGTCCCACCTGATAAAACATTTCCTTGGGTCTGTGGTGAGGTGTCTGCAGGATGGGCCTGGCTTCTCTAGAAATGGGGATTCACATCTACTCCACAGCACAGACCAGTATGGATGGGCCCCTACAGATTCAATGAAGGAAGTCAAAGAGAACCCAGCAAAAGGCAGTATGGAAGAGTGAACTAAGACCAGACTGGAGTTTGTTCAGCTTTACCTGGAACAGACCCAAAGGGCAAAGCAAAATCTAATGAAAGTGTGTGCTGGCCTTTAATGAAAACTCTACTTCAGTAAGTCAAAGATACAAGAGCTTGATAAGAATATGTCAAATTCCATAGCAAACATTACACCACATGGAGAAATAAGTCTTGGGCAAAATTTCACAAAAATGAGGTACAAAGACCAGGATGGTGATTATCTGCCAGGCTGGGAGGTTTGTGATACAGTTGTGAAATCCAAACCCACAGGGTGAGCATCTGTAAGCATTTCTTACAGACCCTGATACATGCTTAGGTAGCAGAATTGCTTAAATGAAAAAAAAATGACTACGGTAGATAATTTCCATAAGTTTCAGGGTATGGGGAACATAGAATTGGTTTCTTCCCAAAAATCAGTTACAGAATTAAGTAGAAGTATAACAAATGAGCCTTATTAGCATAGTAAAATAACTTTGAAGTAGATGATGTCAAATACAACAGTAAATATGTAACTCCCACACAAAGCCAACTATATTGCATGGAAAGACACAAAGAAAAACAATTAAGAATGGTGAGTTCTATTCCAAATTAAAATATCAATGCTTCCAAATAATTAAGTCTAATAAAATGTCTTTTACAAATGAGGGCATATTTGGAAACTGTACAAATTGAATGTAAATTTATATGTAAGAATAAATGTGTGAACATTGCCAAGGACAATGTGGGACGTATGCATAACGGAGGTGGATCTATCCTATCAAATATTAAAATATTCTGAGGAGTTCCTATTGTAACAGAATATTTCCCTCATAAGAACACAACAGAGAAACCATAAGAATGTTAAGAACTGGCAGGAGGCACTGAATAGCACAGTCGTTATTGCAAATAGGAGGTCATACATGAGAAGTTTTTATTTCCAAAAACTTATTAAGAAAATAAATATTTAACTGGGCATTGGTGGTACATGCCTTTAATCCCAACACTTGGGAGACAGAGGCAGGAGGATCTCTGTGAGTTCAAGATCCAGCCTGGTCAGCAGAGTGAGTACCAGGACAGGCTCCAAAGCCACAGAGAAACCCTGTCTCGAAAAACCAAGAAAGAAAATAAAAATTTGTGGGTAAATGAAGGTGACCCTTACTGTGCTCCTCCTTCTCACAAACACACACGGATTCTCCCAAATAAAGCTTCCAGGACACTGTGAGATGAAGAAAACTTAAAGCAAATGATGATCGATTAATAGTCAGGCACAACAGAAACTTAAAGAAATTTCTGCAGAAAAGATAATCTTCACACTGATGACAGTTTTGCTTTAATATCATTAATGTGTATAAATTATACATTATATATATATATATGTATGTAGATGAAGATCACTTAAGATGCAAGGACAACCGGGAAGAACTGAGGAGGCAGCAAAAAATGAAACTGAGGTGGACAGGGAGCTAACAGGAAATCTGCATTCAAGACCGTCAGTCACCCCGGAAGTGGCAAATACTAACGTGCTCAGCATCATTTTATGAGGAGTTGACATTTTCAGGAGTGGAGAGGTACTCATGTTGAAATATTCATATTCACACTTACCCCCTCATTGATATGAAGAAAACTCTTTAATGATGACTTGGATCTTTTGCAGCTCCTTAGGCAAACCTCCTTTATAATCCACCTGCAGAAGTCCCCATTCCTCCTGAGATCCAAGTCACTGCCTACTCTGTGGCTGCTTTTTCCTAAGAGGCTTTGCTAGGTCAAACACACACAGCATACGTATGCACATATATGCATGCATACATGCCAGTATACACACACATGCAGGCATATGCATGCACATATATGCATTCACATCAGTACACACACACACACACACACACACACACACACACACACACACACACACAAACACACACACTGAGAGTTCAACATAGAGGAAATAGGATCCAAGCATGGACTGAGTCTCTTTGATTATATGTCCAAAAAGAATTATACTTAAGCTTGAACTCCCTTCCTTGCCCATGTTCATTTATTTATTTATTTTACTTTTCTTGGTTCTATCTAATAAATTTGTCCCTCCCTCCCTCCCTCCCTCCCTCTACTCCTCTTTCTGCCGCTCTAGTCAATTATCTTTTTTCTTGATTTCTCTGGCATATTTTGTATGTTTCTCCAGCAGATCCTCGGGGTTTCTGAGTTTCTCTTTATTAGATGGGTTTTTATCTTCTACCCATTGTCCCTTTTGTGCATTTTGCACCCGCTTCAATCCATCTCAGTGAAGTGTATCCTTCAGGGACTTCTTTGCAAAGGGTCAAGTTGTTATGGGTTGAATCTTAATGTGCTTCAAGAACTCGTGAGCTGAAGACTTGGTTCTCAGCTGATGGTGCTCTTACAGGGTAGGTGAGGTATGGATGGAGGCAGCTAGACACAGCAACATACCTATGGAAGGACTATAGATTCCCCCAGCTCCTTCCTCTTTGCTTCTACTACTGGCACTATGAGGTAAAAGGTGTATGTGTTGGTGTCACAATCCACAATCACAGATAGCCCAGAATGCTCAATGTACTCTGTCTGTGGGTGGCAGCATCATCCTCTCTCTTGACAACTTCTGTTGGGCTTGCAGGCTGCCTGTTCTTTCTCTTTTGTGATCTTTTTTTGATATCTTTCCAGTCCTTGATGATTCTGCAGACTTCTTTGTATCTATTCAGCAATTCCCTCTTTGGATGTAAGCTAGCACACAAATCCTGAAATACACTAACGTTGCACCTTTACAGAGGTCTGATGTCACCATGAAGATGTCAAAGGGAGATCCTGTATACCCTCCTCTGAGGACACTGATGTCAGAGATGGCAGGTGACTCATGCAGGTCACTCAGCACTTACTATTTATTACACATTATTAGCAACCACCAGGATGACAACATTCAAAGGAAGTTTCAAGCACATTTCCATGGATTTTAATTTTTTTAAAAAATAATAATGATAGAGATAATCTTTCAAATCCAGAATTAAACTTACAGTCAATAGCAGGAGTAACACATCTGGTGTTTCCTGGGTTCCCTAATGTGGCTTCAAAGAAGGCTGGGTAAGCATCTTTTCTCTCACTCAGAGAGTAGTAACATGTGAAGGAAGAGAGAGGCCACAGAAGTTGTAGTTAACAGAGACATGGCACTAAATAGTGTCCAGTTGGCTTTCTTCATCCCAAAGTCAATGGCAGGACCATGTTATTTCTCATGATCAAATTCCTTCTTCACCATCTGTATTGAGGAAACAAAACAAATAAAAATCAAAACACATATCACCCTCTGGGTTAACATTTAAAAAAAACATTTTTAATGAGTGGTTCTGGACAGCATTATTGTCTTTTGCCAGTAGACTGTGGTGGATCCAACCAGTAGCAAGAAACCATTTGACCTTCCAGTTCATCAGAACCCTTAGCAATGCCCATTCTAGTGTCCATTGCAGGAGACGAACCTTCTCTTCCTACTGTCTCAGAACTAGAGAGTCAGCAGGCAAAGCACCATGGGTGACCAGTGTGTCACAGGCAGAATTGCAGATTTCAGAGGAAACAAAATTGCTTATTTTTAAAGCATAAATTCCAACCACTCAAAATCCTGTCATGTCCAGGATTTAATTAATGGTCTCTCTGAAGGTGTTAATGAGGATACAGAATTCTGGGTTAGCCTTGATTGGCTTCCTAATAATATGTAGTGCCTATTTCAAGAGAATTTTGGAATGTGCTAATTTTCTCAATTTCTGAAAAAAGTATCAGGTTGTTAAAGGGGACAGTTTTCTGTTATGGATAATCCCAGAATTATCCAACAACTCACCTCTAACAAATAACAACATCCTGTAGTAAGAGTGTCTGAGTGTCAATGTGTCTGTTTACTTGTGGTGTAATAAAGTGCCACACTGTAACCCACACAAGACAAGCAACTGGCATGTGCTACTCCACCACAGGGGCAGGCGGGGTTGGTTTCTTCCCAATAGCTCTGGCCCACTGTTCCTGGTCTCTTTCATTGCAGTGGGCAGGTTGCTTCTCTTCCAGTAGAAGAAACCACACCAGGCTCTGTCTTTACTTCCTGAGTGTTCTCCTGTCACCCATTCTATGTCTCTCTGGAAAGACACCAGCCAGACTGGGTGAAGCAACAGACTTGCCCCCGTGAGACCTTATCTTAGGTAATTGTGCCTGTAACACCAGTTCCTGAATAAGATCATGGACTGAGACTCTGAGGGAAGGGCTTCAGAGTGTGAACACAGATGGGGTGGGAGTCAGTTCCAGTTGCCATTTACACTAGAAATAAAGCCATCTCTGGAGTCTGGGCCCTTTACCATCTCCGGCACTCTCTAAGTAGACTTTCCTTTTCAAATTCATCCCACTTCCCCCCCTGCTCATTGCAGTAAAGGAAACCAAGGACGCCTCTAAAGTAGACTTTCTTGCCTTTTCTTCCAAGTTTCCCAGTAAGCCACAGACCAATATAGTCACCTAGTTTCCTGTCCATTCATCTCATTAGCACATTGTGTGCCTGTATCACTGTTCACCTTTCATCATTTAGTTGCAAAGGTTGCCTGCCACTTGCCAGTGGCAAATACTGTCCACTAATTTCCTGGGCCTTACAGTGTGCTCAGTGGGATGTGAGAGTTACACTTCTAGTCCCCAGGTGCCGGGGGGGGGGTGTTGCTGTCCTGTAGGCATACGGCAGGCTTTGGGTATTCGATGAAGGGGCTTGGGAAGCAGAAGAGGGGAGAAAGGGTAGCAAAGAATGCATGCACAGTTTCTGAGGCTGGCGCTAAAGAAGTTGCTGGACATATGTTCTTTGGAACATTTTGCATCTCATTTGCGAAGGTGGCTGTTGCAGATGAACAGGGATATATTTAGCAGAAAGAACCAACCCCTGTACGAGAAGCCTCTGTGTGCAGCAAGTAGATGCTAAAGTAATCTGGAGAGCCACTGCACCACACCTTTGGCCTGACTGAGGGCATTAGGCTGCTAGCTGACTCTGTGACATTTCTGTCTTGTTGGAAGGCTCTCCTGAGGCATCTGTGTAAGACTGCTCACATGTCCTAAACCACTTAGCTCTAGGCAGTATTATCATGGACTTATGCCACTGTGACTCTAGCCAAGTCCAGAGGACCTGCCCCCTCCCTGTTTCCATAGCCATCCTCTGTTACCAAAAATTGATGCATTCATGATTCTTCACCTTTTAAGTACTGGCAATTACAGGGGCATTCCCTTATATTACTCAGTGTTCTAGAAGAACTTCACAAGCCTATGAACCTGCAGGCAGATGTCCCTTGAGAGGACAGGGTTGTGTAAAGGTATGGGCTGTATCTTATTCACTTCATTACCCTCAGCAATAAAACCACATTTGTCATGAAGTGACCTTATAATAAAAAACAGTGTTGGAGAAATTCTTAGATGGAAGAATGTTTGAATGCAAGAATGGATGAAGAATAAAGTCATGACTCAATTTTTCAAGAAATGTTATTTCCTAGATTCGAAGGCCTTCTGATGAAGGACACACATACCTGATCTTTGTATGAAGACAGAAATTTATCATGTGAGCCTCTATAAAGCCCCAAGAACAAGGTGCATTGGGTTTTTTTTAAATATAATAGTCTTTACAGCTTGTAGAATGAGGGAGGCACTTTGATAACTAACTACATACCCTGATAGAGGACTGCTGTTTAGATTATTTAACAAACTTAAACTGTAAGTATCAAAAAATCTAAGTAGTTAATAAATGAGTTAGTGAAATGTACATTGCTCAGATGATGAAATATAAAATTCCCAAAGCATGACAAATATTTATTATTACAGTCACCAGAGAAACATAAAACTAGATTGAGAATTCATCTTAACCAAGTTAAAATGATTGTCACTAAGAAAATTTTAAAAATAACAAAAGCTGGTGAGGATGAGGAGAAAAGGGAGTCCTTATGCTGGTGCTAATGGAAACTCCAGCCACCAGGAAATCACTCTGGAGATTCTTCAAAAACTAAAACCAACCAAAGCAAACAAAACCCATGTAAAATAGGTCTACCAGATGACCTAGCTATAGTGCTTTTGGGCATTTATCAGAAGATCTCCAAGTCTGATCACAGATGTACTTGAATGTACTTGAATGTCAATGCTTGCTGTGTCTCTGTTTATGATAGCCAAGTTATAGAAGTAACCTTCATGTCCAAAATCAGAGGAATGGACCAAGGAAATGCAGTGTACACGCACAGTGGAATTTTATTCAGTAAATGTAGAGTGAAACTGTCTTAGGGAAACTAAAGGGGCTAATAGGAGGGAAAAGGAATGAGAAAAGAGAAGGGTAGGCCAGAAGGGAGAGTGTTCAATGTACACTATACATGTGAATGAAAATTTCTTTACGAAAACTAGTACTGTGTGCAAGGGATGTCTACCAATCACATGCTAATAGTCTTTAGATTTCTGGTCTTTTGTTTTGGCATCAAGTGTAGCTGGAATTTCTATCAAGAAAGAGAGGTAAGAAGAGGGGTGTGAAGGAAGATTAGGAGAAGGGACATACAAATAAAAAGAGTTAGCAAGACCATGAAAGAAAGAAATCAACAGGAAGATACAGGGAGCAGGGGTAGACTCAGGGACTTTAGGGCAACATGGTGGTCCTAGCTTAATTCTTCTGTTTATACTATTGAGGTTAGAAGGCATTTCCATAGGGAATAGAGTACAAACTCACTGTTGTTACAGAAAAATTTCCTACTGGCAGACAGTCGTGTGTCAGTACCAAAATAAAGCAGTCCACATCTCGTAGCTTCCTGGAGAGCAACATAATCACAAGATTTGTGGAGTTGTGAAATTTTGATCTTAATACAAAAATATAACCTGCATTCTCCAGAGAGTAAATGTTATTTTATCCAACAGTTGAATATATAAGGTTGAGTAGGGTGATGTGATTGGTCCTGAGCTAGCAAGTTCTGTAGTTCATTTAAATCAGCCTTAATGGTAAAGTATGGATTTTCTGGGTACCCAAGTCCCCAAGGAGACTTTTCAGGGAGATTTTCCTCATAGGGTGTGGACAGAATCTGTCTGAGCCCCCTCAACTGGGACAGCCCCCCATTCCAGCCTGTTCCTATAATTCCCACTCCTCCCTGACTATACTACAGAGACTGTTCATTTAACACAAGTATGATGGAATTCAAAAGCTACAAAACAAACTTTACTCCACCTCAATGCTGTAAAGGTAAATTCAGGACTTTGATTGTTTTTAAGATTTACTTACTTTTATTTTGTATGTTTGAGTTTTTTTACCTGCATATAAGTATGTGTACTGTGTGTGCATGCATTGCCCATAGAGGTCAGACAAAGGCATAAATCCCTCGGCAATATACTTAAAGAGTTCTTCTCCTTGTGGGTGCTGGTAACCAAACTGGAGGAGCAGACAGTGCTCTTCACTGCTGCGTCACCTTTCCATCATAAAATAGATAGACAATAGATTGATGATAGATAGACAATAGATAATAGATGGATCGATCGAAAGATAGATAGATAGATAGATAGATAGATAGATAGATAGATAGATAGGTAGAGAGATGAAAGAAAGAATGGGGGGGTCTTGGCCACAGCACATAGAGTGAAGAGATTTGTAAGCAGAAAGTCAGCAGGTGCACAGTGTTGTAGAAACCTGAGTCACTCGAGTGGCCATGAAGACTAATTTGTGCCACTCCTACTGTCATGGCCTTGGACAGCTCTGATTAGATATGGATCTATTTGGTTTCATTCAAGACATCCTGAAAGAAAATAAAGCAGTTCAGTATGATGGCAAAGTGTTGACTGCAAGGTTTATATGTATTGTATGTATGTGTGTTTGTATATGTATATGTGTGTATGTGTGTATGTATGCACGCATAGTCACAATTTGTACAAGCAATTACTGTGTCTCATTCTAAGCCCCAGGGAAGAATGATCAAAGTAGTTGAGCACATCAAATCTGAAGATGATGTTGCTTGTCTTTTTATATCTCTATAACAAAGTAAAAGTCAACTTTTGATTATGTGCTATAGAGTTATGTCTCTACTGGAGAGTCCCATCATTTATCTGGAATGCAATTTTGACCCCTTCCTGTTTATTTACACAACCCTGCTTGTCAGGATCCAATTGTCTGCACTGTTCCTTCTCTTCCCTCCCTCCCTCTGCATTGATAATTTTATCTTATTTCCATTTTTCTCCAGTATTACCACAGCATAATTACCAGAGTCCACTATTGACTGGCTTTGCCTACAGAAGGACAAAGGAAATCTTTGCCTTCTGATGGTTTATCTTCACTTTCCTCCTCCTATCTCAAGACTGTATGTTATTTTTGTCCTGTATATAGCTTTCTCAGAGTTTCAGTCATGATAAGATTTTGGGTTTTTTTTTTTTTAACCTCACATAGTTATTTCTTTTTTGCCTTTCATTCTTGATATGAATCCTTTCATTGGTGTTAAACTTTCTCTCTTGCTGAAATGTATTCTTTTGGGTTTATTTAATAAAATGATAACCATTGTTGACTTTTAAACTGGAAATCCAATTTGGTTTTGAGTTGTCAAAAATAAGATTCATTTGAAATAACTCTCTTCATATTTTCACATTTCACTCTGCTCTTAGTAGTTTTTGTTTGTATGATTTCACTACCTAGGTATTTTTATCTCATCGTGTTTTAAAGACACATTCTCTAGTATTTATGTGTGGCTGGTAGATAGTATCAGTCTAAACTGCTGTTCTTAGGAGCCAAATTGTCCTTTTCTTCATTGTTTTCAGAATAATGAGTAAGCTCTTCTCTTTAATCTTTTGCATTTGCTTAGCACGTACATCTTATAGAAGCTCTCCTTTCCCCCCAGTTCTTCCCAGCATGTGCTAGATAGACTCCCACCTTTGGAGAATTACAGAGAGATTTGAGTCTGAGAACATTCCATCCTTATCAATTGTGACATTACCTCTCCCCACTCATTCTGTTATCAGCTTTTCTGGGATGCGGCAATACAGCTATCTATCAAGAATGCTTTTATCTGTTTTCTCCTTTTGTCACACTCCGCTAAACTTGACACAGTTCCTGCATGTCTGCCTTCACACCGGTTAGCTCCCTTTCTGTGCCCAGACATCAAACCCCTTCCTCCAGTCTGCACTTCACTTACTGGGCTCTGTGCTCTTTCTGTCCGATTGCTTCCAGAACAGCCTTGCCATTTCTCTTGAAGCCTTAGATGTGTTAGTTCTGTTAGGTTGGTGTTCATGTTCTCTCTGAGCAGGGTATACATGTGAGGAAGGGCTTGGCTTTTGATTCCCTCTGATCACTATGTATTCTTTGTTATGCTGACACATTTTTTTCTGGTGGGGTCAAAGGCGGGCATTGAATTTGCTCATCAGTTAAAGATGACCTCAAACTCCTGATCTTCTAGTCCAAATCTCTTGAGTTCTGGGACTACAGGCAGGTGCCAAAACTCTTGGTTTTATGAACTGCTGAGAAATGGACTCAGTTCCTATCTTGATATTTTAGAATTAAGAGTCTCAGATTGCTGTTATTTAGAACTCAAAAATACCATGAATTCAGAATCCATATATCTGGCCAGTGTTCGCACATTCTGACGGGATCTCTCACCAGCTCCAAGAGGCAAGGTGGATCATTGTCTAGTCAGCTACCTCTGAAGACTTCAATTCTCTTTGTATGTTTTCTTATTTCAGGGTATATTTACTGCTGATTCCCGTGGCTTCCTTCAGAATCACTAGCTCCCCTGGCTCACAGCATCAGTCCATGTGGTGTGTGGATGGTATCTAGCACCATATATTAATGCTGTCTGAAAGAATGCCAATAGACTTTTGATCTTAAGACTGAAAATGTTTGTATTTACTTGCAAACTCGCCTATGCAGTCACACATTACAGAAAGAATGCTTAGGGGATTCACAAGGGCAGAGTTTCAGTCTATGCTGGGCCTTACTGTTAGGAAGTGTGTGCTTACACTGCACCCTCATCCTGCTGTTACAGGTAGCCCCGGGAGACGATTACTCAGACCCAGCTTATAGCCAATTGAAATTCTGGGACTACACTTTGGCATTCAGGATCTAAGAGTAGGTCTGAGCTTTTAGACCAAGGGACTTTTAAAGGCAAACCCACAGGGCATCTCAGCAGCTGCAGTTGGGAGGTTGGTGCAAGGTTGATGTGGGGGTCAGGGCTCAACTTGCAAGAGTCGTTCTCTGCTCCCTCCATGTGAATCCTGGGAATCAAACTGAAGCCTCAACCTTAGGCATCTTTACCCACAAAACCGTCTCAGTACCTCCCACCCCTGACTACTTAATATTTATTTATACTGTGCTTTGTTGGGGTTACCATGTGGCTTCTCTCTCTTTCCTAAATCTTCACTGATAATTTAAGTTACTATCAGGGAGATTTAGTCATAAATAGCAGGTGTGTAGGACTGTGTGTGTGTGTGCGCGCGAGCGTGTGTGTGTGTGTGTGTATATGTATGTATATATATTCATATATATATATATATATGTGAATGAATGAAATGGATCATGTAAACAGAAGACAACATTTTAAAGTCTTACAAGAGGACAAAGAACAGAAAACTGCTGTATAATATTAAGTCATTATGATGGACATACATTATATCATCAAGATTAGTTTACATCAAACTTTCCAGTTCAAACAGCTACCTCACCAGTCTTAGGTATTGCTGGCTCACTACGACAAACTGTTAATAGTTTCTCCATATTGGATCCCTGGTACTGGTTGCTTACACTCACTTAAGAACTATAAAGTGAATTTCATTCCATGTTTACATTGTTGGCAAAACCCATCTCATTCTAAATTCAGGGCTTAGGGCTTCATTTCCAAGCTGAGTGTCTGTTGGTAATCCCTCATTGCTCCTGGAGTCCTCTCTCTGGCCCTTTTTTGTGGGCACCCATATCTCAGAACTCTGACTTCCTCTTGGCCCCAACGTTTCCTTTACAGCTCAAATTCTCACCAAGTGAAAAGTATATATGCTTACATAGCACAGACCCACACAGTCAAGGATAACATCTCAATTCTAAAATTGATAACCTGAATCACATTCTCAGTAGTTTCCTTTTATCGTATAAGAACACCTCAGCTACAGGTGTCTGGTATAGAGTCTTCAGAGCTATTGTACTGAACCATGGCTGTGTACTTGTAGGCAAGTAAAGTCTAGCATGTTGTTTCTAATGTGCTCCCACTGTCTGTGTCCCATGGTACCAGCACTCAGTCCCCAGCAGGGCAAATGATGTATAGCACAAACTGTGTAGTTAATCTGGCTGTTGAGTAGATGTATTCTGTCCTATTCATGTGTGACCTTGAGCAAATCTTGGATGAGTTTCAGTCATTTTCACAGAATAGGAGTAAATAAAAGCCTACTTGATGGTAATCTTTTATTTCTGTAACCAGTGTAAAATTGTACCTTAGTTGTAAGAAAAGTCTTGAAATGTACTCCATGACATTATTGATACAAATGACACTGCTGATACCTAACAACACTGATGGTCAGTGCCAAGCCACTGCATGTTCTAGAATACATGTCCTGCCAAGGTAGAGATCTGTTGATCTTGCTTGCTGCCTGTGCTCACTCCATCATTTTCCTACCTCTGCATGGCCCAGAAAACTGACTTCCTTGGACTGTTTTAACAAGACTACCTACCTTCACTGTAACTTCTTTCTAAGATACAGCCAGTGAAAGAAGTCAAGAAGTTAGAGGAGAAGAAAGAAGGATGCAGGATTTTTCACTTACTTTGTTCTTTCCCTGCTGGGATGCAGTTTAGTGATGGTGAAGATGTTTCTACTGAGGCCATAGATTCTCTGTGTGGTCCTATTCCAACAATCTCTGAAGGTCCTTAGTGATGATGAGAAGGGTTGCCATCCTTTGACATTTCATTGTCATAAGACAGTTGTACAGTGTGGACACTAAACACATATACTGACTCTCCTTTAACCATCTCCTACTTTTTCACTATTCTAAGACTATTTTCCCAGAAAATAACATTTAAGGAATAGAAAACTAAACTGAAACCATCTGTCTGCTAGTCATCTTCTATTTGGTAATTCACAAATAATTTTAATTTCCATGTAGGCACCAATAAATAAAACACAACATGACTATCCAAGAGTTAAACATTTAGTCAGCTGAGATACTGCATTTTGTACATAGGACATCTTATGTTAGACAAGGTAGATAAATTGTGAGTAGATTCTATGGGCAAATACTTGGTCCTTTTTACTTACTTTTCTCTTGTCCTATGTATGGAATGACTAAAAGTGGTTTATTCTGAGTTTACAGATGTGTAAAAGTTCATAAATAATTCACACAATAGGACAATTGAGAATAATTTGGAATCTATTACATCAAGCACTATTGTTTGTATAAATATCTACATGACATTGAAACTCTATTTTTTTCCTACATTTGAATTATTATTGGTAATTAAGTCAGGACCTCACTGAAGTTTGCTCAGACAATACATGTAAAATAGGAATTTCATGAAATTCTCAATGGCAGCTGGGAATTTCTTGCCTCACAATAGTTTCTTCAGGGAAGACCAGGAGGAATTGACTCTGAGACTTGGACACCTGCTGTTCTCCTTGAAGCTCATCTTTTGTTTTCTTATTTCTATGGGATTACCCATTTCTTGTTTCTCACTGTGTATTAACGGCCTCTGTTGCAAGGTTCCACACTGTATTGATGATGAGAGGAATGTGCTACTGACTGTTCTTATTGCAATGACCAAATACCTAACAAGAAGGAACAGCAGAGTTTACCTCATGGCACAGAGTCCAACATGGCAGAAAATACAGGACAAACGGAGGAGCTCACAGCTCTGATGGTGGAATCTTGCTCACATCAGGGAGCAGGAGAGAGATAAATGCATGTGCTCTCCTGGCTTCCTCCGTATTTGGTCTAGAACTGTAGGCCATGAGTTGGTTCTGCCCACCTTCACCATGAGTCTTCCCTCCTCACTTAAATATCTGGTAGACTATCCCAGAGATGTGTCTCGTAAGTGATGCCAAACCCAACTGAGGATGAAGATCAGTCATAACAGCATTATTTGCTTATTTGCCTTTTCCTCTTTTCTTCCTTAAGCACCTCAGATGGAAGAACAATGTCGATTTGCACATCCTTAATTTCTGTTTCTGGTATAGTGCAACTTTCATTGGCTTTTAGAAGAATCACACTAGCTAAAAGCACTGGGGGCCTTCAGGTATGAGTAGAAATTAGGAAAGGAATTCAGGGCTATGGCATCAGATGTTCTATGGCAAGACAAGCTGAACTAAATGAGTACAATGAAAAAAGTTAAGTTTAGAAGGAGGGTAGAAAACTATATCTACCATTTATTATCCAGCATTTATATTTGAATGGTCTACTTTCCCAGAGTCATTGTTAAACAGTGGTGCTGGTCACAGTCTTTGAAAAATACCAATATTTTTCAAGCTCACTATTGTTGGCACATGTAATAGGCAACTGGACTGGTGGCAGGGTCTCTTCCATACTTGGTTTTAACTCAAGCAAGCTCACTAACCATAATAGAGCAGTGAAGAGGGATGCTGCATTAGGGTTATTAAGTCAAATAGCAAAATATGAGCTCCACGAAAACATGCAAGACATTATGATCATCTCTACATGCTCAGGCCTTTGTAAATAACCAAGAGACCACTCCGATAATGATAAGAAACTAGTATTTTATCAGTTATAAGCTGTCCCATATTTTGCACACTCCTGCAAACCACAAAAACTCAGAATTGACAGATATGTGGTTAACAAACATATGAAGTACAGATGGTTGTGAACTGCTAATATGGGTGTTAGGAATGGAACTTGATCCTCCAGTCAACACAGAGCCATCTCCATCTCTCTAACCCTTACAGCAACAACAATAACAACAAAGATGTTTTGTTTAATCACATGGCTATGATTCACACACAGTTCCTCCCCCCACCCCAAGACTGGGTCTCTACATAGCATTAGCTGTCCTTGAACTCATTATGTGGACCAGGCTGGCCTCAAACTCACAGAGATTCACCTATCTCTGTCTTCCAAGTGGTTGTACACACAATTCTTTTTTTTTTTTTTAAATGTTTATTTTTTTTATGTTGGACATAATTATACATGCCATTTTTTTTAAATGAAAACAAACATTTATAAACAATATTTGGGAATTTAGGCATTGCTCTTTCCAAGCTGCTTCCTGCTGGTAGGGGGCACTGTCATGGGGGAATCCTAAGAAGACGCAGAAATCCTAGCTGTAGTGGTCTGCAAGGCTGCATTGTCCCATTGACGTTGCTTCAGGGGGTCTTGCTCGATCAAACCACATTATTCCGGAAGGGATCCAGAGGTTTTCATTTTCTGTGGAAACAAAATTAGAAATCCTTTTCCCCAGTAACTTGTTCTTAGGCTTAAATTTTGAAGTCAAAGCATTTTAAATATATATATATATACATATATATATATTTATTTATATTTATATATGTAAATATATATAAATATATATATATAGAATTAATCCAGCAGCATTTTTTCCTTCTTCTTTTAATAATGATATAATTTAAAAAATTTACATGTAGATCCTAGTTTCCTCTCCATTCCTCCTTCCCTCCCTCCCTCTTACCCTCTTTCCCCTGTGACATGCACCCTGGTCTCCCTCCCCCTCCCATCCCCCCACCCCCATTCCACTTGTAGGGCTATGCTATCCAGGTTGGGTCATGTAAGTCTGTCAAGTCATTTGAAGTAGGGACTAGGACTTCTCTCCTGTCTCTAGGTTAAGGGGGTAACCCTCCATAGGGGATGTGTCCACGAGGTCCTTTTGTGCACCAGAAATAGATCTTGTTTCTACTGTCTGAGGTCCCCCAGACTTCTCAGTCCTTCTAGCTGAGACCCATATTCAGGGGGTTTGAGTCAGTCCCTTGCTGGGTTCCTAGCTATCAGTCTGGGAGGCCCAAGCTCGTCCTTGTTCAGGTCAGCTGTCTTTGGTACATACAATTCTTAATACAAACCTTGATCCCTTTGCTCAAGACCTGCTCATCACTTTCTTTTCTTTTCTTTTTGTTTTGTTTTCCTGGATGTTTGAGGAATTAAACACATTACTACAACAAAAAGCAAAACTTCAGATTGCCTGTTGTAATTCTTGTTAAATATATCTTCTACCAGCAAACATATTCAAGATGTAAATCAGTCACTCATACGGTATTAGTATGTTCCAGCTTAGTAATTTTATGGCATCATCCAGAGCATCCAGAGGTTAAATTTACAACTGAATTCCTGTTAAATATTTGAAGAGCTTATGCTCTATAGCAGCCAAGTTCTAATAAAGGCATTTTAAGAAGAATTTGAATGTTCTTCCAAACCCAGACATGACTTTAAGCCTAACATTTTGTGACTCATGCAAGAGTCGAGTTAGCTACATGAAATTTATTTTATATTTTACAGCTACACCAACCACTTGGATTTTCGTCAAAAGTAAACTCTGTACTCAACTCAGACTTTACACGATTGTCATTCGTGTGTAGACAGTTGTGTCTGTCATAACCACCTTGAAGTTGTGATCCCTGAAGTGTATAGAGATGGAATAGCTCACTGGGTGTCAGCTCATGCCTCAAACTTCTCAAAAGTAGGATGTGGATATTCATCATGTGCCACTTTCTGTTGACCAGTTTGATGCTGGGTGACAAAAACGTCAAGTGAAAACAAGCTTAGTTCTACCTCCCACATATATCACGGCTAGACAGAATGGAAATGAAGATTTGTTTTATCTAATCAAAGGACCTACTGCATTGAATGTGTATAAAAATCCCCAGGCAGGGCTGGGGAGATGACTCAGGGACTCACACTGCTCAGAGTTCAATTACCAGTACCCATGTGAACAGTTGAGAACCACCTATACCTCCATCTCCAGGGGGCCCAGGCCCCTCTTCTGGCTTGCACAGGCACTGCACTCATGTGCACACACCCACACATGGAGATCCACAGGGGGAACGGTCAAACAGTAGCTGTGTTATTTGCTCCAGTCTCTGACTTAATGACATCTGTGTGTCACAGAGTGTACCTGTGTCTCTTGTTTGTGAAACCATGTAATAAACCTCAGTCACAGATGCAGTGGTACTTACAGGACTGGTGGGGTCACTATAGGAAACGATGCTGAGAAAATATTCTATGAACTCCACAACAGGAGACAGACAGAAAGACAGCTGAGTACATGCCATTTTTCTGTCTACCACATTCTTCTATAAAGTGTGCACTTCGTTGTACAGTTAGCGTTTATTTGGGAGTTATGTCTCCCGGACTGATCATGACACTGACAGTAGTATGGGGAGAAGAAATGTTCAAGACTATCTGAGAATCCTTGTGAAAGTGTATATTAGAGACAATTGTCCATGCTGGAATAATAACAAAAGAAACAACACAGGAAGAGAAAGCAAGGCCGAGATGTCAAGAATGGAGATGCAGGCGCTGGGGAGCTGGGGAGCTGGGGAGATGGCTCAGGCTCAGTGTTGAACAGCATTTGCTGCTCTTCTGGAGGACCAAGTTTGGTTTCTAGCACCCATGTTGGGGAGTTCACAAACACAACTCCAATGCAGGGGAATCCAATGTCTTTCTCTATAGTCACCCAAACTCCAATCAGAGCAGCATGTTCTCTCTCTCTCTCTCTCTCTCTCTCTCTCTCTCTCTCTCTCTCTCTCTCTCTCTCTCTCTCTCTCTCTCTCTCTCTCACACACACACACACACACACACACACACACAAGTAAATTTCAAAAATAAAAAGCTATGGAGAAGTAAGAATTGGCAATTGATTTAATGTAGACAACAGGAATGTACAAAGAGTCATAGATAACCATGATTTTAGTCAAAGTGATAGGATGGATGTCTTAGTCAGTAGACAAAGGAAAGTGTTTTTAAGCCTGGGAAAATAGGGAGGCATCAGGATGTCCATCTGTCCATGTGAACATGCATGGGCATTGTAAGATGAGAGCTCAAGAGAGAGGCCAGTATGGATGGCATAGTTGGATGACTTATCAGTCTGAGTTAAAATAATTGTTTAATTAATTAAAAAATAAGACTCAAGTCCCAACACCCTGCTGACAATGAGAGCACCTCACGTTTAACTGTATTCTTCTCCTACCTGTTTTTGCTTTGGAAGCCAAGCTTTCTAGTTGAACGCTAAACTTACAAATTCTAACTACATTAAAATGTGATGCTTTCGTAGTTTAGAACATGAATGAGGACCTCACTCTTAAAGCCCTAGAGAGCTTTTGGGGATGAAAATTTGGGAGAAAGTGAGATGAGCAAACCTGAGGCCCGTGAAAGTATTTGGTTGGGGCAGCGACACAGGTAGACAACACTCTGTGGATCCAGGGCAATTGTCCATAGGGCTGTGACAAGCAGGAAGTGGCTCAGCTTCTGACTGAGTGTCACAGCCCCAAGGGCTGTTTTTGGCATCCCTGAGTATCACTTTGCATTTTGAACTGAGATTTCAGTGGGTGACATGGGAAGTATCTGGGAACTTTCTGTAAGTGACTCAGTCTCTGGGTACAAGGGATCAAATCTGGCATGAGTGGATGTCTGATTTTAGGACCAGGCATGCTTTCCTCTTTTATAAGTTGGGACAAGGTGTGGACCAAGTGTCTGATCCAGGGAGTGCTGTCTTCACACCTTGCCTGGTTCTCAGGGGTCAGTGTGTAGAACAAGAATGCTATATGCAGTGTGTGAGGAAGGAGGCAGGGTGCCATGACTCTGGGGCTGCTTCCCGGTGCTGACCTTGTCACACATCAGTTGGCTTGCTGGTTATATTGGGGCATTATAAATGGATAGGTTGGGTCCAATTATGATTGAAAAGGGAAATAAAAATAAAACATGGAGGAGTTTAAAACAAGGAAAGGAAGCAGAAACATAACTCAGTGACTGGAGAAAGTACCCAGCAACTGGAGAGATGACTTGGGTACTGGAGAGAGTACCCAGAGGCTAGAGAGATGACTGAGGTGTTGGAGACAGTACCCAGAGGCTGGAGAGATGACTGAGGTGTTGGAGACAGTACCCAGAGGCTGGAGAGATGACTGAGGTGTTGGAGACAGTACCCAGGGACTGGAGGGATGACTCAGGTGCTGGAGACAGTACCCAGAGCTGGAGGGATGACTCAGGTGCTGGAGACAGTGCCCAGTGACTGGAGAAAGTAACCACTGAGAGTACATAGTGATTAGATGGTACTCTGTGGCTGGCTTCATGAATCCTGCTAAGAGCAGGAGAAGGGAGCATGAAGTCATGATAGCTTTGAGCTGAGAACTTTGGGAAATAATTGAATCAATAACAAAATGCTCAGAGGAACATGACTTTTCATGGTCAAATTTCTATAAATCTGTAAAATATTACTTCAAAAGTATCAAACATAAATTCTAATCAGTTCTTTGCCATAACTATTAAACTGTAATAGTATTTTAAAATGCTGATTTTCTTACCACGAGACCCAGAGTGAGCTGTTTCATTAGAACAAACCTTCCAGGACATACAAAGTTGAGCATCCTGGTCCCTGACAATCAGTTTAAAGGGTTTTATTCAAAAGTGCTACTTTGATACATGTTTGGAATGGTTAGGGGCTCAATAGAATGCTCATGGAGGGCAGAATTTCCCCATTTTATTTTTCTTCTTCCCTGTCAGTTCATGAAAGCAAGGGGCAGGCTTCAAACAGAAGGGTCCTCTTATTCAAGGTGGCAGGGAGGACAAGAGGTACCCTCAACACATCATTGCGTAGACTTCAGTGTGGAGGACTCTAGACTCCTCTGTCCCTGTTCTAGTGGCAGTGAGCATGACAAGTCCTATCTTTTAGGCTCTCTTAGGAAATCTTTCAGTTTGCCTTGGAGCTTCTTTGACACAAAGGGCAAATGCTTTTCCTTTATATGACTGAATTCCTGAAGCTTAGACCTGAGCTACCTGGATTTTTGCACAAAGCCTCATTTGTGGTAAAGAACGAGGCTCAAGTGCACTGTCCAGAAGGCCTCCTGAACACTCCAAGTCCAGACCTGGGTGCTTCAAAGTTGTCTTGATTGACAGCCTCAGAGTAGAAGCACAGTAATCCCAGATGCCTACCAACGTGCATCAGTTAGAGTCCCACAGGCAAGCTCATCCCCACTCTTAGATACAAGGCAAGCATAGTATTAAGGAGAAATTATTTTACATCTCTTGACTGAAAAACACCCAGAAAGGAAAAAAAAAACACCACTGTGCAGAAGCAATATTTTAATGCCAGGACTGTTCCAAGAAGAGGAGAGTGGGCAACGGCTGAGTATTTTTAACTCCATGTAGCAGTTATTAAAAAGCACTTGGCTGGCTGGCAGTGTGGATTCTTCTCCAGTTTGGGGAAGAACTTAGGGACTGGTGCCAAGGAAAGACCTGGGCTCACTCAGTCAGTGGTGCTTCATCCTGACCTCGGAGTGCGGGTGTAGGGTGGGGACCCAGGGCAGAAGTTGTGTTTGATTGACCTGTGGTCTAAGGCACAGAGGAGCGGGACAGACAGGGACTGTTTTGTGAATGTTTTAATTCGAGCCATATTCCTTTGGATTCCATCCATTGTGTTTTTATTTCACCAAATTATAATTTATTACAGTGACAATATGAGTTGTCATTTTTTTTTTTTTTTTTTTTTTTTTTTTTGCTTTTAGTCACCACAAACAAGAAAGCTGACAGAGTCAGCCAGCTTTCTCCAGAGTTGGGATTTAGTCTTTGGTGCCTTCATTTTAGCTTCCATCTTCCATAGAGTTCCTTCAAGATGTGAAAGGTCAGTGGTCAGTGAGGAATTTTTATAGAGGGTTGAAAAGCTGTCAGAGCCATGCCTCAGAAGCTCCGGCATAGACAGGGACATGAACACTGAGCTTGTTCTCCTGTGGAGTGGGATGGCTGATGAGGAGTCTCTAAGTTTGTGGGCTCTGTGGTCATACCACCAAAGACAGCAGCAGGGGTCCCACAGAGCCTTGTTTCTGCTGAGGTGCCATCTGAGAGGCCCCTCTCTGCATTCACAGCCTCTCTCTGACTCTGGCCTAGTCTTTTGTGATTGTCCCTGTTCCCCACCGACAGCTGGAGCAATCCATTAAAAGAGGATTTGGTTGTGTTTACTGCCATCTTTAGCACACAGAGATTGAGTTCTACATCTTTGTCTTATCCTCAGATCTTGAGAGTGTCATCTGGCAGCTTTCTCTGCACAGGCTCTTCTCCATGTGTCTCTTCCCTGGTCCTCAAACTACTGTGTCTTTCACCCCTCAGCCCTTTGCCCTCAATGTTTACCATTCTTCTCTCACCATATTTAGACAATCTTCTGCCCATGTGACAATTGCTATTTATCCTTCAAGACCAAACAGTCAGGATGCTGGCCCTCTCTCCACCTCTATTTGACACCTTAAGTGAAGTTAGCTTTGTGCACCCTCACTTGCACTTTAGAGGAAGCTGCAGTGTGTGGTGGTTGAGAGACCCATGCCTGAGTCCTACCTCAGCACTGAGATAGTCATGTGATCCTAGGAGCTCAGTCCTCCCCTTGTTGTGCTCTCTATCCAAACTGCTTAGGACAATCAGCATTGCAGACATGGGACTGTTTATGAGTATGAAATAGTTGTATGCTGGGGTTTTAGCCCAGCCATAGAAAGCTGAGTTAAGTCCAGGGAATCTCGGAGACAATCAGATGCAGCAGGGAGTCTAGTCAAGCAGGAACTTGTTTATTGTCCCATAGCAGGCATCTTATAAAGGAAAAAATTGCACAGTGGGGAAACAGCCAGCCAATGGTTTTAAAGGTCAGTCTGTGATGTACCTAGGCACCATTATGCTTTACCTAGTGATCATGAGCTGTTCATGCAGTGGCCTCATGTGATTCTATCTAGACAGTCATCGTTTTTTGTAGACAGCTCAGGACTCACCCTCTTGACTTCTCCTCAGTGCTATTTTTGACTAGCTCATGTGCCTTACATTTCCATGTCTTGGGGAAGGGACCCATTGTGAATACAATATTCATTTATGCTTTATACACATCTTATACATAGATCTTGAAGGTAATTTTATCTGTGATTTTTTTTCTAATTTTCCCATGGAATAGTTTTGTGGTGTGAAGTGTTCTATTTGTGGTGTTGTGTTAGTACTCAAGAAGTCTCGAATTGTGGAGTATTTTGCATTTGAGGGAATAGAGAGGTCCAAAGTACAGTAGTAGTCAGGGCTGTTTTCTGCATACTCTGAGAATTGAGAGAACTATATGACCAATATGTGCCTAGTGCCCAGCATAAAATAATTTCCCAATAACAAGAACTCAAATGGCCTCGCTTTATAATACTTTATTATGTCCACTGACCATGTCTCCCTCCCTGCTAAGTGGCATATTACCTGGTGAAGGCATTTGCCTTTACTTATCTCTCCATCCCCATCCTTCAATCCACATGCAGTGGGGCTGTCTGTACAGTTGGTGTTCGAGTTGTAGATAAAGAATAAAATGCCTAATTATGTTTGAATTTCAGATAGATTAAAAATAATTTTTTGCGAGATGCAGACAGCGCTTCCTTTTCCTAGAAGCCACCAAAATGGCTGAAGTGGAGCAGAAGAAGAAGCGGACCTTCCTCAAGTTCACCTACCGTGGCGTGGACCTGGACCAACTGCTGGACATGTCCTATGAGCAGCTGATGCAGCCGTACAGTGCCTGACAGAGGCGACGATGCCTAAACCGTGGCCTGCGGTGGAAGCAGCACTCCCTACTCAAGTGCCTGAGAAAGGCCAAGAAGGAGGCACCACCCATGGAGAAGCCCGAGGTGGTGAAGACCCACCTGAGGGACATGATCGTCCTGCCCGAGATGGTAGGCAGCATGGTGGGCGTGTACAATGGCGGCAAGACCTTCAACCAGGTGGAGTTCAAGCCAGAGATGATCGGTCACTACCTGGGCGAGTTCTCCATTACCTACAAGCCCGTGAAGCACGGCCGGCCTGGCATCGGTGCCACCCATTCCTCCCGGTTCATCCCTCTCAAGTAACTGGCCAATGAAGACTTATGTATAGTGGAAAAAAAAAAAAAGAATATTATGTTCAAATAATATGAGACACACTTTTACTAAAATAAATGTTTTTATATATCTGAAATTCAAATTGAATTGGCTGCCTTGTATTGTTATTTGCTAAATCTAGCAACCCCGGTTGATGCACTTCAGCAATATTGCTTCCCATGTCAACTATTTTTTGGCTTTGAGATTAGGAGTGATGACTCTCATGATGACTTAGAGTGTTTACTTGGGGGCATTGTTGCAATGCTGCCTCTTCCATCACAGCATGATGCTCCCCTCCCTCACCAGCATCAGCAAGCACTCACTGGAGCTTGCACCATCATGAAACCAAGACAAAGGAGCAAATCAGGAAAGGAGTGTGTGTCCCTGTTGTTACCATTCCCTGGGTTAATCATAGGAACCAATAATGAGGTGGATGGCCAAAGGGCAATGTTTTGGGAAGATTAGACTCCACAAGGCATCAGCCATCACTGGCCCATTCACCGACTCAAAAAGCAAGGTACACCTGATATTCAGTCATGACACAGTCATTACCCAGCCATGACCCACTCTGTGCAGCTGACTTCTGGAACCCGAGGATGGAGCAGTGGGTCAGAAAGACGGTGTCTAGGGAAATTGGCAACTTGAGGAGGGGATAAGAAAGTTAGACATGGCAGCACACTCATCAAGATCAAGGGTACCACCCATTGCTAGAGTTATTGGATAAGAAGTGGCTGGCATGTAGAAGCTCAGGAGAGGGATAAGCCAGGATCTATTTGTTGAAAATCTCATTACACATATGCAATAGGTGCACAATAGTATTACAAAGGACAGTGAAGCTGGGAGAGATGTCATACTTTGCTAACAGCAGCACTAAAGAAGTTATTTGCAGGCCACTAGCCAATGTAGAAGTGATGGTGGACACTAGAGCTGAGACAGTTTTCATCCTTGTGTGGACAGTTGCAGTAACAGGGTTGGGATGGGGCAGGAAACAGGAGAAAAGACTAGGTTTCTGCCCTTTGTCAACATCCCTAGTATTTGGACGATGCTCTGTGAGACATCGCGAGGCTTGAGGTGGTAAGAATAACTGGGAAGATGTTACTTATGAGCAAAGCCAGTATCATTGACTGGGGAAAGGCACAAAGTCTGCATCAGGACCGTGGTGGGATGCATTTCTCATCCCTATCTGCCATAATGTCAACAACAAACAAATTTTTTTTATCTTTGAAAACAACATACAGATAAATGCTCTGAAGTTTGAGGCTAGGGATATCTCAGTGGTTGAGAGCACAAAATACTCTAGCAGAGGATGTGAGTGTGATTCTCAGAGCCCTTGCTGGGCAGTTCACAAGCACCTGTAACTCTAGCTCCAGAGGATCCTACAGGGAAGTGCACTCAAGTACACACACACACACACACACACACACACACACACACACACACACACACACACACACACAGCTTTTCAAAAATTAAAAAAAATTTCAGGGTTACTTTTTTTTTATTGCTATTTTTTCTGAGGAGTGTTTTACTTTGTTTATTTTCCCTGAATTTTCATTTTTTTCCTTTCTTCTTCCACCCATTGTTTTTCTTCCTACCTTCAGCCCTCTGCTATCTCTTCCGAGAGCCTCACTTGATTTTTCTTTTGAATTTAAGCCAGCTGAGAACACAAAACAAAGTCTGATTGGCTCTTTGTGGGATAAAGTTGGGGAGGGGCATTATTTCCCATTCCTTCTGAATCATAGCACCATGGATTTAATGGCCTAACACAACAGACATTTACCCATGGACTTCTGAAAGTTGGAAGTCTGAAATCAATTAAAAATGAGTTATTATGTGATTAAATGTAAAGTAAACCTGTGGGCCTCAGTGATGCTCCATATTGACAGTCAACTTGGTAGGCTCTAGAATCACTCAGGAGACAAATCTCTGGTTAAATCTGAGTGTGAGTGAGTTTCTAGATTGGATTAACTGGGGAATAAAGATGATATGGAAACGTGAGTAGCTCCATGTGTGAACCAAGAAAGTGAGCTGAGCACCAGTGTTCCTTCGTCTCTCGGGTTCCCAGCTGCAGATGCAATGTGACCAGCTGCCTCACTATGCTTTCCCAGCCATGATGAATCGTATCCTGAACCATGACGAGCCAACACAAACTTTTCCTTATGTTGTGTTTGTCAGGTGTTTTGTAGCAGCATTGAGGAAAATAATGCATGTAGGCTCCAGCTGGGTCTTGGCAGGATATTCTCTTGGAAGCTCCAGGGAAAACTGTTTCTGTACCTTCCCACGTCTGTCAGCTGCAGCATCCATTGGCTTCTCCAGTTGCTGATTCCTCTGACCATCCTGCCATCCTCATAGATGTCTATGTGTTTCCATCGATACCCCAGAACTGGGCCACTCTTCCCAACACAGATCCCTTGATTGCACTGGCAAAGGTCCCTGCAATGTGCATGCTGGCTTCAGAGGTGCTGGGAACTGGGCATGAACTTCTTTGGGAGTGGCCATTATCAATTTGACATGGATACGAAGAAACCCGATGAAGAGTAAGGTCAGATTATTGAAATGCCAACCTGAGATCAACTTTGCCTCTGGTCTCCTAGCCCCATTGCTCTCTGGAAACCTTACCTAAAGACTGCCCTGATTCCTCTGCAGCTTCATAATGCCCTCCTGTGTCCTCCACACCCACATTAACCCTTTCCTATGTGTGCTCTGTGTCTACTGTACACCATCATTTCAAAAGAACTGAGTCTAACAGCCCACAAACCAAATCTTCACTGGATGCCGGCAGTCCCTTAAGTAAAGGAGGTGCATCTTTGCAGGACCACTCCTGAACTGTGCAAAGTTCACAGTCTTTCTGTAAATACGGTGCTTCATTTTCCCGCAGCTTTTATCAACCTTCCCTGTGACACTTCTGGGAATACAGCAATGCAAAGTACTTCATTATTTCTCTAGAAAGTGACCTGATGGTAATTTAATCAAGGATGCCAACTTCTGCACAGCCAGCCACCACCCCTGCCCGGGCACCCCTCCCTCACACAGCATGATCCCTGAGTGAGACGGATATTTCTAGCTATAAAGGGATGCTCACTGCAGCTGTGTTTCAGATTCACTCTTCCCTCCTCTCACTGTCCCTCTACAGACGTTGACCATGATGTCACCCTCACAGCTCAAGGAGTGGCTATGAGAAAACACACCACAACTCTCTTCAACCTAGGCGCTGTCTCCAGGAAAAGCTGCAAGCCCAGATTTCCCACTTGAGAGAATGTGGCATCTGTTGAGCATAGAGGGCTTGATTGTTCTATTTGAGAGTCAAGAATTCCATTATCAAGTTTTGTGTAGCTTGAACTCCAGAGCCTCCATCCACTCATTGGTGTAATGATCCTGAGGAGCAGAATTTCTGTGTGTTCCTACTGAGGAGGGCAATGAAATGTAAAAGGCAGCCAGGCACTCAATAGTGTGAACCTGTAACCCCAGCACAGGAGGGGGTGAGCCAGGAAAGTCTTATAAGTTCCAGACCCATCTGGACTGTACGATAATTACCATCCTGAGAACTAAGACTTCATCTCTAAAATTGTGTGTGTGCACATGTCAATAGATAATATGTATATTACAGGTATTATATATGTCAAGTGTATATATATGTATATATATGTATATATGCAATTTATGTGTGCATATAGTCATAGAAATAAAAGAACAATTGCCCACAGAATGCAATCTTGTTTCTAGAATGGACACACTTTTTAGCCACATGATGTTTGAAAATATGTGTGGATGTTCTTAGGCCATGCAGAGACTCCGGACTGTGGCATTTGCAAACATGAGGTAGAAGAATGATGAGATGGTGATGAAGACCCCAGCAGTCATTTTAAACTCCATCACACTCCTGAGTCCCTTGAGATACTGATACACTGCCTCAGTTCTTCCACCCTGTGATGGTAATGCTGACCTCACAAGATGGCTGGGAATTAAGACTCAAAACTCAGATAAGACGAAGAACATTCAAAATCATTAGGCAGGGCAGCCTGAGCATAATCTTAATAAGGACTGATCCTGTTTCTCTTCAGGACACAGGAGATGATTATTCATTTTCTCTTCTTGAATAACAGATTGGCACCAACTTAGTGGCTTAAAGTAACAATCACTTGCTAGCTGACATCTCTACAGGTCTGAGGTTCCACAAGACTAGGTATTCAGGTTATTTTGAAGTGGAAATAAAAGCATCAGATGACCAAGTGGCTGTGCATTAGTCTGGTGTTTATTGCTGTGACAAAATACTAGAGGAAAAAAAAAACACTTTAAAGGAGTTAAAGTTTATCTTGGACAAATGTTCCAGAAGTTTTAGCCATGATAGGCTCATTTCTGTAGTTCTATGATGAGGCAGAGATAATGGTAATGGAAAAGCATCCTCAGGTCCATTAGATAGATGCAGCTCCATCTTCAACCCGGGAGCCTTCAAGATCATTTTAGATTCAAAGCACAACACAGGTGGATTTTTGTTTGTTTGTTTGTTTTTCGAGACAAGGTTTCTCTGTATTGCTTTAGAACCTGTACTGAAACTAGCTCTGTAGACTTAGCCTGGCCTCAAACTCACAGAGATCCGCCTCCGGAGTTCTGATATTGAAGGTGTGCACTACCAATGCCCAGTTCACTTTGACCAATGAATTCTACAACCTTGAAAACAGTTCATTGCTAACATGCCTTCCCCAGATAACACAGCTGGGCAATGAGCTGGCCTCAAGCAGTATAGTGAGATTCCCACAAGAGCTGAGTGTTTTACAAGCTATAGTGTCTTTGTTTAACTACGTTTGACTGTGCACAGCACTTCCTCTGTTTATTCTTCTCATTTTTGTAACAAAAATACCTAACAAAAGCTACTTAGGGAAGGAAGGGAGGGACAGAGGGAAGGAAGGGAGGGACAGAGGGAAGGAGGGAGGGACAGAGGGAAGGAGGGAGGGACAGAGGGAAGGAGGGAGGGAGGGAGGGAGGGAGGGAGGGAGGGAGGGAGAGAGGGAGGAGGGAGGGAGGGAGGGAAGGAGGAAGAGATGGTTTTGGTTTGCAGTTATAAGGCACACAGTCCATCATGGTGGTGAAGGCAGGGCAGCAGGTGCAGAGGAGCTGGTCACCCGCCCCCCCCCCCATAGTCAGAAGACAGAGATAAAAATGTTTATGCTCTGCTTTTCTTCTCCTCTTTGTTTCTATAGGAACCCAGCCCAGGGAACAGCACCACTGTACTTAAGGTGGGTCTTCCCCTTTAGTTAGCCTCATCCCTGAAATCATTCACAGGTATGCTCGGAGACTTGATTTCTAGCTGATTCCATATGCTATCACGTTAACAAGGGACACTAACCATCGCATTCACATACATCTCATTCTCTCTGGAATTTCAGTATCCTTGGCATTGGGTACATTGTTGAGTTCAACTGCATAGTTGCCAGTACTTAATACTGATTATGGAAAATGCTGAGCAGATATGAAATCAATACACAGCATTATCTCTGATCATTTGAAACTCACTGGGACTTGGTGTGTACATGCATCACATATGTAAATAGGTGACAAATTTTGTCTTGAAAAGGTTGAGAACAAGACAAACATAGGGTTTGCTTGATTTAAGTACATTGTTAATGGTGGCATGCCAAAGGGTGTTTGCCTTGCACTGATCAGCAGAAGGATGCTAAGTGGGCTGTACCTTAGCAATAAATTCATGCGAAAAATGTTGCCTTTGTTATCATCCCTTAAACAGTACCACACACTGGTAATAACGGATGTGCTTTTCAATGTCTTTATGAAAACTGCAGATTCTAGAGGAATTACCAGCCAAGATGTCAGTATTTTTTTTCTTTTTGCCTTTTAAGAACTCAGGGTAGGGATGAATGAAGGACAACAAAGATGTACAGCAGAATAACAAACAAGAGTGGGTTTAGAAACCAGACAGAACTAATTTTGAATTTAGCCCCATTCATTTGGAACTGGTATTTATTTCTTTTATCTATTTATAAATGAGAAAAAATATGTCCCTTATGCCCATCCACAGCACTCCTAAGTGCGGCTGATTTGAAGCTTGATACCCTGACTGTATTCACATTAAGTAGTGCCAGTTAAAATAATAGTTGGTATTGCATTGCATGCAATAGGATCCTTAATAATGATAGTGATTTATGTGTGTGCATGGTCTTGAGTGCAAGTGTGTGTGTGTGTGTGTACTTGTGCCTGTGGAAGTTAGAAGTCAATCTCAGGGATACCATCCCAAAGACTTGTACAAATTGTTGGGACATGGATGCCTTAGAGGACTGAGGACTGACAAGCCCCCAGGACTCACCTGTCTCCACATCCCTGGTGTCAAGATTACAGGTGCATTCCATCACTGTGCCAGGCTTTTATGCATGTATTGGAGGTTGAACACAGGTTCTGGAGCTTCCCTGGCAACAATTTCACTGGCTAACCAGTCTATCTGATTTTTAAATATACATCTAACTCATATGGGTTCTTTTTTCTTTTCTTTTTTTTTTTCTTTTTTTTTTCTTTTGAGACAGGGTCTCTCTGTGGTTTTGGAGGCTGTCCTGGAGTAACTAGCTCTTGTAGACCAGGCTGGCCTTGAGCTCACAGAGATCCACCTGCCTCTGCCTCCCAAGTGCTGGGATTAAAGGCATGTGCTACCACTGCCTGACCTACCACTCATGTGGGTTCTTAACCTAAAGTCTAATCCAGGTCTTGAAAGACCAATTGTGTCCCTCAAAGACACACTAGTGCTTATCTAGATTTAGATCCAAAGAAGACCAATATCACATTGATGATAATCATGGCTTTTTCATTTCTTATTAATTAGTGAGACAGGATTCTGGCACCACCAAGAAAAGGTGCCTGTGAAGATACACTTTTGCCATGGTACCAAGAGTAGCAACTGCTGATGATAGACTTCTACTACAGGGCTGAGGATAGACCTCTCCTACAGGGCTGAGGATAGACCTCTCCTACAGGGCTGAGGCTAGACCTCTACTACAGGGCTGAAGATAGACCTCTACTACAGAACTGATGGAAAATGTTGGCTGTACTGAAGAACTAAGGTTTTATCCATTTCCCTTACTTGGCTCCAAAGTTGCTGATGTCTTTGCTCTTGTTCTTAGGGTGCAGTGAACTCCAGAACTCCTTGGCCTCTAGCTCTCTTCTTTTCAGTCAGTGTGAAGCCATCATCTTTGCAGACAAACTTTTTTAAAACAAGTTTAAAAATGTACTTTGTAAAACTAGAACACAGAATCTTTTAAAAAGATTGTTATTTTCCCCCTTAAGCATCTTCCAGAAACAGCCAGCAAGGAGAGACACATCCCCCTACACAAAACCCACACAAGAATATCAAAATCTGTTTGATAATGAATTTGAATTTTTTTTTAAAAAAATCCATACGCTAAAATCGTTCTTATTTTTAATTTTTCCCTCTTTTTTCAAATTCATGGACATAATGTTTCTTATTGCAACTCAGAAACATCTCAAAATAGCTGCCAGAATTTTACAAATAAACATAAAGCCAAGACTTCTGCAGAATAAAAATAGTCCTCACTTCTGCTCTGAAGGTTGGTTGCCCTTCTCAATCTTTGGTGGGGCTGGGACTGCACAGGCATTGCAGGCACACTGCCACTCGGAGATGAGACCAGTTTTCCTCTCTGGAAACACTCAGACAGCATTCTGCGCCTTGCATCTGATATATAAATGTAATCATTATTTTAAGTAAGGATGGAAATGCGAATATAAAGTTGAACAACTACAGAGGCAGTCGATTTAGTCACAACGTAATTCAGGCAGGGGTTATACTGCACCATAATTCTTGCTCCTAAAGTTTATGTCACAAATATTAGTTTTTAAAGTGCTGAGGAATAATGATTACCCCTTTGTTTAAATTGTTGCTATAGTTAAATAAGGACAACAGATGACTTAATTTCTTCAATTTAGCCAACAATTTCCCAAAGTGCTGTGGTATCAGTCTTCCCTCACCTCTGAGGTGGAGGACTAGCCTCAACACTGTGATAGAGTTCTGTCTTCAGGTCCATGGTGGAGGTCTAGCCTCAGCTCTGAGGTGAAGGTCTAGTTTCAGCTCTGAGGTGAAGGTCTAGCTTCAGCCCTGAGGTGAAGGTCTAGCCTCAGCTCTGAGGTGAAGGTCTAGCACTGCAGTGGAGGAAGTCTGCTCCTAGCACTAAGATAAAGGACTACTTTCACCACCCCCTTCTTGGTGATACCTGAGTCCTGTCTCACTGATTAATCTAGAATAAAAAACAGGTGATATCATCAGTCTGTTATTGAACCTGAGTCCTAGAATCTCCATTTGGATTGCAATTACTTTCTCTACAATAGAGAAAATCATTGCTTTTTATGTCACCGAATGGGTAGAATACCCTAGATTTGATTTGAGCAGAATCTGTGAAACATGACTGTCACCTGTGTCTAAATTAATGGCATTTTGCATGATCAAGTAAATCTCTTTTGGTACTTACACCTCACAAAGTAAAAAGTGGGAAGTTGAATCTCTTTTCCTTGTGAGTTACTGTGAGGATTTAAAAGAGAACCAAATGGCCTCTGCCCTGTCTTCTCCTGCTTCCCTTCTATTGCCACGTGAGTTGGACTTTTTTCTATCATTTGAACTCTGCCAAGTGTGCCCACTTGGACCTCCAGACACATTTTACTGATATATCTTCTACCATGAGGTTTGGCGGGGTACAACTTTCCATGGTTGTTTGTGTTCCTTCACGTTTTATGAGTGAGGTGTGGACTGTAGAGCTTCAGACCATTATCTCAAGGACATGTGTACAGTAAACACCTCTGGGCAAAGGGGACAGCATCTCTCCCTGGATCGAAATGCATGCTTACTGTCCACTGTAAGACATTCAGATGGCCTCTGCAAGAAGTCACTCTATAAAGGCAGGCGTGGTATTATTGGAGCCACCACCTCTCTGGGTGTTGCTATATGAGGGCTAGTGCTTCAGCAACTGACCTACTGTCCTGACATGCTGACATTCCAGGACAGCCTTCCTTTGTGACTCAGGAGCATCTTGTTTAAACACACACACACACACACACACACACACACACACACACACACACACATTTATATGTCTGTCCAATTGCTTTTATAGTATCAGTAAAACTGTGGCTGACTAAACCTGTTAGTTTACAAGAAGACAAGATCTCACATCCTGCATTCTTGAGAGTGTTGGTTGCAAACTGGAATACTCACAGAGTTGGACCTTTCTGCAAGAGTACAGAAGAAAGCCCAGTAGGTTTTGCTTTACACATGGAGTCCATCTACTGAAGACTGCAGCTGGCCTGGCCCCAACTGTTTCAGTGGGAAGTAGCAACTATGCCTCCTAGAGCTTACTCACCACTGAGAGTGTGGGTGACAGCATTAAGGTGCATGTTCTGAATTCCTTCTGTTGCTGTGATAAATGCCACCACCAGAAGCAACTCAGGGAGTGAGAGTTTAGCTTACACTTCTCTGTCAGATTCCACCACTGAAGGAAGTTGGGTTAGAACTCAAGTAGGAAGTGAAGTAAGAACACTGATCACGGCCTTCTTCTCTAGATTGCTCAGCTAGCTTTTTTATATAGCCCAGGCCCGTCTAGCTATGGATGGTACCACCCACAGTGGTCTGGGTCCTCCCACAACAATAATCAGTTAAGACAATTTATCACAGTCATAACCACAGGACAGTCTGATCAAGGCAATTCTTTAGTTGATCTTCTTCTACATCAGCTTGATAAAACAAAATACCACATATACACACACACACCATCACTACCATACCACCACCACCATAACAACAACTAACTCAATATCCCCCAAATAATGGAGGCAAAAAGATATCACTGACTTGTACTTTTCCCAAGTATGCTTAGTCTTCCCTCAGAACAGTGTGGTGGTGCAGCTCTCCAACTGTTGAATGTCCTCAAAGTTGCAGTCTTCTTTATCTTGAGTATCAAAAGAATTACAAACAATAAAGAGTTACCCACCCTGCTTTCTGCCTGGCAGGGAATCTGTAAAAAACTGACTGTTTCTCCATCCTAGTCATTGAGACGCTACTCAGCAATTGGAATGAAAACACACGCCACACTTATCTTTCTGGCAATGTAAGCAAACAAGATACTTAACACTGATTTTCATCATCCACTGGATCCAAAGAAAATCATCAGGCCCAACTATTGAATCCATACCAGACAGCTTGATAGAAGTCTTACTTAGGACTTCAAATATACCGTCTTCCCAGCAGGCTCAGTTATATTGCTGAGTGTCCCTTGTGTAACACATTGCTTAGTTGTAGAAGTGAGAGGTGGGGCCTAGATAATAGTGTCTACCTATCTTGGGAACAAGGTTGCTGGAGGATATCTTACAGGAGTATGTATACAGTGAACACTTGAAGGGCAATGCTGAGAAGCTAGGTCAAGTTTTCTGTCTGTCAGAGATGGAGATTCTCTGCACTTGGAGTTTCTGACCTGAATATGTTTAACTCACTCCCATCTTCTGGGGGAATTCTGGCTTGGAGAACTGAGTAGAAATGTTGATCATTTGATGTTACTGGCATTATGAGTGAGAAATAAGCTTTTTCAATCTATATCTCTGGACACCCTTGCTTTATTCTACTACCTGGGAATATATCTTCATCATCTCAAAACCTATTCACTATCTCAGTTTCTACCATGATGCTGATTTTTGAGATGGTGAGATGGCTCAACAGGTAAAGACATCTGCTGCAAGCCTGAAAACCTGAGTTCAGTCCCCTGGCCCCACGTAAAGGTGGAAGAAAAGAACAAACTTCATAAAGTTGTCATCGGACCTTCACATGTGTACCATGGCATATACATCCTAACATCACACACAAACACACACACACACACACACACACACACACACACACACAGACACACACACACACACATATACACACACACGCGCACATGCACACACACACACATACACATAGAGACAGTATGTCAAATTACAAAAAGATTACCGTCTTAAAGATAATAGCATCTCACCTTCACATTCCTTTTCTCTGCAAGTGTCCCTTCTTTTCCATGTAGTCTGTTATTTGCTCCCATTCAGCTTTGTGCTTATTGTCTATCTCCTAGTAACAGTGGGACCCTCTGCGTCCATCCTGTTTTCACTGCTTTGAGTGGTTCATAGCATTAAACAGACATCCAGGGAAAGGCTTTAGAAAATGCTGAACTTTCTTTAAAGAACAATGGATAATAATAATAATAAAAGATTGTGCATGCTCTCCCATTTTTGTATGGATGAATCCTAAAAGATTATGAACATAGTTTTGCTGAAGATAGTTGCATATTGGTGTTCTATAACCCAAAACAGGCCACAAAAGGGAGGGTTTTTTGGGAGGTGGGTTTAGTTGAAATACAGAACATTTTTGATACCACAAAATGTTTAAACAACTGTTAGCAACCCCTTCACAAAGGGAAACTAAATCCCATAATGTGATCCTTCACTCTGCAAATCAATATCCACATATGAAAGTAACTTGAATTTTACATCACTGTGACTTGCACTGGAAAAATACATAAATCTTTACTGCAGTTACAATCCCTTATTGACAAAATGACTTTCTGGCTACAATGATGTAGTATAATGAGAAGCAGAGGTCTGAATCATTTTGGTGGAATGAGTGGATAGAGCCTCAGATCACAGCACCAAGCTAAACTAAACAAAACAAAGTATTTGATCAAAATCAGTTTTATGAAAGGCATATGCAACTCACAGTCAATAGCGGGATTAACTCCAAGAGACCAACATGTGGCTCGAGTTTGGATGAAAATCACTCTCATTTGATTGGCTCAGTATTTAATTGGTTTTGTTTCATTTTGATATTCATAGCAATTGTTGTGTGATATTTTGTGGGACAAAAAGGCACAGTGAAGATTACAGTGAGCTTACATGTTATGGGTAATACCAAACATTTTCAGAAAGATTAAGTTTTAGATTGGTACACATTTTGAAAAAAAAAATGAAGACGAAGACAGTGATAGTGTTCAAAGGGTCACTACAAGAAACATATCAAAAAAAAAAAAAAACAGAATATGATGATCAGGTTTCTGTTTCCTCAGCTCAGTCATGTCATAGTGTTATATTTTGGTTTAGTTTTGATTGCCAGACATTATTTCTTAGAGTAGTTTTGGCTTTATAGAAAAATAGATGAATCAGTAGACTGTGATTCCTCTTCTCACAGTGCTGTGGTTTGAGTGTGAGATGCCCCTATAGTTTCACGTGTGAACATTTGATCCTCAGATGTTGGTATTACTGAGACAATTGAACCTTTAAGGAGTAAGGCCTTGCTGAAGGAAATGGGGCCCTAAGGGAGGGTCTTGAGGTGTTGAAGCCTGACCTCACTTCCAGTTTCTATTTCCAGATTGCTGTGTAATGTGGCCAGCCCACTTTCTGCTCCTGCCTCCATGGCCCTCCCGCTGCCCTCTATATCATGAAGGATTGCAATCCCCCAGAACTGTAAGTCAACAAGCCCTTTCTCCCTTAATTTTCCTGTCAGTATTTTATCACATGACTGGGAAAAGAAACTGAACACAACCTCCATATTATGAACACCCTGCAACAGCCTAGTCAACCCTGATGAACTTATTCCCCACATTATTGTCATTTACTGTTAGCTGATGCCCAGGCTGCCAGTAAGGGCCTCGTTTTACAGGGCATGGCTTTGTCTTCCAAAGTCGACTCTACACATCTTCTACTATCACAGTAGGAACAGAATCTGCACCTGCAATGAGAAGCCCTAGCTCCCATGTTTGCACCCTCTCCTTCACCCCTCAGTGACTGAAAACACTTTTTATTGCATCTGGTTTTGTTTTTCCAATGTACTGTAGTTGGAATCATAGAGTATATTGTCTTTTCAGAAAGACTTCTCTTCCATATCAAAATGTATTGAAAGTTCTTGAAACCTTTCATGGATCTTGACATTCTTAGCAATGTCATTTTGCATTTCCGTGAAATCTGTCACCTCTTTTCGTTTGGTGCCACACTTTTTGTGTTATATTTAAGAACCTACTGACAAACCCAAGGTTAGGGGGAATGACTCCTGTGTTTCCTTTCCTAAATGGTCTATGAACTTTCCTCTATAATGATAACACGGATCCATCCTGAGTCAATTTTACATATGTGATGGGAGGACAAACTTTATTCTCTGCAAGTGTAATTTCAATTTCAACACTATTTGAAACAACAAACAAACAATTCTATTCCTTCCCCATAAATAGATCTGGTCCTTTTGTCAAAAATCAATTAGTTAGAGCCATGTGAGCTATTTATAGGCTCCCAGTATGTGTGTCTGTTCTTAGGTCAGTAGCCCACGGTCTGGATTACTGTAGTTTTGCAGTTGGGAATATGACTCCTCTGACTCCATTTTCTGTTTTAAAGTGGTATGTTTTTTGGTAGTCTCTTGCTATTGTATATGAAATCAACATATTTCTTTCAGATTATGTTTGTGATAAATTTTTGAGATAGACTTGCATAATTCTACATGTATTTGCATATTTTAAGTTCAGTATAGACTTGATTAAATAGCTCTTTACACTTTTACATAGTTTAAGTAAAAGTATACTTCTACACTCATCTTTTGGATTCTTGAGATTTTTAATTTAAAGTGAAATGATAATTTTATGCTTTGCATTTCATTCAATTAGTCAAAAATTAATAGCGCCATATAAGTCTAAGAGAGAAATTGGGGATAAATGACCGTTTCTCTTGTTTCAGATTTCTTACTCAGCAATGCTGAGGATTTTGCAATAATACCACCTTTGCTGTCATATTTCTGCCATTGGTTGTTTGGACTTGATAGAAAGTATGTTGAATATTGAGTTACTTGGGTAGTATTTGTATTTTACAATATAAATCCTTCCAATCCTCAAATATGGTTGTCTTTAAAATTTTTAGATCTTCCTTAACTTACGTCATCATGTTTTAACATAGTTTTCAGTGTACAAGCTTTTTGCCATTTGGTTCAATTTATTTCTACCTTTTTAAAAATTCTCTTTATAGTCTATAGCAAATAAAACTTTTTTTTTATAATCCAGCTGTTCTTTCCTGGCATATAAAAATGAAATGATGTTGGTAAGATTGTGCCTTGCAACGTTTCTATATAAATCCATTATTATGCTTACTTTATTATAAATTTTTAGGGTTTATGGCTATGGTGTGCTCTGTCATAGGGGGTATTTGTGCTTCATCTTTTCTGGTGTAAACACCATGCATTTGTGTTTTCTGCCTAATTATACTGATTAGTATTTCTTGTTCCATGGTCAAGAGCAATAGAAAAGCCCAACCCTTTCCTGCTTGAATATGGAGGATGATGTTATTTATGCAAGATAAAAAATAAATATCCTTGATTATGTTGAGAAATTCCCTGTTTGAAAATAAAAACAAAAAAAATACCTCTCAGATCTCAGGACTAGGGGTGTACTCAGTGGTACAATGCTTACCTAACATCAAAATCCTGGGTTTGATTCCAAAACAGGCAAAACCAAAACCCTTGAGACATTATTAGGGTCCCTGGGTGTGCAATGAGTTCAAAAGCAGAAGTTTTTGCCTTTGAAATCCTGGTCTCTGGTTCCTTTCTCTGCTCCACACCTCCCAACACTTTGCCTTGTGCACCAGTTGAAGTTCATAAGGTGAACTTCCCATGGTGCCGTGGGGCAACATGTAGCCAATAGACAGTCTGCTAAAGGTCCCCCAGACACATGCCCATAGCTGTAACATGGTTTCAAAAGTCGAATGAGAAGCAATGAAATTGCCTTGACTAATTCCTGCTAGATAAATGAGAAATTTCTCAAATCTCAGATTTGAACTTGGAAGAGAAAGGAAGCTGATACAAGAGGCTGTGGTTGCCACTGAATGTTATGTTAATACTGTCACCTTGTCGTGGTGCAGACTCAACTAGGAGACAAATTCCAAATCTGAGATAAATGAGAAATTCCAGAGCCGACAGAAATAAAATGGTGATAATGACCTGTGTGGTGTGCACACAGGTCTCACTTGTCTGTCCTTCCGAGGGATGCTGAATCGGCTTTGTTCTGATCCTAGAGTGTTTTTGTGGGTTCTTACTGGTCAAGATGTTGTTGAGCTGATGTCTTTAGGATGTGGAAAGGGAATGGGGCAAGGACAGGAGCGTGCCAGCGCTTAATTCTGCATTAGCATCCTGGGTTCTCCCTGCCCCTTAATTTTATGACTTTATTTACTGAGTATTAGAGTGAAAGAGTAATCAAAATCAAATTGCCTGGCTTGCACCTGCAAAGGCCTGGGAGTGATTTATGGCATGGCCAGGCTCAGGCTGTTCTTTTGGATGTGCCCGGTGCCTGGGCAATCATCACCTCAGCTGGGCTCCATCAGGTAGCCAGCAGGTGCATCAGACGTGGGGCGCTCCCACAAGAGTGCAACAGGCAGGGCTAAAAGTGACATTGCCTCCCTTGGCATAAACATTTAGAAGCTACTGTTGCTCCTAGTTTTTTTTCTTTACTTAGGTGTGTGTGTGTGTGTGTGTGTGTGTGTGACAGCTTACATATAGAGGTCAGAGAACAGCTTTCAGGATTTGGTTACATCCTTCCACTGTGTACATGCCAGGTTTCGAACTCAGGTTGTCAGTCTTGACAGCGAGTGCTGACCTGAGCTCCTATTCTTTTCATCATGAAGTCTTCAAGTTCACGTTTATTTCAGACTGTGTGCTTAACTGGTTCTAAGCAGAAAAAGAGTTGCATGAAGTATTATATTAGGACTTTCTTTCTCATTGTGACCATTCTTCCGCACTAGAAACAACATAGGAACATAGGACAGCTTGAGCTGAGTCTCCTAGGAGATAAGGTCTTTCAGGGCAGGAACAGTGCGGTGGCAGGGGCTTGAGGGAACTGGTCACGTGTCATCTGCAGGCAGGAAGCAGAGAGGGGTGAACCCTGGTGCTCAGTTTGCTTTCTCTTTATTTGGGCCAGAACTCTAGCCCCTAGAAGAGTGCTGCTCACATTTGTGGTGGACCTTTCTTCCTCTGTTTACCCAATGTCCCCAGGAATTTGTCTCCTAGTTGAGCCTGCACCATGACAAGGTGACAGTATTAACGTCACATTCAGTTGCATCCACAGCATTCTGTATCAGCTTCCTTTCTCTTCCAAATTCAAATCTGAGGCAGAGATACAGAATGATTGCATGTCTCTTGTTTGTCCAAAGCAAGGGTAGGATGTGCCTAGCTAGAGTGGTCCTCACTGCTAAGACCATCAATTTCTTCTTATTCATAGGAGTAGTTATGTATCATTCACCTTATGAAAGGCCTGGGGAAGGTAGTCTCTTAAATGTAGTTTTTTAACATGAGGCATGTAGTTTTGAATGTCAAAGTGTTCCATGAATTAAAACTCCCTGGTGTGTAATTGCTTCTATTCTGTCAAAGCTTTTATCGCAGCAAGGAGGACATACAGGAAGATGCTGCCAGGAGCAAAATGCAGGGAAAAAGCAAGGCATAGTGTGGGTCAAGCCTAATTTGTTAAAACAAAGGGAAAGATTTGATCTGAGAGTTGAAAAAAATATAAGAGATTTTTGCAAAGTATTTCTTTTAGCTAGAGATGTGGGTATTAGAAAGATCCTGTATGGTCAGATGTAGACATAGCTGGAGCTGGATATTGCAAGAAAGACTGGTTTGTTTTTTGTGTGAGGAGACAGAGAGAGAGAGAGAGAGAGAGAGAGAGAGAGAGAGAGAGAGAGAGAGAGAGACAGAGACAGAGACAGAGACAGAGACACAGAGAGAGAGACAGAGACAGAGACAGAGAGACAGAGACAGAGAGACAGAGACAGAGAGAGAGAGAAGCCCTGGAGCTGAAGATGGCCACAAGTGAAGTCACTTGCATTGACAATGTCCTGGTGGCATCTTGACACAATCCAGAGCCATCTGAAAGGAGGGAGCATGAATTGATCAAATGCCTCCATAAGATCCAGCTGGAGGGTATTTTCTCAATTAGCGATAGATAGGGAGAGACCCAGCACATTGTGGGTGGTACCATCTCTGCGCTGCTGGTCCTGGGGTCTATGAGAAAGCTGAGAAAGCTATGGGGAGCAAGCCAGTAAGCAGCCCCCCTCCATGGCCTCTGCATCAGCTCCTGCCTCCAGGTTCCTGCCCTGTTTGAGTTCCTGTCCTGACTTCCTTTAGTGATGGTCTATAGTATGTAAGTCAAATAAACCCTTCCCTCCCCAAGTTGTTTTGGTTATGGTGTTTGACCATAGCAATAGAAACCATAGAACAGAAGTGCATATGATTATGATTTTATTTAGCAGCAGTTAGGGCACCTATGTCTAGCACTAACTGATCTCAGTGAGTTTAAAAGGATCATTTGTTCTTAGGGTGGATGTGGAGACTGCTGGTGTCAATGGTCGTGTACAGTGAGGTAGACACCATGGGAAGCAACAGGGTGGTTCGTCAGAAGCGAACAATGGAACAACAACAACAAATCTAAACCTTGAATTACTACATGGTCAAGAAGTATACTTTGAAGACATAATATGAATGGAATGAAGAAATCAATGAAACACAAAGAAAAGATATATAAATGAAGAAAGCTGGTCTCAAAATCAAGAAAACGCATGTTCCCACTCCGTGTGGCACCACAGTAACCAGATCATGTGGAGAGAAGTTAGACCGGTACAGGCATGAAATGAATGATGGTTGTTTGATAGGAGCAGGGTGTAGGTGGGTGGCAATGACTGGACATCTACAAGAATGTCATTAATGCGAGAGGACACTTCTATGGTGAGGAAGGTCTTCAGAACATTTCCACAGAGTATCGTGGGCAACGGGTGAAGTGCAGACAGGAGGAAGATTCAAGGGTGGCTGGGCCAGCCAGGAGCTTTGACTAGATTGGCTTCTGTAGAGTTTGCAAAGGCAGGGAGTTTATAGACACCCTCTTCTAGGGAGATGGCTGTAAAAGTAAGCAGACATGTGCGAATACATTTTAATTAGAGAGAGTGCAAGGTAAAGGAAAGGCTGCCTCTCTCTCTCTCTCTCTCTCTCTCTCTCTCTCTCTCTCTCTGTGTGTGTGTGTGTGTGTGTGTGTGTGTGTGTGTGTGTGTGTGTGTGTGTGTTGAAATATTGGTAAGGAGAAGGAGGTAACATTGAGCAAAGATGAAGGAGATGTGAATAAAGAGGCCCAGCCTTACACTAGCTTTGTTAAGATCTGGTTCAGCGTCTTTGTTAGGGTTACTATTGCTGTGATGAAACACCGTGACCAGGGCAAGCTGTGGAGGAAAGGGTCTATTTGGCTCATTCTCCCACATCATGGAGCATTACTGAAATAAGTCAGGGCAGGAACTCAAGCAAGGCAACTCACATGCAATGATAGAAAAGATTCTGTTTTTAAAAGGTGTCAAGAAGACCATATACAAAGTTAAATAGCAAGCTGTCATGAAAATTTAAAATTACACACCCCCAATCCAAAATATATGATTAAAACAATAATATAAATATGGACAATGCTTAACAAAAGACAACTCACAGTGAGAAATGAAGTCCTCAATGGGTGTGAAGAAATGCCTGTGTGACAAGTCCAAAATCATAGTACAGTTATAATCAATATTTGCCTGATCATTGCATAATAATTTAAGCAAATTTAAGTAAGGCATTGCTCCTGGAACCTTAGAAACACCAAGGATTTGGGTATATGAAGGACTGTAGTTTACTATTCAGGAGATATCCTAACACTGTATTAAAATATTTATAGCTATAATAGTAATTCTACTTATAGAAATGTGTCACAACATAGAGGGCTGGGGAAATGACTCAGCGGTAAAGGTGTTTGCTGTGGAGTTTGAGGATCTCAGTCTGATCATGGGACCCACATCCTAGGACAGATCTGGTTCCTTCAAGTTGTCTTCTGACCTCCATATATATGCTGTGAACCACATGTGCCCAACATACAAACAAAATAATATACCCCGGACTAAAAATATATAGCTGGATAGGCAAATACATATAAATTTATATATGTGCATATAGACGTATGTACATGCATACATACATATGGGCACCCACCTCATAAATTCTGTGTTATCTTGGGAATCATCTGTAATCTAGGGATAGAAAACCTGTCCATATTTCATCACAAAGAGAATCACTGTGATGTTCCTAACACTATTTAGTTGAGACTTATCTCATCTCAAGGTTGTGCTGTTCAAAAGCAACTAATACAGGAGGTTGGAGAGATGGTTCACTGTTAAAGAGTACACACTACTTCAACAGTGAGAGCCAGCTCCTAGCACCCATATGACATCGCTCACAGTTGCCTGTAATGCTGGCTTTATATCTGATGCCATTAGCTTCCTTGGGCACTGCACACTTATGCCCACATGCATACAACACACACACACACACACACACACACACACACACACACAATACACGCAGGAGCAGTTGGAATTATGACATTAGATGACAGTGACCAATTTTCTCATTTACTCAAATCTTCGTAACTTTTCTGGCAGTTGCATCAGGGTAGTCTGTGAGTTTTATGAAAAGTGGGTGGAGAAGTTCAGTCCCAAGTTCAGTCTTTTAAGTGAAGGGTGTGTGTGTGTGTGTGTGTGTGTGTGTGTGTGTGTGTGTGTTTGTGTGTGTGTGTGTAGTAAACAAGAAGCTGCAGGTAGTTCTCTCTAGGGTAGTGCCACACACCCATTTACAACAGTGAGACTAGGAAATTACAGCAATTGCTACTATCAAGAATTCATGTGGGGAATCCCAGAATGGATAACTGCATTTTCTCTCCTCTTCTTCCCTCTGAATTTCCCATTCTACCTTCTTTCCTCCCCCCTCATCTTTCTTTCTCTTCTCTAATTTTTTTTTTTGGAGGGGGCTAATATGAGCTGTGTATTTCTCTAAAATGTAACGTAACCAAACCAAAACATAATGATTTCTCTTTTAAATAGTGGTCTTTAAAAGACACAATAGATATATCTTTGAATGACACAACAGGTCACATGACAATAAAAGGCTGTGGTATCTGAACCAGGAAGGGTGAAGGCTGCGCAGAGGAGGGGACACTAGCACTTACTTCCAGTATTTCATTTATGCTGTTGTGTTAGCAACTGTCAATAATCACACCTGTGTTCTTTCACATTGGGAAAGAGGTTTTGTGTATCCAAGAAATGTAGCAATACAGAACCAAGTTCTTGAGTTTAATGGGCATTCCAGACTGCTTAGAGAATAGACTAATAAATGCATATATGAAGCTAACACCATCTCTTTCTGTTTTCCTCTTTCTGTCAGAAAGGGTAATACTTTGTTTTGAGTATTTTGCCCTCTGAATTATTTGCCTCTTGAGGATTGTGCCCGTTTTCATCATAATAATATTCCCTTTTAAGTCTCTATGGAGATAGCTCTGCCCAGTGTAGGCACTTTTGGTGTCTTTACAAAAGTAAATTACCTATCTCTGACGGGTTTGGAAGGGACTTCAGTCACTCATTTTGGCTTTATGAAATAGCACCTAAGACCTTTAGGCATGTCTTTGCTTCTCTGAGAAGAATTGGAATTGTGACTTCACTTTCTTTCGTAGGTGATTTTAAAATACCTTCCCAGGTATTAGTCTCAGCAGCTACCAGAACCCATGCTGAGACCTTAGAAAAAGAAGGTGGAAAAGCTAGCTTTTGCTCAAACTCATGCTTAGAGCCCAGTTGGTTTTCCTTCCACAGATTCTTGGCAAATCATGAGGAGAGAGCTGAGTTGAAGAATCGGCATACTGTCCAGCCGCAGGGCTGCATTGCTCTCCCACCTCATTGCCACACCCACCCACACCATCTTTATACCCAGCACAACTTTTCCAAGCCAGTCTTCCCCTTTGCCTCCCCTGGGAAGACTGCAGTGAGGCCTCTTCCTTCTGCCTCTGTCTTTTGTGCTCTCTGCCATGCTGTGCTAATTTGCACCTTGTTGGATTGCTTTGTTGCATGGTTTCTAGATCGTTCTGGGCTGCAATTTTCATTCTCTGTCCTAGAGACTAGGTTGTCAGGGAAGAGAAACTTTTTCTGCACAGATTCATTTCTATATTCTTCATTAGCAGACAAGGATTCATTTGCTGTGGGCTTGCTTACTGTTAGCAACACCAGGATATATGTAAGATATAAATGGTCTCAGATGGGGATATGGCTCAGTGAGGAAAGCACTTGGCATACAAGGATGAAGACTTGAGTTCAAATCCCCAGAGCCCCTGCAAAGCCAGGCATAGTAGCACATGCCTATAACCCCAGAGTGCATATGGGGAGACAGGAGAATTCCTGGAGAATCACACATCAGCAAAGACAAGATACTGCCTCAAATAAGGTGCATGGTGAGAACTGACACCCAAGATTGCACTGAGAGCTTCAAGTGTGCAGCCACACTGCACACAAGAACATGCATGTATGCACATGTATACTCTTACATACTGCACACACATGCACACATACACAGAGACACAACACAACACAGGCACACACACAGAGGGGAGAGAGAGAGAGAGAGAGAGAGAGAGAGAGAGAGAGAGAGAGAGAGAGAGAGAGAGAGAGAGAGAGAGAGGGAGGGAGGGAGGGAGGGAGGGAGGGAGAGAGAGAGAGAGAGAGAGAGAGAGAGAGAGAGAGAGAGAGAGAGAGAGAGAGAGAGAGAGCGAGCACACTGGTCTCATATCCCACCTGACTCCTTGACTGAGAGGGCCTGGTGACTGTAGTGGGGGGGGGGGTCACTGCAGAGGTAGAGGTTAAAGGTTATAGAGATTCTCTGAGGCCTGAAGGGAGCGTCTTGCTTATATTTTGAATGTGAGGAAAACAACACAAGAGAAATTACACTCAAACTAACAACTGAAAGAGAAGATAAGCCAGGGAAGGAGTAGGGAGAGTGAGACCCTGTGGGTCACCTAATGCCTTTATTAGGAAAGACTGAATGTGTCCCTTTGATGGACACATTCCTGGAAGCTTCCAGAGGCTAAGCCATACATTGGGGGGAGGGGAGTATGTGTGTGTGAGACCAGTGTAGCCAGGCTTTCGGGCCTTGCAAATGAGAACTCAGACTATCTACAATAAAGAACTCTACCACGGTTTATCACAGCAGCGCCTGCTTGCTCTCTTACCACACTTTCTAAAATGTCTTTTCAAGAGGGAAAGTACAGCTGATTGCGGAGGTGTGTTTGTAACTTAGTGACAGAAAAGAGAGTTGGGCAAACACAGTCGAATCAGGTAGTCTGGGCTTTCACTGTGTTCTCTAAACCTCTTTTAATAAACTTTCCTGATACTCAGTCAAAGGATGTGGTCTCCATCAAAAGTTCTTTTTAGTAACCAAATCAACAAGAGGAGAAAAACACACCTACGCAGTCCCACGTGCAGCCGACCTGTGGTGGGGGGTGAGGGGTGTGCAGAGTGCAGGCTGCCTGTCTCTGCCCTTTACAGCTCCAGGTGTGGAGTGGGAGGCTTACTCAGACCACCAGCTTCAGTGTGTGTGTGTGTGTGTGTGTGTGTGTGTGTGTGTGTAAGTATGTATATGTGTGTGTGTATGTGTGTCTGTATATGTGTATGAGTGTGTATGTGTGTATATGCGTGTGTGTCTGTATATATGTGTGTGTGTGTTTGTGTGTGTGTCTGTATGTGTGTATGTGTGTGTATGTGTGTCTGTGTGTGTGTGTGTGTGTGTGTGTGTGTGTTTGTGTGTGAGCTTTGTACAGATACAAGCTCAGAGACACAAAGAGAGTGCTTCAGGCTCATCTGCCCCCTTGGAATTTAGCTTTCTTCCCATCTAGAACTTCCTACCTTCCAGTCAATTTACAAATCCAAGGAGCCTAAGTAGCTGATTTCATCAGCCAAATGCCTACTCCATGCCTTTGCAAAGTACCACTTGGCAGGATCAGGCAGGTGTGGGAGAAGAGGCAGGCACAGTGCTTGTTCCAAGAGAAGATCCCCATCACTTCCATCCCTCCCATCACACTAGCATTAGAGTTAGGAGATGTGTCTCTGTGTGTGGAAAGTCTCTTGTTCAAGCAGATGGATGGAGAAGCCAGGGTTCACCTCACTTCCCTACTGCCAACAGCTCTTGTCTCTCTGAATTCACCTTTACGTCTTCAATTCCTCTTTGTCCATTATCTGCCACATTTGATGCATTTGGATGGACTTTATGATGTGCCATCTCTTGTTATTGTTGGTCTCTGGCTTATTTTTAAATGACAGTTTTCTTGCCATGTTTAAGATCTGCTTTCAAGAGTAATTGAAACTATCATTCGTGGAAATATTGAACACTTGATATCTAGACAAAAGGTCAAGTAGGTGACCATCAAAGTTCTACATCCCAGCTTGGTGCTGTGCACAGGGGCACATGGGTACTAAATGCCTGTTCCTAGGTTTTTCTCCACTATGCTAGCAACTGCAATCCTGCTGGTACTTGGAGGCTTTGCTTTGCTTCTGTGAGTTCTTGCATAAACACAAACATGCACATGCATACACACATGTGTCTTTAAACCCCACAGCCTCTCTGGGAGCTACATCTCATGTGCTGTTTTAACAGTGATGGGGAGCTGGGTATCAGAGTGCAGGACTTTAGATGTGAAGCATCTCCTTCAGGCTTCCATGCTGCAAACTTTACTTTTTATTCAGTGGTGGAAGGAAGTAGTGAGAGCTTCAAGATGGAGTCGGTCAAGGAGAGGGTCTTCTGGTCTTTCACAAAATATTTCCTGTATCTCAACCCTCATATGAGCAGCTTCCTGTCATGCTGTATTTTCTCTGTCACCTGAGCAACAACTCCAACAATCATGAGACTGAAACCAGAAGCCAAAGGCAATTTTCCCCTTTTCATAGTATGTGTTAACCTCAGGTATCTGGTTGCAGTATCAGAAAGCTGACCATTCTACGAAAGTGTGGACACTTATATTAAGGTCAGACTTTAGATCCAGACCCCTCCATCTAAACTCAATACAGACCCCAGAGACCACAGTTGTCTTTAAATGGCAAGGAACATCCCCTGTCCACACAGACTACTAGGTTAATGTCTTCACTCTGTGCCTACACACTCAGTGGACCCATTGTCTCTCAGAATAATCCTTATGGTATCATCACAGCTGGACAGATGGACACTGGGGTCCATAACCTGTCCACATCAGCTATTCTGGAGGTATGGTGAGACCACTGTGTTCCTTAATACCCTTCTGTAGAAAAGTCATTTTTCTGTGTCTGTAACAGTACATCTGAGACAATAGATTTATAAAGAAGGGTTTGTCTGGCTTCTACTTTCAGGTCTACTGGTACTGGCCATGTTGCTGTGGGGGTAGTGACATGAAGTAGGGACATTACATAGCAGGGTGGCTGAATCTGAGGTTCCATTGAAATGAAACATAAGAAGCTAGAAAGAGACTATGAAAGGGAAAAGTGGTTCTGAGGAAGGTGGAGAGGAGGAGAACACATAAACTATGAAAGAAGAAATGAGACATGACTAAGGTGGAGTAGGCTGGAAGAAGGGGGCAGAAGTGAGAGGGAAGAGAATATCAGTAGCAGGTTTTGTTTGAAAATGCCATATTGAAACCAAATATTTTGTATGATAATTGATAATCAAACAAAACCCAATAGGAAACATGAGTCAGCCCCTCCGTGTCTGGAAAGACTCTGTTCTACAAGAGTAAACAGAAATGAGGCGGGACTGCTATTCTTCCAGAGAACCTAGGTTCAATTCCCAGAACCCCCATCAGGTGGCTCACACCACCTGTAACTCCCGGAAGCCTTGAAGGACATAAGAACAAGCAAACAAAGTTACATCAGATATAGGAGGCTGGAGCAGGCAGTTGGAGGACCCCTCATAGTACACAGGACAGTTAGAGTCTCCTTCAGCTGTAGAAGGAAGCACGTTCCTCCTCCTGTCTTCTGCTTTCCTGGTGAATGGGGAAAACCAGGACTACAACCCCATTGTCCCCATACAAATGTTAAAATGAACACATCTACCCAGACAAGGGCGAATACATCTGTAATTTCTGCACTTGCAAGGCTGAGGCAAGAAAGTTGTCAGTTCAAGGCCAGCCTGGGCTGCATAGACAGACTGTCTCAAAAAACAACCAAAACTTGCAAAGAAACCTAGTACATATTGTGCTAGTGTCCCAGGAGCTTCGGCCTGATGAGGGGACACTGAGAGTTGGGATACTTTAAGTCTCCTCTCATCAGCAGGGTCACTGTGCAATATGAGGCTACCATCGACAGGCAACTACTCACTTGGCAAATTCTTAGAACCTGGGAACATGGAACAGAGGTGTCAAGGACGGGTTGGGATGGAGGTGATCAGACCTTTGACACAAAGCAGGAGGTATGAGCTGACAGTCCATATCTGTGTTATTAACGGGGGTATCTGAGCTAGAGCATAAAGGATCCCAAATGCCATGGGAAATAGTGTGGAATTAACAACTGCACCCAATGGGCTTCTTCTGGGGTGATATTCTCTCTGGAGGTGTCAGTTTAACAAGATGTATGGTCCAGTGTTTCCTAGGCACGGCAGAGAACAGGCAACAGGAAAGGGCTGGAGCAGAAAGAGATTTTTCTGTTTCTGTTGCAGCCAAGGTAAAACCCAAGTTTTTGTTCTTCCAAGTAACTTTATTCATCCAGCTGATTGTTTGTAGACTATTGTAAACACTTTGATAAGAACAGAAAGCAAAATAACCAAATGCCTCTTTATCAGTTCCACCGGTCAATTTGAAATCTTTGCTACATTTCTGTACTTTGTCTGTATGAACACACACATTTCTCATCCTCTTGGTCCTTGAGTATTGTCTAGATCCTGCTCCCCGACACCCCTCTGGAAATCATCACTCTTGTGCATTTGGTGTTTGTGCTCCTGGGTAAATTTATAAAATGGTTCCTATTTATCATGAGAGATTTTCTAAATGTATTTTTTTTTTTGGTTTGAAAATGTTTTAGAAACGACATCACACTGCATATGTATTTTTTTCCACTCTTATTTTTGTTAAAACGACATATTTGAGTGAGGTTTATGCTATTGATTCCTACAGTGGAATTTTGTTAATTGAAACTGTTGACTAGCATATGGTCTTGATATTTCATTCATCCACTAGAGGACGTTGTTTATTTTTTGGAGGGGGAGACTTCAGGAAAATCACAGTGGTGTGGAAGATGTAGTCAGTTTAAGTAAACCAAGAGCTGGGGATGTCACTCACCTGAGAAGTTTTACCCAACATGCACAATGCCCTGGATTTGTTCCCCAGCCCTGCATATACCAGGCATGGTGGCCCATTCTTGAACATTAGTTCCTCTGGAGGTAGAGACAAGAAGACCAGAAGTTTAATGTCTTTGTGACTACACTGTGAGTTCAAAGTCAACCTGGGATGCATGAGACTCTGTCTCAAAATCTCATTAATAAACTAGAAGGGCCATTCCACGTGTGGCAGTGTGTGCCCAAGACCAGGGTTGTTACCTGCCACCAGCATGGCTGAGTCATCTTGCCTGTGCTGTGACTGGTCAATTGCTTGCACAATTCTCTAAAAGTTCTCTGTGAAGTGGTTTCTTCAGATACCCCAATGCTGGGAAAACCAGGTCTTTGTAAAATGTTGCACCTGCAAGAACGCACACACATACACACACACACACACACACACACACACACACACACACACACACACACACACCCACGCACACGCACACGCACACACACATACACATACACACATTTTTTGAATGAAATGACTAGATATACTGGTCAGATGTGTGTGTGGGGGGTATGTGATGCACAGTTGGTGGAGGACACAGACTTATAACCTCAGGGGGCTTCTCAAATACTTTCCACGTTGTTTTATGAGACAGCTGTTCATTTTCGTTTGGAGCTTACCAGCATAGCTAGGCTGAGAGGCCATTGCACTCTGATATTTTTCCATGATTTCTCGAGTGAAGTGTGAGGAAGGCATGTGGCCACCTCCACAGCCCATTGCAGGTTTATTCTTAAGACTGGTGTTTATTTCTGTACTTGGTAAGTAGATAATTGAGTACAAAATTACTGGTTTTATCTGTATGGAATCTATTACTTTCCATTCCCATCGTCTCTGCTGTGGTTGACATTAGCTGCCTTGGAGAGGTCTATGGATTAGACTATTGGCTGGTATTTCCTGAACTCAAAAACTGGTCACAGTGTCAGATATGCACACAGACCCTCCCCTCATGGTAATCATTGTTATCATCAGTGTATACTCATTTATCATCTTACTGAGTTGGCAGGCATCTCTGTGAACGTAAAATGTCTACATAGTGATAAGGACAGAGACATTTAGGAGCACGTGAATTCCACAGTGAGCATGTGACTTTCTGTGTGTCCCTTTCTCCATCTAGAGACTTTAATGCAGGCTGTTACTCCCACAGGGGGAAAGAGATTCAATAACTTGTTCAGTATCAGGTAGAAAAATATAAAATAAGTACGGCTGTATCTGACTCCAAAATTACATTTTTAAGTTGGAGAAACTCTTTTCATGAAATAAAAATAAACTCCTTTAGCCAGACCAGGAGTACCATGTTCTATAGCCCATGTTAGCAAGTTCCAGAGTGGAGGACAGTGGGGAGAACTAAGCATGGAAATTCATATTTCCACACATTTAAGTATATTTGTTAACTCAATGCCAATGAGATGACACAACTTGGAGTCTTTAAGTCTAAAGGGATGGTTCTGCACAGTCACACTGCTCTGTAGACCTAAGGACTGTGGTTCAGCATCCCTACTGTGCAGGTATCTCTGACTCTAAGTAGTGCTCAATTCTGGTCCCAGGAAGAAGTGGTATTTGCCATCCATTCTCTCTGAAAGGTATGACGGTAGACCAGATATCTTGACATACCAAAAGTTTCTGGGGGCAGAAACCCACTCACAGATTCTCAAGGAGAGAAACACACCATTACCATGAAGATAACTTAGGGGAAATTGTATATGTCTGCCATGATTTAGGCTGTTCTTATTTTGTGGTGATATGAGTTAATTAATAGTCTTCAAAAATTTATATGAAATCTAGTTCTTTGCTACAATGCATGACCACTTATAAGAGAGTATTCAGTAATTTCCTCAACTTATAGAAAAATATGATAAACTCATCTCCAGAGTTGAAATGCATAGACTGTATTTACTTTGGCCAGTAGTGACTTAAGAAAGTAGTAGGGACTTTATCACTACTTATCAGAGAAGACATGTCTCCTCACTCTCTTCAACCAGGAGGAGATAGACAAGAGTGAGCCTTGGTGGTTGATCTACCAGGGAAGGATAGATTCTTAAAAAAAAAAAAAAGACTCTCCCTCATAGCAGGTATCAATCCCGATCGCTAGGAGGAGTGGGAGTTCTTGTCCACCTCCCCTCTTCATGCTGGAATTTTCTCTGACTACAGTTTGCACAAATCTTATGCATTCTGCCACATGCTAGTTCTTACCTGAAAATCACCCACAGCCTGTCTCTCTTACACTCTGTCTCCCTCACCTTCCACAATGATAATTGAGCCTTGAAAGGAGGGGGTATTACAAAGATGCACCATTATTTACTCACTGTTTCTTAAAAAACTGTTCTCCAGCATAGGAAACAGGTTCCCAAAAGCCAGCTTAATGCCAGGGAGAGTCCTGTTCTCAATATTAGGAGCCTTACAATGAGACCATGCTACACAACTGTCACATACATGCAGGCAGCCTAGGTTGATTCCATGCAGGCTCCCTGTTGGTTCAGAGTCCACAAGCTCCCATGAGCTTATAGGAACAATTTCTTGCAGTACAGTATCTAATCATTTCAAAATAGAAAAAGATAGAAAACTACTTTAAAAAAGATGTGCAGGAAGGTTGAAAAAATTCTCTGTCACATGTTTTCTAAAAACCATGTGTGCTCATCAAGATATCATCTTGAGGCTATTTCTTAGAAATAAAAAAGAAATTTCTAAAAGAAAACAACTCCCCCCAACTTTTTGTTCTATAATTTCCTACTGTCCACAGGGCACTGAGATTATCTTATTATTTTCACCCCCCCCTTAGTTGTGTTTCAGATTGTATAACTTCTACTACCTGGATCTCAAGAATTTTAATATTTTCTTCCATTGTATTTAGTTTGAAATGAAGATTCTATGCAACATTTTTCATTCTAGATAACTTTCAAGACTTGGTGTTCCATGAGATTTTATCATACAGGTTTAATTATTAAAATGATTATGTTCATGCTGTCCTCTAAATCTTTTAACACACATATAACAGTTTTACATATATTAGCAGTCTTGATTAGATAGTCTCATGGAAGTTGATTGGACCAATTCTTTCCCTTGGCTAATTAAAAAAAAACAAGGAAGGTGTCATGGGCCCAAGGGTGGCAGTAGATGACATTAGTGTCATTGAGCATTGGATGCCTGAGCTTTTCCTGAAAGACTGTTTGACTCTGTTTATAAGACATTGTGACAGACGGTGTGTGTGTGTGTGTGTGTGTGTGTGTGTTTTAAATATCATACTTGATTTGAACTTAATTTTAACTTTTCTTAGAGAAGATAAAATATCTACCATTTTACTCAAGGGATGACTTAGCTTTTTTGCATATGGTGTGTCTATTTCAGTTTCTACTGAATATTCTGGCTATTCAGTCATTTTAACAATGGTTGGTTGGATGTTCAACTGTGTATGTGCTCTGGGAATGGAGCAGGCTAAGTTGTTGTCTTTTGCTGTGCCCAAACTTTATACATGAAGAGCTGACTTCAGCAGCAGACTTGATGGGGGCCATGCACACGCACATGCACACATACACAAACACACACACACACACACACACGTGAGTGGGCACATGCATGTACACACACATAAACCCATGCATGCATGAACACAGGCACATCTGAGTGAGCACATGCATGTACACACATATAAACACACTTGCATACATACATGTGCACACATACATGGACACATACAAACACACACATGTACACATGTACACACACATGCACACACACATACAGAAAGATTTATTTGCAGCACTATTGTTGGAATAGCTGTTAACTCTTCAAAACTCATTCTGGAATTCCTTTCACATATAAGTATTAAACTTATGACCTCTGCATCCTAGATGAAGACTTGGTATCTCTATTTGACTTATTCTTTGTAAAACAAAAGCAACAAAAAGTTTAGGCCTCTTTTAGAAGAAAATCAGGTTAAGACTCATCTGTTTTGTGTTTCTCATCCTGAGCATCATGGTTAGTTACAAACCATTGGCCAATATCTGAATTGCATCTATTTCATCTATTTTCCTACTTGTTTTGGTGAAGTGTAAAAAAGTAGTTTCCATTATTTCAGTGGTCAGCACCAAAGTTCCCACATCTTCTATTTTAACGTCTTTTTAAAATTGTATTAGACAAATAGGTAATTCACATTCAAGTTAAATTTTGAACATGTTTGGTACTTCCCATGAAAATAAGTCAGCCAACATGGCTGCAGAATAATGCAAATCCGTCACTGTCTGGCAGGAGTATTTTTTAATCTCGCAAATTTTTCTGTCTTGCCCTCAAGAAGTTTCATTTTTTCTTTTATCCTTGATCTAACAAATAGTTGTTAGGTCTATTCCCATTCCAAAAATACTATTTGTATTTTATTTTATTCTTGCATTTTGCAGTGGATAAAGTTGGATTGGTATAAGCAAAGATGAAAAGCCAAGTACTGTTCTACTCATAAACTCAAAAGAAGCCCAAGAACAATGGCAAATATTAGAGAATGGGAAGAGCACATACACCATTTTTCATTCTCTTTAGGTTTTACTTGAGTGAAAGTATGATTTGCATAATAAAATGTATTTATGTCAAATGGTACTAGAACTTCCAAATAGTCAAAGAAAAAAAAACTTCACACCTGTATTATACCACATTAAAAAAATATTAAGTTCAATTGGGTAATTTTGTCAAGAGCTGCACAGGTATCCCCACTTTTTAATCATAAACTGTGCTTGAATTCTATTGTTTAAATCATCATCATGAAATGAATGGATTCAGAACATTGCAGCAAGACTGCAAATAAGAAAGATTCCAAGAATTGGTGGTTTGATCACTTCCACAGAGAGAGGTAAAAGTCGCAATTCAGAAAGGTTTGTGTGTGCAAACTGAAGACTGGCATACAGAAGTCAGGGATGTCTTCTACAAAAAGGATTCTGCAGAAGTTCAGGAATAAGCCAAAGGGAAAATGGAAGACAGGAGAAATCTGAGTGTGCAAGGCACACAGTCGAGTGTGCAGACACATGCTGGTGCCCAGTGGTTTCTCAGTTCTGAAGTTCGGCATGTGCTTTCATGGCCCAGTTATTGAGAAGTTAGTGCAGATAAGCGCTGTGGTAAATATTCACAAATATCACTCCTTCTAAACATAGAAACACAGATTTTCTAGCGTATCACTCCAGCATCTGAATGCCTCACTGATCTCACTTAAAAAGTTTGGGGACTTATGGCAACTCCCCAAACTTCCTTATCACATTTCTCTTAAAAGATATTAAAAGGTTTCACGCTATTATATAGCCAGATGTTGAGAATTTGTAAATTTCTGTTTTCATGTCATCAATGGGGGAATTATAACGGTTATTATATGTTATATATAATTTTATACCTAGACCTAGAATTGTATATAAAGCCCTAGAAACTGATAGTCTTCATGACTGTGCTCTGTTAATCATTTTAACATCCTTTCCTTTAACCTCCCCATGTTATTAACAACCTTTATTTCTTTTAAGCAAATGATGCTTCTCAGATCATTTAATGTGATTAATGGGAAAAGAAATGCTGAGGCAGAGAGCATTGTGCCAAAGAACCAGAAGCCCTCTTTCCCCCCAGCCAGGCCTACCAGGCTCAGGCAGCACACAACCCACTGCAAGAGTTCCATTCTTTCCAGCTTTGTCGCCAGGTCATACGTCAAGGTCATCATGCCATGCTCATAGCTGTCCTCCAGTTCCTGTCATCAGAGTTCCTTTGGCAGAGATGCTCTCAGGGAACATTGCCGGGAGCCCAGATGAAGTCCTGGCAAATAGAAGGCTCACCTACAGGGAGGTTCTGGCCTCACACTGGAGCCATGGCAACAGACCATCTGTCTCTGGTTGTCAACCCTGAGATCTTCAGGGATCAGAGAAATGGGCTGGTTTAGTTCTGAACCGCATGCCACGTGCTGCCACTCACGGAAGTTCCAGCACATTTCTCACAAGCAGCAGCCCGCAGGGAGAAGGTTTAGTGAGCATCTTCTACCCCAGTTTCTGTTTATTAAATATTTCTACAAGGTTATCTACAATAGAAAACAGCAACAAAGGTATTTCAAACCAGGAATAAAACACAGAAAAACCCTCACTTCCTTATGATTGTTTCAACGTTGAGTGTGTTCATTTATTTACTACATTATTTATTATTCAGTTAGAGCTCACGACACCTTTTTTCCGCCTCAAAAGTTATGGAAGAAAATGTGATGAGAGGTTGAAAATTGAGTCATTTCATGGGGATTTAAAATCTGTGATCTCTTTACCTGGGGGCATTTTTACATGTGTATATTAGTGTTTTGTTACACTGGAAAATATTCTAGGTAAATATTCTGTAAAGGACAGGCATGTTTGTTAGTCAGTACTTCGTAATTACCTTAGTGCTCCAAATGAAGTAATGATAGATGCACTGGTGTGTGCAGGAGGGTAACATTTCCAGCCCCAGTAGCAGCCATGCCAGTCATGAAGGAGGACCAAGGAACCAGTCTTTCCATCATCTTCTTGGGCAAAAAATGAAGACCATTAGCAGAGGCTGTGAGGCCAAGAAAAGGCATGTGCTGGGACAGGGACACCGTCATGGTCTTCATCTGCCTGTGCTAGTCCTGCTGCAGGCTTTGGTCCTGCCCCAAGCTCATTTCTGTTCTGCTCACGTCAGCTGTGAAGGGCTGAGCAGGGAGGTGGTGAGAACACATTCTGGCCACTCTGCCTTGAAGGTGACACATCCCCAATAGGCTTATCTCATGTGTTCGAACTTTTGAATCCCACCTGGTAGCACTATCAGGAAGGTTATGTGATGTTCAGAAGGCAGAGTCTTAGCGGAGGGAGGGAGTGACTCCTTCCGCTTCTCCTTCTTTGGCACAGGTGCGATGTGACCAGCTGGCTCCTAGCTCCTGGTGCCATGGTTTCCCAGCCATGATGACCTCATTCCTTTAACTGCAAACCAGAATTATCAGACAACCCCCCCCTCAAGTTGCTTTTCCATCATGTATTTTGTCACAGTGACTGGAAATTATGCACCAACAGTAATCTGGATTCTGTCCCTCCCTTACTGAATGGGGACACCAACACAGCAAAGAAGACCCAAGCACACTCAGCTCTCTCTAAGTATAATCTGACACACAGAAAGTCACCTGATGGGAGATGTCATTCTGTAAATATGTTTCTCTTATTGGTTAATGAATAAAGCCCTGTTGGCCTATAAGAAAGCAAGATAGGCGGGATGAGAAGACAAGGAGGATTCTGGGAGAGGTGGTAGAGAGGAGTCAAAATGTGGGACGTGAGAGAAGAGGTCTGGACCCTATTTCTGATAAGACCACGTGGAAACACTTAGATTGATAGAAATGGGCTAATATTTAAGACAGAGCTATCCAATAAGAAATGCTAGTAACCAGCCAACAGTTTCATAATTAATATAGTGTCTCTGTGTGTTATTTTGGGACTGACGGGGCTCTGGGATGAGGCTTATGGGAAAGTGCTTGTAACAGTCACCCATGGAAATATCAAATGGAGAATTAGTCAAATGCCATTTCTCTCCTTGGCCTTCTTTGCTATTGGATGGACAGGGGAGAGAGTTGAGTTTAATCTACCTGCAAATATTTATCCCATAGTTTTTCCTACCCACCTCTGTCTGAGAAAATGTGTGCTTGTGTGCCTGGATTTGTACTTTTAATTGTGTTATATGTGAGGTTCTGTGCAGGTATCTGTGTAGACCAGAAGTCTGGAGCTCCTAGCAGCTGTAAGCCCTGGGTGTAGGCCCAGTGAACTGAACTCTAATCATTTGCAAGGACAGGCAGGTTTTTAAATTCCTGAGAGTCTCTCTAGCACCTTCTACTATCCATTACTTTGTGCTCCCAGACAAATCTGTGTGATATCCACTGCCATGCACATCATCTTAGTTGTCACCTATGCCTACAAGGACTGTGTGGTGAGCAATCTTATCAAGGCCCCTGATGATCTCTTCCAAACAGTTTTACCCATAGGAACCATATCAATTAAATTTTAAATTAGGAAATTTTTATAACCAAAATAATGGTGGCATGATACTCTGATATTGCCAAATGGAGACCATATGACTGTCTCTCGGTGTATGGGAAAATGGGCCATAATTTGGTGGGTTATTCCACAAACTCAATTCACTTGCCTATTTCTACATAAGCAGGGCACCTTTTTTGAGACCTTATACTTTAGGAGTGTGCCATTCTTCCTGCTAAATCTTATTGCTTACTCTTTCATGTTGGTTTCACACAGTTGCAGAGTGAATAATCTCAACGCATGCCCGTATGCCACCATATCTCTTGAATACGGGTCACATGCCGAAGCTAAACCCCACTACCATCTGTTACCTCTGTGTGTCAATTTGTTATCTGGAGCTGTTTCATCTTAGGCCCATGGTTCCCTCCAAAGTGAAGGCTGCAATTATCTCCTTTGATTACCATTCACTCACTGTTGATTGAGCACCTACCGGGCAAGACAAACTGTGCTGTGGCATGTAGAGGAGACTGAGAGCAAAGTGGAACTCAGTCACTGCCTTTGAGGAAATTGGGATTCAGTAGGGGAGATGGGACATGCAGAATAACACACTGTGTACAGAGTTGAACTGGAGGTCATGGGAAGGAGTGGGAAATCTAAGGTTGTTAGGAGTATACAAGGGAAGCACTTACTGTTCACGGACTCTAAGCTCACTAATGGCTGGTCTCCACATATAACTTGTCACTCAGCATGTGTCTCCCGCATAAAAGGGATTTACTCAGGTTGGGTCTTCAAACTGAGCAGTAGACGTCATGACTCCCTTTTCCATATCGCCAGCCCCAGGTTCATCATAAGGAAGGTTCCTTTTCCTTTTATAGAAAGTATTGTTTGGTTAGTATATATTAATTGTACAAAACAGTGGGTTCCTTATTATATTTCATATATGTGTGTAAATGTATTTTTATCATAGTCACATATTAATATCCTTCCTTGTTCCCTTCCCACTTCTGTTGAACCTTTTCCTCTCCCTCAACTTTTCTATCTTTTATTTGTGAGCCAATGAGTTTAATTGGAGTTACTTTCAGGAACATGGGTCAGGGGTTATTTACAGGAATGTGGGCATCTTACCAGTGGATATGCCACTGAATAAAATGTTTCCCACACCTACCAGGCATCTTATGATCCCTCCCCTGCTAGCTACTATTAACTGCTAATAGATCCTCAAAAATGGTTACCTAGTCTCTGTAGTTACTTCTTGATGAATCCAGCTTCCTTAGTTTGTAGAGAACTCAGGGCTGAAGAGTGTGAGAGCAGGTCAGAACATCCAAATCATATCAAGAGTGTTTTCCACCTCTCTCTACTTCTAAACTTCCTTTTAAAATGCTATGAAAGTAGAGTGGTTTATCATACAACATTTATTACATGTATATATATAACTTTCATCTAAAATTATTAAATAAAAGTTTATACATATACATGCATGCACACGTGCACACACACACACACACACACACACACACACACACACACACACGAGCCCATCCTGATGGGGATGGTGTGGGGTATGAGTGGCAGTGGGGCACAAGGCAGCTGGTCACCATGAAACTTTAGTCATGAAGCATCGATGAAACCAAGTCCTCAGCCTGTGGGAAGGTTGCTGCCCACATTCAGGTGAGTTTTCCCTGTAGAGTTAAAGGTCTTTACAAATGCCCTCACAAACACACTTACACACAAAAGTGCACCTACTAGGTGATTCTAATTCTGTCACATTTACCATGAAGACTGTCCATCATGATAGCCATGGATATAAAAACAGAAGTACACAGGAGATTCTTATATGGACCAAACTCCAGCTGGTTAAGTGAATCCCACCCTTTTGCAAAATTTAGTCATATCAAAGAAATTTTCATTAACTATAGATAAACAGTTAAATCCCTACCATCTACAGAAATGGCCTAGCTCTTCTGAGGAGCAGCCATCTCCACTGCCACTGGCACTCCACTTCTGGTTCCAAAGCATGGCTGTCTATAAGTTAGCTCCAGAAGTCCCCAAGTTGAAGTTCACCCATGAAAATGTACAGCCTATGCTTCAAATCACCCCACAGAAACTACTCCAAATATTTTTTTTCTATTATTGCTGTTTCTAGGTTGCATTAACAGAGGAGTGAAATGCAAAGTAAGTGACTCCAAAACACAATTATATGTGAAGTCATCAGTATCTTACCAAATGGTAAACACAAAAATGATGAGGTCCTAAAGCCATTCTTTAGATTAATATCTCTAGGCCCAAAACACAGACAGCATCTTCCCCATCTAGGTTGCCTACTCAGTCCACCCCAAGTTCCCCTGAGTTCTCATCACTCAGCCTCATAGCAGGTTTGCCTACCCATAGAGCCAGGAAGCCTGGGTCTCTCTTACTCTGTGATTTCCACTTTCCTCTCTGTCCTGCCAAGTCAGTTCAGTGTTGAAGAAGAAGTAAAGGAATGGAGTGTGTAGCAAATGGTCAACTAGCAGAGAGGAAGTTGTCATATAAAGACAGTGACCCTAGGACAGCAAAGACCAAGATCCCACAAACTGTTGTTGTGGGACTGGACAGATGCTCAGTGCTCAAGATGGGGAGAGGTGGAATTTAGCAATCCCAGAAGCAAATATCAAAGGAAGCAAACATCAAAGTATTGATAAGGGGAGTACAGATCTCTCTCTCTCTCTCTCTCTCTCTCTCTCTCTCTCTCTCTCTCTCTCTCTCTCTCTCTCTCTCTCTCTCTCTCCAAATCCAGTATTTTAACCAGAAGTGACAGTTTTTCTCTGTACTCTTAAGGTCTGGCCATCTATCCCAGCTGACCTCTGATGTTGTACTAAGTTGAATCAGCTTAGAATCGGTAGATTCCCTACTCTCCGTCCTCCAGACGTGTGTATAGACCTCTCCTGAGAGCTTGGTGGGGCACAGGGTGAGGAATGTGGTATGTCTGATGGTGACTCTGGGTTAAGGACCGATGAGTGAGCTTATCTTGATGATTCCTGGAGAGCCTGACATAGATGCTGACAAATGAAGCTCTGGGATTCCCGGTATTGCCACATAAATAGGTAGTTCTCTAGAAATACTAACTAGGCTGCACACTAATTAACCAGGAAGAAATATGTGTCATTCTGCTGAATCCTCAGAATCAGATGTCTAGTACTGAAATTCTGAGCTTAAGCTGTGGGGATCTCAACTGCATGAGGGTGTGGAGGCCCCACATCTGATTTTGAATTTATTAATTTCCTTTCCTCATATGGCCCTCACCACTCCCTTCAATCTAAATGACATGCGAGAACATTAGCTTCTACCGTCTGCTTATCTGCCTTCAGGTATAGCCATAATTTTTATTTCTTAATTTTTAACTCTGCAGAGCTTCTACGTGTCATAGCTCCTGCCTTTACCTATCTCACTTCACTGAAATGCAGCTTCCCTCCAACATGCTTCCAGCTGGTCTACTCTAGAAATGGCTTTCCTAGGAGCACTTGCCACCCATCTCTTGTGGTCTAGTCCTCTCTCCCCTCCTCTCCCTTCAGTCTTGTTTGTTTGTTAATTTTTGAAATAGGGTTTCTCTGTAGCTTTGCAGACTGTCCTGGAACTCACTTTGTCGACCAGGCTGGCCTCGAACTCACAGAGATCCACCTGTCTCTGCCTCCCAAATGCTGGGATTAAAGATGTGTGCTCACCGCAGCTGCTGCCACCACCACCACCCAGCCTCCCTTTAGTCTTGATCATATTGCTTTCCTTGAATGTGATTTTTCCATTGTTTACCCACTTGTCAGACCTGCACCCCAGCTTCTAAGGGGAAATATTACTGCTTGTTTAAATCATGGTCAGAAGGGTCTGGCAATTTGCATGGTGACCAACATCCTCCCAGACTCACACCTAAGCCATCATTGTACAGAAACTGATTCAGGAAGAATGTTGTACTCAAGTTGAATCAGCTTGGTGTACTAGGTGCCATTATGATGAGAAAGCATAGCTTTATGCGTAGAACCTGATATGTGACAGTTGAAGAAATGTCTTCTCAGAAAGGCTTAGGAACCATCCATCTTCAAAGGAGAAGGTTCTAGAAGCTTTGCTACTTAGTAAAGTCCAAGGGACAGCAGCATAGGTAGGGGTTAACTTAAACCCTGTAATCACACAGCACAAGCACAAAACCCCAGACTCCTCAGATGGACAAGCACATGCCCGGCTCTGAGACTGCTCCACAGGGACAGTCAGGGAAGCACCCTAGCCAACCCTACAAACAGACCCACGTGAAGATGTGGTCCATGTCGATGCACTAGGATTTCTGTGCTCTTTTCTGTTCAATTGCTCCTTCCTTCCTGTTTGCTCCTCATCTCTGTATCTGAGCCCAGGGTGTGTCTGCTGTGAAACTCTGTCTCCGATCCACCACAAACAAGTTTCGTCGCATCTGTTGAGCTCAGCTAGTAAGCACAATTTATAAAACACTGAATGACTAACCCCTGTAACCATTTTAATGACCCTAAAATAAAGTGCTTAGAGCAACATCTGTCCCAGCAGCTGGGTTCTCTGCATGAGTGGGCAGAGCGACACATTGGGACAGATTCTCTTCTCCCTTTTGACAGAAACAATCGCAGCAGATCATTTTTATAGTAATCAATTTAGGTACAGTTTCTTGGAAACCATCTGCGTAGTGTTCATAGATTGTGCTTAAGAATTTAAATGTGTATATTTTTGGTCGCTTGATGGAGCATCTGCTAATGGCCACATAAGTTCCACTGTTTATGCGGGAAGTTATTTCCTTGTAAAGGGATTAGTAGAATGGCTACTTGATTTTATCCTTCTAACTACCCAATAAGCCGCTGCCATCTGAATGGCATCTGCCAAGCATGTCAGCTGAGGAATTCATTACTAAAAAATAAATAAGTTTACAAGGGAACAACTGAAGTTGAAGAGGGGAGGCAAATGAAGCCGAAGCAAAACATTTTGTAGACTTCCCACCTCAGCTCATAGTTGTAGAATAATCTGGTTGCCATTGGGCCACCAGAGTGAAAGGAAGGAGCTGGCTTTGATGACAGTGCTTTTATTCTGTGTTTCCAAACCAGTTTTGTTGCTAGCTTTATAGCTGTTAAGTGACTATAAATAAATAAATAAATAAATAAATAAATAAATAAATAAATAAAATAATATAATTATATATATATATATATATATATATATATATATATCAAATGGCAAGTGCAACTGATGACATTTACCTTAGCTATGAGGATAATTACTCTTAAAATACTAGGTCATGAAAATGAAGTGGCTTGAGAGTTGAGAAGGGATTTGTCCAAAACATGCTGTCAGCGGTATCTTAGGATGGAATACATTCTTCAGCATCATTGAGCCTTGATAACACATATCACATGCTCTAAGTGCCTCCATTGTGCTGATTGTGAACTCTATCTTATTTCTCTCTCTCTGTCTTTGTGGGGTATCCTGTTTCCCAAATTCCTTCTCTTCTTGGGAATCCATTTTGCATGTGCACATGTATGTGCACTTGTGTGTGTGTATATTCGTGCCCATGCATGCATCCAGAAGCCAGAGAGTGACCTCCACTGTCTTCCTCTGCCACTCTCCACTGTATAGTTAAAACTCCCAGAGAGAACACTGATGGCACTACACCGGCTCCTAGGAAATCCCAGGGATCATCTTGCCTCCACCTCCCCAGCACTGTGCTGAGCACTTTGTCCTAGATCCATGCTTTGAGATCCACTCTTCCATAGCACTTAGTCTGAACAGTGAGCCTGGTAGCTCAGGGGTGGTGGATGTGTGCCTCCAAGCTTGGCTTTTCAATGTGGTTCTGGAGAATCAAACGAAGGTTCTCAAGCTTGCAAGACAAGCACTTACTGACTGAGCTACCCTTCCAGCCAAATATAGCAAATTCAGTACCATCCATGATAACAGTAGGGTTGACATGGTTTGTGGAAAATATCATTTTCCTTTGAGGCATGTTTGACTTATAGTCTTCTCAAAGAATCTTGAGAAGCCATAAAACTAGGTACGTGTCAGCTAACCAACTAAGTAAACAAACAAGCTCAGAATTTCAATGTTACAAGTTTATACAACCATGGACATTACTTAATACAGCTTCTTGTAGAAATCCAAATCATAGGTTGGGAGTCGAATAGGTTTTGTATCCAATGTCATGAATACATATTAAGTTCCTTTATTCGTGTGCAAAGGGAAGGGATCACAAGGTATATGGGAAGCAATTCTTCCTAGGAATTGACTTCACTCCTAGGAGGGATGAACATTCTAGAATTGGACTGTTTCTCTGTGTTCCCAAAGTGCTATTGTAGGTGGACTTCAACTTGGCCTAACCGCTGAGTAGTTACTACATCAATCTACCTTATCACCTCTATCTATTTGTTATTCACCACTGGGCCCAACAGTCTCAATTTTATCAAAGGAATTAAAGTAGCAAATTACCTCTAATGGTACATAGTTGACCCCAATCAAATCATGCTTATTAGATAGCTTGTGACTTTGCACTGGTTATCTAACTGCAAATTCAATATTAAATTAAAAGTACTGATAATGTTTATAACAATCCCTGAATGTTACAAACAGGATACCCCACAAAGACAGAGAGAGAGAAATAAGATAGAGTTCACAATCAGCACAATGGAGGCACTTAGAGCATGTGATATGTTTGGTCCCCTGGTCTAGAGAAGTCCTTGTACCCCAATAATCAGATAACTAATTTTCTAACTTAATGAGATGCAAGAATTTGGTCCTGTGTAAGTCAGTCAGAGCCAATCAATGAGAGAAGCAGAATTTTCAGACCTTTAGTTCGTTATTGTCATGATGGGACATGATGGCATGAAGGCAGACTTGGTGCTAGAGAAGTAGCAAAGAGTCCTACATCTTGATCCAAAGACAACAGATATAAACTGAGACAATGGACATGACTTCTGCATATATGATACTCAAAGCCAGTCCCCACAGTGACATAACTACTCCAACAAGGTCACACTTGCTAATAATGTCACCCCCTTTTGGGAGCCATTCAAACAACCACAGATGGATATGAATTTCTTTGCCTCTGTCTGTCTCTGTCTCTGTCTATCTCTGTATCTCTCTCTCTCTCTCTCTCTCTCTCTCTCTCTCTCTCTGTGTGTGTGTGTGTGTGTGTGTGTGTGTGTGTGTGTGTGTGTGTGTGTGGTCCTAATTTACTATGGTGTTATTTGGGGGCAGGTATGTAAGTAAAAAGTGATTCTGAGAGGTTTTTGTATGATGCTGAATGTAGAATTCAGAGTCTCATACATGCCAGGCAAGTGCTTCCCCCACTTAAGGGCTAAATCTCCAGCCCTAAAAGGAGATTCTTAGCTGCTTTTGCAGATGACTTGTATCAGCCCAAATTTGTAGTCTCATCATCTTCCAGGGTGTGGCAGGTAAGTAACACAAATGTTTCGCTGCCCACCCAGAGATGCTGGTAAGCCAGAGTAGAGCAGGTAGAACCCATGAGGAAGGCAGGTGTCTGATGTGGTGATTTATGGTGCCTAGGGTTTGTTTCAATTGTAAAGTTTGAGAAAGTCCCAAGTCAGAGGGGAAACTGTCCCACTAGGAGAGGGACAGTTCTTCCCAAGATGGCAGGGACTTGTAGGTGTGGAGATGCACAGATGCTGAAGCTGACTGTAGCCGGGTTCTCTTGTATGATGGTCACAGTTCTAGGTGCTGGCCTTGTTACCATTTTTTTCCTCATCCATAGCTGGAAGCAATAGAGACCTCAGAAGAGACTAAATAAGAGCCCCTCTGACATCTGAGCTACCAGGCTCACTGTTCAGACTAAGTGCTATGGAAGAGTGGATCTCAAAGCATGGATCTAGGACAAAGTGCTCAGCACAGGCTGGAAGCTGTTCAGACACAGAGAGTATAGGATCACCCCAGGTGTGGCAAAAATGCCAGGCATGGGACACAAGGCTATCTGTCTTCACATTAAGTCTCTGGATGGTGAGACTTGCAGCATCCACTATGAAACCATGCCCAGGTTGGTAGAATCTACCAGCCCTCGCCCTTAATGTTCCTTCTCACCAAGCTGAGGGGAGGTTAGCCAATGTATCTCAGGCTTTCAGAGACCCTGGTGGTGTCCTAATGGGAATTTCAGCACCAAAAGATAACAACTTGGGGAGTATGAGTCACGATGCAAACAATTATTACATCATTTTTCTGCTGCATTCTTGAGAGCCCCAGAATGCAAGTACTACAGTGTCAGAAGTAGGGGGTCCAGGTGGATGGAGCATATAGCACCGTTTCAGAATCTGTGGGATGCAGGTGTGCCTTAAAGATTGACTTCTGCCTCCACAGCCAAAGTTGATTTCCTAATGGTATGTAGTTGGGTGAGGTCAGTAGCTCTTTCAGCCCTGAGAGAATAGAGAAGATGCTTTTGTGGCTACATATTTGTACATACAAAGATACATACATAATTGTGTGTGTGTGTGTGTGTGTGTGTGTGTGTGTGTGTGTGTGTGTGTATGTGTGTGTGTGTGCGCGCGTGCACGCACACACTTTATTTAACAGTGAGGAAGTAGAATTTACTAAGGTGTCTTTCCCTTCTAATGCTCTGTCTTCTTAGGGCTGGTACCTATGGAGATGGAATATCTCCTTAGTCCATGCTTGCAAGACATGTGGCTTGCTGGTAGGATTGAGCCATCTCCAGTTAGAGTCATGAAACCTCACTGTTCACCTTGCCTTCAGAGAGCACAGACTCCTGTGCCCAATGTCCACATTCCCACACTGTGACTGGATAGTCAGGGAAACTGTCCAACGTCACCATCATGAGAAACTGCAATGATTGTCATGGGTCTGCCTTGCATGCTCCTGTCTTTACCACACTGCCTCCCTAACCCAGTCTGTGCCAAACAGGAGTCAGGAACCCAGATGACTCCAGGAACAAGTCAGTGGTCATGTGTCCAGTACATTCCAGGTGGGGGTGAGCAGTGTACTGTCACCCAAAGGACTCAGCTTCCTGCCTGTCATGGACTAGAGTTTGGACTAGGCCTGACTTTTTTATGTGAAATTCTTCAGATATAAATGTTGCCTGGAATGAAAAATGATGGTGAGAGGAACATAAACATGTTTATGGGTCTGGTGGGGGCTGTGGGCCACCAGTTTGAAAACTCCAGCATTTCAAGTCAAGTTGGGCCCCACACTGTCTTTTCTCATTTTTTTCCTCAGTTCACTTGGTTTGAAATCATCCCTTTTCCAGCCCTCCTGCCTACAGCAACATCTGCTCTTCTCTCTCTCTCTCTGACCTACTTTGGTTAGTGCCATTCTTTTTGCCTGTAATGTATAACATCATCCTTGTGTTCAGTCCAACTTACATCTCCTTTGAGGTCCAAGTCAAGTCACACTGCCCCTGTGAAGCCTTCCTTGGCAGCCTGTGCCACTGAGGGCCTGGCAATCCTGATGAATAAGGACTCCAGGGCAGATGGCATGAACACTCAGTCCAGGCGGCAAAAGAGTTGACTGGAAAACTTTACAGAGAACGGATGCCCAGACCTCACCTCCAGCAGTTCTGATTTTATTGGTCTCAGGTGGAAGGACAAATGTTTTTGATTTTTGTTTTTATTTTTATATCCTACTCTTTAAGTGGCAGAGCAGAGAGCCATATTCCCCAGATCTCATATTGTCTCTCTGTTTCCAGTTAAGATGATCCTGGTCATAGCATTCTTAACTGAATATATATGGAAGGAAGAAAGGTCTCAGGGCTCAGGCAGGACCCTGGAACCTTTGCTCAGCACATCTAGTTTTAAGGAATTTGTTTCCCCTTTCATCAATAGTTAGACCAAGGAATCAGTTCTAAATACAGACATGAAATACCTATCACACTCCAGACACATACAGATTTTTATTGTGGTGTTGCCTATAATAACAAAAATGTAATAACCAAAACATCCAGTTCTTCATGCTAAAATAGTATGGGTAGTCATTTTAAAATGATTTTTCAAGTGTTCACCAAAGCAGAGTGAATAAGTAGATTCAATTTATTGTATAACAATGAAACTCATTCATTAATTCATTGAAACATGGATTTCTGAAGGCCACTATGTACAAAGCACCAAGGCATTACCTCCATATTCACCCTCTTAATATCCAGACTACTGCTTTAAAGGTACCTGAAAATTTTTAGTCATATATTTTTAGTAGACTTGAAAACAAATATATTTTTCATTTACTTTACAAATTCCACAGTGGTTAAGTTTTCTTTTTCTTTTTTTTAACTTCCCTTATACATAATTTCTGTGTATGTCTATAGGAAATTATGTTACTTCTTAGATTGTAAAGTATTACATATTGCTCCTATTTAATATGTTTTGTTAGTAAATTGGATAGCTGAGACATAGAAGAGGGCTAGAAGTCGATATCAAACTCAGTATTCTATCTTGAACAGCTAGCTGTATGCTAAGGATATTTACTGAAGTGAGAAACCTACATAAAAGAGGTCTTGTGCTCAACTTTAGACACTTGTGATTTGAGACAGCTGCCGGACCCCTAAGCTAAGATACCAAGGAGGTGGTGGGTCTTGTGAGTACTAGAGGGGAATTACCCATTACAGTCATTTCTAGAACTGATCCGAAAACATGGAAATTTTGTGGACCTACAAGGCATGCAGCAGGAGTAATGTGACCAAGGACCAGAGTCTGGCTTTTAATACATGGGGGAATTGCAGGGTGAGACCATGCTTCATTTACAATCTAGTTAAAGTATATAGTCTTCATTTTGTCAAACATTTTATGCTGTTGTCTTTATATTCCCATGTCTGCGCTAGAATGTAAGAGGTGAGTGATGGGAGATGTTATTCTGTATATATGTTTCTCATACTGGTTAATAAAGCACTGTGGCCAATAGAAAACTAGATAGGCGGGGCTAGGAGACTAGGAGGAGGAAAGAGGAAGTAGAAGTCAGAGTCGAGATGTAGCCCGGGAAGAAGCAGGAGGCCTGCCGCCAGGGCTCCCCGATAAGACGACCACGTGGAAATACTTAGATAAGTAGAAATGGGTTAATAATTAAGACAGAGCTAGCCCATTAACAGTAATGGTAACTGGCCAACAGGATTGTATCAAATACAGAGTCTCTGAGTGTTATTTGGGGCTGGCGCGGCTGTGGGCCCAGACTGGCGGGCTGGCGGAAACATACATGCTACAGGTGAGTGCCTTGCCTACCTTTGTGCCCACATTACTGGTCCCCTGATAGGTGGATATATGAAAATAGATGGAAATTGCAGAAGGAGCTGGAAAGATGACTGTAAGGACCATCGTGCAGGACCTCGGTTTGGTTCCCAGCATCCTTGATAAGTAGTTCACTACCACAGACAAGGCCAGCTCCCCTGGGATTTGACAGCTATGTAGAAGACTGCATTCTCATGTGCACATGCGCACACACACTTAAACTAGATCTTAAAATATCAGCAAATACGCACCAGAAATATATACATTTTCACTTTTGACATATAAATTCTTACCCATAGCAATACAATTATCATTTGACACCAGAGAAATTACTGATGCACTTCATAACATTTTTGACAGAGTGATAAAATAAATATGATCCAATTGGTAGAAGGAGGGAAGACATTTCAGAAAAAAAATTATTTAAAGAAGTATTGATAGTAATCAAGGAAATCACTTTAATCTGAAAAAAAATTAACTATTCAAAATATAAACCAAATGTTAAGCTACATGGAAAAATTTCTAGAAACATTTGCATTTTAACTTGGAGCCAGAGAACACTCTCTGGTATACCATGATCACTCAATCGTCCTCCTATCCAATGTGATAAAAAAGAAAAACTAAAATCTATTAAGTCAGAGAATTACAGTAATTTCCAAATAAAATTATTTCACATATAAAAGATGCAACATAATATCCAAGTTTGTTATAGTTTAAAAACAAAATGCTGTGTAAGTTTAGTTTAGATATTTGTCAATGTCTGAAATCTCTGCTTCGATTGCAGTTAATAACTCAGTAGAATTTTGGGCCAATTGGAAGTACAAAAGCTATTCAGTTTTACCCATAACATTTCTTTCTAATTAAAAGTGACTTAGTTGATAGTTAGCATTTCTTATTTCAGCCTTGAGTAGCTGGGGATTCATTAGAGCATTTTCAGAATATCCTTTCAATAGAAAAAGAAGCAGAAGTAGAGTGGGGACTGCAGCGCCAAGTGGACAGAAGTCTCAATCCAGACTTGCTAGGCAAGCAGGCAGCACAGGAGCTGAGTTGGGACGAGGAGCAGACTGCATCACACTGGTGCATTTCTGGAGGGTGAGGGTCCTTCAAAGACCAGCCAGTATGTGCAGTGCAGTCTGTGCAGCCAGTATTAGTGTCACATGATGTGGTTAAGGTTAGCTGGTCCCAAAGTTCAGGACAGGAAAAGTTCTACACAGGGGGCACGAATGACCAGAGCCTCATGCCACACACTACAAAACACAAAATACCTATATTTGTTGTTTTTTTAAAATGTCCATCAAAATATTAGAGATGGTCCACCAAGAGGCTGTGTGTACATTTTAAAGTCTAAAGTGGATCCGGCTGTTCTTATTAATGGTGCTTAGGTCTCCATTGTTCTTCCCCAGAAGTAAGTATTGGCAATTTGGCATCTGTTAAAGCAAATGGTAAATGACTTAGAGATTTTCAATGTCTCTAGGGTCCTCTCTTAAATGGGGAGTGAAAGATCCCACCCAATGGCTTTGGCAGGTCAAGTCCACACCTGGCTTGGCATGGAGCATACGTATCTGCACAGTCAAATCATGGGAATGGTGTTTCCCTCCCTCAGCCCCTCAGCCTTGACATTTCAAAGCCTTTTAATGAGTGACATCACTATATCATGTGCTGAGGTACCTACGAAGTTTATACCTGTTCTCAGAGAATCACTCCTTCAGTCCTCACAATTTATTCTTATGATGATTAAATACCCCTGGCATATCCAGTCACACCCACAGACACAGTGAGTTAATATGACACATCCTGGGACTTCAGTAAAGGAAGCCACCAGTACCCCACTGCCAGAGAAACGCTGCTCATGGTGGGTAAACTATTTTCCTCCTTGTACACATGTATGTATGATGTTTCTTCTCCAAATTCATATGCTAGAATTATGGATATGCCGTTGATTCTGGGAAAGTAGTGCTTGTGGAGGTAAATGTCATACTTTTTCATCAGAAGGCATGGTTCATCTCTGGAGTCTGAGCACACATGCTGAGGTGGTTGCACCAGCCTGCTCAGGAATATGTCACATGACTGCCTCAGTTTCCTCTCCATTTGACATATATGGCATAATCATCTTACACACACACACACACACACACACACACACACACACACACACACACACACATACAGTGAGGTATTCTTAAGCAGTAAACGAACCAAGTGCATGGGATAGGACCTAGCCTGCAGCATGATTGTCAATAGGTAGCCATGCAAAAGGGTTAATGTAATGAGTACACTCTCTCCTTGGTGTTGGCAGAGAGGAAATTCGTAAGCAAGCCTTTGGGTTAACAGAAGTTAACAGGTTTCTGTGCCTGTCTCCTCTTTTACTTTGGTTTTCAAGTCTTTGTTCCACCCCACTGTCTTTTAAGACAAGTTTCTTCAGTTCTCCCAAATTCTTCGAAGCAAATGAATGCAGAGTGTTTGTTCTGGAATGTCCTGGACTGGTTGAGAGGGTCACACAGCCCTGTCTTCTCACGAATCAGTGAGAGATAGGACCAAAGATCCCCAGGAAGCAACAGCATTGACACGGAGGCTTCAGACAGCATCTTCCCTCAGGCCCACGGCAATACTATTTGAGAACCGCATAGGAAAATGTGAAACACCAACGAGGGTCAGGCAGTTGTGTCACTGGGAAGAATCAAGGGAAACAGGGAGTTCATGTCTCTGGATGTTGCACAGAAGCCAGCTACCCTGGGATGCCCCCAGGAAGCCACAGGCCTAGACTGTGTGGCATGTGGACAAGGCCATGTAGTCAAAATCTGGCACTGCGGTCTCACCCAAGCCTTTCCAAAACTCCAATCGTCAGCTGATCTTTCCTTCTCCAAGTCCCTGTTCTCTGGAAATGCTAACACCAGAGCTTGAGTCAGTCAAGGACAAAGCCTTAAGCATCTGAATTTGGAGCATAACACACACAGGTGCCTGAACATCACCTCCCTCTTTGCTACTCCAATCTCTGCTGTGGTTGTTTTCCAGGGGAAACTGACTCTCTGATGACAAGTTGAGCCTAAAACTTCTCCACAGATGCAGGTAGAGCTGCCCTCCCCATGCTTCTTAGTCTGAGAAACAAAAGCAGAGGAGAACAAATGAGCCCTCCATGGAGGCAATCGCAATGCAGTGGAAAGCTAGCAATTGTCCCTGCCTGCATTTCTTTGCTAGCAGCCAGCCTGGCTAAGGGTCATTAGCTTAATGAGCTATTGTATTTTTTTCCCTTTCTCTCTGAAGAGTCTGCTGAAACATCCTCCCAGGAGCCAAATGAGGAGGCGAAGAAATAAACAGCAGCTGATGGCGAAGGGAGCTTAGCCAGGGAGGCTGAGCTCAAGCTCGGGACGCCTGTATCATGTGTGTGTGCATGCATGTACATGTTTGCAAATGCTTGCGTGTGCATGTGTATGTGAATGCATTTGTGTTTGGAGAAGAGGGGGATGTGTGTCTGATGGGGAGATATGGGCAATGGCAGACAGACGGGCCTCTGAAGAAGTTTGTGGAGATGCATAGGTCAGTGGGCAGCTCCAGCTTTGGAGAAACTAAGGCTGGAGTGAGGGTGAGAAGTTACTTCCTGACCAAACAGATCAGAAGTTATAGCTCATTCCATAATCTCATAATGGAGCGCCACATAATACACGGGGACAATGCCTTGGATGAGTTAGTTTGAAAGCGAGTAACTCTTTACTTGGCACACAGTAGGTCCCTGGTTCTCATCTACTAGAAGAATAATGAGCCTACTCAGTCCCAGAAGGGACCCTCCAAGAGATAAGCTTGACCCTATACTTGTCCCCACCCTGATCCTTTCCCTCGCATTTTCTCCATCTTCATCTAAGGACAGCCTGTTCTCCCTGGGGGAGTCTACTGTGATACTCTTGATGATCTGTGATTAACTGACTCGCTAATAATGAAGGCTCTTTGCTTATTACCAATTCTAATACTACAGATTCAATGTTAAAATTTGAGAAAGGGATGGAGAGAGTGAAAATGATACCCCACCTGACCATTCCAGCTTTTGCGATGAAAGCGCTATGTTCACCACAGATATGGCCCCAGAGGTTTCATGCCTCACATAGCATTGTGGCAGTAAATCTCTACCATGCCATTAAAAGTGAATAGCCCTCTCTATAGCACATGCAGCCTGGCAGGTCTGTCTTTTCCGCTGATGATGATGTTCCTGCCGAGGCTGGGGACTCAGTCAGAAGATCTGCAATGGGGCTTGGGGAGAGAGTCATGGGCATGTGGAGCCTCGTGCTCAGTCCTGGGACTGGGCACCCCACATCCACAGTACCCTACAGAGGATAAGAGAAGTTCCAAACAGTGTCTCAGAGTTCACCTTCCTGACAGCATCAGAGCCCTGAAGGCTCAACACCCTGAAAGAGGTCCTCTCTGTTGGCTGTGCCTACAGCTTGGCTTTTGCCATGCCTTGCATCTGTACCAGCCAACTGGAGCTCATGCTGAATCCCTTTCAAAGCATTCTGAATGCCTTGAGGCCGAAACCTGCCTTCTGCTTCTCCTATTCTGTGTATGGGGGGCCCTGCATCTGAGGAATAAGTTAGTGGGGGGCCAACTGCAGAGTCACAAGGGAGGTGGGAGCAGTCCCTGCCCACTTCCCCTTGCTCCCTTCTCCAGCCTAGCCGCTTTGTGCTCCAGAACCTAGCACTCTCCTGTGGGTGAGGCAGGGCAGCCTGGTTTCCGGGGCAACACACTTGCTTTTTCTCTCAGAAAGCCTCTCTCATTCACAGTTCTGGGGCCCGCAACTTTCGCCATATGTCGGTTGTCTCTGGCTTCATGATCCCAGCCATATTAATGTTATAATTAGAGCCAGTATTTATACCGGCTCTGAGAGGCAGCTAGCTTCTTGTGCTTTACTTCATCTTCCCAGCATGGCTGGCTTGGGATATTCTTCCATTTTAGACATGGGGACAGATTGGGAGAGAGAAAGGAAGGGAAGAGAAACAGAGAAGACTGGGAGGGAAGGCCGGCAGCAGACACCCATGCATGCAGAACAGGGCTCACAGACCAGCCTGCCCAGCCTCCTACCTGCAGAGCCCAAGGTCCTCTCCCATCAGGCTCTAGTCACCATCAGGACTGGAATGCCTTCTTCCACCTCTGCATCGAGCTGGGTGGGTTATTGGACAATGAGAACAGAAGAGTCTGGAAGGGATCCACGCGTTGTGGTTTAGAGAGCCAGGAGCCCCACACTTGTGCAGCCAACTCACTTTTTACGCCCTCTTCTTGGCCAGCCTGAGAGTCTAGTGACTGGCCTGCTTGCCCTGCTCTCCTGGCAGAGGTGAGCTGCCATCTGAGCCATGGGCACAGCATTTTATTGATGGGATGCAGGCCTGTATTTTCCTCCTGGAAGGTGCCACAGGCCACGCAGCCCTGGTCAGAGACTATTGTCCCTTCACGGGGAGGACAACAAAGAATAGAAAGCAGGAGGAGTTTTGAGTGTCAGCTTCTCTCGGATCCTGGAAATGTTCCCACACACTTGACTTGGTGTTCTGAATCTCTGTTCCCTCCTCCCAACCTCCCCCCCCCCCACCACCGTGAGCATAACCTCTCCAAATCCAGGGTTTGATTTATTCTTCCACGGCAAGACCTCCCCCGGTTTGCTGCATTGTTCCTGTGAATGTCAACCCCTCCCTGTATCTGCTCTTGCTGTTCATATCCTTGTACTAACAACCTACATTTAAAAGTAACAGAAGTGTCCCTTCCTTAAGCTGTGCTTCTGATTAGCTAACCAGGGGTGGCCCCGACTGGACTGCCTGTGTTTGCATCCCAGTGCCTCCCTCCCTGACCTTCTCTGACGCTCCTTCACCCCTTCCAGTCACCCTGTCATATTCCAGCTCCAGATTTCCTCTCTTTGCAACCAGCAGAGACTGCGACCCACAGTGCTGCCTATGGGCAAGCCGCTGCCCTGGGAGCGGAGAGACCCAGTCAAAAGCTGCATTCTCTGACTTACCCTGCAGCTGGCTTTCCTGTGGGAGGGGGAAGGAAGTTGGGGCAGGAGTAAACCAAGCCACTGAGGTTATGTTCCTATTTGCCTGCTCCAGTGTCTCTCTCTCCTGAGCCTCAGTTTCCTCGACTGTCAAATCATTGAATCCGAAGTCCCCACTAGCACAAAAAATACCATCCCAGACTAGGAAAAGTGGAAAACCAAAGGTGCATGCTAGATTTCCAAGCCCTAGAGGAAACTGGTTAACAGTAGTGCACCCAAACTACAGGGGAGCCAAGTCTGCGCGAGTGAGGACTCCCCATGACACAGTACCACTGTGTGGTACTTACTGCAGTGGACTGGAATTCCTGTTGATGACTCCCTTTCCGCTGTAATTCTTTGTTCATTAAGAAATCTTATTTGCACAAAATAATGGCTTTCTTACGACACTTTCCTAGATGCATGCAATATATCTTGATCAGAATCACACCTCTTCATCCTTTCTCGATTTGCTCTTATTTTGAGTGACTTTTACCTTTAAGGTCACAGAATGACTGCTCTAACTCCAGGTATCAGAAGGTGGAAAATGAATGAATGAATGATTTATTTCACACAGCTTTGTATTGTGTCTTTTACAAAAGAGATCTTTTCTTAACTGTCCATGTTTACCATGTAGGGTATGATGGTTCCATGAGCCAGCTCAAACCTGGAATTGCAAACCTGGACACTTGGTTTCCATGCCTCTGCATAAAATGATCACAAGGGAGATAAATGCTGAGGGACTCTTCTGGTTCTCCTCGGCCACAATCAATAAGTGTCAAGGTACAGCCCTCGAAGGCAGTGTCTGTTACTTAAGTTTTACAGCAGAGCTGTAGGCTTCAAATCTCTGTGCAGACACTAGCCTCCTCGCTGCTGTTGCCTCTACATGGAGGAAGGCTCTGCAAAGACAATGACTGCTTTTTAGGTTCCCTTGCAATTTCCACAGCAACAAGAATTATGTCAGGGACACAGCACAAAATCTTAAAGCCCCCACAGAAGCAAAACAGAAATGAAAAAAGAAAGAAAGTTAAAACTGGCTATGGAATGGTTTTCAGTTTATAAGACCATGTCAGTCTTGCTTTCACAGTTTAACCTAAAAAGTCAAAGGGCTCACCCTTGTTAGCAAGACGCACCTGTTGCCATGGTAGATTCCCTTAGTAGCCTTCCCAAGTTTACCAGGCTGAGTCCTCAGGATGTCTAATGCTTATGATATTGGATGGTACCCAGGTGTTTCTTTAGCCCATTACAATTTGGGTCTATGCTGTATCCCAGGAGAGGTTCTGAGCTCATCTCATCAATGTCATTGCACTCCAGTCCATTCTTTCTCATGGAAGTCATTCCTATCTGGCATCTTGGGTCCATCCTTTTCCCAGGATGTATTGGAACAGGAGGATTGCCATGAGTTGAGAGTGGCTATGAAGAAGACGTGTGCCTTCAATTTTCCATCCTGCCATTGCTGATTCCTAACATGGTCTTTCTAACTTGAAAGCATTCCTCTTCAGTCTGGACAGCAATGATGTCACATCAGATCTTACATGTGGTTCTGCAATATTCTGTCTCCTGAGCTCTGTGTTTCAATCAAAAGAAGTTGTGTCTCCCTGTTCCTGTTCTATCTATGCAAAGTTGCAAAGCAAGGTGCCCCCATCCAAATCATGTCTTTTTTGTGATTCTAAAATGGAGAGACAACAACAACAAAAAATCTCTTCAGTCCCATCAGTGAATTAAAGATTCTTAAACTTGAATCAAGGCAGCCATGTTACTGTACCATCTTTCTAGATCTGGGAGCTGTGATCTCTGGCAGAATCAGACAGAGGAGATGAGATAGAGTTTGAGCAGTCTTTCCCAAAGCCCACCAATCTCTACACAATTGTAGAAAGATAGAAGACTGCAGGCTTTCCCAAATGGAAGACTAAAGGCTCTCCCACATGGAAGGGTTGTCACTGCTAACTGCTTGGCCCTGGTATACATTTTGGGGTATGGGCCATACTCTAAGGAGACTATATCAGGACATTCTACATTAAATAGAATTAATATTCACACTACACCGAGGAGGTTGGTACTGACATTTCCCAACTTAAAGAGGCAAATGCTCACACCCAAACTCTTCCACTCATCCTAGCACCATACCTGGCCATTACACAATTAGCCAAGAACTCCAGGAGACCCAACATAGAGCCTTCTTCACCTCCATAAACAAGGACACGAGCCAGTTCTACTTCATGGATTCAGACAGCACCTAACGCTTAATTGTAAACACATGGAAACACATTAGCTTTTTCTCCTAGCTACAGGTTTTGAGTAAGTGCTACATAATGACAGTCACTTGAAGAATATCTAATTTTTCACTCATGTCTGGACTCCTAGCCCCATGAATCTCATTTTGGTGCTCAAACAATCCATACTCTTTGAGCATGTTGGGCACTGTGGGGTTGCTTTGTCTTGCCTTAGAGTTCAGTATTATTTGGTGTGTTTAATTCTAAAGTTTGTGGTGAACAACCTAAGTTAAGTAATGCATCAAAAAAATGGTGTACTTTTCCAAAGATGCTATATTCTTCATTAATTCAGCTAGCAAATACCAGCCCATCTGAGAGCAGGTATCTCTAGCAGATGGAACTGAGGTAGTAAACTAAGCGTATCAGTAGCTCAGGCAAGCTGGAGGACGCTAACTGCCTGAGTTATTTTTGGGTGGTTCAGCAGATTTCTTCTTTCCATAATAAGTGAATTTTTTCTCCACAGAATTTTAAATTTAACTGATTTTTTCCCCTCAACAAAATAAAGTTATTCCAAAAAGGAATGTTCATTAACTCAGTACCATGAGTTACTTTTATGATCAAACTCCATAAAGAAAAAAGGGTCAAATGTCACTTTTTAAATTACATCTATCACTCTGTGATCATAGACCCTTAGTGTGATCTCAGCATAAAATGCTTACCTATTCTATATAGAACTGAAAAGTGGTCAAGCCCTTCTTCCTATGTCAATATGGAACACGGTCCTTTCTCCAAAATGAGTAAGAGAAAGAAAGCATATTCTGAGAGCAATGTGAGTGTCCATAATTCAGGACACCCCAAATGGAATATTCTACAACAAAAGCAGTTATGTGTAATTTTTATATTCACAGAACAAAAGAAAGTCATAAATCAAGATACTTACCAAATAAATTGGTGTAAAATGCCAAGGTAGGTATGTTACATCAAAGCAGGGAAGGCTCTAGTATAGATCTTAAATATTCTCTGATGACTAAGGGCTTGGTAGAGACCAAGAGTCTGCTAAGTTAATTTGTTTCAAATGTTTACTTGATAGTCAAAAGGATGTTAGGTCAGGTTCAAATAACCCAAGGCTGGCTCTCAGTCTGCGGCATCTTACTCTTCTACAGGAAGGAAGCCTAATAATCATCATATTCACATGGGTGTGGCTTAATCAAGTGACTTCACTGCATACTCCAAATTAACAAATGATGGCAACACTGATAGAGTGAATATCAATGCCATTTTGTCACCTGATCAATATTAACAGCCATGGGAAGTCGATCTTCCAATGGTTTATTAAGGCTCTGAATTGGAATGGTTGGTGTCTTAGCTCCTTTCTTGCCCAATGTGACTTACAGAAGAAGGGGTTTACTTAGGTGTGTGGTTCCAGAGGGAAGAGTCCATCATGGAGGCAGACATAGCTGCAGGAGGCAGAGGATGAGAGCTCATCTCTTTGAATGCAAGCAGGAAGCAGAGAATGTGAAGTGGAAGTAGGGTCAGAACTTAAACTTTCAAAGCCCTCTCCAGGGACATACCCCCTTCAGCAAGTCCATGACTCCTAACTGTCCCCAAACAGCTCTACCCATTGAGAGCCAAGGGTTCACATGCCTGAGACTATGGAGGATGCTTCTTTAGGATTTGTACGTATGAAGCTGGTAGAGTTGGTAGAAGTCAGGGAATGAGAAAACTGATTTATTTCAAATGCACCTCTCCATCTGTTTCTCACCAGCACTGTGGCCTGAGGCAGGGCCAGCCCTCGTTTCTCATCTATAAAATGAAACTCCAAATGTCTGTTCACATTTGTATGGCTATCAAATGAGACTAGAAGTACAACCAACCTCTCTCTCTCTCTCTCTCTCTCTCTCTCTCTCTCTCTCTCTCTCTCTCTCTCTCTCTCTCTCCTCTCTCTCTCTCTGTCTCTCTCTCTTATTTCCTCTCTCCCTCCCCCTCCCCCTCTCTTTCCATCCCTCTCTCTCTCTTTCTCTTTCTCTCTCTTCCTCCATTTCTCCCCACCAATAATTAGACACAGTCATAGTAAGCTAAGTTTTCTTTCTACAAAGGCCAGTCACCCATCTTGCATCAGTCAAGACTGAGACATACCCTCACATGGGAAGATGTGAGAGTCACACAGGACTGCTGGGCTGAGAGTTCAATCACTGCCTTGCCTGTTCCCTGCAGAGATGACAAACAGAAAAGAGAATGTGGCAGGGATGGGACAAACTCACTTCCCCAGGAGTCCTCCCTGCTTTCACTGTTGAGAGTGAACCAAGGGCATTGACACATATGTCCTTAATGAACGAGTAAAGAAGAAAGCTGGGCCTGGTGGCACAGGCTTGTGATACCAACTACTGGAAGGACCGAGGGTACAAGTTCAAAACCTGTATCAACTGCAGAGTTCAAGTCAGGGGAACTTAGTGAAAACTGTCTCAAAAGAGAAAGGGTGAGCATAGCTCCTGGTAAAGCATTTGCCTAGCATGTGAAGAACCCTGGTTTCAGTCACTAGCAAGGAGGAGGAGGGAAGAAGATGATGACAACTAAAAGGAAGAGGAGGAGAAGAAGGTGAAGAAAGAAGAAGAGGAGGAAAGAAAGAGAAAGAGGAAGAAAAGAAGGAAGGAAGGAAGTTGTAGGGATGACTATGAATGCTATGGGTATGAAGACACATGAATTGAATTGCTGCTTATAAAACACAAGTCCTATCTAGCTGCAAGCTCTGTTATTCTCTTGCATAGTAAACAATATCATCGACAGTACATGAGAAGTATAAATAATTAACTACACTTTGATGAACTATTGGCTATGGTCAGGCTTCAGTTGTATGCTCACTGATGAGTCCACCAGGATCCAATGAATAATTCCAAACCTATGGTCACAGGCAGCCCTGCTGGATCTAGAAGCAAAACCAAAGGACATGAATGAGGGAACAGAATTTGTAGGCAAGAAAAGAAATTGATGGGGCAAGGTTTGGGAGAGGTTGATGGAAGCAGGAGGGACAGAGGTGAGAGCTGGGGGTAGACTAATCAGAATGTATTATATGCATTTATAAAACTCTCAAAGAACAAAGTTAATTAACAAAGGAGACTTTTAACTATTTCAGATGTCTGATCTTGAAAGACGTGTAAAGGAATTTGGTGATTTGTTGTGATTCTTAGCAGCATATACTGAGCTGATCCAACTTGATAGCTGGGTGGTCCCTTTACTTTCTGACAGATTTGGCCCACATTCCTATGCTCTGGCCTGAAGAGGTGACCTGGAAACCTTGCTCTTCTGTAAGCTGCACATTGGCAGTCCCATAGTACTACCAAGAAACCAAGTCCAATACCCAAGTCTTATACTCAACTAGGCTTTCAATGACCCCCCCCCATCTAAGACAGAAAAAGAATCCTGTATTGTATGTTTTAACCTCTCCTGTGGAGAATCTGTAGACTCTTCCACACAGTAGAGCCAAGAACGGCTTCCTGCCATATGAAATTGACACTCAGTTGTGACCCTCTGAGAGCACAGGGTCCAAATTGTCTTTGAAAACAAGTAAAACAGTCATCAGATTAGCCGTTAAGCTGAAAACTAAAAATCTGGGCAGCTTATCTTATGGCAAGTGTTCTCCCATTACAGCTCCAGCCCAGAGACTCTGAGTACTGCCTGACTGACTAAACAGCTCATCGACTTCCCTGCCACACCCCTAATATCATCAGATTTCCATTATCCTGTGAATGATGACTGATGGGAAGACCACAGCTATGGCATGAAAACCATGTTCATAACAGTTATGCTTTTGTATAAGGGCGGAGATTTAAAAAGATTGAAAGAAAATCACTCTTGGAGTCCCTGAGATGCCAGACATGCCCCCTGCTGCTGTGCAACACATCATGTATCATGGAAATGCTGTTGCAGGTTTAGCAGCGTGCAGGCCACAGCATACCCTCTCATGGAAGCCAGATCTGGCATGGGGATCAAATGTGTCCTCTCTGGAAGACAGATGGCACTAAATGGGATGTGGAAATGGAGGCAGTGCTGTGAGGGTCATTTCTCCTCCACAGTTAGATAAGCATGCGCATTGTTCCCTTCCAATTTCAGTGGGTCGTGCAAGCCTGGAGTGGTATAGTTTCCATAGAGCACAGAACAGGAGACAAGGAGAGAGACTAAGCTCTGTGAATGTCATCAGGATCATTGTGTTCACTGCCTCTTACTTGGGGCACATTTGTTGTAGGTGCAGAGAACAGCATCTGGGCTCATAGTCCCTGAGAAGCAAGATACTAAGCTGACATCTAGACCTGCCCTCTAAATAATATGGGTTATGTATCAGACCTCTAGCGACATTTGCCAGGAATGGATGAATCAGAAAATATATTCACGTGCAATGAAAGAAGACATGAGAAAGCAGGCTCAACCTTTGAAGACTAGAGTGGCTGGTGAGCCCTGCCCAGTGTCACTAGCTCTGAATAACTAAGACAACAAGAGTGATGTCCACATGCTGCTGACTCCACATTGACCACTCCTAGAAGAGCTTTTATTGTGACCTCTACATCTTTAACACGGGAGCATGGCCTCATTCTTATAGCCACAGGTAAAGATGACAGTCATTTCTACACAGAGTCTCTTACCAGTTACTGGAAAGAGTATTGATGATGTCCCACAAACTGAAAGATCAGAGGCATGTAAATTTACAAGTGTAGTATTCTTAATGTGTTCTGAGCAGATTTCTTATGACACTTTGTGATGCAAATCATAGCCTGTTTTCAGATGTTAACATTACCAGAGCATTTTGACAAACACAGAATTGTGATCCGTACCCCATGGGCCTATAATTAATGAAGAAAATTAAAAGTTGTAGCAAATTGAATGGCAGTGTACCTGGAACTCACTTTGAAAGTTGCTAGAGGTAGACTCTGATTCAATACCATCTTATCTGTGTTGGTTTGAATGAGATCTGCCCTTGTGTGTTTGAGCACTTGGTCCCCAGCTGGTGGTGGTGTCTGGTAAGGCCATGACACCTTCAGGAGGAGAAACCATGTTGGAGAAAGACCATCACTTGGAACAGGCTTTAAAGGATGATAGCTCTGTCCTACTTCCTGCTCTCTTGCTCTGCTCCATGCATGCATATGAAATGTGATCACCCAGCTTTCTGCTCCTGCTGTCACCACGATGCATGATGGATCCCATCCCTCTGGAACTTAAGCCAAAATAAACCCCTTCTTCCTTAAGTTGCTTTTGTTGAAGTATTTTATCAAAGCAACCGAAATGCTCCCTGCACCCCATTAATGAGTAATTGAAAAATCTCAGAGACAGATTAGAGGTGTCAGGTCCAAAGGAAACTCTAATTCCCAAAACTCCAAAAGACTGTCCAAATATCCAGAAAGGAGCTCAAACTGGACTATAGGAGAATTTCTGGCAGTTAGACAAAAACTAGCATCCTTTGAGAAATTGTGAAAATGATTTCCATCTACCCAGAAGGAGTCATCTCCCTTACCTCTGGCAACAGGCACCTGTGGTGCCTGTCAGCTTATCAAAGCCTGTGTTGACCCCCAGTGTTCTTCAGCATCCTAAGTCTCTATTACGTCTTTCATGCTAGCATCCCAGCTCTTGTCACTTTCTCCCCTACACTAAACTCCCTTCAGATCATGGACTTCCCTCCCACCCCAGTTACTCATTCTCCTTATAACCCTACTGTTCTTGCTATGTTCTCTGTGCTCTGTTCCCACTTTACTATGTTTCCTCTGTCCTCTGCTCTTCTCCCCCTCTCATAGATAGCCCTGGCCATGCCCAGTTTGCTGGCCATGTTCAGTCTACTTCATTCCCTCTTTTCTTTGGACTCTTCCCGATTCTCCCCTTCCCATATCTGTAATAAAAATCTTCCCCTTAACTATGCCACGGAACAGCCTCGTCATTAGTTCATACAAAAGGAAAAGTCTTAGTTGTTCTTGTTGCTGTGAGGGAATACCTGAAAAACCACCTTGAGAGAGGAAGTTTGAGGTTTAAGCATGTAAGAAAACACACAGAAGCAGGAGAATGAGCAGCTATCATATTGTACTACAGCCAGGAAGCCAAGATGGATACTGGTGCTCAGCTCACTTTCCCCCTTTTATTCAGTCCAGAACCCAAGCCTATGGGGTAGTGTTGCCCACCCTCTGGGTGGGTCTTCCTCACTCAGTTGACCCATTCTAGAGACACTCTAATTAGACCCTTAAGAGGTGTGTTTCCATGCTGAATCTGAGTCCTATCAAGCAGACACTCAAGATTAGCCACCACAGGGAATCTTAAGGGAACAAGGGAAGAAATGGAAAACAAATACTTATTTCTTAGCTTTACAGATCAGAACCATCCCATTGTATGTATGCATATGTGTGTTATTTTGTAGTTGTAAAATTAGAATTATTAAATCATGATAACAGTTTAATTGTCTCACACATTAGAATCTGAGATCACTTAGAGCAGGGATGAAGTCCACCCTTCTCACTTTGGTTCATGCTCTTTGACATGTGCTCATTGTGGACTCACACAATGACATCATTTCCTTAGTTCTCATCTCCAGGCATGCCGTACCTAGCCCATTTACCACTAGAGTGGGTCGACTTCTTTCTAGGCATACACCAGGATCCTTGAAGATTCTGCTTACATAGAAAATGTGGTTGTACAAGAGCAGGAAAATTAAGAGAAGTCTGTGACTCAGTCCTTATACTTTTTCCAGATTCAATTTCATGGTGGTATAAAGACTAAGTCTGAAAATACATATATAACTAAAAAGTGTCTTTGATACTCTTAACTCCCTCAGTTTAGTAGATAAATGTGACTAGTGGGTTATATTTCATAGAAATAGAGGGGGAAGAAAGGAACATGAACCTGTACCAGCCAGCTTGTTTTCCTCTGCCCTTACTAGAGGCAGTTACATGTTCCAGATTGTGTGACCACAAAACAGAGGAATCTCTATGATGGGAGATGTTATTCTGTAAATATGTTTCTCATACTGGTTAATTAATAAAGCACCGTTGGGCCAATGAGAAAGCAAGATAGGCGGGGCTAGGAGACAAGGAAGAAAGAGGAAGTGGTAAGGAGGAGTCAAGATATAGACCAGGGAGGAAGGAAGACACAGGCCGCGATATGATGACCACGTGGAAATATTTAGATAAGTAGAAATGGGTTAATAATTAAGACAGAGCTAGCCCATTAACAATGATAGTCATTGGCCAACAGGATTGTATCAAATACAGAGTTTCTGAGTGTTATTTGGGGCTCACGTGGCGGCGGGACCGTGGGGGCAGGACTGGGAGGCCGGCAGGGAGGAACAAAGAGTGGGTCAGGCAGCTGGCGGGAAATACCTGCCTGTAACATCTCTAGATTCCTGGATTTTACTACATGGAGCAGAGTCACATAGTGCATCCAATGTGGGCCAAAAATCAAGCTAGGTCTCACTGTGAGTGGTGGTATCTAAAGCCAATGATACCCGTAGGTGTTTGCTCTTCTGATTGACATGGGCAATGTCAAGTTCTCTCATTCTCTAGCTCTCCTGCTATGATCATATGTTTCTTGTTAAGGTAGAAACTAGTCACACCATTATGCATCAGAAATCCATTTGATTTTCCATGACCAGTTTTGTCCTGCTTGCCATGGACATCAGTTCTTTCAGTGTTTGGCTTCAATATTGGATTCAATCTTATTATTTCTCCTACTGTATATAATCCATCTGCTTCATGAAGCTAGCCCATCCACAGAGTAAATATTCATTTTCCAGTATCCCTCCTGAGTCCTGGAGATGCAAAATAGTTGGACTAAAACAAAACACAAGGCTTTTATGAGAGATAGTAGATAATGGAACTTCCTAGAATGATGACAATTCTTTGCATCTCCAGTGTTGAATATAATCACTAAGTACAAAAACCTTGAGTACATGACTTTAGATAGAAAGTTTTTGTTTTATTAAGTCTAACTATTGTAAATTTAAGTATAAATGATTGGATTTTTAAGAATTTATTTGAGTGTATGGGTGTTTAGCCTGCATGTATGTCTGGACACCACCTGGCTCTAGGTTACCTTTCTTAATATAAACTTTTCTAGTTCCATCCATTTATCTGCAATTCCAAAGGCTTGTAAAAATGTACTCTGAAGAAAGGATGTAAATTTTAGCCCTCAGCCCATCAAGTTCAAACAGATAGTCTTACTACCACTCGAATGGGGAGCTAAGTCCCACAAACCCTCCTGTAGAGCTTCTCTTCTCATGCAGGCACTATGCTTTTTCTAGGAAGAAAGCTTCAGAAGATTTGGAGCTCTGGGACTATTTTACCAACTTGACATGATTCCATTCTAGACCAGAACATTTCATAAAAAGTCTGGTGTGTAAACTTAAACATATCCTTCTAAATAAGAGCGTCGTTCAGCTCTGTGCCTGTTTTAGGTCTTTGCCACTACTTGACGTTTCTATCATGTCATTTTAAGGCTAGAAGAGGCAAATACACAACAGAATGAGATGATGGAAAGAATATTAAATTTCAAATAAGACAAAATGCTTAACACTTAAGAGGCTGAGGTAGGAGGGTAGTGAGTCTGAGGTCAGTCTGGGTTACTCAGAGATGGTGTGAGGAAGAAAGGGAGGAAAGGACAGAGAAAGAGAGGAGAACTAAGAAGGCAAGGAAAGAGAGGAATTAATAAAGACGGGAAGGATTTCAGTAAATAACCATGTCCCCATGGCACTGCTTATGAGAGTTCACTGTGGCCTCCTAGCCATAGTTACACCAATCCTTTTGTATTTACATTTCATCAAAAGGGATAATGAAGAATTTGAAGAACAGTGTGTAACAACTTGGAGATGTATCTCCTGTAACCTCACAGGTCCCAACCCCCTCCAAATTATTATTTATCTACCTAAAGCCCCTGTTTGGCCATACTTGATTGGTCTGATTCTAATACTTGATCCTTATCTTGGGTATGAGAAAACCTTTAGGGTTTTCTCATCTGTCATGCAGACTCACCAAAGTTGCCTCATCAACTTCCACACTGAAGCCACTCACTCTCCCCAAGTCTCCATTTCTCACATCATGAGGTGGAAGAAATGCCCTGCAGAGTCACAAACAGCACCCAGCTGATGTGTGAAAAACTATACTACTGCAAGGAGTAATTGTGACGGTTTTGATATGTGCTCTGTCTTTGGGATCCTCTTCTTGCTAACGGCTATTATCAACAATATAAGACCCCATAGTTGAAATGGGAAAAGGCTACGAGAATGAGTCATGCCAGGACAATTCCTGCATTACACACCTTCTCATTGCCTTCCATGCTGATACACCCATAAGTGTCACTGATGATGACCTGGCAGGTGGCACTGAGCAGCAAAATTTAATAAGCAAACTTGTGATTTTGTAAATCACTGTGGTCCCTGGCATCTTATCTAATTACCTGTAGTATTTTAATGAATGGAGTGCTTATGATAGATACTTTAGGTAGATACCTCTTTCTATCTGTACAGCAGAATGAAGCTGAGACCCATCTTATGAGTCACTGAGAGTTATTTGATCAGGATGGTCCTTAGGATACTGGCCCTACCCAAACAAAGTGGTCTGCCTAGGAGTGCCAGGCAGCCTATGGTGGTTGGCAAAACATCTCTCAGTCTCTTTCTCCTCTCTCACTAATGAGTCCACCTCACAGCAGTTCCACTGGCTCCAGGTAGAGCAGTCAGGCCTCCCCGTTTGGTTTAATAGATAGTTAAAAATCAACTCTAAATATAGTGGAGTGTAACTGTGTAATGATATGTTTATGTTCAGTGAGGGGGAAAAAAAGGAAGTGAAAAGAGCAACAGTTAACAGTGTCACCTCCTGTTGTGCCCAAACTGTGAGATGCAGAAACTTGATACAGGATGAATAAAATTAAATAGCTGGTCCTTTGCAGAGAATTTGTTTCTCCAACCCTCAGCTGTTCAATTCTCCAGCGCAGGAACCCAGCTACCAGTGTTCCTCCATAGAGAAGAGAGTGTTGATCCCCTCCCTGGAGCGGCCTTGCCTCTGCGCATGACTTCATGCTAGAAGCCAATCGACTATGGCAACACTAGGAGACCTGCAGAAACTCAAGTTTTGGCAAATGAAGGCCCAGGCACAGTCCCTTGGCGGTTGAATATTTGCTGCCGAACACAGATCCTTTTAGAACCAGATGCCGTAAGATTCCTGGAGTTGGCACAATGAGTGTCCAAGACACTTGTGAAACCTTCCGTTCCAGAACATTTTGCTCAGAATGTTTTTGTTGGAGAAGAGTGTGGTTAGAAGATGGGGCCTCTTTTTTTTTTTTTTTTTTTTGGTTCTTGAGGCCAGAGATTAAAACACAGTGCACTTAGAATGTCATGGTGCACTTAGAACACCATGGATAGATAGTTTTCCCTCCAACAGAATCCATTCGTCTTTATAGAGACATCTACCAATGTAGGGTTCTCTTTAATTGTGACTCTGTTTTATGAGTGTCATCTCCTGTCTCCCTCTAAACCTTGTGATTCAACCTTACATTCTTTTAATTTCCTACCTATAATCATCTCTAGACACGTCCGTAGTTCTTAATATCCTGTCCTCCTTCTCGCTGCCTGTAGGAAAGTTCAGGACCCCATACCTGGAAATAGTCTTAGTTTTATCATTGTTTCTTGTTTGTAGATCTCCATAAATGCCTGTGCATTCACCATCCCATATGCAATGCATCTACACATTAAATCACAGATCATAGGTCTTCCCTCAATCAATTCCATACTCATGTACTCTACATCCTACTAAAAGATACCCTGGGATATTTAATCAGCCCTCTATCTCCATAAGTACAAATCTAAGCTTTGACTATCTTTTACAAATATCTTTTCTTTGTTCTCCATCTTTGTAGACAGCAGCTCACCTTTCTAATTTCACAGACAAAACTTTGCATAAAATCATCCTTAGGACCTCCTACGAACATGCTTATTGTCTTCAGGCAATGTCTAGAGCCCAGTGACCTTAATTAATTTTCCTTACTGACATTGTTCATGTCAGTGCCTCTCTCTGCTTACTAGGCTAGCAATAAGGCCTATAACCTCTGTTGGAATGAGTACAAAAACAGTCAACATCTCCAACTGAATTTGTGCATTTCACAGTGTCTTTACATGTGTCCCAGAGAGGTTTCCTGTTCTGTACAGTTGCTACAAGGAGATATGGTAAGCTTTGCGATTTAGAAATAATATAAATGCCTTTCTCAAGATTATGGAGACTGGAATATGCAAGATGAAGAGCAGGCAGTGCTGATGCTATGGCGGTCATGTTCCTTCCAAATGGTGCCGTTGAGCTGTGTCCCCACACGACAGAAAAGCAAAAGGAGCAACCAGATCGCCTAAAGCCCCTTTATAGGAATGCCAATTTCTCATCACTTCTCAGATGCCACTGCTTAGTTACTTCATACTGGGAGACATGTTTCAACAAATGAGTTTGGAAGTGACAGAACCGTTCAGACCTCAGAAAGATATAAAATTCCCTGAAACAAAACTGAACCAGGTGTGCAATGAATGCTTTTAAAATGGCTTCAGCATAAATTCTGGATCTATAATTAATTGCTCACTTTGATGAAAATTCAGTCATTACATATGAGTTAGACAAGGCTATCGTATTAGAGCAAAACCTAGTGGTTCTAACCGAGGCCATTCTAGACCAATATGTTCCTATCGAATCAGAAAACATGGGAAAAACCCTAACAAAGACACCAGAAGTGCTTACTTGATCTGTACAGGCTAACAGCGTGAATCCCACCAAGCCAAAACTGTGTAGATGGCTTCAAGAGCAGTAGCCAATGTCTGATGTTATATATTGTTGATTTTAGGATAGTTATGCAACAGTATTCACACACAGGCAGGCATGCATGCATGCATGCACACACGCACACACACACGCACACACACACACACACACACACACACACACACGTATATAATATCACTCTTCCTACTTCTGTGCTTGCTTTCCCAATAACCAGATTAACTTTGTTAAAACAATAATCACATGATCCCCTTCTGTCTCAACATTTGCTATTCAATCAATCCCTGTTTTATTGTAGTAAATGTCAGTAAGACTAGCTCCAAACATACCCTGTCACCTGCACCTCTCTGAAATCATCTGCCACTTACCCATGCACCAACTGCACTGGCCTTCACAGCTTTCCTCAGATACCTTAAGCATCCTGTCCTCATGCTTGATTGACACTCCTTATTCATTCACTCAGTACCTTTCTGTAAATTCTGATGAGGGAGCAATTTTGGTCTGCGTTCTCACAAAATCACCTGCATATAGCAGAGGGGCACTGAGTATTTGTTAACTGAATGAGTGAATGGATGAATGAGTACAAAGTTGCCTGATTCATACTCAATGGCACCCTCCTCCTCCCACATCTTCATTCTCCATCTCCCAGAGGCCATTTAGTTGGCGCCTTCTCTCTTTAACTTTCATTTTCTTAATTGCAGTGATACTCTTGGTTCTTCAGTAATTGGAGTTCCGTACATAAGTGTTCTCCGATACATAATGCATTGCATTGTAATTATATTCAACTTCAGGCTCAACTTTTACCTACTTCTCAAAAAGGAAAAAATATTCATTTCTCTAAATCTTGAACATATTTGAAACAAGATCTTAACCAGTTTTTCTCTACTGGTTGCTTTCAATTGTGCCAGACTTGTTTCATTCATTAGAAACAAAGGACCCATTTTGTTTCTGTATGGCTCAGGGGCCCAGACCAGCAGAATGTCCCAATATCACTAGATCCTATTGCAAGGAGTATGAAAGACAGGTAAGAGTAGTCAGTGGTGACTAAGAGGTCAAAAGGAATCATGCTTTTGTTTCAGCAAGAACTTTGTTGAACTGCATGCCTTGAATCCCAAAGGCAATAAGATGAAAGTTATTTAAAGCTTGACTTTACAATTTAGTGATACCCAGTGATACAGAAGAAATGGCTGGGTATAGGGAAGGAATAGATCTTAGTGGTAAATACTTGCCTGCATTATAGGTGTCTGGGTTCATTCCTTACTCACCAAGAGTCAGACAAAGAAAATTTTGTTGACATAAAGCCATGTCCATGTGATAAGTACATTTTAAAGATCAAATATATTGATCTTTAGATCAATATATATATATATATATATATATATATATATATATATTCTTTAGAGGGACCAATAGGCTGCATTATGTGGCAAATTATAGATGAAACCTAAGTAGGATAAATATGAAATCCCACTTAGTACAATTGGTAGCACAGAAATAAGAATAAAGAAAAACGAGCTGTTAACTCCATGTAAAAAATAATAAGGTCTCTGGTTTGGGACTTTGGGGATCAGAAGTTTCCCTAGGAGGAAATAAGTAGTACATAAAAGACTGCACACAAACATGGAAACAAGGTCCAGAACAAAAGGCAAAATAATTCTGTGCCGCTGAAAGCACATCTGGGGCATACTGCGTAATTATGAGTGTCACATGTTAAGTTGTTGAAAATTGGAGCACAGAGGGGAGGGACAGAGAGCTGTGTTGTAATGTGCAATGTAACTGCTAGTATACTGGCAAAATATGATGCAGAGACATAGCTGAGGAAGATCGACAAAGGCAGCTGTTCACACCCCTGAAGGATAGGAAGACACCATCTAGACATATAACAGAGAAATACCTAGAACCCTACAAAGGTGAAAGCAGCTGTGACACCATCTGCAGTTTCATGGAGACACCATCAAGCTGCCTTCCTTGTGATCTCTTTGTAGACATGAGCCCTTCCACACTCCAGCTGGGTTCAGAGAACAATGAAACTGGCAGCCTTGTGTTGAGTCTAAAGTGGGGATTTCTGGAAACTGCTAGGTGCTGAGAGAGGTGGGAACTTGGGTCCTTTTCAACACTGAGATCTCAAAATGGGGACTATGCATTACAAGCCAAGCTGAAGACTGATTTTAATTGACAGTTACAGGAAGAGGGTAGAACTGGGGACATTAAAACTGCTGATGAAGTGGATTGTATATGAGTTCCAGCATTGTGGTTCTTCACGAAATCGGTCAAGGTCAAAGTCAAGACTCTGGCACGTAAAATGGGAGGAAATATCTTTGCGGTGCTCAGAGTGAGAAGGCCCTCCATAGTAGGCTCATATGTTTGAATACTTGGTTCCCAGTTTGTAGAACCATTTGGGAATGATTAGGAGGTGTGACCTTGTTGGAGGAGGTATGTCTGAGTGATGGGAGATGTGATTCTGTATATATGTTTCTCATACGGGTTAATAAAGCACTGTGGCCAATGAGATAACAAGATAGGCAGGGCTAGGAGACCAGGAGGAGGAGAGAGGAAGTAGTAGGAGTCAAGATGTAGCCCAGGAAGAAGCAGGAAGCCTGCCGCATGGCTCCCCGATAAGACGACCACGTGGAAATACTTAGATAAGTAGAAATGGGCTAATGATTAAGGCAGAGCTAGCCCATAAACAGTAATGGTAACTGGCGAACAGGATTGTATCAAATACAGAGTCTCTGAGTGTTATTTGGGGCACACGTGGTTGTGGGACCATGGCGGCAGAACCAGCGGCAGCCGGCGGGGAAACCTGCTGTAACATAATGGTGTCAGAAGCGGGATTGAGAACTTTCGCTTAAAACTTAACAAAAGTTTAAAAAATAGTTTTTAGAAACAAGGGAACAGAGACTAGCAAGACTTCTTGGTAGCAGCATTTTCTCATTTGGATTTGTTTTGATGTAGACAGAGAGTTGCACGGCTCCTTTAAGGGAGGTTTCCAAAATTAGCATAAGCGGCAAAAAAGCAGCCTTGCTTTTAAAGAGCTCTGCTAACAATTCATTGGTGTGTACAAGAGCTGCAATGAAGGTTTACACTGTGTTTTAAAAAATACGCTGGCTTGGGAGAGAAAAAGAAACAGGATACAATGGTTTAAAAAAGAAAAAAGAAAATAAAATGAATGGGTATGTTGGCACATGCCATTAATCCCAGCACTCCACAGAAAGAGGCAAGTAGATCTCTGTGATTTCAAAGCAAACCTGGTGTGCACTGAATTCCAGGACAGATAAAAGTTACAAAGAGAAACCCTGCCTCAAAATATGTAAAAATAGAAATAGAATAAATAGAGTAATAAAAACGCCACGTAAAGATGGAAAACACAGAGAAATTTTGGATACTATACGTGCTTCTGTTGTCTTTAAATTATTTGATTGCTGAGAAAATAACAACTACTAATAAAAGAAATGCTGCTGGATTAATTCAATTTATATATTTTAAAAATGCTTTGACTCAAAAATTTAAGCCTAAGGACAAGTTACTGGGGAAAAGGATTTCTATTTTTGTTTCCACAGAAAATGAAAAGCTATGGATTCTTTCCAGACTTATGTGGTTTGATCAAGCCAGACCCCCTGAAACAGCTCCCCAGGTGATCCAACATTCAAAGTAGTTGAGACAAAGCCTTGCAGACTACTGCCACGATTTCTGCATCTTCTTTGGATCCCCATGACAGCGCCCTCTACCAGCAGGATGTAGTTTGGAAAGAACGACGCCCAAATTCCCAAATATTGTTTATAAATGTTTGTTTTCATTTATATGGGCTTGTTTATAAATGGTTAATACCACAAACAATCTTTTTAAAGGTAAAAAGGGAATTGTGGTATAGATATGAATACTTTGCTTTGGAATGGATTTTCTTTTATTGATACAATTTAAGGTCAATTTTGTGATATGTATTTTTCTCCTCTTGTTTAGGTATTGTGTTTATATAGCTCATTGGAAAATGTAATGTATAATTTAGTACAGATTATAGAGAGTTACTTATGATAGTCAAAACTTGGAGTTAAGTTAATTAGGATTTCTAGATATATAGAGATGTATTTGAGATGGATAGGCATTCTTCAAACCTTTCAAAGACCTACAGAATATGGCATTTAAAATGGTTTAGGGATTTTCTTGACAGTGAGGCACAACTGCTCCTGGTAACACCACCTGTATCAGAAAGAAAGATGGATATTGAAGAAACTCGTTACAAAGTTTGCTTCTAATATGGCAAGACTAGCCATTTGAGCAAGGTACTTCTCTTGTCTAGACTGTTTATGTTGTAGAAACTGGACATGTAGGACCCACAAAAAGGTGACTACTGATGCAAGATGGACATTGCTACAGATTCCTGCTTCATGAAAGAGGCTGCCTGACAGCCAGATAGTCTACAGGACACAGAGAAAAGTGACTGACAAACTGCCTTTACAGGTGGACAGTTTAAAGTTTCCTGCTTTGTTGAGGAGTCTGGACACACACTATTGCCTATGGGCTGAAGATGGAACATTAAAGAAGAACTTCGGGTGACTGACCAGGCAATGAGTTGTCTCTGTCATTTCTAGAGTTTATATATGATCCTTCTGTGGTCTTTGATGGAATTGAAGACAAGTAGTTATGATTATAGTTTTCCTTAGTTAGGATTAAAGATAAGTTACATATAAGACTTTAGACTCACAAAGGTAGCATAGATGATATTTTCTTTAAGTCTTACAAAATGTTAATGGACTAAATATTGTTAACTGTGATTCTTATTTGATAACTGTTATATGATATATTTTGCTATGTTAAGATTAAACCCCTTCTTTTACTTTAGACAGAAAAGAGGAGATGATGGGAGATGTGATTCTGTATATATGTTTCTCATACTGGTTAATAAAGCACTGTGGCCAATGAGATAACAAGATAGGCGGGGCTAGGAGACCAGGAGGAGGAGAGAGGAAGTAGTAGGAGTCGAGATGTAGCCCAGGAAGAAGCAGGAAGCCTGCCGCATGGCTCCCCGATAAGACGACCACGTGGAAATACTTAGATAAGTAGAAATGGGTTAATGATTAAGGCAGAGCTAGCCCATTAACAATAATGGTAACTGGCCAACAGGATTGTATCAAATACAGAGTCTCTGAGTGTTATTTGGGGCACACGTGGTTGTGGGACCATGGCGGCAGAACCAGCGGCAGCCGGCGGGGAAACCTGCTGTAACATCTGAGCATTCAAAAGGCCACACCAGATCCAGTCTTGTTCTCTCTCTCTCTCTCTCTCTCTCTCTCTCTCTCTCTCTCTCTCTCTCTCTCTCTCTCTCTCTCTCTCTCTCTCTCTGCCTGTCACTGATGGATCATATGTGAGCTCTCAACCACTATCCTAAGGCCATGACTGCCTTCCTGCTACCATGCTCCCAGCCATGATGATCAGAGACTGATTTTTTGAAACTAAAAGCAAGCCTCCAATGAAATGCTTCCTTTTATAAGTTGTGTTGGTCATGGTGTGTCATCATAGCATTAGAATGGTAGTCACTAAGATGATTTTCCTTATGTTTTTGGAGTTACTCTATGTTATGAATGAGAATATGTGTACAAGGGCCTTACAGAATCAAGAGATTATGCCATTCACCTGTCTGTCTATCATCTATCTATCTATCTATCTATCTATCTATCTATCTATCATCTACCTATCTTCTATCAATCTATGTATTATCTGTTAATCACCTATTTATCTGTATCTATCATCTATCAATCTATCATTAGTTAGCTATCTTCTATCATCTATCTATCATCTATCTATCTATCTATCTATCTATCTATCTATCTATCTATCATCTATCTACAGGTTAAAGTCATTGCACTTTAAATTTCACTAGAGGTTTAGACAGGTCTTCCCAGAACAAAGATGGATGTGAATTTTAACAAGGGAGTTTAGAGAACTCTGTGGCAGTTTTTAGTATGTACACAGTCTTCTGGGTGATGGGAAGCTTGAAAGGATTTATCATGCCCCAAAAGATGCAGATCAATAGATCAATATCAACCCTGGTAAGGCTGTTAGTGACAGAGATTTGTCCTCTAGCTCTGCTCTGGGTCATAAAAAGATCAGAACAGATGGAAGCTTAAGTTGACAACAGAAAGAAATTCAGTACTGTACATGATCCTAAGAAAGTATGATAAGCTAAGATCTGTTCTGAGTTCACTCAATATTAAGTGTGGTACCCAGGGAAGATGATATGTGCCCTAAGTAGAGATAGCTGTGAATGGGGGAAGAGACCATCTCTCTACCTCTCCACCCCAAGTTGTATAGCTGTTTCCTCAAAATTGAAGCCTTCCATCCTAGTAGAAAGAGACAAGCTCTGAAGACTCTTGGAGTAAACAACTCCAAGTCTCAAAACGTTTGGGAAACTAGAGATCCACAAGGCACCTCCCCAAGGTTTACTGAAGCAGGAAACTACCTGAGGAGGAGATATTCTGACCAATGGAGCTGCCCACCAGTCATGTAGAACACTCCAGGGCTGCTGCTTATCCAGTGGTCCCCATACCAGAGTGAGCTTTTCAGTTGTACATATGCCTTTGAATTTTGCCTGCACTCCTGTAAGTTATCTCAGGAAACTCGGTGATTTGCTAAGTTGGACTTGGTGAAATTGTAACTTTTGTTTGTCACTGGGTGAGCATGTTTGTCCACATCTCCCCAGGAAAATTTCCTATGCGGCAGCTCTCTAACCCACCGTCCTCACCCTCCCATTCATCCACTCCCCACTGCCTGGAGGGGTTGGGGTCATATGACTACCTTCACACCCTAAGGCTCACAAGTTAAACAAGTCCCAATTCCCTATCCAAAGAAAGAATAAGCCGCGTAACATTGCCCGAGTCACATATAACCTTGGTCACATAGCGTAGGTCATAAATTAACTGAGTCTGCTTCCTTGAAATATAATACCTCCTCCTTCTTCCAAGAAACCTTAAAAACACACTTTTGCTGTCTCACTCATACCATCTGCTCCAGACCCTGCTATGAGGCCTGTGTTGTTAACATTTCTCCTGAAAGTCTTCACCTTTCTCCAAACATTTAGCCTTTTCTCCTCCAGACTTATCAGCATAAAAATAGTTATAGGTAGTAGTAAAAAGGTCACAATTGGTGTTTGGGCTGGGTGTGCAGTTCTTGCACTCCATTTTAAATGGTTTTGAAACTGAGGAGTAAGAGGGAATGCAGAGGACAGCACAGTGTTGTCTGCAGCCACTCACGTGATACATAGGGCTAGGGAGGCCAGTTCTCACACAGGACACCCCAGTGTTGTAAGAGTTGCAAGAGCACCTCAGCTTCACATCCATGTTAGTCCATGTTCATCTCTGCCCTACTTCCAGGATGTTCTCCATAGGTTTTCATGTCTTTTGGAGGGCTTTCGGGGTCTTGGTTTCCTACAAGCCAGGATATAGATATGAACAACACAGACACACACCCACACACACATACATACATGCACACACACACACAAACACACACATACACAGTATACAAATACCCATGCACACATACACACATACACCTGCATGCATACAAATATACATTCATACATACATATAAACATGCATACACATACACACACATACAAACACAGAAAGATACATGTATACACACATACATATACATATTTACACACTTATTCATGAGCACACACACACACACATATATATATATATTCAAGCACACACACACACACACACACGCACGCACACACACACACACACACACACACACACACACACATGCTCTCTCAGGCACATACACACTAATATGCCATCTTTTAAAATCAGCAGTGGTGTTTCAGTCAGAAGTCCACCTTACTTTGGAGTCTGGAAAAGTGTTTCTTTAAGTAGAAAATTACCAGCAGAAATGTAGCCCCACCTCCTCTGAAGGGACCTTCCAAGGTGTTATCCACAGCAGTTTAAACCCATTCAGAAAGACTCTTTGATCTGCATTTGCATATCTAAAGGTCCTTTGGGTGGTTTTCTGAGAGAGCAGAGAAAATCTGCATCCAAGACAAATGGAGGTCCTTCACTGCTTGGAAGTTTAAAATGGCTTGTGAAATTTAAATCCAGTTCTATTGGTCATTTCTTTGAGGGTTCACAAAGCAGTGAGACCACCTAGCAATCTGTCCACAGTGTGGAGGGGCAGTAGGTCTCCAAGACACTTCTCTTGGTGGCTCAGCTCTATCTCAGTCTGTTCTCAGGTGACAGACAGCTTGCTCTGTGGAAGAGAGAAAGTGTGTACAGGTGGTCTTAAAGATGGACAGACTTGAAGGTCAGCCACCCCCCCAAACACTGTGCCTGAGACCAATGAGGAGAAGCAGAAAAAGGCTGGAATTGTCAGCTGCGGGGCCAGTGGGTGCAGAGGCATCGCTCTGTCGCTGTTTGAGCTTGTGTCCATGACCTTGGGCACAGTGTGCCCAAATGTGTGTCCTTGCCCTGCCCTCCACAAGCTATGACCTTCAAGTGAGCATGCTTAGTACTGTGCTCACCCTCAGGAATGTGTTAGAGTCCAAGAATCACAGAAAGGACCTGCTCTGTAAACACCTGCCATAGGACCATAACCTGTCTTCACGTTATGGCCATTCTTGTATTAGGCTTTGTGCTCTCCAAGATATGAGCCTATTGGGGCTGTTTACAGGCACAAGGACAATGCCGCAGATCTAGAGGTGATGGGAAGAGAAGGTGTGGCGTGGGAAGAAAGGGCAGAAAGCCTTTTACAGGCACGGTTCTGGACACTTGAGTTTTTGCTAAGTCAGCATCCTCTAGCACAAGTAACACTTTTGGCATCCGGTAACATCCTCTCTGATATAGACAGTGGGTGCCTCCGATGCCAAAGCCGAGTCCCTCAGAGGTTAAGACAGTTACAGAAGGATAGCTATCTAGAAGTGCTAGAACTGGGGGTTAGACACTATTCCTTGAGCTCAGCTCCCTGAAGTTTCTTCACTCTTCAGCTTGGATTGCCTAGGTTGGCAGCAAGGACCAGAGGAGACATGTCTCTCAGCAGCTCCAGGTCTATACAGAACCCTGTCCCAGGGTTCCCCCATACACCATCAGCTGGCTTTTCATGAAACACTAGTCTAATTTGTCTGTATTTTGTTTGTTCAGTGTCTATGCTTGTGTGTGTGCCCATGCAATGAAAGTCCATTCTGTCCCCCCATGTGGATTCTGGGAATTAAGCTGTGGTCAACCAGTTTGGTGACAAATACCTTTATCTGTCACCGAGCCATCTCCCTGACCTTATCCCCATCTTAGAGGCAAGGGAAGCCAGTATTCAAGAGGTTTAATACACAGTTCTCCACGGTAGCTTCTAGGGGTGGAGATTTCCCATCAGCCTTGCCTCAAGGCAGTGGAGTTCCAAGTCCTAGAAAGCGTTGGTGCTGAGGGGAAAAAGCTATGGCAGTTGGAGGAGTCGCCACTCCTCCTGAGGCAGCATTGGGCACACATCCCAGAGAAACTAAGCCTGAGCCTGAGGAGCATCCAGCTGTGTCGGGGGTGGGAGGGGGGTGGAGGGGGAAGCGGCTCACAGAATAAGCACCATTCCCCCACTTCCTCTGCTGAATGACTGCAAGAATCAGGCTCAGACAGAGATTTCGCCTAGGGCCTCAAGCTAGCCCCAAAGAATGCACCCCTAGTGATGACTGAAGCAAGCCAGTCGTCAGTGTCCTTGGGCCAGGCTGGGCAGCAGAGCTCTTTGCTGACTATCCAAGGTATACTCCAAGCCCATATTTGGCCTCAGACTGCCCAGAGCAAGTATTGTTTGAGACAAGAGAGGGTACTGCTTTGATTCATTAAGGGAAAGGAAGTTTCCCTTAATGAGAATGTGAGCTGACACCCCTGACCCAACACTCCCTTCCACACAAATGCATCACTATAATAACATGCTGTTTGTTTCCCAGTGGCTTCTGGGCTGCTGACACACCAGTCCTAGGATGCACAAAATCTTGTCGTTATGGTAGCCATGATGGGTACCTATGATGTTCCGGGTCTGGGGGTGGGGAGAGGCACATTTCCTCACCCCCACCTAGATATGGAGCAAACAAAGAGATGATTATAAACCATTTCTCTTATTGTCAAGCTCTCATTCGACATGTGCATCTCTCTCCCTTTCCCAAGCGTGCTCTCTCTCCTCTCTTACCCCTCCCTCTTCCCCTCTTTCCTTTCTTTCTTTTCTTTCTTTTTTTTTTCCTCCACAGAAAAGTAATTCTGTTGTGGAGCAGGGGACCAGGTGCACGGGGTGACCTCACACACACCAAATCGGGAGCTGACATCCATCACACTTTGAAATTTTGGATTTCATCATTTCCTGATCTTTCTAAAGGGATCACAGCACCTGGCCCTCACAGCTGTAGTTCATTTAGAAAGCAATTTAAAAACCGAGAAAAAAGCAAATGACATCTTGCTGCCTCAGCCTTGTCATTAAGTATAGCAGAATGGCCTTCATTTATGAAGCACATGGCTAAGAATTAATATCTTTCAGGGCTTTCTCCAGTAGGGATTACAAAAGGTTTGAAAGACCACTAAATAATTAGTGGTGTGACTGAGGCAAGCTATATATATATATATATATATATATATATATATATATATATATATATACATATATATATATATGTGTGTGTGTGTGTGTATGTGTGTGTATATGTATGTATGTATGTATATATATATATATATATATATATAAATATATATATATATAGAAAAGAACCCCCCTTTTGGTTCAAAATTAGAAATCACCCCAAGTTTAGTGTTCCCCAAAACTGGGGCTCAGTGCTGCCCCCTAATGACCCACAACTATCTTCTTCCCTTGCTTTTTCTACAGATGAGTTTGAATGTCCCCCCTCCTACTACTGTTCCTACTACTATCCATGTGTCAGAAATAGGAAACAATGTGTGCCCCCAAATATGTTTCATGGTGATGGCAGTGTGCACTCCAAATGAAGACTGCCTTATACATCTTAAAATGACCCCATGTTTTTTCTAGCACCCTGATAGGCTGCTACCTCAGTAATACCAGAGCAGTGGGGGAATAAACTACCTCTGGGGACCCACTGGTAGTTGGAGGGGTAATCTGGGGCAGGATGAATTGTTATAGAGTATTCCTAGAAATTTATTCCCTCATTATCCCTGTAAAATTCAGAAAGAAGAAATAAAAGAAAACTTCCCCTGTCTTCATCTCAATCATTCTGTAAGAGGACTGGATTTAAGGAAAAGGCTTCTAGAATCTTCTATAGCTCAAAAGGTGTCCATAGTCAAATACTTTCAGTTGGAGGACCCAGTTGTTTCCTTAGCACTCTCCACATAATTATGCCCCCCTTTGCAGTTAGACTTGCTGAGGCTCAGCAGATGGCAGTGGTGTGCCCAAGCTAGGAGGAGTGTGGCACCTACACAGGCAACTTGAACTCCACTGAGCAAGTAATGCCCTAGCAGCCCTGTGAAGCCTCTTTAACTTAGTTACTAGGAACACCCCATTTGTTTAACTCATCCACCTCAATCTGCAGGTCAGAATCTAGCTCTTACTCTCAGGCTGCACCCCCTTTGTACACTCTTTAGGTGCTAGGCAAATCTAGGTCAAATTGTCCTGTCCGTGGGATATTTCTTAAAAATCACAACAATTTGCAGGAGTCTAAATGCTTTGTAAAAGTATACTGGGAGAAAAAGGACACACACATTTGAACACCATTCTTGAAGCTAGTCTCATACATGTCCGTTAGTTCTCACAGTAGCCATATGAGCTAGTTTTTAAAATTATATTCTCTTTGTGTGTGTATGCATGTGCATGTGCGTGTGTGTGCATGCGCAAGTTCCTGTGGAGTCCAGAAGAGGGCATTAGATCCCCTAGAGCTGGAGTTAACAGGTGGTAACTGTTAACTCATAATGGTTATGAGCCATTCATGTGGGTTCTAGGAATTGAACTCCTCTGGGAGATCAGTAAGTGTTCTTAACTCTCAGACACCACTCCAGCCCTTAAAGTATGTTTTTTTTTGTCTGTCTGTTTGTTTTTAGTGTACTTCATTATAGAAGATCCAGGCCGAGAAGACTAAATAGCTTTAGAAGGTAGATTGGGTTGTTGTGTCAGACTGGTGGCTTCTGTTTCCTGTGACATGACCTAGAGTTACCAAAAAGGAGGGAACCTCAACTGAGAAAATGCCCTCATAAGATCAAGCTGTAGGCTGTTTTCTAATTGGCGATCAATGTGGCAGGTCACAGCCATTGTAGGTGGTACCATTCCTGGGTCCTATAAGAATGCAGGCTGAGCAAGCCAATAAGCAGCACCCTTCCATGGCTTCTGCATCAGCTCCTGCCTCCAGGTCCCTGTTCTGTTTGAGTTCCTGTCTTGAATTCCTTCAATGATAAACAGTGATATGAAAATACAAGCCAAATAAATCCTTTTCCTATTCAATTTTTTTTGTTTGTTTTGTTTTGTTTTTTTGGTCATGCTGTTTCATTGCAACAATGAAAACCCTAAGAGTCTACCCTGTAGAGTATGCCCTCTGCCCATTCTATTGTCTGTCGCATGCTTTTCTTGCTGTGAGATGATCTTGGGTCTGATCACAAGAGTCTGAACAGCTGATAATTCACTGTCACCTATAGGACATGTCACCTATAGAAACCAAGTATGACTTGGTTTCTGTAAGCAGCTGCTGCATCCTGTCCCTGGTTCGACAAAATCCAGAGAGAGGGAGTTGTCAAACACCCTGGAATAGTCTTGAAGCCACTGGCTTCTTCTGCACCAACATTACTCAAAGTGTACATTTAGAACAAGCCTGGAACTCTGTTCAAAAAGAAAATGACAGAACTGTCATCAATAAAGATGGAGCTAAAAACAAGGCATAGCACTTGTTGGGTCATAAATCCTTTATCTGCACACAAGGCTTTAGGAGATCGGTTACCACAGAGGCAGGTTTCCTTTAACTGTGGTGACATGAGCAGTAGCCATGATCTTGTGAGGTAAAGGGATATGTGATGACTCCTCAGTCGGTGAATATGACAGTGAGACTGCTCTACTAATTCACTGCATTCAGAGCTAGTAATCAATGTGGACTTGAAGGGCCAAATGCCCAGAGAGCTCTTGCTATTTCTGTCTATTCACTTATGCCTTTATTATGCTTAACAATCAGTTGAGAGGCTGGAGAGATGGCTCACTGGTTAAGAACAAACAGCTGTCACAGAGAACCAGAGTTCAGTTCCCAGCACCTGTGTTGGGTGGCTCACAAACTCTTACAACTTTAGCTCCACAGGATCTGACTCTCTCTTCTGGCCTCCAAGGAAACTGCAATTATTTGCTCATGTCTCACACAGACAACACATGTGTTTTAAAAACTAAAAGTAAATTTAAAAGAAATAAACTGACTAGCTGTGTGTTCTGTTACCATATACCCATCTATTCATTCAAAAGTCTTCTAGTAATGTGAAGAATAATCTTATATTCTATACATTATATTCCATGTTAGTTAGTTTACCTGGGAAGGAGGATTATTCTGTAATTTGAAACATCTAGGGCATGATTAAACTGGTATAGCCTCAGGTAAGTTGTGATGGCGCCTCTGTTTTCTGATGTGTGGTTTGATTCTCCTTAACTACATTTCTGCGTCTTGGTCTGGGACTATGAACTGGAAACACCTCTTTCACAAAGAACTACTTTTCTCCATGTTCCAAAGCTGCAATGATTCTGTACCCAGAAAGTCTTGTGAATTCAAAGCTCAGCACTTTTGGCCTAAATTCCTCTCGTCTCCATCTTGTTATCTTTCCACTTCTATTCATAATGTCCATTTAATACAAATACTTTAGAAAATCTACAGCCCTCCCTAGGCTGTAGAAATGGTGTTTTGCTCATACGTCCAGCTTTCGTTATCATAAAAGCTCTGTTGAATCTGCTTAACAGATTAGAATGGTAAGGTCCTGAGAATGGCTCCCAAATTGCACTGTCAATAAGATGGAGACTGTATCTATGGCTGTCTAACTTCAGTCTTCCTTTATTCATTTCTACCTATTTCCAGAATTTTAAATTTTATGTTGCTGTTTTGGTTTTTTGAGACAAGGTCTTGTTGTATAGACCCGAAAGCCTACAAATCATCATGTAGCCAAGGCTAACTCCAAACTCACACTAATGTTCCTGCCTCGGTTCTGGAATTACATGCATGAGCTACCATGCTTGGATGACAACCACTTTCAAATTTTCCTTGACACCATTTCATGGTCAAAACAAACATTAACCATACAATGCCTTTGACTTGGCAAAGGGAATGAGTCTATAGAATTTGGTGTCTTATTTTATGCTCACAAAATTTCCTTAAAAGTCAGGAGTAATTTCTATAAGACTTTGGAAATTCAATTTTCTAGATGGACTTGTGGTTTAGTGTGTGCTTGCCCTGAAAGTATAAAGATGTCAGTTAAGATGCTTAGAACCAACATAAATTTGGAAAGGCAAGGGGTCTATCTATAATTCCAGCCTACAAGCTGGCTGGGTAGACTAGCTGTACTGGTGAACTCTGGCTCTGAATTAAAGACTCTTGGAAAAAGGCACAAGAGTAATGGATGATGACACCCATCTTAGGTCTGCACATACATGGGAACCCACGTGTATGCATGCTTGCACACTTATGTATGCCTAAACATATTGTAACATGCATGTATACATGTGCACCTCTCTCTCTCTCTCTCTCTCTCTCTCTCTCTCTCTCTCTCTCTCTCTCTCTGTCTGTCTGTCTGTCTCAATAACCATGAAAATCTTAAAACACCATAGAACTAAGAACATGCCTTCCCAGAACAATCCTATAATCATTCACAATCAAGCATCCCCAGCCAGGCAGCCACATTCCATAATTCTGCATTTGGATTTGAGAAGGGAATTATGCCATGCAAACACACATCTCATCACAAAACAATGCACCTCGTGGGATAGTGATGCCATGAGTTTAGTTTTTGAAGTTCACATTTCTTAACCTGGTATCTCTATGTGAGTTTTTATAATCTGTATGGGACATGTGTGTTCACATGTGTACTCCTGACTGTAGCAGTCAGAGGACTGCTTCAGATTCCATTACTTATGTGGAATCTACCAATATTTGAGGGAGGCTCTCTCACTGGCCTGGATCTTATCTAATAAGCTGGGCTGTCTGAAAAGAGAGTTCCAGGGATCTGCTTTTCTGGCTACTATACCATTTTGCTAGGGATCTGCATATTGAACTGGCTTCCAAACCCATTGCAATATATTTTACTGCAATCTTTCAAACTAACATGGAGCATAATATGAGAAATGAAGCTGCAGTTGGCCACACTAGCAACCTTGGAGATGCCCTTTGAGAAGAAAAAAAAATTTCTCCCATTCTGTCTTCTTTCTAGAGATACATAAGTACACTCATATAAGAAGTAGTGTAGAATTTCAATACTGGCTTTTTACCATTACCCCAAAGCTGTGTTTGTCCAAGAGTCGATATGTTCACAAACATTCCCCATAAACATTGCCCATGTTCACACACATTCCAAGTGAAAAAAATAGCACAGAAGTTAAGGATTTAAGCTTTTCATCATTTGTGGGTCTGTATTTTAAAAATTGAATAGCATGGTATATACAATATAGTGCAGGTTCTGAGACATGGTTGGGGGGCATACTGGGAAGAAAGGGGATTGTGTGCAGATCTAAAAGCACTTAAAGGGATGATTCCATCATGAACTGGGAGGGAGCTGCTGCTACATCATCACCAATGGAGGCAGGTACCTGAGGCAGGGGAGGTCCTAGGGCAGGGATAGTTTATGCACACAGGTTAGGGGTACAGAGTGCTGTGTAGTGTGCCAAGCCATGGCAGCCTTATCAAGCTCCGGATGGAAGATGGTGACCTGTGGCATGCATCAAAACAACTCAATGGAAACAGCCCAATTAAGTGCCCATAACATTTTTAAAGTAGGGGGGAAATGGGGTGGGATTGACTCTGCTTTACCTTGGACATGTGCTGTTTTTCTGTGTTCATCAAGGTGTTACTTTCCATCAAGAACATGTACCTTGAGCATAATGGGAAGAGACCCATTTCACCATGGTGATCTCTAGACTTTCTTCTCTGAGAGAGAGAAAACAATCACAAACTACAAAACCTTATACATCAAGTCCAACTAAGGAAAGAAAATAAAATAGAGAAATCATGTTATAAAAATGTCTGCATTTGAAATTGAGTGTTCATCACATAAGAATGGTGTTGAATTTGCCCAGGCATAGCATAAGGAGACAATGTCAGATGTTTGAGTGGCCACTTTATATTGTCTATGTATCTTTGCTTATAGTTTTGTGTGAACGCTACCACTAATGGTCTATTCAAAGGAAAGAGCTAAAATCTCTTCAGATGCTGGTGGGGGCTAAGAACCCTTACAATGTACCACAGAAGTCTGTGTCAGCCTGCCAGCTTTGTTCCTTCCTTCCTCTGTGCTCCTGTAATGGTCTTCATGTCTTTCTTCTTGGAATCATGCTCAAAATGAGTTCATCTTCTCCTTCTTATGCTATCTGGTAATTTCTGATTGAAGGAACTATTACAAAAATTGCATTCATGTCCTCAGAATTTATTTGTAGACTAAAAGTAGTGAGCAGCAGCCAATGATACTACCAGCCCGTGGAAAGGTAAAATCCTTTCTCTTGAATATATCCTAGCAAGTTATTGACTTTTATATTTGCCAAGACACATTAAAAAAAAGCTGTGGATAATCATATTAAACTACTTGGAGACTTTAATACTAGTGATATCTTTTTTAAGTGGAAATTTTCTAAGTGCCAAAAAATAGCATTTACATTATTTGTTGTGTTCCACAATTTCATCATGATAATACAATATTGTTTGGATATAAAAAAGATCTGACTAAACTAGCCTGGGTGGTGTCCAAACCATCTGTTTAGGTCCAAAAAACACTCGTAGGGAATAAATATGTCTATAATGAGCTTGTGACTTTTAGATTTGAAACCTTAAGTGCAGAACTCAATACCAGTCCTCAGATGACAGCTTTCAGATATCTCTACCAAGGAAGAAAACAAGCAGCGACCACAGCTAGTCACATGCATTTGCCAGGGAAACTACAGCACTGAATGTAGGTCACAGATGGAATTCTACCATTTCAGGGCTACAGTGTCCCAAGTGCGAACCTGAAAGCCATACCTGATTGTGTTCCAAAGAACTGAGCCATCAGGTGCCTCTTTATGGAGACAGCCAATCCTTGAGCTGGGCCCCTTTCCTCTCATAGATGGGCAGGAAAGACTCTCTTGGTACTAATTTTTTCTGCCATAAGCCAGGCGCTGGGCCAGTCAAGGTTGCAGCGTGCAGCCATACCAGATTACTGCTTCCCTAGATAGGGATTTTTGTTGAAAATGGACACCATCTTTGCAATCAAATACTGATTTGAATCCAACACCCTCTACCTAAAAGCTATGTAAGGTGAATATGTCAGACCCTGAGAAATCCGTGAAGAAATGGATAATGGATTCAAAATGACAGGAGTGGGATAACTTCAGCTGAAGGCTTGCTGCTGGGTTAGGCAGATAAAGAATCCAGGGACCCACCAAGAAGAGAAGCATGATGTCAGTCAAGCCCTGTGAATGGTGAAAAGGCGTCCTTAAAAAATTCATTGAAGATGCTCCAGAGAATGCCCACGCCCTGTCACCTCTTCAAAGACAGGGGCAGATATGATTTCTGTACTATTAAATGCATGAGAGAGCTGGGGATGTGGCCCAGTGGATAAGGCATTTGCTGTGTAGCCTGAGGACTAGAGTTAAGATCCTTAGAATTTGTATAAAAGCCAAGTGGGCATGGTAGCCTGCCTGTAACCTCAGGTAGACACAGGGAACCCCAGAGCAAGCTATCTATGACCATTAGAAAAATCTTCAAGCTGAGGGGTCCAGAGAGAGAGAGAGAGAGACCCAGCCTAGGCAAACAAACTGGAAAGTGTTTGAGGACGACACCTGATGCCAACCTCCACAGGACACCTGTTAAACGTGCACCTCCACACATCTGAACACCTGCACACACACACACACACACACACACACACACACACACACACACACATGCACACACAATAAACTAATATAGGAAAACCTTTCAAGATTTCCAACAACCCTTTTTTTCTTTTTCTTTTTCTTTTTCTTTTTCTTTTTCTTTTTTTTTTTTTTTTTTTTGCCTGTGTGTAAATTAACCCAATTTCAGAACTTACTAGCTCTATCATGATGAACTACATGCTGAATGTTTTCAAGGGTCAATGGTTAGACAAATTATAACAAATGGAAGGGAAGAAGAAAGGACACTACAGGACCTGATTTAAATTTTTTCCTTACAGACTTCAGGTTTACTGATCTTATTGAAATATGTGGTAAACCATAGTGGGCCATCTTCATTCTTCTGACCAGTAAGATGAAAGGGAGTCACTATGGTAGTTGCACTGTGGTGTCTTGGGCAGTTGAATACTTGATGATGCTAACTAAGTTGGTGGTGCTGTTTGGGAAAGTTTAGGAAGTGTGGCCTTGCTGTAGGAAGTAAGTCAGTCACTGGGGGCTTGCTTTGAGGTTGTCCAAGTTTTGTGCCAGTCCCAGTGTGGGGTCTCTGCTTTGTGCTTGAGGTTCAAGGTGACAGCTCTCAGTTTTCAGCCTCCTGTTCCAGTGGCCATGCCTGTCACCATGCTGTCCCTGCCATATGGACTCTAACCCTCTGGAATCATAAGCCAAAATAGTCTTCCTTTTATAAGTTGCCTTGGTCATGGTCTTTTATCACAGCAACAGACAAGTGAGAAACTTATTCTGTGTTTGTGTGTTTGTGCGCAGATGGTCACAGATGGTCAGAGATGTCACATTGGTAGCAGACAAGTTTGTGAGCCAATTGACATGCATTTTGAAGTACAGTTTGGACAGTAATTTAATACTTACTTACCTAAAGCCACCACATGAACTTGTCAGCCTTATGGCAATGAGCACAGGAGGCATCAAGTGTGGGTGTATCAAGAATGTATGGATCCTACATTCTTGGAGCATGAAGTCAAGAGGCAGAAGTTAAGCAAACACTGGTCTCTCTTCCAGAGGGATACAAAATGTGACAGAGCTAGGAATAGAGACTGGAACAAATCAAAGAACCCACAAGGGATTGGCCCCTGTGACAATGTTACCTTGTCAGATATTAAATATTAGAGATGAGAGAACTAAATAGCAGTTCTGCAGTAATGGTGAGCAACTTCTATAGCACAAAAGAAATACCCACATCTCAAGTCTGGCATGTGTGTGGAACAGCTCAAGTCAGGCATGTGTATGGATAGAACAAAACACAATGGAATTAAGAACAGAAGAAGAAGAAGAAAAAAAAAACCTTGTCCATTGCTCAAGAAATCCCTAAAAAGAAGAATCTTGCAGTGCCCACCATAAAAAAACACATATAACACATACACAAAACAACAACAACAAAACAAAAAACAAAAATAAGCTTGAAATAAGGAAGAAAAGTGGTAGAGTTCTCATACACATTTAAATGAAAAAGTACAGTGCTACAGTTGTGAATGTTGTGCAGTTAATATGTTGCAAATAAAATCCCCCCAGGTAAGAGAAAATTTCTCTAGAAAACTAATACATAGAGATATTGTTACATAATCGAGTGTTGCTGGAGGTTTTCTTTCCAGCCTGGTCCTGCTGCCACTTCAGCCCCAAATAAGAACACAGACACTATATTAATTTTTAAACTTTTGGCTGATGACTAGGGCTTATTATTGGCTAGCTCTGTCTTCAGAGCTACATGGCGTCTCTTAGCGGTATCTCTCTGCCTATCTTTTCCAGAATTCTCCTTGTGTCCTAGTCCCACCTGTCTTCCTGCCTTAATGGCCAAACAGTGTTTTATTCATCCACCAATAAGAAAAAACATGCATATATATATGCATATATATATATATATACATATGGAAATTCCCTATCAATCATGTGATTTTTCTTAAATGGCCTTTTAAGAATTTGGTGGCTTTCTAAGGGTAACATTCATAACACACTGGGTCATGTCATTCTGCTCACCTGGGGCTCACCTTTATATATTTGCTACATCTGTTTGCATAGTTTGTAACACACCAAATATATATTGACCAAAGCCAAAAGAATATCAATTTATGTCTTTATGTCCAATCACTACCACTATTAGTTTCTGTTATTGATGTATAATTTAAAAATATCATAAATATCATGCAGTTACTTTTTGCTGAAGACTCTGGACACTGAAGGTGCCTGGAGTTACTAGCCCTGTTGGTGGATAGGAAACATGGAGATGATAGAGTTAAATACCGCTGTAGTACTCACAGTTGGTGAGAAAGACCTTTTGGGCCTCAATTCTGTGTAATTTCCATCAACAGTGAGTTTTAATTATTTCAGTCTATCCTACAGAGCAGTTCGCTGGGCCACAGGAGACCAACAAGGAACTGAGAGTCTTCCACGGCACATTTTTACCTCTCCCATTATGGCTTGTGAAACTTTTGGGATGTATTCAGGCTTGGACAGACCATCTTTTGGACAGAGAATGTCACGTCTTACTTCCTGGTGGTTTTCTGACTCACAATGAGAGTCTTAGTTGATGTTTTAAATATCATCTTTTTTAGCAAATTACAAGGGACTCTCAATGTAATCAGTCACCAGAGGTTTGCTTAAGACCTTATCTTCAGAACCGTAACTGTGAGAGCCAACTGGGAGCAGGAGGTAGTAGTGGAGTGTTACCACCATGTTTTTCCCGGCCGCCGGTCTGGTCCTGCCGCCATGCCAGCCCCCAATAATACACAGAGACTCTATATTTGATACAATGTTGTTGGCCAGTTACTATCATTGTTTATCAGCTAGCTCTGTCTTAATGATAAATCCATTTTTACTTATCTAAGTATTTCCATGTGGTCATCTTATCGGAGAACAGTGGGCTGGCATCTTGCTCTCTCCAGGCTCTACATGCCGACTCCTCCTAACTACTTCCTCTTTCCTCCTTGTCTCCTAGCCCCATCTGTCTTGATTTCCCATTGGCCACAGTGCTTTATTCATTAACCAGTATGGGAAACATATTTACAGAATAACATCTCCCATCAGTGGAGAGTGTCAACATCCAGCAGTAACCAAGGACTCAGTGTGTTCCTCTTATATCTATCTATCCAAACTTGTGGCATCACCTGGATTTTCCCATATTCATTACCCCAGTGAGCATGGTGTGTCTAAAGTTAGTTTCTCTCTCTCTCTCTCTCTCTCTCTCTCTCTCTCTCTGTGTGTGTGTGTGTGTGTGTGTGTGTGTGTTTTCACATCTAAAGCTGCAGACATGCGGGTCTTTGTTCTCTTGTGTGTGCTGAGATGGAGAAACAGCAGAGTGGGAAGGAAGCAGAAATGGCATTATTTTTTGTTAGTTGTTCCTGTTTTTGTGAGGATTTTTCTCCTGATCTTAAATATCCTACTGAAAATTGATTAAAAACAGCAATTATACAGTAAAAATTTGAAGTTGAACGTTATATATTTGGCATTTATGTAGTCCTTAATGAGGCCAGAAGCATATGATGCACCTTCACTCAAGTCATGAAATTTGGGGAGGCACAGTCGAAGGTCTGCATGGGTGAGCACTGATAGTCTGGTCTTGTGGTTGCTTCAAATCATCTGGTCCTGTCACCTTTTGGCCTCTCCTAAAGCCAGGCTGCATGAAGATCTGCACCATACTATGGTGCTTTAGGGGTCACTGGATCAGGATTAAGTGCTAGGTGGGCAGCTATTCCCACCCGAGATGCAGAGTTAAGAGATTCATAAAGCCTCCTGCAAATGTGGTTTTTCTTAGAGAAAACATGGGTTTACTGGTGCTGACTGGATCTGCACACATTTTCCAGGGAGCCTCCTGCTCAGAATTGGAGCTGGAAAGATGCTGCAAGAGCTCCTGAGGGTCTCCCAGAGCTCCCAGGGCTCCCCCAGGGCTCAATAGGGTCTCCCAGGGCTCCCAGGGCTCTCTGGGCTTTCCAAGGGCTCTCCCAGGGCTCACGGGGCTCTCTCAGGGCTCACTGAGGTCTCCCAGGGCTCTCAGGGGCCTCCCAAGTACATCAGCTTAGAGCTCACTAACCAGTTCTCTCGCCACTGAAAACAGGATGGAGAGTCACATGTCATATGACAGCCAGCCTTGCCTTGAAGCATGTCATAATCCTGCCATGACTTGAAAGCAAATGGTGGAAACATTAGGGCTATGTGGGTGGACAATACATATGGAAAAATCTATCTAAATTTCTATTTATTAAAAAAAGTGACTATAGCTATTTTGTGTTATTGCCTTGAGGGGGGATGAAATTGGCTGTGCTGGTTGATTTTGGTTGTGAACTTGATGGGATCAGAAGTCAAGTGAGAAGCAAGCATCTGGGTGCAGCTCTGGGAGATTGTCTTTATGTGGTTATTTGAGGTGGCAAGGCCCACCCTAAAGGTGGGTGTCACCTTCCAGGGCAGCTCAGACAAAAGGAGCTATGAGGGAAGCTTGGCCTCTATCTACACCACTGCTCTACCAATACTCTCTCACTGATATCAGAACACAGCTTCTGGCAGCTTCTCAAGTGGACCTGGGACAGAGGCTCTCTAGTAATCCTTTAGCCTTCAGCTCCATGTTGGGACTGTTGAGGCATCCAGACTTAGGGACAGAGAAGATACTGGATCCCCGGCTTCTCCAACAAGAAGACAGTCATCCATTGTTGGACTCCCCTGACCAGTTTTTGGAAACCAATCTGTAATCTCCCTCTTACACACAACCATCCCATCCGTGACTCACACCAGTTCACTCCAATGGTGGATACAGCACCAAGAACTCTTCCCCAGTTCTTCCACAGCCTCTCAAATGTTTGGTGACTCCAAAATGAGACCCTAGATTTCTGTCTTTTTTGGAGTAATGGTCCCATTTCCTGGCTCTATCACACTGTGTGCTGGTTGCCCTGTGTTTGCCTCACACATGGGCTCAGGGAAACAGTCAGCTCTGAGGGCTCACAACCTGGGGATAGGCTCAGATGCACTCCAGTCAAGTCACCTCTAGGGCACTTAGAGAGCCCTGGGAAGGCGGTGGATGTGCAAACACATGGGGGAAGCTTTCTGCGTATGTTGGCACAAATTCAGTTGTCAACCAGCTGCAAACAGCTCTAAAGGACACTTGCATTAAAAAAAATGAAAAATGTTGATTGAGGACATATTGCCCTTGATTGAATGCTGAAGGGAACCTGCTGGCAGAAAAATAGAAATGAGAGAGAGAGAGAGAGAGAGAGAGAGAGAGAGAGAGAGAGAGAGAGAGAGAGAGAGAGAGACAGAGAGAGACAGAGAGAGACAGAGAGAGACAGAGAGAGAGACAGCGAGAGAGAGACAGAGGGAGGGGGAAGGAGGGGAGGGAGGGGAAAGAGAGGAGGGCAGGGCAAGCTACATCTGCCCATTTTGCCAGCTGTGGAGAACAATCTCCTCATCCATCATCAGCCAACAGCACTGGGAGTGTGATTTTGTGTTGTCTATTGGAAATGAGAGTCCTACTAGTCTATGGGGATCTTGCCACATTTACTTTATGACTGTCCAGTACTAAGCTCTATACACATGTCTACACCAAAATGCCTTTGTAACAGGATCCCTGTACACTCATCCATGTGGAGTGTGGGTGCAAACTTCAGAGTGCAAGCCAGGAAGAGGATAGAGGTGCACTGACAACCTATGCACCCAAGCTTTGGGCCTTTGCAATCCACCGACTTCTAAAGAGGCAAGCTGGTTATATTCTGAGTTGCTAACAGCTCTTTCATTCCTTATCCCTGTGGGACATCTGGCTGAGGACCAGAAAACTATGGTGCTTTCTCTTCCTTCCTACAGTCAAAGAACCAATGGCTTTTAAAGTGGCTGTTCTTAGGATCACCCTCTAAAAAGAGAAGACTCAGCCTAAGACGTTATCCTTGTCTATTGATAGCATTGCCATCTCCCCAAAGAACCTCCGTGTGCCAATCAAGACTGCATTCCAACATGGCTGCAAGACATGGAACACTTGGCCATGCTCTATACCACATCATTATTCACCTGATCACAAAAGACCTACGGTGCCACATCCTCCCTAGACCTTAAACATCTCTCGAGGCTCTATGAAGATTGAGAATTGCTCAGCTTTGTGGTTGAGAGGGTGAGGTGCCAGTGAATACCTCTGCTGCTTGATGAAAGACCAGACTTTTAAATGTTAGTCTAGAAACCCCTTTCCAGCTCCACACTGTTGACAAAGGATAAGAGTGTCAGAGACCTGTTCTTACTGTTGTAAGCTGGGTGCTGACAGTTTCCATCTTATAGTGCAGGAGTAATGGGAGGAGCTGCTATGTAAATCAATACATGTAGACCCACATCTTTCCAGTGTTCAGTATTGTGGAGGTCAATGAGATTGCAGCTTGGTGTTGATGATGCAGAGTCATCACGTTAAGATGGTCCCATGGCAGGGTACCCTCATTGCCTGCTGCAGAAGCACCAAGTCCCATCCTCACCAGTGATAAGTAGCTGATAGACTGCGAACTTCATAATAAGATAACCTTCCCAGGGGTACTGGTGGGCTATTGATATCAAAGGCCCAGTCTCATCAATTCTACTCTTAGGAGAGTACCATAAAGGAAGTTTTATGGTCACCAGTTAATTTAGCTAAGTTACATTTATTAATCTAACTTACACAGACTTTTCTCATTCTTGGGTTTCTTTCTTTGTTGCCAGTTAAATGGTCAGTAAGAGTTCAAGAGAAGGGTGAAACTGAAGTGCAGAGACTTCTTTTTATAAGAGCAAGTTTTAAGTATCTGATTAGCTTCATATGAAATACTGCAAGGACGTAGAAAATGACATTGGAGAAGCTCAACTATCCACACAGGGAGAGAGTTTTATGGTACCAGTAGTATCAAACAGATTTAAACTATATGTTTAAAATCATGGATCCTCAACAGCTAAACGAGTGTATGCACAAATTTCAGGGATGATGGAAATTGTCCAATCACTTGACTATGATTTTGCTTGTATTTCCATGTCAACTTCACCATTCTCATGAACTATTACCAGCTGTTTAATTGCCAGCAAAGAAAGAAACTCAAGAAAGAGAAAAGCCTGAGTTAGTTAGATGTAATATAATAAGGAGAAATAACAGAACCACTGCCTATTGGGGCAAGAATCAAGCCAGCAGAGTGGGATGCAGGGGGACTAGTTCATTCTCACATGTCTGAGGACCAGGGATTCTGAGAGCTGCATTAGATTGGATTAGACTGCAAGTGGACAAAGGAAGAGGCAGCATTAAGTTTCCCAAGAGCCTGTTTACTATCAGCAGACATTGCAGGGCTGTCACTGAGCCCTTGTTCCCAGCTTCCTGAACTATATCTAAGGATTTGTAAGCTTCCACTGTGTACTGACCAAGGTAGTGATAGGTTTGCCAGCCCATATCATCAGCTGATGTCGTTCCACAACATGTTTGGATCCTTCTACACAGCACAGCCCTCCTTCTCCAAATAGCTGGATAAATACTTCCATTGGTTCACATCTGAAGGTGGTGTATTAATGATTTCCCTAGATCCAAGATAAATGATAAATGCATGTTTTGTTGGGGAACAACTTACACAGATAATAGTAAAGAATAGCCAAGGCGTTGCTGCTCCAGAAGATGTAGTCTCTGCCGTTCCTATGCTCTCCAAGACCCAAAATTGAGAGCCCACTCCTCCCTCCCCCCCCCCTTTTCTCTACCTTCCAGTCACATCCATACATGAAGCGATGTCCAAAAGAGTGTGGCCACTAACACAAATTCACCAGCAAGGCAAAATGCTACTACACACATCTAGGTCCCTAGTCGAACAGAAATGATGGGAGACCTCTCCCTGACCAGTGCTTAAAATACCTGCAGTTCATCTAGGCACACACAGCATTCTCCATGTGTGTGTGAAAGCTTATATTTGCCACTGCCTTCGATAGCCACCATGGTAATGGGCATATTTTAAGTACATACATTTTGGTGAGGATGACTCTGGCTCATCAAAAGTGAAGAAGTAAGGTACACACCTTTAATATTTTCATTACACATATTTTTTATGTGTATACATGCATGGCCTTTGTATATGTATGTGAACCACAGGCATGCAATGCCTGTAGAGTTCTTAGTGGGCACCCGATTCCCCAGAACTGGAGTTGCAGATGGTGTGAGCTGTCATTTCATCCTGAACTTGTATCCTATGCAAGAGTGGCCAGTGCTCTTAACTTCTGAGCTATGTCTCTAGCCCCCAAGGTAGCTTAATTTAAAAACTAATTTTGGGTTTTGCATAGAGTGTTAAGGAGGAAACACAGAGAGAAGAAATCCAGGATGCACCCACCACTATCCCCAATGGCTACAAATTCCCTTTGGCTTCAGTTATGCCACAGAATAGAGCAACCTGATAGGTCATGATGGCATGGTTGGGGGTGGGGTGGCAAGGGTGCATCTGGCTTAAGGCTGGCTTTTCTCCTGGTTTCTCACTGTGGTCCTCTACATTTGATATGCCAAGGCAGAAAGGGCCATCCCTGTTACTGTCAAAGTGAACCTCCACTCCTTTTGTCTTGTCAACATTAAGGATGTTTGGCATCAGGCCCAGATGGTAAATATACACAGGTAAATATACACAGGCCCTTAAACAATCAAAATAATGTAAGTTGCTCATTTTTCAATCAGAGTTTTGCCTTCATCCAGGAGAGGGAACAGATCCCTGTGGGATGATGGATTTCAGAAACAGCAGCCATAGAAGCTTCAGCAAGAATTTCTCCCTTAGTCTCAGACATTTGAACATTTAGTCACCAGCTGGTGGTGATGTTTGTGGAGGTTAAAAAGGTACAGGATTGCCACAGGAAGTATGTTATTAGGGGTAGACTTGGAGATACAAGCCTTGTTCCATCTCCAGCTCATTGTCTCTGTTTCATGCTTATGGTTCAAGATGTTAGCTCTCAACTTCCTATTATTGTCTCTATGCCTGATGCCTGCTGTTAAACTTCACCACCATGGTGGACTTCTATCTTTCTGGAACTGTAAGCTTCTTATGAATTGTGTCTGGCCATGATGTTTTCTCACAGCAATTGGAAAGTAATACAACAGCAATCTCCAGCTTGCTTGAGGAAGTATCTTATAACCCTGGGTTCCATCTTACCCAATTCACTTTTCCAAACCTTCTTTTCCATGGTGAATTTTAGACTTTTCAAAAAAACCTGTTAATGACTATCCCCAAGGAACAACATTATTGGTTTATTAGGTGACTTTCATTTTGGCATGGCTGCTCAGAAAATGCACAGAACTTGTAACTAGAATTATTTGCTCTACATATACACTAGTGTGAGTTGGCTGAGAGTAGTGATGTTTCTCCTCTAGATAATAAAACTCAATAACACTGACATGTCTCACATGACTTAATGACTTAATAAATGAGGCTTCTTGAAATGGAGTTTGTCCTTTTCCATCTTTCTAGAAGACTACCTGACTCCCGATGTGGCCAGGGCATATTCTGTTGCTTAGTCACTGAATTGAGTCTTCTAGTTCACCAGCATATGTTGTGTCTGCTAAGTGATGTTGCCTAGGCACCTGGGGTACAGACTGGAGTCCAGGGACCCATAGTGGTGCTACAAAGGGCAGCTCAGGCCCACAGCCTCACTGAAGAGATGGGGGTTGAAGTCTGAGCAGCTACAAGGGTTCAGGAGGAGCTCTGAGTGAGGGCTCTGAAACAGCCCTCCAGTGAAGTAGAGATGGGTGGATGGTACAAGAACAACTGCAGCACAGAAGGGAAACAGGATACAAAGAAACACCTGGATCTCCATCACTGGTTCTATGTCCAAGATAGGCAGGTTCACATCAAGAAACAATTCCTAAAATGTGAGAGACCTACTAGCTTAAAAACATAGAACAAAATCCCCACCTACTACATGGTGTATAATATATTACATAATTCATCTCAATTTCTGCCTGTACCAGCAGAGTTATAAAGGAAGTCACATGACTCAGTGCATATGGATGGCTACTGTTGGCTGTAAGTGCCTAGGCATGTTCTTGGTGCACAGAAAGGGGATCAAGTTTACTAACTGATGTCACTAAGTCATGTGTCTGCTGCCCTTAGAGATGAAGTCAGGGGGTTTCATATACCCACATCCTGGTTTTAAATGCATCTGTCTCAGCTCTGTCTTCTGCAGACATCTTCTGCTTGTACTTGGCCGCAGTGAGACTGTTTATACCATGGAATTTGACATGTGCTACCAATCAGTTCCTCTCCCTATCTCCCTGGAGAGCTTGATGCTAAATCTTTACAACTAGATAAAATATTTTCCTTTTATTACATTTAATGATGCTAATCTGTTTCTTTCTTCTAACACCAATGACATTTCAAAAGTTTGTCACCAGCCCGTTATACATCAGAATGCATTAGCAAGATAATCAGCATTCACAAGAGGACCCCTTTAAAAAAAAACAAAAACGCTAACATTCTAAATTTGCAGTGTGTGTCCATCTTTCTCAGATGAATTTAAATTCCAAGGTCTCTGTGCTCTTCAGTCCCATATGGTGCCATGAGGTCTCAGCACATCTCATCAGATGGCTCTGACTTAGTAACAGACACACACACACACACACACACACACACACACACACAGAGAGAGAGAGAGAGAGAGAGAGAGAGGGAGGGAGGGAGGGAGGGAGGGAGGGAGAGAGAGAGAGAGAGAGAGAGAGAGAGAGAGAGAGAGAGAGAGAGAGAGAGAGAGAGAGAGAGAGAGAGAGCATCTTCCGGTCACCCACCATCTGCTTTGCCTTGGGAAAGAGTCTGTGGTCCTGGTCAATGGGAAGGTGTTTATGAGATCCCATCTCCCACCCGACTGAGAGAGTTGGGTGAAAAGTTTCTCTGTGGTCACTGGAAGCTTAGGAACACAGTTATAGTCTGAAAATGATATTAGTCTATAAGCTGATGAAACGAGTGTTCTGTGCTGACACCCCCCACCCGCGCGTGCGCAAAATCAAGTCTCCTTACAGAAGACAACTCAATGTGCTCTGAGACACAGGAAGTGACACAGGAACCAAGCCCCTGTCATTTACTTCACTACTTCCTTCAAGATTTTAGACCCAGAATCCAGACACTAACATCACCCCCCCCCCCACCAAGGGCTAATGCTGGTATGTGCAGAGTTTGGCCACGATAGTGTGACTTCCAAGGCCAGGAAGGCTTGCACCGGGTAGACAGTGGAGAAAAGACAAAACAGCGATAGGAAGAAGTGCTGGAATGAGGAATGATTCCTGACCTGCTCACTTTCTGTCAGGGCACCCTGGGTTTGTGCCTCTCCAGTTTTGAATAGCATGACATTCAAAATGATCATTTTGTTTCTCCCCCAGGCCTCCTCCCCCCGCTCCCCAATCTAAACAACAAAAGGAGGAATTTAACCTCATATCCTCGCTCTGAAATTAGTTCTATTGTCAAAAGATGACAGCTGTATCCCGATTCCCAGAATTTCATGTTGGAATCAAACAGCATTTCTGAATCCATTGTGTTAGTTCAAACAGATCCGTAACGGCCCCTCAGCAAACCATTTTCAAAAGACTTGTGTAAGTAAGATAAAAAGACGCCGTTTCTACAGAGTTGCTTTTATGGGCTAGGTCAGAGTACTCTTTCCATGTTGTTCATTCCCAGTCGAATTTCCTAATAGTCTGTCTCCTCCACTAACAGATGCCCGGCCTCATGTCGGAACCAGATCGTGCCACTGCTGAGATGCTATCCAGCGCCTTTCTTATTGAGCCGTTTCCCTAGCAGATGGTGCGATGCTGCAGGCACACTCCTTCCTGTTAATTACCAGCCTTCTCTGCAGATGGAAATGTCAGTCAGCCTCACAGGTCCCGGTTCCTGCCATTGCCTCAGTCCATAGCCCTCTACCTAGGAAAGATGCTGCCAACACACACCATGTGTTTTCTGACTGCTGACTAGGCAGGCAACAAAAAACAACTTACTTCATGAATATTCATGGCGGAATGTTGAAAGTTCTGTTCATCTGTGATGCTTATAGAACTGCTTAAAGGGGATTGCACCTTCCTAACAACACTCTGCCCCTTGTTTTCCTACACCGTGGATACTCGAGTTACCAAAGTAAGTTGCCATAGCAACATAGAGAGGACCATGAAAGTCATCCATTTGGAGCCTCCTGTAGGCACATCAATTTCTGACTAACGCCCTTCTCATACCTTTAAGTGTCGTTTAATTATCGTTGTTCTCCCACAACACACCAGTAGTTATCAAGCTAAACTGATTAACTAATAACTTGGTTTTCATTAAAGCCTGATTATCTCATTAGTGCACGCATAACCTGTATGAATTCCTTCATCTCTCTTTGTATTTAAACCTACTAAATCAAGATAACCCAATTTCATCGGGGCCATTCTTTATTCATTACGTCAAATCATCTCCGTGGACAACTCTTTACCCATCAAAAATGGGCATCGTGTTTAGAGGAGAATGTCAGGGACTGGGTTTAAGTGTCGGGAAGGTGACAGAAGCCCTCTAGCAAACATTTGATCTAGGGTAATTCAGGGAATTTTTCCTTAATTGTCTTCTCAGGGATGCCGTGTTTGAAAGTAAGGTCCCATGTGGCAGCAGGGAATATTGTTCCTAACACAGGCATGCAAGTTTCCAGTGTGTGATAAGCTTCAGGAAGGCAAAATGACCAGCATCGTGGGATGCCAGGGTAGCGCTTCACAGAGAGAGTTAGTTAAGTAAGAGATTTCTGGCATGTGAAGGTTTTATTTTTTATTTTTTTTTTTTTACAAATTGTGAATTAATTTTTTCTTTATCTTCTGTTTGGGATGGGCTTCTTAATAGGAGGAGAGTTTGCAGTTTGTCATGAAGATGTGAGAAACCCCAGGCTGGATACCATAGTCAGTTAAGTTGAAAAATGCTATGTGGGACTCCCAGGGGCAGCTACAAAGCCTATGCCTAGGCATCTTAGATACAGGACAAAAATGAGGTCACTGTGAGTAACCCTTCATTTTGAAAACAGCAACAAAAGAGTATCTGCAGTGCAGCCAGAGCTGTCTTCTGGCATGCTTGAAGTTCATGATAGCAACTTATAAGCAACAAGTCCCTGTGTGCAGGTAGATGTTTCAGAGAAAACTTAGCAAACACACACACACACACACACACACACACTCATCGTGAAGTTCACTCATATAAAGGATGAATGGTGCACAATTTATAAAGAATAAAATATGCCATATGCTTCATTATCAATCCCATATAATTGATTCTTATGGAATGCTCTTATTGGTTTCAGGATAAGTTTTCTATTTGTAGCCACCACTTTTTGGAAGTGAAATTGTACTCCTTTCTGTTAATTCTTTCTCATTCCATGGGGAAAAAAAACTTACTCCATGAGATCAGTTATCTGTCATCAAGTCACCCCATACTTTTACATAGAATTGTACCCAATAAATCAAAACCTCTCAGTGTTATCTATACATACATCAGAATCTCATCCCTGTGAGTGTCATGTTGTCATTCACTGTTCAGTGATGTGGATGACTTCTTTTCCTACTTGAATATAATAATTAAATGTGAGAACACTATTTTTTAAAAATGCCTTTCTGATCAGAATATGTGGGAGGATACACAGGTAACATGTACTTCGGTTTACTTAGTATTATTAATATTGGCACCATTCTCTCTGAAGTCCCATAAATCGACAGTGAAATAAGAAGAGCTGAGTTTTATGGTGGCTGCCAGTTTCGACATGATAACTACTTAAACCACGGGATAGGATGTCAGTGTATATGAAGTTGGAAGGGGATGAGGACAAACACTTTTGACTCTTTAATAATGGGCATGTTTGGCAAACAACTTCCCACCTCCTGAAAAGCAAACAGTAAGCTTTTGCAGGCTGGTGGAAGGCTCTCTGTTTACACCTGCTTGTTTCACGTTCCCCACTTTTCCTCTCTTCCAACAACATACATATCAAATCCCAGCTTTGTGTCTATAAATACACACAACAACGTGAACATACAGACTTAGGAGCTTACGGAGGCACTGAACAATTGAGTTGGATGGACTCACAGTGAATGGAAGCTAGCAGAAAAAGTCAAATGCTGGCCCAAGGACAGTTTAATGACATTTGGGCTGGTTTTTTGCTTTATGCCAAGGGAGATTTACTAGGATAAAATGGCCTACAAGAAGAGCAAGAACTCTTGTTGTTAGGCTAATTAGAGCAAAGCAAGAGGCTGGCCTGAGTTAAGTCTTGGGTTGAGATTTAGATAGATGAAGAGAAAAGGGGGTGCTTCATTATTGGCTTGAAGAACACATATGCACTGATGGCTAATCACCACACAATAAATTCTAGACCATGAAAGCTTTCCAAAGATACTAAGTTATTCCAAAGAAAGTTTTCATCTTCAATGCTACTGGAGAAGGTCAAATAAATCTGGAAGCTATGTTACTTAAAACTATTTTGCCGTGAAATAGAACTTAAAAATTAACTACTCTTGGTTAGGTACATTCATGAGGCCCCCAAAATAATGTAGGCTCCTGTCAGTCCTCTTCATTGTTCACTCCACTGGAGGATGAGACCCTACTGCTGGTGACGTCACATACTTCAGTTGCAAAATGTAAGGAAAGCAACCTGGAACTGAGTGGACAGCATGATCTCCACTGATTGGCTTTCAGAGTTCTGGAGGGTACTACAGAGTCTTCTGGAAAAGAAGAGGCCTTGATTGTGCTACACAGTTATGAACTCTGCAAGTCAGGAAACAAATCTGTCAGACAAGATGTGCCCACCTATGTCACAGTGGCATGACTGCTGTGGAGTAACCAGCCACTTTCCAAATGGATTTGAGGCTTGTTCCATAGGAGGGAACTCAGGACTGGTACTAAAACCCTGGTTAGCAACCCAGGTCTCAGAAGGCGGTAGGCCCCAGTGAGGAACTTGTCATCCTATTTATCTCAGCTGACCCAGCATCAAACCACTTTGTAAGTCTCCATGTTTTCACCTGTGCGCTAACGTGACTCTTCTCCTTACTATAGAAGCCTGTCTTTGCAGTGAGAAGTGGTGAATCCAGAGGCCCATGGCTGCCAAACGTGCTGTTAATTAGTGTCAGCTCTAAACAAGATGCATAAACTGTCACTCTGAGGCCCAGAAAACCTTGCAGAAGAGGAGACAGGGAGTTGGGAAGATATCAATATCAAGTCTCTAACAGTGGAAATAAACTATGTAAGTAAGTATAGTCAAAACCTGTGCCCAAATGACCAAAATGAAAGATGTTCAAACCTATTAGGAGTATAGTTAAGGAAGCAAGATGACACCTCCTCTAGAATGTGCAAACATTGGCACATCTTTCCTCTCATCGTCTCTGGGATAGATGAGTGAGTGAGGCATCATCTCACAGGACTGTGAGCCACTAGAGCACAAATCAGTTTAACTTGCATGGGAGCCAATGGCACAGAGATACCCTGAGTGCTGACAGTCCTGGAAGGGGGACTCCAAGCTTTACCTCGAGGCTATTATTTGTGTAAGAAAAGACTCTTACATTTAGAACAGTGAAGAAAGACTTAACTGTGCCCTTGGTCTATCTGTGGATCTATTTTCATGTCTATGGGAAATGTCTCTGACAGCCATCACCAGAAGGAGACACATCAAAACCTCTCATAGAGGTTAACCCCAACTAAGGGGCTAAAGATAATTCAAAGTTCTCACATTTGTCCACATTTTTTCATTTTCTGTACTAAGCAAGTTTTACTTTTACAAGCAGAAAAAAAAATCAGACTTAGGAAAGACATGAACTGCTTTGGAGGAGAGCCATCAAGTTTTGAATCTAGAAAGATCTAGAATGATTTTATTTTGAGTATCCATCACCTGTTGGACAATGGCTATATCTCTTGCAGTATGCATTTTTCATATCTCTTAAACAGGACAGGGATATTTACAGGCATCTGGTGAGGACTGGATTAGCCCATGCTATAGCAACTAATTTTTCTCACCAACTCTCCATCTAAGTGATACCCAGGAATAATGTAGAAGACCCAAATAAGCTCTTGTTCAGCTTCATTAACTCTATGAGAAGGTGTCTCTGTGTGTCCTCCACCTGGTGCAGGTCAAGTCAATAGAAGGCTGCTCTCTGTCTTTTGAACACAGAAACCCTTCTGTGTATGCTCTTGGGATTCTCTTATGCATCTGTTAAAAAGGATGGAGTGCACAAGCTTGCCAAAAGCCCCATCATCCACGGTATCTGCCTGAGTCACTCGCCAAAACTTAAAGCAGAAAGATAGTGTTTTGTAAGCACACCCCCTACCCTGAACCCCCCTTGGGTGTTGGGCTGGGGAACTGGAGCTAAGCTGGAAGACCAAGACCAGAGCCCTGAGAATCATGATGGCACCACCAACTGCAGAGCAGGGCCACAGCTCCCAGGGATGCAGAGGCAGCAACCAAGCAGTACACATTTGAAAGAGGAAGAAGTGTGAAATCTGCTCGGGACCGTCAGAGGAAGCTGATGTAATCAGGGTTGACTCCAGGGACAGCAGCCGTGCCAGCGATGGAGGCCACATGGCTTCTAATGAGGCCAGGCCCAGTTGCAGCCCAGAAGAGTGGGTGAGGAAGCCAAATCTCACCCAAGGACAGAAGCAGCCCTGACAGCTGGTGAGTGAATTAACTTCAGGCAAACCAAGTGGACCCAGGTGGTGGGACATTTTGAATCTTTCCCTTCTGGTGGAAACAGAACAAAACATTGCATGGAACACAGCCACCACAGCCTTTTTGATTTCTTTTGGTTTCTTCTGACAGGCTTCTTGGGGGTAGAGGGCAGATAGGAGGAAGTAGCTTTAAGATCTATCAGGAAAGACATCAGTGACACGCCAATGCTGAAGGCTGCTTAGAAAGAGCTACTCTGGAGATGGAGCATCCCAACCAAGTGGGGTCAAGACAGCATCCCACTGGGTTGAAGGACAACTTATCAGATGACCTGAGGGAACCCTTGACAGGAGAGGCCACTACTGATGGTAATCAGTTTTCCCAGAATGCAGTTCTCCCAGAATGCTGACCCAGGGCATTTGCATGGAGGACATTTTTTTATTCCACTTTCAGGATTAAATGGTTCATGGAGTAGGGTGCCTCCTCTCCCTGAGCCCTGAGCCCTGTAGGGGCTGATAAAATGGAGTCACACTGCCTCCCACAGAATTTAGCCAATAGCCTGAGCCTGGTAGTTTGAGCACCATTCTGCCACCTGGAGGTTGTATCCCTGAATTGCAAGGGCAGGTCTTTCCACACAATTAGCCCAAAGAAATGAATTTTGGAATAAAAGACATTAAACCGTTTTGACAAGTGTCAGGAAGATGCGAGCATTTCAGAAGGATGGGTAAAATAAAAAAAATAAGCATATGCTGTGAAAGAAAATAGCCTGGCTGATGAGAAAGCGACCAAATCAAACGTGAGTGGGCAGACAGGAAACAGAGAAAGCGAACACAGCACTGGTGTGGGCAAGAGACACCCAGCACCACTGATTCTGGTTATTCCAGGAAGATGTGTTGCTTTGCTGAGGCTGGGGTTAGCACCGTTCCTACGCAGCATGAGGAGGAAAGAGGTCAGGGGTGACATTCTGCACCACTCTTGTTTCCACACTAAAAGCTATGGGCGAGGGCACAGAGACCTCTTCACTAAGACAAGCAGCAGCACACCTAGATTCATTTTATTTATTTTTCAGAGCTGTAGAGTTTTTGCTTTTTAATATTTTTCCATCTTTTCTCTTTGTAACAAGTATTGGCCATCTTCTTTGTGTCACCAGCTGTGCCCTATGTTTAGAGCCAGTGGCTACATACATATACAAGTCAAAGTCACCAAGAGAAGGAAAAGGACCAATATACAAGCAATGTCAATAGGACTCAGAGCCATGACAGGGACTAGCTTGGCTTCTATAAGTACAGGGGCACAGATAACAGCTCTGTAAAGATCCCTTGTGGGCAGTGAGACTCCCAGAGCCTCTGGCTTCACAACCCACAGAGGCCTTTCAAATTGTAAGGCCTCTGTAGCTGCTCTGGAGGAAGATGTTTCAAGAGCAGTTCAGTGCAAGATGCCCAAGATGCCTATGATTGGTCATGGGGCCCTTAGCTAACCATGTGAATAGTGCCTGTGGAATGCACAGACGGTGTAGGAGAGCTGAACTTGACCCCAGGTTCTGACTTCCTGGTGATCATTTTAGCACTCTCACAATTAAAGGGTACAATGCAATCCTCCTGGGGAGCTGACTGTCTCTGTCCAGTCTTTTGAGACCCTAGGCGTGAGGTCTGTGGTTGCTCATCACAGACTTTGTCAATCCACCCCCCCTTTTCTCTCGTCTCTTTGTTCTCTTTCCTACTTGTCAGCTTCAAGTTGTCTGTCTCTTCTTCTTCTGTTAAAGAAACAGTATTTAGAGTCAGACCTAGGGATGTTTGAACTAGTATCTTAAGGGCTCTTCTGGGGGGGGGGAAAGTAGGATAAGAAGGGAAATCCTAAACCCAAGTATCACCTGGGGCAAAGATGGCCTTACTTTTGACCTGGAGCTCCAGAACTGTCTGAGGACTTTCCAGGTCATGTGGCCAGTTTCCACAAAAGTGTTTACCTATATGTATTTATGTGGCAGCCCATGAAGACAACAAGCCATAGGAAACATTTTTTCACATATTATCAAGTGTTTCTGGTCTGTATCTCTGGAATGAACAGTTTCTTCTTTAAGAAACTGTTTAAGAACTTGTTTTTTTTTCCCAAAACTTTTCCCTCCTTGGGAAAACAGATAAATGATAGGGTGTCTATTATTGATGAGAGAAGAAAGAGAGTCAAACTAGTGGTGAGAGTGAAAGTTTGAAGAGGGGCAAAGATGGGGTGCTCTGGCAAGGCTCACTGTTCTAATAGTCAGGGTTTGCCCCTTTCTGAAAGCTCTACAGGCATTCACAGAGCGTTGACAGCACAGGTCACATGTAGCATGTAATACCTTACACAGACATCCTCTCATCTTTCCACCTTCATCTATTCTCACTATGCTACCCATCTGTTCTTCATAGTCTTGTTGCTTCTAAAAGAATGGTACAGACAGATGATAGACAGATAGATAATAGATAAATAGATAGATGATAGGTAGATTTCAGATAGACAGATGATAGATACATACATAATAGATGATAGAAGATAGATACATAGGTAAGAGATCAATAGATGATAGATGGTAGGTAGATAGATGATAAATAGATTCATGATAGATATATAGATAGATGATAGTAGAAAGTAGATAGTAGAATGATAGAACATACATTCATAGATAGATACATAGATAGGAGATAGATAGATAGATAGATAGATAGATAGATAGATAGATAGATAGATAGACAGACAAACAGACATATCCACACTGACAGGCCTATACAGATGACAGAAGCAGTAACATGATAAATGACATCTGCTTTCCAAACATGGTCCAGGGAACCAAACATCAGGTTGAATGCAGATGTTCCTGGCCATGGCCATGTCTGTTTCTGGAAACAGTCAATACATACACAGTTCTCCTTTGGGTGTGGCTGACTAGGTATGGCAGTCACCTCCAATGGGTCCTGGAGATGCTGAGCCTCTCTGAACTCCCTTGCATATTCATGTGCACCTTTAGGTGTAATATCAAATACTGACTTCCCTGCTGGCTTCACTGCATCTTTTGCCTTAAGCTTAGAGACAGAAGTGAGAACATGTCCATGCTTGTGCCCAGGGCAGGTATCCAAAATACTCACTCTCCCATGAAGTCTAGATATCTGACTGTTTCTTCACTGGAGAAGAAATTCCTGTGGATGTTACTAAGAGCTCCCAGTAAGTTCTAGAATTGAATTCATGTCTCTCTTCTTATTCTCCATTTTCCTTTCTTGGCTGAGGGTCAAAGTCATCAGACAACTTTCTTTTCAACATGGACAATCACATGCAAACAGGAGGAATTCTGCAGTATTTGCAGAGCATGAGGTCCACAGTGGGCAGTGTCAGGCATGTCACATTCCCAGAACCGGAAGGATGCAGTTCAACTTCAGGTCCAGTAGGACTTGTGTTCAGATGTCATCTCTGCACATCTCTAGTTACAGAAGAAACCTCCCCCACCCCAGTATTGTGTGAGCTGTTTGTTTTGGGGCTGTGGATGTGTCATAGTTTTTTCCAGCCACAGAGCCTCCATACAGTCTTGAGTGTTTGTCTCATGCAGGAAGATTTCCATCTTTTACACAGTGTATTAAATAGCTTTATGTTAACTTGACACAAGCTAAAATCATCTGAGAAGAAAATGCCTCCATACGATCAGGGTTGTGGGCAAGTTTGTATTTTCTTCATTGGTGATTGATGAGAGAGGACACACTCCACTGTGAGTGGTGCCATCCCTAGGCTGGTAGTTTCTGTTTCCATAAAGTAGACTGAACAAGGCATGGGGAATAAGCCCTTAAGCAGCTCCCCTCCCTGGCCTGTGCATCAGCTTCTGCCTCCAGGTTCCTACCTTGTTTGTGCTCCTGTCCTGACTTCCTCAGTTGATGAACAGCAATGCTGAAGTGTAAGCTGAATAAACCCTTTCCTCCCCAACTTGCTTTTTGGCCATGGTGTTCAATAGTAACCCTGACTGGACACACGGGGTCCTCAAACATTTCTTAAGTCTTAAACACGGCCCCTTCACAGAAGTCTGTGATTTTCCAGAATGGGAAGTGCTGTCAGTCATCCATTCTGTTAGATTTTGGTCACTGTAGCAAAAATACCAGAGATAAATAACTTCAAACAGTAAATATGAATTTTGTGTAATGATTTCAGAAATTTTAGTCCTTTGCTAGCCCATCTCATTGCTCTAGGCTGTGGCACACAAAGAGAGAATGTCATGGTGGAAAGAACTAGGTGTGACAGGGCTACCTGCTTCAGGGCAGCCAGTAAACACAGAGTGAAAATCCCAACACACTTCAAGGGCAAGTTCCTCTTACCTTATTTCTCCTGCCCAGCCTCTTACTCTTCAATGCCGAAGCCTTACTTTTCAACACTACCTAGTCACACTGTTAAATTATAAGTACATAAATGGACTAATCGTTGATAATCCAATCACCTCTCTTTGATGGAGTTTTCCAAGTGTAGACCAAGTCTGTAGTACTTGAGCTATTGAGAGATGACTTCATCTGCAAAGTATAGCATCTACTCCTATGGGTGAGAAGCTCTACTTTCTATTGCACAATCTACTCAATGAGGAGATTCTTCCTGGCTTGTCACTCATCATTTCTGTTCCCTGTGATTCACTCACTGCAGGCTCTCCTCCATTGGGCTACCCCAGTGACCTCTAAGCTCTCATCTTCCATAGGTGCCTTGTTTTTGTCTGTCATCTCTTTTGACTTAGTGAGTAATAGGTGTGTGTTCACACACTGATCTCACTGGGCTGCAGCATCTCAAAGGGAAGAAGTCTCATCTCATCCATCTCTATAGTCATTTTTATTTGTTTTGTTTTCTTAGACTTTAATAAGTGGCTGGGTGATGTTCAAATAAACTCGGGTGACTCACAGTTCCACAGCTTCCTTTGTTTAATCTTCCTGTACTGTAGGCTGACCCATGTCTTAACATCACCTCAGTGGCCCCTTGGATACAGGAAGCGGGATGTATCTCATCTGATGCTTCAGCCTCTAGACTTCAGTTTATTTAGACTGAAGAAAAGTCACAAGAGGAAACACTTAATTTGTAAGCTGGCCACAGAGATCTGAGAATCCCTCCTACCCTGTCATCTTTTCCTATGTCTCTACATGACCCTCTTCCCCATCTTAGCACATCTTACCCCTGAAGCCTCTATGGTATCAGATTTTTCTAGCATGTAGACATGTTATACCATCCAATGCCAAATGATAATAAAGATAGAAAGAAGTAAAAGATGAAGGGACTCTATCCAGTATTAATTCTTCCAAGTGTGTTTCTATATTAATTTTCAAAATTGTAAGCTTAAATCACTTTAAGAGATGCATATTATATATTTTGAGCTTGAAATATCAGCCCTCTTTTATTCTTAATTTATCACCTTCATCCATTAATTTACTTGCCTACTCACTCATTTATTGCAGAAAGATTTAGTGATTGTCTGCTAGAAGCCAGACATAGTTTTAGATGCTAGGAATTAAACAACAAACAACAGTGAGACCTGCCTTCTGAATTCTTATTTTTCAGATCAGGGGGATAAACAGCAAATACAATAATATATAATTTAAAATGATTAGTATTAATACCAGATTGAAGAGCAGAGGACATTTAGTGCAACCCATTAAACTAAATAAAGACATCAATAAAATTATAAGGCTATTCCAAACTTATCTCCAATGTCTATGGATCCATTTTCAGATCTTCCTTCATACCCTGCTGCCATTTCTAATGTCAAGTGACATAAAGTTCAACTAAAACAAAGTGACAAAAGAAAAACACAGCATTTTATTTGAGTTCTAAGGGATCCAATATGGCACCTCAAGGTGACAAGGCTGTTGAGAAACATCTTAAGTTGTGTGGTGGACACAAGCTTGGTATAATGATGTTTGGTGTAAATGAACCTATCTTACTGGAGGGAGATTAGGACTGCAACAGAAATGGAGGAGGCCAATCATGTAGGGTCCTGAATAATTCAGAGTATCAGGGCTTTTATCCCAGAGAAACTAGGAAGCTGTCAGAGACACCTAAGCACAAACTGCATTTGTTGTGTAAGAAAGGGTTACTCTAGCAGATGGTAAGAACTAGGGATTTAAACAGGAAGGCTAAGAGTCACTGTGAGGGTACACATAATCAGACTAGGGGAATATTTTGAAGGGAGCCTCAACTTACTGAAGTATTAAAAACATAATATGAAGGAAAATATGACATAGTCTGTAAAATGGAAGGGTGGAGTGCCCTTGCCTGAGATGGTTCAGACAGTAAGAAGCAAAGGGTGATGGGATGGGTTAGTAGGGCTGAAGCACACTACGTCCAGATGCCTCTTTCTGTCAAGGGGTGGTTGACCATTTGAGTGTGTGATTCAGGAGAACAAGTAGATGGGATAGGAACAAACATTCAGGATTATCAGTGTAGCAATGTGTTTAAAGGGGCGAGAGGGCATGATGTCACCCATAATGAGGACAGAAAACAGAAATGGTCCTAAAGCCAGGTGTTGAGATGGGAGATACTGACTTCCAATTGCCTAGGAGAAAGGAAGGAGGAGGAAGCAGAAAAGAATGCTATGGGAAGATAGCCAGGGAGAAAAAGGAAAGAAAAATGTGGATACAGCCTTGACACCAAGTAGGAACATTGTTCAAGGAGGAGAAAAGCATTTAAGATGCTCAGTATGGGTGCAAGTTGAATGTAGTGAGAATGTGGAATTACTCAATGAGTAAGCAAAAGCTTTTCCAGTAGTATATTGTTTAAGAACCTGAAGACATAAGGCTGAGGTTGGGAGTGGCGCAGTGAATTTTTAAATATCACATACTCTGCACTCATAAGAAAGAGCCACAGAAAGGGAACAAATAATGACATAGGACAATGGTAATTACTTACATGGTGGCTTGAACAGACAAGAGGGGATATATTCACTTAGGGTCTCTCAGTGTCACCAGCTCTGATCATTTTATTAATCCAGACAGTGTGCATTCATGTGTTTGACTATGTTTGTCTGAGTCACTGGACTTGAGTAGGCTCCCTAAGCCATGGCTTTCAAATGGGTTCTGTGTAAACCAATATGTAAATGTTAAAACACTGAGATTTACTTAGGTGAGGCTGAGGAAGGAATCAGGCAAGATTGGAGAAGTTTGTTACATGATAATAGCTCCATGTATTACTACTACCAATGAGACTCATAATAAAATGAGTATTTATCCAGCTTGCATTCCTTTTAGGTTAAACTTAAATTGGCTTATTTTCTTTATTTAAACCCGTCCTCAACAAAATTTCCCACAAAACCACAGGCTTCCTGTGTTAATTATGTATTATATTCTAATATACAGTACATAATAGCTGTTCAAACAACCATCCCCAGACTCTCCAGCAGAGCACAGAATGAGATGAAAATGGTAAGATTAAAGTGGTGATAAAAATTAAGGCATTCAAAACCTAAAATTGGTCATTGGCAGGTGAGAGAGAGATTTTGAGAGGTTTGGAATTATTAAGCAAAAAGTATATGAGTCCACTATGTTTTGAAAGCCTCTGGAGGCTTGAGGTACTTTTCAGAGAGAAGAAAGGTCAAGAGAGGTCAGTTGGCTCTAAGGTGCATGTCTCCACAAACACATCAGCCACTGGGACTACAGGTCTTTGGAACCTGGTAGGGATTACTTCTTCTACAATTGGCCAAGCTAGTGTACCATGGACTAAATGACTTCTATTTGTGTATTGCCCACTATGGACATACATAAATGCAGAACACACACATACACGCATGCATTCACACACACACACACACACACACACACACACACACACACACTGTAAAAAACATGAAAGTTGTATCCAAAATCTCAATAACTTACATTAGACAGAGTAGTAGACATATTTCAAGAGAAATAGTTACTGTGGAAGTCCCTTGTACTTTTTTGTAAGATCACTTAGTTGTAACCCAACTCTCCCAACTAAGAGCAATACTAAGTACCCACTGGGACACAGCAACACTGACTGACCACTTGGATACAGTAGACAGTGTGGCCCTTAAGTGTTTGCCCTCCCTGAGTGACAATTATGCCTACAATTTGGATTTATTGTTAAGTTATTGGTGACCTTCTTGGCTTCATCTTTTTTTCCAAGGGCGGGTTGCCTTTCTAGATGCCATGTCTATAGAAAGCAACATTCTAGGTGCTTTCTAAATGTTTCTATAAATGTCTAGAATAGACTGTATCAGGAAGCATAGCAGTTTGTAGAATCTTCTTCAGTAATTTGAAGATAGGATGGCAGCAAATTTTCTTACATATGGAGGGCACATTTCAAAGATGTCATCTGATCCAAGTGTTTTGTCTAATCTACAAATTTCTTCTAACAAAGGAGGCCCCATACTGAATGGTTATCAACTTGATGGGATTGAGAACCACCATGGATCCTAACCTCTGCCAACTCTGTGAGGGATTTTCTAGGTTGTGTTAATAGAGGTAGGGACATGCATCCTAAATGTGAGTGGCAACATCGCATAGGCTGGCATCCCACACTGAGTAAGAGTGACCATGAGGGGTGAGCATAGGCATCGTTCCCTCTCTGCTCTCTAACTGCAGATATGGTGTGAGTGACTAACTCATGTCTCTACCTTCATGCCTTCCCTTGTCATGGTAGCCTGTGCCCTCAAGATGTGAACCTTCCTTATATTAATTTTACTAGGTATTTCATCACAGCAATTAGAAAGTTAACTAACACAGAGTGGATTCACAGATCAGTGACCATTGAAGTCAGGCAGTGTGTGTGGTGTGGTGGGATCTATGTGTGGGTGGACATGATCTGTGTGTACTCTGTGTGTGGGGGGATTATGTTCTGTATGTACTCTGTGTGTGTGTGTGCGTGTGTGTGTGTGTGTGTGTGTGTGTGTGTGTGTGTGTGTGTGTGTGGTTGGATAAGTATGAACACTTATTTGGAAGCACTGGAGACTGGGTAGTGAGATGCAGAAAAGCAATGCTCCCTCCTTGACATGGGGGGAGATGCTCACTTCACTGGACGAGTACTGAACACAGAAGCCAAGTGTCCCCCAAGGACATCTTATCCCCAGGGGCACAGGCACTCAGCATAGCACAGGAGTCAGGGATCAGACAGAAGGCCATAGTTTGCTGGCCAGGCTGTCCGCCTAGGGAGTGGGGTTTGGTGCTGCCCCAGGGGTCAGGCTGAACACTTGTGGGGTCTGACTTTGTACTAGGATTGCTAAGACTCCCACCTCAGTGGTCCCATACGAGCTACTGAGAAAGGAGAGCAGAAGAGTGTGTGCAGAGTTGCCCAGGTGCTCTGTGAGTCCCTGTCACAGCTAGTCCTCTATGTAAGCATGGAGAGTACACTTAGACCTTAACCCACAGGTAGACACCCAGCCCTTCAGTGTCCATAGCTTCTCTCTCGACCAGGTCAGTCTGTGACTGTGGCATCTGTCACTGTGTTGCAGACTATGAGATCATTTGACACAGCTTGGGGAACTGTTGGTTTTTCTGCTGCTGTTTGAAGGGGTTGACTCTGAAAACTCAGAGGAATGAAGCCAGCAGCTGGAGAATTGTAAAGCCACACTTGCAAGATGCTGTGTGTGGAGGTTTCTCTCTCTCTTTCCCCTAACTGCACAGAGAGCGTAGTGTGACTGATTGCACCAGACAGGAAGCAGAAGCTCTCGAGTTAAAGTATTTGGTAATCATGTTTACTGCAGGAAAGTCGTCCACATTAAACAAGTCAAAACATGGTGCGCAGCATTGGACTGATTCCTTGAGCGCTGCAAGGACAGAGCGAGACGGAGAGATGATAGAATGTCCAAATCAGAACACAAGAGGAGTAAACCATCTGCTTCTGCTAACTCAGATCCACTTGAAAATGCTAATCGTACGGCAGCGAATGATTAAACTACATTAAAAACTTTTCCGTAAGAAATGCAGTGCACTGTTCAGTAAGATGGGTTGCCCACAGACAGAAGCCACTGTACCACATACACTAGGCCATCAGCACCTCCATCTGTCATATGTCCTCAGAGGACTTCTTATCACCTGGGCTCTGCTATACACCCCCAGTTCTGCAGAGGGCTAGAAAAAGCCTTCTCCTAACCAAGGAGAGCTCTAGTCCTGAAATACTGGGCTTCTGCTCCAGGTTCAGTGCCTTCTGCTGCCGCCACCAGCAGAGAATGGCATCCTGCATCAATGAGAAAACACTGTCCGGTCTTCACACAATCCTAGACACACAGCCAGAGCTGAAAGAGATGGCACAGGGTGGAGCCAGGGGCCCTGAGTCCTCAGTCAAATACAAAACTGTAAGTAAGAGAAGTGAGCACTCAGTAATCCACCAATGAAATGGAAAGGTGATATGCAGCACACAGCCATGTACACATATTACTACACTTATTCATACAGGTGACACCTACTTAAAAACATGCCCAAACATATACATGTACATAAACTTATATGTGCATATACTATGTATATACTAATACACATACACACACCCAAACACAAGTACACGTACAAACAACTACACATACTCATACACATGTAAATATACACACATTTGTTTATATGTAAGCATATTCATATACAAAAATACACACAAGAATACACATGAAAACATATGTATACACATACACATCCATGCACATAAGCATGTACACACTCATATTCATGCACAAACATGTATAGGAGCATACATTCTTTTCTACAGATTACACATGTTCACCATATATATAAATATATATGTGTATACATATATATGTACATATACTCCTTATATATGTATACAAACATACACATATATGCACTTGAGCATATGTATGTGTACATATTAGCACATACTTGTACACATGGACATACACACTCTTACACCTAAAACGCACACTTGTAGACATGCAAACATGCTCATATAAAGGTATGCATGTGGGTTCACTTTACATATGTACACAAATGGATATAAACACACATACATACATACACATATATAGCATGTCCCTGCATACAGATATGTATGCACATGTATATACACATACACATGAACTTACAGTGCTTTCTCATATACATATGTACTTACACACACACACACACACACACACACACACACACATACACACATGCAGGTGTTCATGCAAACACCTTGCTCTTAGGAGACCCATCTAGAGCTCAGGGTGAGCTATAGCACCAAAGTCATGATGTCACTGTCAATGTGGTGATGGTTTCAAATGTGTCCTAAGTGATCTCTGGACTACTGTTCTGTCTAAACCTAAGTAGCTTGTGAGGCTGTATATCTGCTTGCTGGAGTTACTGTAAGGAAGCACCACAGATGAGGTAGTATGAATAGTAGTGAATAGTGTGACCAGTTCTGGGGCTAGAACACCAAGATCAAGGCCCTGGCCAGCTGCCCTGTGCTGGGAACAGACAACCTCTCTCTTGCCAGGAGATGGTTATTCTCTGATGCCTGTGGCTATGCTTCCCTCTATTCTTCCCTCTTCTCTAAGGACATGAATTTACCCTTACCCGTTCCTTCCCTTGGCCCCACTTTGACCCATGAGCAGCCTTATCTTCACACAAAATCACCTTCTAACATGTTGAGGAACAGACCACTGATGCCATGATTCTGCAGGACTGCTCCTACTCTACCCTGGAGATGATATATCCAAGCCTTCTAATGTTGATTCCTCTTTTTCTAATCATAGAACTGGTAAGAAGCTGAACTCTCACGGAGCCTTTGCGAGACCTATGTATACTCAATTTCTTTCTGTGTATACCTTAACCAGGCTGTAGGGGAAGCTTTGGCCTCAGGACAGCCTTTCAGAGTAGGCCATGGCCATCCAATGTGGATCTCTGGGTACCGATTATAGCTGATGAGGAAGAAGACTTAATGTGTCCCAGAAAGTCTCACCTTATATTTGGCAATTATATAAATAGTTATTGGCTGATCTCAAAGGTTTTCTTTTCCAGAAATCCACCATTCCTTATTTTTAAACTTAGATGAATCTCGTGAACAGCCCGAGACAGTTGGAGAGGGGCAAAGGTAGAGACAGAAGTCAGATATGTTGCCTGCAAGACAGTGTGTTGTTTACCGTGAAGTCAGAGTTATAAAAATCTACAGTTCCATAGGGGGAAATATTTGTTACAACACAACCATAAAATACTGAAATAAATACACACACACACAAACATGACCATGATTTTCAGTAAATCTATAAATGAAAAATACAAGTGAGCAACGGAGATACTCACATTGTTCACATGAGCTGTCTGTGAGTTGGACACCTTGACATTCTTTTTCCATAGGAAGTAATTGACTTATTGAGTACTTTCCTTGATGTTCCTTGGGCAAGTAAGTAATAACCTTAAAAATACCTTGAGGTATATTATGGACAGTGTCTTATAAATGGTCTTCTCTCCAAAAGAAAGAGTCTTATCTGTTTCCCCATGAGCACACAAAGCCACAGACCTGTCTTTGCTATTTCTGTAGACTTGGGAATTTCTTACAACATCTTTTTCACCAAAATGTAGATTAGGGGAGGTTCTCAGAGCCACCTTGCTTGGTAAGTGAAAGCGTGATCAATGTCATAATGGGGCATAGAAGAACCAAAAGATAAAATTCATGGCTAGCAATGTCTTATCTATTGGAAGTTTTCTCTGTGCATTAAAATTTAAGTTTCTCCTTTAAAGTGCAGATTAGGATTGGAGATAAACCCCAGACTATTTGCATAGCCTGCATAAAATCCTAGGTTCAATCCCAAGTACCAAACCAAACCAAAAAATCCCAAAAAAACAAAAAACAAAACAAAACAAAAAAACCACAAATAAGGGAAGAATCAACTTAAGTACTATTGATGGAAAGATTTCAGAATTAGTTTCAAGTAGGGCAGATGCTGCAAAAGATGGGCCTGTTTCTGCAAATGGCAGCTCAGAATGTATTTTTAACATACATACTGAGCAATCAAAATGTTGAGTTCTGTACCAACTCCCAACACACTGGAGTGCCCAACAAACTTATGTTTATTATGATGCTCAACTGTTGTGGAATAGATGTGACCACTGTTCAAGTGCACTTTCACGAAAACACACAAAATTCACATTATGTATATATCCTGCCAGTGAAGGCCCTAGGTCTGATGAACTTCAGAAGAGTTTGAGCTCTACAGCAGGTGTACTACCTGAAGTTCAGGTCTGTGCTGGTCATCATTACAGCCACACAAGGGTGTTCCCTTGTCAATGCTGGGCTAGCTCAACTGCCCCATGTCTCTTCACACTCTCTGTCAGGCTTGTTACCACTTGTGAAATAGGGAGAGAAAATGCAGCTCATTCGTATGATTCTTTCTGTCTTACAGCAGGTAATTTTGTGGTGTCGAGTGATGTATTTGTGTTTACTTTGCCTCAATTTCGATTTGCTATTCACTTGGCTTTGCTATCTGTCTACCATTTAAATTTATGATTTAGTTATGACAATAATTAGATATGTTGGGTTAGCTATAAGAAAAGTAAGGGATTTTTGACAAGTTGCATAATTTTTAAATAAAATTTTTCTCATTTGCATTTTAAGCCTTTGCAAATGATTCCTAAATTAAGTCTTAAGAATACAAAGGACATTAAAAAAAAAAAAAAAAAAAAAAAAAAAAGCCTGGCCTGGGAGTAGCTCAGGTAGTAAAGAGTTTGCCTCATAAGCTCATAAGCAAGAAGACCTGAGATCAGATCTCCAGCACTCCTTGATAAAATGAGTAGTGATGCAGTGATGTAAAAGGCCATTCACAATTACATATGAATCAAGATATTTTCATCTTCCATAGTCCCCCCTCAAAAAATAAGAATAACTCAGTAACAATGAGAGTGGAAAACCATCCATAATCCTGACTGGAACAATGCCCACATAACCTCATTTTAGAATTACTTAGTGTTGTGGAAAGAATATGTTATAAATTTGAGCTAATGAAACAAACTTGCATTAATAAAATTCCAACCTTCATCAGTTGCTTCATATTTTACAGGCCTTCCCAAGCTCCTTTGAAACTAGAATTCTTTTCTTTAAAAGTCTGAGAAATATTCGTGATTAAAGGACTTACCCCAAATAAGCCTACAAATCAAGAGCTAAGAGCCTGTGGCTACTGACATGTTTCTATCCTCATCTATTTTATTCATTTGCCTTTCAATGTTCTTTGATCATAGGTTTGTTGTTGGAGTGATTGATTTGTTCATTAATTTGATTATTCACACATATTTAGCCAACAAATGACCCTATACATGACAAAACTAGAAGCCACATTTTATCTGAACACAAACACAAACACACAATAATAATAATAATAATAATAATAATAATAATAATAATAATAATAATAGACTCAAAACATGTTAGTGTTATTTGAACTTAAGAATGAGTGTTTTAAATTCAGGAACCACTATTTAACATTTGCTGTATTTTCAATGATGGTATGGCCCTACCACTACTTTCCTCTTGTCCTTCAACCCTGCCCCCATTCCAGCAGCAAGACTTGAGGAAATTCAATTTAGAAGGACCTGGACACCACCGGATGATATGATCATAGTATTAGTCAAGGCTAAAATAAGGAAACAGCCAGTTTCCTCCTACCTTCTAATTTCCCTATAGGGCTTCCCATTGTTGGGAAGGTCAGCTGGAAAACCTAGGCTGAACGTCAGCTGACCATGTAGCCTGGGATTGTCAGTCCATAGTGGCTGAGCAGAGTGAGGGAAGAGCAAAGGGGGACTTGAAAGGAAATTACTCCAAGACCTTCACTGGTGTTTGTGATTCTCCATCCAATATTAACATTTCATGCAACCCTCATCACATCCTGGTCAGATCTGTACTCCGCAAAATTAATTTCTAAATGAGAACTGCCTTTCACCTTGTAAGAGATGCCAAGAATATAGGATTCTGAGTTCTTAATTCTTAAGTTTGCTAAGCAGATTAAAAGATGCTATTCTAGATGGTGCTATAATATAGTATCCTTGGCACGTACCTACATAATAGAGGAAAGTAAATATTTGTGTAAAGAGACAGATTTGGGTTTATAATCTTTAAAAATAATTCTCATTAAGTAAAAATATATGTTAGCATATGTTATTAGGAAACCATTTATCTTTATTTAGTTCAGTGTCCTCAAACAACTATAAACCTTTCTAGTAACTACTGTTCATATACATACATAGAAAATCAGAAATTTATCAAATTTATACATGACAGTCTTCACTGGATGAATTATGTAACAAGCTCTTTATAAACAAATGCCCTACATTTCTCATCAACTACTATAAATACTCATACGGATAACAGAACAGTGTGAGTAGATATTGGTATTTCAAAGCCAGTTTCACACAACTACCAATTCCAGTCTTATCATTTTATAGTCACATATTGGGATTAAATAGATTTGCTCAAAATTTTAGCATTTAACTATGACATAAGCTAAAATTACATGCAGTCAGTAGATGCACAAAGCACCCATTTTAATATGAATTACTATGGTGAAGATTTGTCAGGAAATGGAGAAACTGAAAAGCCACTGGGTTTGTCACTAGGAGAGCATCCCCCTGATGTTCTTGAATTTTTCCCAGAAACTTTTATGAAGTCTGCAGAACAAGAACTAATAAACTTTTCTCTCATACACACTATCTGATTTACCCTCTCAGAGCGTGTACTAGTAGTTATTTAGTTCACTATTCAAATAGGAAACTTTGACATTTATTAAGTTTCCCTAAAACCCCATTTCCAGGCACTGATAGCGTAGAACATTGACCAGCAAGCTGGCGCCATATGCAATGGTGTTTCTACCCTTGTGTGCCCTGGAGTCTGCCTCCAGTCCCCATGATGTTTTCTGAGGCAGCCCTCAAAGCCACTGTAACTGCTCCAAGCTGTTCCCAGAGGCCAGCCCAGGTGTTGGACTCCAGGCCTTGCCTGCCCTGGAATATGCTTGCTAAGGACTTTTTGTGAAGGGTATCTCACATAATAACCTATTATGATGATTGCCATCATTATTATCAGAATCTTTTCTCTGAAATAATTTCTGTAAAATATATTTACTAAAGCAAAGAAGTACTTGAAAAAAAATGCTAATCCATCTGATACCACACAAACCCCAGATGGCCTTGTTTTAAGTGGAGGAAGACACCGCCATAATAACCAACATTACTACAGCAGCAGATGTGAAAGCGATAAAGATTCTGGGATGCTCCCACAGAAGTTCTGAATATCTTCCCATCCACACAACACAAAAGCGGGAATCTGGTTAAAGAATGGGTTCTGTGCAGTCACATTTCAACTCTCCCAGCATCTCTATGCCCCAGATGGCCCCGTGTTTAATGGGAGGAGAATAATAGTCACTTTGTGAGCCATTCAGGGGAAATTACAGAAGTATGGAAACTGCCCTGTGTATCTTTATTCAATTTTCTCTCCTTCCCCCAGCAGGGGGAAATAAAAGGAATGTGGCATGGTTGCCTGCAGCAGAGGGAACTACTTTGACTTTTAAAAGGAGAGGATGTTAGATCAAGTCCTGTCCGACATGGGTTGGTAACAGGAAAGCAAGAAGGGGGCAAGTTTCTATGTCTGATTTTCCATCCAAACTGGCTAAAAAGAAAGTGATGCCAATGAACATCTTCAGATCCCAAACACCTAGTTACAAACACATCAAAAAGTGGAAGGAGTCTGCAGTGTTTTTCCTTCTGTGGATTTGTTTGCCTGATGATTTGATGCAGAGTCTCCTGTAAGTTACACTAAACTCTATGATGACACTGAACTCCAGATCCTCTTGTCTCTACCTCCCAAGTGCTGAGATTATAGGTGTAGGCCACTATACCCAGTTTATATGGGTTAGGATTGAACTCAGGGTTTTGTATGCACTAGACAAACTCTTGGTGAACTAAGCTATAACCATAACCCCTTCTCTACATTTTTTAAATTGAACCTAGCTTAGAAGCTTTGCACACAAGAGGAATAACAGCAACTGAAGGCTGTGAGATGGGAGGGTGACAAGGCGAGTTGCATGACTATGTCTTCATGACAAACAGATATTAAAAGATAAACGAACAAAACTTAAAGCCTTCATTTACATAAATTACCCCCGCTGAGGGAGATCCTATTAGATTTTATCAATGGCAGTTTTTGTTTGTTTGATTTTGTTATTTGGTTTTTTGTTGTTGTTGTTGTTGTTTTGTTTTGTTTTGTTTTTGTGTCCCAAATATCTTAACATTGCAACACTCTTTAGCTTTTAGAAGGTATTTAATGCTGGACTTCCTTGCCCAGGTCAGGGGATGGGGCATCATGCACTAAATATAAATAGCTCAACTTCTGCACATCACACCACTCAGTGGTTGATTATCCAACTTCTCTGAGGACCATTATATGGCTCTGGATTGAGAACACGATATCAGCGGAAGGGTCCTCATGTAAGTTAGTTAATTACAGTGACCTCTAATGTAGAAACTGTCATTAGGATTCAAAGGCAATATCTTCCATCTCTAGAATACCACTGTGATGGAAACCCGACCAGGGATAACCCTGAGTCCTGAGTTTACAGGCCCTCAATCAAGGAGACCAATGGTTTGGCTACAACAGAAAAGTGTTCCTGAGAGTGCAGACAATTAACAAAAGACACTGGAGACCCTCATTTCTCAAGCAGGCAAGCTAGAATGCGATTACAAAGTTGAGGACAGCTGCCCCAAACTGCATATTCTCAGGGTTGTAGGTGCAGGTGAAAGTTGACATCCCACGCTATCCCACCTAAGCAAGCATTCTTCCCATCTACCATAAAACTGGGTCCCGAAAACATGAATTCTGTTCTGTCCTCACAAACTCCAGTGACCTTAACCAGAGGGTTAGATAAGGGACAGCAAGCTTCCTGCCCTCTACCATGCAATGCCACCACAGGTACACAGCTAGAGCCACAGACAGGTGGCACTGCTTTGGTTAGCAATGGTTAAGGAGAGTCCTTCCTGTGAACTCAGTGTCTTGCTTAAGGGAATAGTTTCAAGGACTTCACCATAGGATTACTGCTCCCCAGTTCAACAACAAAACACACCATCGTCAATTGTTTCCCTGAGTCAACCATAAAGATCCTTTTGAAAATGTAAACATATTATCAAATCCCCACTCCCACCCCTCCCCCCATCCTTGTAACTCAACATTCTCCCCAAAAGTCCTTGTCAGAAGTCTCAGCAACAGGTGTTAAATTGTCATCTCTACTGTGTCCTCATCAAATAATCCCATTTTTTAAAATCTCTCTAAATTTGTGATAGGCGATGTGGAATCCAGAACGATCACGTGGCCAGATGCACACTTAAGTGTGAGTTCATTAAAAGTGAAACGATGAAAAGCAGACTGCCACTTTTCACATTTCCAGTGCTCAAGAGCGGCATGTGGACAGTGTATGGCAAAGGACATGTCCACCATCACAGATACACTGGAAAGTAGCACTGCCCTTGGGTGCTTAAGAGAAGTCATTCAATCACATTAGTGGGTGGAGCTAAGAGCTTCCATGGATAAAAGACCTCAGAAAGTATGAGTCCAGTGCTTCTGTTTAAGTAGGAGATTTTTTTTTTTAAAGAGAATGGCATGATTCATAACTGGCCACCAGAAGAACCTACAGGAAAACCCTCAATTGCTGCACACTTTTATATCCTTAAAATACCCAGGCTTTAGTTAGCACAATTGTCAAGGACAAAATACAACACTCACTGGTTTGTCCTGGGAGGGTCTCTCCTTATCCAGCAGACATGTGTAGCATGAGGGTGAGGATCAGTGTGTCTTCCTGGACAGCTCAGGTGCCTCTGTCAGCCAAGACCAATTGTTTGAAGAACCCAATGAAGGCACTGGCGCCTAGGCTAGGAGGTCACAATGGGATCTCAGAGATTCGTCAAAAGCATAGCATCAGGCCAGCCAGGTAGCTCAGAGGTCAGAGACATTTGAGCCTTGAGCCAAATCTGATGACCTGATTTGAGTTCCTGAATTTAATCCTGGAATCCATAGGGGGCAGGGAACCAATACTACAAGAGCTATATATGTACACTTGAGCTGCATGTATATACTCACACAGAAACACAGAGAGAGGGAGGGGGAGGGGAAAAGAGACAGAGAGGGGGGTGTAATAACTGTTACAAGTTCAGCGTCTGAGAAGCACATGCTTATGTGTTGCAATCATCAGAAGCAGCAGATCTGTTCTCTTTCGGGAAGTTGAGCAGTTTTAGAAGTAAAACTTAAGCAGGACTTACCTAGAGGAAGGTGAGATCACAGTTGGGAAGAAATAAAAGCAAGCTGTCCTAGGCAGAAACTAAGACCTGCCAAAGAGACAGAGATAGAAGAAAACAAAACAAAACAAAAAACACCTGTAAACCATCCCAGAGTTCTGCAGGTTTTGCAAGCTGACTTTGACTTGGTATAGGTGTAGGTGCTTGGTCCCTCTCAGGGCAGAGGAGGAAAGGTTTGTGGAGAAGCAGAGGAAGGGAACTGTAGGAGGCTGGGTGACTTGGGGTGCTTTATGCTGGAGGATGGAGGAATTTGGATTTGGAGCAGCCCTCAGTTGTCCAATAGGAATTGACCTTGTATACTTCTGATACAAGTAATTGTTTTTAAAGGCATTGAAGCAGGTATTAGGAGGAAAAAGGAGGTGGGTGGGATTTCCAAATACCCTTGTTTGGAGGAAAGCCACATTCACATTGTTAGGATGGCCATCTGAGGAGTATGTGGATGGAAACATCCCAGAATGGCAAGGATGGTGAATGCTATACTGCTTCAACGTCATTCCCTTTAGGACCTGCAGAAAGCTTTCCTGTGACAGTCCTGTGTTTCCAGCTCTGTGTGTGGGGTTCCCAGTGCAGGTGCACCCAGACAACAGTAGCCTCCCAGAAATAGCATCCCTCTCCAGTCCCTACCCTTTTTTTTTTTTTTGAACAAAGCTGTAGTTAAATGTTTCAATTGAACCTTAAAGCCATTTCCTGAAAGAGTTAATAGAATATAACCCATCATAAAAGGGGGGAAGGCTCATTTATCCTCAAATTACACAGGAGTCTCTTGTCTCCATCGAGGCTTGAGGCTTAAGAGCATTTGCTCTTAAAAGCTATTTTTTCCCCCTCTGAAACAATGGAGCAGGTGCATGGTCCTTCAGCATATAGTGCATTCATCCCAGGAGGCAGGAAGGGGCTCTCACACCTGTTTCTTCTTTTTATTTGCTCCCGGACAGGCTAATTTGCCCAATGTCAAGATTGGTATGGCCAAGTCAGCCAGTCAGAATTATAACTGCCTGGCAGCTCAGCCTCCTTACTCTGGGCATTCGGACAGTGTCGGTGTCTGACATGTCCTTTCTGAGCCACTGCTCAGTTTCATGCCATATGTGGATGGAACTAATTGTTAGTATCAGGAGAAAACTATGTTTATTGAAATATCAGAGGGAGAGAAGGGTTTTATTTTAAAGTCATTGTTGACTTGCATGCAGCCCTCATGGCTAAGGAAGCTGGACAGTCAAAACGAGGTGTTCTTATTGTTCTGGATAGCTAAGGAAAAGGTCAACTAATCGGCATGTCTTATATCTCAGAAATAGATGAACAAATATTCAAAACGTTTAGAGAGAAACAGGAAGAAGAGAAAATGCAAGTGGCTCACTGTCTGTGTTCCTCTTTCCTCAGAGGGCCCTGTCTCCCCTCAGAACTTGTGCACAGAACACTTTCATGGTTTGCATGTGGAGACAGCCTGTTAGGGAGTCACTTCTGCAGACTCTTGCTTCCTAGTAAGCCTTCATTTTATTCTAGCTCTATAAACTCCCATATAGACACCTCAGTTTGCTCTGGAGTCATGGGAACTATCTGTTTGAAGAAGACAGAGATAATGAACCAATATCCTATAAATTCTTTAATTTCTAAGTCAGCCTCTTGAAGTCTGACAAACTCCCTCCTAAAACAAAAGGCTTAGAAGAAACATTTGATATATTTGAATAATGTGTAGCAAATTATTGAATATAAACTCACTTTTATATTTTATGTTGCTAATTTAAATATTTAGAATATGGTTTTAATTACCACAAAGCTTTACTAAACATCCACCTGTCAGTAAAGAACCTGAATTTTTTTAACATGCACATTCTCCTGAGAAAGGAGAACAGGTGTGAAACCCTGCAGGTATTTATCCACCAACAAAAAATAAAGATTATCTGTGAAATATTCGGGAAGATGTAAACATGAACAGAACCCTGAAGCTGAAATACATCGCTGTTTGATTACAAACCCAAGGAGAGCAAAGAATCCCAGTGAGCATGAAGAGGCCATTAGTGTGATCCTGTCTGGAGGACACACATGTTTCTATGAGTACATGTGTGTGTTCATACCCTTATGTAGAGGGCAGTGGACAGCTTAAGATAATGTGATCTCTCTTGGAAGCCATTCATCATTTTTGGGGGGGCCAGGGTCTCATCCTGGAATTAGCTGGGTAGACCAAGCTGGCCTCAAACTCACAGAGGTCTGCCTGCCTCTGCCTCCCAAGTACTGGGATTCAAGGCATGCACCACCAATGCCCCCAGCTAGTCTCCTAGCTATTCTTATTCTTGGCTGAGACACTAAGGATCTCAGAATATTTCAAGCCATAGGTGTTTGCAGAATGCCACCAGTTTTTAGAGCACATTATGGTTAATATAGAATACTGAAACAAAAATGAAATCTCTAGGACTTTCTAAGAAGCTCAGTAGCAAGAAGGATAGTCAGACAAGATATCGAGTAGAGTCACAGGTGTCTAGTGTAAGTCGAATGAAAAAGAATGGTGAGTTTGCCTTTATCTGTAGCTCTGAACATCTGGCATGGGATCAGGTATAGAGTGTCCTGGACAAGTAGAGCTGTTGATAAAAGGTACAGGAGAAAGCCAACAACACTGGATTCCAGGGCAGAATGTAGGAAGGCTTACCAATGCCTGTCTAGAACAGGGCAGTTGCCTCTCTGAATCGGAACTCTTGTCATTAATAAAGAATGAACTCTATATCTGGTTGTGGTATGCCGGCTTAGACTCCAGATCCCTGTGTCCAGGTTCCTGCCATGTTTGAATTCCTGCCCTGATTTCCTTCAGTGATGGGCTATGGATGTGGGAGCCTAAACCCAACAAACCCCTTTCTTAACTTGTTTTCATCCATGGTGCTTTATCCCAGCAATAGAAATCCAAAAACAGTAGCTGACTACAGTCTGGCCATTTATCCACCTCTTCCAGATTGGCTTTGATCCTGGTACTCTCCTGTTCATCATCCCTGACATCAGTGAGTCAAACTCAGAACAAGACAGGGCACACTGGCATCAAGGCAGTATCTAATAAAACAAGTTACTCACTGCCTGGGGAGACATAGATTTAAAACTCCCTAAAAGCAAACTGTTTTCCATTTCTTAATTTAGGGATTTATGTTCACAGCTAAAGGGAGAATTAGTCCTTCCTGACTCTTATGATTGAAATGTCCAATGAAGGACAAATCTGCCTTTTCTAAAACATAAAATAAATTATTATAACTCATATATTCACTGTGGGGTCTATCATGGGCACATATCTTTCATCATGACATTGATGAGTCTCTATGTCCCTTGATGTTCTGTCTCCTCAACATCTCCCAGAACCAGTCAAACTTAGGAAGGAAGGCTTAAACCCTCCCATTGGTATCCAATTTCCACTCTGGGCACCTCTGCGGGTTCTTTGTCTTCATGAGATTCAAGATGTCTCACAAAGGCTAAGCATTGCTTCCACCTGGATCAGAAGCAAGTATAGGGATGGAGATAGGTGAGAAAGAGAGGGTGTGGCAAAGCCATCGAATATCACAGACAGCCAGGGAGTGCTCAGCTGGACTCCAGGTTCCCTACTTATCAACCAGCATAACAGACAGCAAGCTACTGGCCTGGTCCTGGGTCCTTGTTTGTTTTATCAAATGTGAGTACCTTTGGTGGGCAATGTCCTGTCCTGACACTGCTGGTCACTTTGCATCAGCAGATGAGAAGCAGAGGGTAAATGAGAATGGATGCCAAGCCAAAAAGCCTGCCTTAAGGAGCCCACTTCATCCTGCAAGCTCTGCCTCCTAGAGGTGCCACAACCTCCCCAAACAGTGCCACCAGCTGGGGACTGAGCATTCCCCCACAAGCCTGAGGGGGACAGGCCAGGACATTGACTGCTGACACAGCGCAATGCTGAGATAATATTCACCTGTAAGTGTCTGCTGTTTAATTATTTAGAATGAGGTCTCCAGACTGCCTGAAGGTCATGTGAATCTGTGCTCTTCAGGCCCTTAGACACTGCCCTTGAGGGGGCTCAGAGGAGGTAAAGACACTATTTCCAATTCTTTAAAATTATGTCACAATTATTTCAGCATAAAAACCAAAGAAACACCATTCATGCTATAAATACTACAACCTAAAACTGGTTCTTTCTTTAAAAAAAAAAAAAAAAAAAAAAAAAAAACACCACTGGAGAAAATATGCCAGAATGAGCATAATTTCATTCAATAGTGAGATGGTGTTTTTTTCCCCTTCTCCTTGCAAATACCCTCCTACATTATCCTACCTTTTCAATAGTATTTAAGTACATGTCAATGCACTTTAACTAATATTTAAAAGAAAATGTAGCTTCACAGCATGGTTGTCTTAGAGGGAAAAACGCTTTGAAGACTTTCTTAATATTAAGACAGAATAGGAAAGATTTTGTAAAAAGTCTTTCAAAAGCCAACTCTTTTCATCAACCTAACTATTTAGGCAAATCTGCTGTACCATGACATTTTAAATAAAAGGAAAACTGTTCTGAATGCCTGATAACTCATCACTGAGGATTTAGGACTTTTTTTCAGACACCTAAGCACTAAGCACTGTTCAAAGAAAAAATGACACCGACTGATCCCAAATAGTACTGGATTATCACAATGACTTGTTTATCCATTGCTTGTGCACTTTGAGGAACAAGCATTGAAGGCAAAGATGACGACCTTTATCTATGGTAATACTTTATGACTTGTGTTTTATCTGATTAAAACATTTTTTGTATTAAGTGTTTTATATCAAAGTATGTAGCCAGCAATCTTATTTGATTTTCCACAAATTAAGCAAACTATTTATTTTGCATTTTAATTGTATATTAATAGCAGTCACTACTAATTAATTCACTCCAATATCACATTAGTGATACTCACTCCCAATTAACCTACTACATCTTACATCAATATTTCAAATGACTTCTAGTGTCAACTTAATCGTGTGTGTGTGTGTGTGTGTGTGTGTGTGTGTGTGTGTGTGTGTGTAATTACAAATAATTATAATATCAAGGTAAGTATCCATGTCTCACACAGCTCCAGGATTTGGCATAACATGCTCCTGCTAGAAACAATGGAATAAAGGAGCTTATTGTCACTGCCTTGTTTGTTTCTTGCAATGCTCTTCATGGCCAGAGGCATTAGTACAAATGTCACTTGATGGAAATATTGGGAATGCACTGAGTTTGTATCACAGTGGCCTCCCCAAACCTGCATCTTAAGACCTGAAGGACTTGGCAGTGATGTCAAGGCAATGATAGGCAAATATTCTGAACACATTTTCAGATCCCAGGCATCATTCCTAATGCTTTGCATAGTTTTGCATATTACAGCCCTTGGGGGAGGCAGTCACTTGGATTCCTCTTAGAGATGAGGAAAGTGAAAGTTACAGATCAAGTTGTCCCTAGTACACATAACTAGTAAATGAGTGAGTTTAAATTCCCTCTCACACTGAAGCTTCAGAATCTACACTTTAACCATTCACTGTGCTCATCCAACAACAACACTCAGGACCATGTTCAAGAACATTTCCCTCTTCTTACATACATCTCCCATTGCCCCCCCCAGCAGCTCCTTAGCTCTCATCCCCCACTATTACTTCTTTCCAAGTGGATATCACATCTCTGGCTCCCTCTTACCTCCTCCCCACCAATTCCTTCTCAATTTAAAAATTATGTGTTGGAGAGTACAACCCTTGTAGGAAGAACTCCTACCTATGCTTTTCCCTTCCAGCTGCTATGTCCTCTTCCATTTGAACTCAGGTATTTCTTTCTAGAATCCTATTATGGCATATCCATAATAGGAAGAAAGCAAGAAGAGCAGCAGCATTCTTCCCTCCCTCTCCCCCTTCCTCTCTCCCTCCTTCCGTCCCTCCCTCCCTCCCTCTCTCTTTGTCTGACTACAGATCCAGCAACCTCATGCTCCTGACTCTATGCCTTCCTTCCATGATAGACTAAATGACCTGCCTCCTCCCTCAAGTTGCTCTTGTCAGGGTACATTGTAAGAAGGAATAATCCTACCCCATGAGAATTTTATCTGAGAAACCCTCAAGTTCTTTTGTCAACAAAACACACACACACACACACACACACACACACACACACACACACACACACACACACTCGCACGTAGTACTCCAACTGAAAGGTATATTACAAGCTAAATCCCAAAGGCAATTAGAGACTTGTCTGCTGTATTGTTGAGTTATCTAAGTATACATCACCCCTTTCTGTGGGGATTAGTGGTATCATGTCATCACAATAACAAATTAACAAATAAGTTTTCAGGCAAGTAAAATGATCTGCTAGATGTTTCCCTCATGTAGCAGTGTGTGAAACATATTTCACCGTGTACTTTTGAGAAGGGTATTTTATGAACAGGCATTAAAAAAAATGATGCAAAATTACTCCAACTGATTGGATAAGTGACTGCCATTTTACATGGGGAGACTTTGTGCTGTTGTGTTTTAGCTTAGCTGTTAGCTCTCTGTTGCAGAGAGGCTGGAGTTGCAGAACAACCCACAGTAAATGATCACAACTTAGAAAGAAACTTGAAAGTCACAACACCCACATTCCAAGAAATAGAGGACCCACTAATCCAGAACAGGCAACAAACCCCAATTAAATGCCAAATCATGCCAGTATTTTCTCTGTTCTTAAAGGGAGAGCCTTTCAGCCTTCCCATGACTTGCTTATTCTCAGAAACAAAAGAGAAGGAGTTGCAAAGCTTGGAGCAGCAGACAAAGGCCCCAAACTCCCACCTTCTATTCAATAAAGTATAGTGGGAAAAGAAAAGCATTATTCAACCAATAAGCGGGTATTGTTTTCTTAACTGGGTGTGCAGGGAACCCCGGAGATGGTGCGTTGTGGCTTCCTCAGCTGGAACCCTGTCCCATCACTACCTCATCTGAGTCCTGTCCAAATGCATCTGCCTGCCTGACCCTCTCCATGTGCCCCCATGCTCCCTACAGCTGTCACTCTGTAAATTCAGAGATGAACTCGATGTCTGAAAGCTGGAAGAATGCTGATTGCCACAGGGATGACAGGGAAGCGACAGGCTTCTCGGGTTGCTGTTTTCTATTTTGCTGTTCCAGGGCACGGCAACTTACTTGGTGGACATAACAGGCAATCTGGCCTCCACACAGACATCCAGATGGTTGCTAGGACTCGAGAGGGGTCGGCCATTGTGAAATTCAATCCAGCTCTTTTATAATGGGAGAATTTCTCACCATTGCCTGCAGACTACACACTTATCTGAGAACCGTGCTCTGGAAACAGCAGTGTTTAAAAATCCTAACATCCATACTACTGCTCATTTGAAAAAAAAATATGTTTTGTTATGGCCAGATAATCTAAATATGTGTGCAGCCAGACTAAAGTACATAGGTATCAAGGCTGACCCTGGCTCTGCCCTAGTACGCATGGTACCTCTGCCTATTCATTTATGTTCTCTGTATGTGAGTCACCTCTAACTAGAGACGGTCCCTTCCAATGATGACAGAAAAGTGTAGTATCAATCATGTTACTCCAGTGCCATGCATGGAACTTTGAATGTGTAGCTACTAAATGTCAGAAACTGACACATGGCCCAGGCTCTCAGAAAGCTCAAACTGAAGGTTTGTTCTGACTGCTGTTAATGTGGTGACCTTAGCCCTGATGCCAGCCCTAGATCTCTTAATGGATGACATGTAGAAGAGAGCTTGAAACATGCGTTCTACGGTGCCAATTAATTGGAGGATTCGATCGGCATACATAAAAATTTCTTGAAAGCATGGGAAAGCAAGACAAACTCGAAGCCCTCAGCCTAAACCAGCTAGCTAGGCAAGGGTGGCACCTGAAATATAGAGTGTGGGGGAACCCTGAGAAGCTTTGGAAATTGAGAGGTTGGACCTTCCAGAACATTTCCTGTAGGAATAAAACCGGGAATGCATCCAAGGCAACCACGTAGGGAATGCAGGAGAATTCCAAAGCAAAAACACCAATGAGATTTGGAGTCAAACTTAGAGAAGAGCAAAAATGAAAAATCCAAAGATTCAGTAAAAGAGACAAAGGAAAGACCTAATCTCCTGGGAACAAGAAGACCCAGGAGTGTCATCCAGCAGCCTGTGTTCCATGCAGTCTGAGGACCTGAAGACAAAACTAATGAGTGACCTTAAAACAGAGGCCCTCACCAACCTTCCAGAGTGTGGGGAAGGGCTTGCCCCTTCCCAAGACCCTGAATAAAAGCAGTGTGATATTGTGGACAAGAGAGGATGGCAAGATTCTGGGGACACCCTTCAAGCTAGCAATCTTCAGGGGGTTAGTTACAGAAGAAGGGTGGGCTGGGAAGAGGTATCATTTTGATTATTTGACTAAGAGAGCCCAGGATGATGGTTCAGTGTGATTTGGGCAAGTCAGTTTCGCCAATGTATTTTTCCAGCCATAGGTCTAAGAGAGTTGCCATGGACACGTGTGTAGGCTGCTGGTGCAGACACCCCTTTGTCTGGGTACTCCCAGAGTTTACAAGGTCAGGCTCTAACCCCCAGTGTCTGAGGGAGTGTTCCTGAAGACAAGGCAGCTGAAGAGTACAGGATGATTCTATTGAGAAAGAGCTTTCTTTGCAGCCATGAGGATAGAGTTTAATTCTCAGTACCCAAGGAAAATAAAAGGGCTGGCACGGCGATACACAAGTATAATCCCCACAGTCAGGAAACAGGATTCATGGGGTCTCCATGGCCAGCCAGTCTAGCCTGTCAGTCAGCCTCAGGCAAATAAAGAGACCCTGCTTCAAAATAAATAAATACATATGTAAATAAGTAAATAAATAAATAAAGATAAAAAAACAAGGTGAATGACACCCAAGAGACAACACCTAAGGTTGTCCTCAGGATTCTACACACACGTATGCACCTGTACACAGACACACCACACACACACACACACACACAGAGGTGAGGTAAAACAATCCCCACAGGGTACACCTGACTTCACTGTGTCTGCAACTGTTAGCATAGAAGACATCAGGATGTAAACTCCCAGAGTGAAGACCATGTGAACACAAAGAGTGGACAGCTGTTAGACGCCAAGGAGGTGGGCTCCAGAAGCAGCTCTGCCCACAATGGATCTTTGATTTCCAGCTTCTTAGAACTATGAGGAAAATCAATGTGTCTTGTTTCTGCCCCAAGTTGTAGTCTTGCCTAACAGAACTGAAGCTTCACTCTGGTGCCAACAAAGGATTAAGGTGCTGAGGCCATCACATGCTGGCACTGGCTTGCTAACCCCAACCATCACAGTGCTAGCCAAATGTGAATATGGAGGCCAAGGATGATCCAGTGGGGTAAAACCAGGGTCAGACCAAACGAATGGGGCTGGAAGATGGCCTGGTTGCAGCATTAGGCTTGCACCGTGAGCACTGCTCCCCTAACCCCTACCCCCATCACATTTGTTTCAACTGTGCATTTGTGCCAACTTTGATATGAGGATAGATCTCAGATAGCAAAGCCTTGAAGATTGAGGCCAAACAACAAGAATTTTTAAAAATGCTCTTCCTGATGCCAATATGCAACCAGAAACTGACTTACAGAGAGGGTGGGACTTCATCATAGCATGGGACACTTCATCTCTCTCATTTTGTCCTCTAAAATGTGAACATCACATGGTGGCTTGCTCTGGAGTCAGCCTAATAAATCACACAGAAGCATGACTGCTTGTGAAGACAAAGGTTCCTTGTTGTTGTTCTGGTTTAGTTCTTTGTTTCTGGTTTAAGAAAAATGTAAAGAAGTAGATTAAAAAAGAAAACTAAACCCAGTAGCCAGGATAAATAATGTAAGGACTGCAGCAGATTGCAAAATAAAAGGCTCAGGTGGGTGGAGTAGCATCTCATTCAGTGATCAACACTCTTGCTGTCTTGCTGTCTTTCATTCTTTAGGTCAGAAGTGGCTTTTGATTAGTTCTGTGGCTCTCTGTCCTCTTTTTAAGCTCCTTCAAAACATCTTTAAGGGGAAAAAAAAAAAAGGCTTGAAAGCACCACGTGTCAATAACATGATGACTTCTACACACTTTGCTAGGTGGCTTTAATGTGTCATCTTGTTTTTATTTTTGTTGTTGATTTTTAGTTTTATTTTCTAAGAAAACATCCCTAACAATTTTCAGAGATGCATGCCCTGGCTCCACACCAGTGACTGCTTCGTAGCCCCGTGCACTTTTTATCTATAAGAAAATGTCAAGAGGGGGAGCTAGTTAGCTAATTGATTAGAGATTGGAGCTCTGAGTTTACAGGCAAGAGAGACTTGCACAGGCCAACAAAAGCCTTTGGCTGTGTTTTCGAACTGCTGCCCTGGGAAGGGTCTTGTCCCATTTCTCCATGTTTCCCCAGTTAGACAGCCCATCACATTCCTCTCCTGTCTCCTATCAGCCCAGCATAGAAGCCGATTACAGTTTGACAAGCAAAGAAGAGATGGATTCTAGCCACACAGCTCACAGAAACGGAGCCACCGACATGGAAAAAGTGGTCTCTGAGCTTCAGCCCTTACAGTTTAGGGTATTAGAAGAGTAAAGGCCATGTGAACAAACTGTAGCAAAGGCCTGTGGGTCGGCTTTGAGCAAAGTGTTTCAGCTGCACAGTCTGCAGAAGCTAACTCCTCTCAAGGCAGCTCTGCACCCCACTGCTGATGTCTGTTGCTTCACCAGACTAGCTGTGAGCCAAACACAGCCTGTTGTGGTGAGAGCTGGATGTTGCAATGCCTTTTCCCTGCTTTAGACTTTCTTGACCCTTTCTCCTCTCCCAGAATTCCCTAAACCGCCGGAGTACCTCACTTTCACCCTCTTCTGCTCAAGCTATCATTTTGGAACCAAGATCAAACAATGTTGCTTTTGTGTTTTTCCCCTCCTTTCTCTTTGTTTTATCATTTTCAACATTAGTTAGAAAATCAGTTCCCACCCACGCTCACACCTGTGCATTGCTGCCCCAAGACACAGCAGGGGCCCAGCCAAGCTCAGACTCTTGGGCAAACAACCCCTGAAAGGCAACAGTAGTCTGTGTGCATGTGTATGTGGGCATGTGTGACTGTCCTGTTCATTTCTACGAAACATTAGCAGAATATACTAAGGATTTATGAATACATATGTATGTTCCCATTGTCCAGGACCCTCAAGATATACTAAGTCTTTAATAGGAGGTACATGATGCTAGGAATTCTGGGGAATCAGCTCTTATTCATGTATATAACTTTGTGTACATTTATACTTGATGCTCTGTATTTAATGGTTTACCAGATGATTTCAGTGTACTTCTCATTTAATCTAGAAAAGAGAAAAAAAATGGAATAACTGTCACCCACCACATTGTTTCTTCACATAGAACAATCTCAGAATCCAGGATAGGGTGTGTGTGTGTGTGTGTGTGTGTGTGTGTGTGTGTGTGTGTGTGTGTGTTCATGTACTTTGGTTTGGCATGGTTAAACTCAAAGGTCAACAGTCTAAGATAATCAGATGTGAGAGAGCCATGTTTGATGATATACACTCACAAAAGGCTGAAACAGGAGGATTCTTTCAAGTCAAATGCCAGTCTGGTTTACATGGCAAGTAGTTCCAGGCCAGCCAGAGCATGATAGTAAGATTGAGTAAATTTGCATAAAGGGGCTGGGGTGGGGGTATGGAGAATGTGAATCCTGGCCTTGTTACTTGGCACATTTCTTAATTTCTTTGTGTCTCTGAAATGCTAGGAACAATTTGTGTCTTACAGGGACTCTTGAAGACTAAGATAACATGATGAAAACAGAGTAGCCACCATTGTATGCATATAAGCATGTTACACCACACACACACACACACACACACACACACACACACACACACACGAGAGAGAGAGAGAGAGAGAGAGAGAGAGAGAGAGAGAGAGAGAGAGAGTGTCACAGTATATGTAAAGTACTCTAAGACAAATATACACTGTTTGCAATCCCCAAGCCCTTTAGACTGGCATGCACGGTCCCACAAAGGGGTATTTTATGACACTGTTATACCATGGGTTGGCTGGTAGAGGGAAGTATGCACAGTGCTATGCAAGGTTCCATTCTAAGTGGTTACCATAGCGCTGTGAGTCTGGGGTCTCAGCAAGAAGATTCATTACATAGATGTGCAGACATCATTTCTGTAGAGCAGAAATAACATTCTTGCAAGAAAGACACAAGAAACAGGCAGCAAAGTTGGGGCACATGCCAGGCTCAGTGGGCTTTAAACCTATAAGTAGAGTGTGTGAGGGAGCAGGTGACCTCATGAAGCTGGGAGTGGGGAGGGCTCCACAGGTTGATATTTTATGTGTTTGGGCTATGGCAGGTGCAGCTGCAGGCACAGGCGTGTACTCTAAATAAAAGACTGAAGTTCAAGGATTTAGTAGACCTACTGCCTAACTTAGCCCCGAACTCTTCACACCATGATTGGCCACACCATGCCTTCTAAGCAGCTGGTGAAGTTCAGAGATACCAGAGGCCAGGAAGAACTCAAGATGGTACAAGTTCGCCTCAATGCCTACTTCTGTTTTTATTCACAGCCCCTCCTCTTATCTTTTTCTTTCTGCCCTTACACAATCACCACTCCTTTACCTTTTTCCTTCTGTCCTGCCAGACCCTCTCCATATCTCCAAAGGCCAAAAACCTGTGTTCCCTGTGCTGATTTTCACCATGACATCAGACAGAAATGTGGGTGGGCCATCATTTTCTTACTCCCTTTCTTCTTTTCCTGTGAAAAGAGCTTATGTAATCCAGGCTGGATGTCAAGTCAAAGATGACCTTGAACCTCTCACCCTGGAGTCTCCACAACACATAAGCTAGGATTATCAGTTTATACTACTATGCCCATGTTTTACAGTGCTGATGACCTAACCCAGGACACTATGTATGCTAGGCCATTACTCTTCAAGCTACATCTCCAGCCCTGAATGAATCAGCTTAACAAATGTAATCGATTTCAAAGACTGGGTGCCACTTCAGTTGACCTTCATTGTAGGGCTAGCTAGGTGTTTAGGGCTTGAGGCGCTAGTGGAGAATCTTTAGGGGTGGCCTGCTCTACATTGAGTTGGCTCAAGTTCATGTGACTTCTGGAAAGATGTACATCTGTGATTATTCCATGTTGAGGTTTAGAAATTGGAAGTAATGAAGGGCTGGCCCTTGAAAGCCAGCTTGGCTCATCCTCTGAAGGGGTAGTTGAACTTGCTAAGCAGTCAACATAATGATTAAGGATGTCCTAAGCCTTCTTGAAGTTGAACTCTCCTTCTGGCCTTCCTGTTTCCTACTCTTCTCATGAATGTCACCTGTAATGCATGACCTTCCTGAAACACCGCAGGCATCCCAAGAAACCTGCCTTTTTGCTATCCTTGATGTAGCCTGAACATGCTAGGCAAATACTCTACTGAGGAGTGGGGCACCTGTGTGGGATGAGAGGCAACTTTGGGGACATAGCATGAAGACAATATGTAAATTCACTGAACAGATGTGTAGGCAATGTTTCCATAGGTCAGGGATCACATGTGTGTAGTTAAGATACAAAGAGCAGGCAGCAATGTTTCCCATGTGGAAGTCATAGTGTACCAGGATGTTGCGAGGATCCTGGGGTCATCCTTTATGATGGCAGTCCCATAGAGAAGTACAGAACCATCCATATTTTCACTAGGCTTTTGTGTACTGTGCATTCTTCACACCTAGCTAAGTTCACACCTGGGGTCCTCGTGTATCTTTTGGATTATCTGGATGACAAGTGAATCAGGGTGTCTAGTCCAGTGTCTTCAGGACCTTTAACCCTTCTTCTGACTGGCTTCTCTCTCGATGACTGAGGTCAGTTTCAGAATATCAGTGAACCTTCCCAGATAGAAGAAGCCCCCAGGTTCACTGTGAAGACCAAGTAGAGAAACTCTAAGAGTGGTCACCAGAAAGGTTCACTCCTAAGGCTGAACTCACACACAATGTTGTCACTATATAGAAGAGAGCCAGGGGTACATGGAGAGAAACATCACCCACTGCCTGTCACCTCTCTGAACTCCGCCTAACTGGCAGAGTGATGCTTTCAGTGTGGACTGAGCTGTTTGAAGGTGCCAAACAATCTGTTATAGGTGGGTATCCTGAGAGCCATCCAGGAAGGGACAAATCTCACAGATGAGATAACAAATGCTTCTGAAAGTGGATGGCCTCCCCCAAGGTGTGCACAGAAGAAAAATGAACTCATGGAAGAAATGAACACACAGAAGAAATGAATGCATGGAGGAAATGAACTCACAGAAGAAATGAACACAGAAAAGAAATGAACTCACAGAAGAAATGAGCACATGGAAGAAATGAATGCACAGAAGAAATGAACACATGGAAGAAATGAATGCACAGAAGAAATGAACACATGGAAGAAATGAACTCACAGAAGACATGAACTCACAGAAGAAATGAACGCACAGAAGAAATGAATGCACAGAAGAAATGAATTCATGGAAGAAATGAACACACAGAAGAAGTGAACACAGAAGAAATGAACTCACAGAAGAAATGAACTCACAGAAGAAATGAATGCACAGAAGAAATGAACACACAGAAGAAATGAGTGCACAGAGGAAATGAACTCACGGAAGAAATGAATGCACAGAAATTTCCTTGTAAGACTCCAGCCAGGGCACATCTTTATCTCCATAACAGATAGAGCTGCTTTCGATGGTAATGGTTTCATCTCCCAGAGGTACCAGAAAAAATATACAGGATGCCTGGAACATGGAAGTGCCTATGACAAAGTGGTCATTGCACCTTCCTTCTGGCTTCAGGGACATTCCATTAAAGTATTCCACTCAACCAAGTGGGTTAGCCTGGTTTGGTGTATGACTTTGAGAAACAACTGAGGCCCTGATGGTCTAAATTCAACAAACAAATTTGGAAGTCAGAGCAAAACTGTCAGGGTCTCCGATGTGAAACTAAATCACCACAGACATGCTCACAGCTCCCATTAAGGTTAACGGCCATGGCTCATGAGTGAGTGTGACCCACGATTCTCGAGGGCATAAAGGAAGACGAGCTAGCCAGAGGTAGACCACACTGCTGTCGAGAAAGCTGAAACACAGTACTATAGGGAACACAGACCTCCATGTCCAGATGCAGTCAGCCAACTTCTTTAACTCCGCCCACGTACTGAAGGGAACCCAGAAAACAGCTGCCAGCATGAGCAATGCTCATTCAGAACCCATGCTTGGAAAGCATGCTGCCTTGGCCACTGTGGAGCCCATAAGCCTTTGTTTAGGTATGCCATTTACGATGTGGGCACTGATTAGTTTACATTTTCTTCCTTTTGTCTTTGACTCATAATTACTCTATGGAAAATACGATTTTAGAAAATGCAGCATTAACTAAATGGAACTGACGTAACAGTAATGAACCCACTCAAGATGGGTTTCGCTATTTGCTCAATGATGCTTCAGCGTCTGAATTAGATGGAACAATGTCCTTGGCCTCTGGGAGCATTTAAGAAAGCCAAAATCCAGAAACGGCTGTGCTGGTCCTGTTAGATGCTCGGTTGCTCGGATGGCAGCACTCAGCCCTGCTTCTCACTCTCCTTTTTCCGTCCTACCCAACCCTTAGGAATGCCTGTCCCCGAAGACAAAAAAGAATAGGTTTTTCCATGCATCGTCCTTGTGTGAAGTGCTAACCAAGCAGCAGGAATAGACAGGAGAAACTCACACAGGAGCTGTCTTTCACGGCAGCCCTCCAGCAGTCAACCTCACCTGAAGAGAACCTGCCAGGTTCCTGCAGGCACCACCTGGGTAGCACCAAGAGGCTTAGGGTGTGGCTACTGTTGCCCTACTGTGTGGAGGAGATGCTGAAGTTCAGAGAAGTGAGGTAAACATTCCAATCCAGGGCAGTTGACTTTAAAAGCCTGTTCTCTCACTGTCCCTCTTTGTTCAGAGTCTTAACTGGTCACAAGGACAATAGCATAAACCTGATTAGTTCACAAGGAGCTTGATCTCAGTCTTAGCTCCCCCCCCCCCGAGCTCTGAAGATACCAGAGCCACATCCCAGATCATGCCATTTGGTTCTATTGGTGTGAGCTAAAGCCCAGGCAAGCTAAAATAGTCCTATTAAAATAGCACATGCAACAAACCCTGGGAAGGGCTCCTGGGACAACCTCTGACTTGTGGTAGCTTTTTCTTACACACAGCAGGCAAGCTGCTGAGAGAGGTTCTTGATGCAACTGCACATAGCACAGTCCTATGACGAACAGGACTTCAATTTTAATAAGCCACTTCTGTTACTTCTGTCAGCCACAGCTGTACTCATCTCATGTAAGTCATGTGGTCTCTTTGTACGTCGCTTTATCCTCACAGAATTTGTAACCGTTGCCATTTCATGAGATTTTTATCATGTATACATAAAATTAAGTTACTTTTTTTTTAAGTGGGAAGCCCCTGAAATTGGGTTTCAGCAAGTTAACCAAAATAGAATTTTGTTTCACTGACCAAGAATACAACTAACAGGAATTAATGTAGTGGACAGTTACATAGAATTTACACCGTACCTTTTATTTTGTCACCAGGTACTATGTTTAACCTTCCTAAGAAGTATTCATTAAGTGTGTTCAGCATTATTGTTCTTAACTACACGGTAAGCACTAAAACCCTCTCAGATAACAGATGGAGGCAAATTTTACCCTTTCTTGTTGCTTTCTGCTTAATAATTGTGTACATGCAACCCTAGAGAAACAGTGGTGATTACAGAAGCCTAGTCAAGGAGAAGTTCATACATTCCAAATTTTCTAGAGCAAAGAGTATAATAATGCAAGGGAATCCTGACCAGTGTCTGGATACAGCTCATCAAAATGACCTGACAGGCAGAGCTCTGGCACTCCTACAGTAACTGAACTAAGTTCAGTGGTCCAAGCAGGGCACTGCACAAGGAGTTGGCATTGGCAGTAAGCTTTCTCAGAATGCCTGTGGGGGTTACAGATGCTAGAGAGCCAAGAGCTGGAGTCTGTCACACAGATGGACATAATGTGACTTTGAAGTGGCCTAATGGTTCCCAGCTCAGTTTGATAGGGCCGAGGATCAAAATATTTAACCTCTTTATCAAGACACCACTGCAGCCATCTTTGTATGCATGTATCAAACCAAGAGCAACAAGCTATTCACTAATTCTAAACATGCATTCTGTTAAAAAAAAATAAAATGGTTTCCTGAATGAATTTAAAAACCAGAGGCATATAAACTGCTAATTAACACTCTAATCTTAGCCTACTATCACTTCCCATTCTGGTAATCCAATATGTATTTCCCCAAGAGTCTTTCTAAAAACCAAACAATACTCTTAAAAGATTTCTTCCCATTCTGGTAATCCAATATGTATTTCCCCAAGAGTCTTTCTAAAAACCAAACAATACTCTTAAAAGATTTCCTCCAGACTTGCTTTGTTCAAATACCTTCTCTGTCTTTCTAGCCAGAAGGTTTTTAGAAAAAGAAGTGTGACCAGATCTTAACCTATTACATCTTGCGGAGGAATTTCTCATCACCATTAGGAGCAGATCTAAACTCTTTAGCATGGCATAAGGGATCTCAGAGGGAGGAATGCTTGCTAAAAATGAAGAACTAGAGATCCCATAGCAACAACATTATGCCTTATTCATTTCTACTAAGTAATACCTAAAACACTTCAGAAATTGTATGTTGGGAAAAAACACCATTGCATGAGACATAAATTGTTGACCAATGAAGTTGGGTTGCCTAGATTGACATACTGGAAGGCCACCACCATTTTCCAGGAGCAAGATCCCACCAACATCAAATGGGTTGGTGCTGGTGCCAAGTATTCTGTGGAGTCTACTGGTGTTGTCACCACCATAGACAAGACCAGGGTCTACTTGAAGGGTAGATACCAAGGGGGAAATCACCTCTGTCCCTTCTGCTGATGCCCCATGCCTGTGATGGGTGTGAACCATGAGAAGTGTGACAACTGACTTAAGATTGTGAGCAATGTATACTGGGGTACCAACTGCTCAGCCTTCCATGGCCAAATTCATCCATGACAACTTTGGCTTTGTGGAAGGACTCATGACCACAGTCTGTGCCATCACTGCCACAAAGAAGCTGTGGATGACCCTTCTGGGAAGCTGTGGAGATTCTCAGAACAGCATCACTGCACCCACGGGCAACCAAGGCTGTAGGCAAGGTTATCCCAAAGTGTAGCAGGATGCTCAGTGCTAAGAAACTCTGTGATTCTACCCTCAGTGTATTTGTTGTGGATTTAGAATGTTTCCTGGGAAAGCTATCAAGTATGATTACACCAAGAAGGTGGTGAAGTGGGTACCAGAGGGCCGACTAAAGGGCACTTAGGACTGCACTGGGGACCAGGCTTTTCTCCTGCATCTTTAACAGTGATTCTGGAGCTGCCATTGCTCTCATTTCTTGGTGGGACAATGAATACAGCTACAGCTGTGACCTACATGGCCTCCAAGGAGTAAGATTCTCTGGACCAACCACCTCAGCAAGAACATGAGAGGGGTGAGAGAGTGTCAGCAGCTGGGGAGCCCCTATCTCAACCCAGCCTCCAACACTGAGCATCTCCTCTCAGTTTCCATCCCTGAGTCCTGGACAGTGGCAGGGCTTAGAGAGCCCTTCTCTCCTGAATACCATCAACAAAGTTCATTGTACTTAAGAGGGTTGGAGGGGATAATTCAATAAAATCCATCAGCTGTCACTTCCTTCTGAAAGTAACACTTGACCAAATCTGGAACTATGCATTTACCAAGAGATTATTGCTTTGTTTCAATTTTATTTTTAATTATTTATATGTGGTTATGTGCTCATGAGTGCAAGTGCAGATGCCAGAGGTATCAGATCCCCTTGGAACTGGAGTTACAGGTCTGTGAGCCACTTGAAGGTGGTTGCAGTTAATCAAACTCAGGATGAGCAGTGTGCATGCTGTAACATTTTTCCAGCCCTAACTGAGAGGTTGTATAGATGAGCATCATCTATTCTTGCCTTGAGATTGAAACTTAGAAAGCTAGAGCATGTCAGCTCCCACAGAAGAGAGAAAAGCATCATGAGCACAGCATGTTTGGAGATGTCCTTCTCTGTGCCATGAATGAATTACCTGTGGTCTATGTTTATGGATTAAAGAAGAGTATACACATGTGTTAGGGTTGGTGCATAGTGGGTATCTGAGCAGCCTGAAGGCAAGATTACCAAGGCTGAGTGAGGAGCAAGCTGCCATGACATCTCAAAGTATGGCCAAAATCTTATGGGTTAGAATGGAGACAGAGAAGCCGGGCATTGTGGTGAATGCCTTTAATCCCAGCATTTGGAAGGCAGAGGCAGGGGGATTTCCATGAGTTCATGGCCAGCCTAATCTACAGAGTGAGTTCCAGGACAGGCTCCAAAGCAATACAGAGAAACCTTGTCTCAAACAAACAAACAAACAAACAAACAAACAAAAAAGAACAGAGGCAGAGGATCCACTGGTGACAATATAGAGTGGGTAAGAGTTAAGTCATTGAGAAGAACCACTTCTGTGACAAATGAACAGTGTGGTAAAAGGAAAGCCAAGTGGTGACCTGGATTTCACTTAGGATGATCTGTCAGAGCCATAGAAAGATATACTGCCTTACTGAACTGTGAGTGTCACTGGCTTCCAAAATGGCCACCCTGACTTGCAAGTACCCCAAAACTCATCACTCACTATGTGCTTGGGACCCAGAGCTATTGTGGTCTAGAGCTGTACCTCTGCCAGCTCTCATTAGGCATAGCCCCTGGCTTGTCCAAAGTCATGTCTGTCTCATGATTTCCCTTGACTGGGCTCTTCTAATTAGATTTTATCTCTGTTTTGGATATAGAGAGAAAATGAGCAATGCCTTTTAATATTATTCTCCTTTACAACACATTCAAGTGTTTGGTAGTCTAGAGAGAGAATCTGATGGTAATCAGGATATGTCAGTGTGAGCGCCCAGTTCTTGATCCTTTTCTTGTTTTCTTCTTCCATTATTGTTTCGTATGGTGTACCAACTTTGTTAATGATTGGACTTATCTCACTCACAGACTTCTAAAAGTCCTTCTTTCACATGAGCCATGGAAACTTATCAGTAGATGGACTGGTCCCCTCTCTTCAAGTACAGGCCAGGCAACAAGGGAAGCATGTGTATAAGCTATGATGCAATGGGAAGGGAAGACTATGGGGTAGGACCGGGTACAATTATGCTATACAGTTATGGGGATCAGGGATTGTGCTGAATTACTGAGAGAAGAAAAGTCTTCAACCAGGTGTTCATGATAAGTAATAATTTGCCTCTCTGCACAGGAAGCCGTGTGGATGCAGAAGAAGTGAGATTGCCCCACAGCATGCAGGCGATTCCTTGTGATGTGAGATATTGAATATGAGAGCAGACAAAGCAGAAGGTGGGGTTAGAGGCAGATGCCGGGCCAAGGAAGGCTTGAGTATCAGCTAAAAAGAGGTTGATGCTACCTTTGTGGGCAACAGAGAACATGTCACCAGCTTCAGTGGTGGCACCACTAAAAATAGATTATAAATTAAGCAAAGGGAAATGCAAAGGTTGGAGAGATCGCTTAGTGACTATGAAGACTGGCTGCTCTTTCAAAGGACCAGAGTTTAGTTCTTAGCACCCACATCTGACAGCTCACAGTCACCTGTAACTCCAGCTCCAAGGATCTGATGTCATCTTCTGGCCTCTGAAGGCACCTATGATGCACATGTGCAGGCATACAAGCATATATACATGCGTACATTCATACAGATACACTTGAAAAATAAATCTGTATAGAAAAAAAAGAACCCAAAGATGAGCAAATTCACCTGCTGTATCCACAGTTTCTATATCTGAAGATTCAACCATGAGCTGAAAAACACTTTGAAAATTGTGCCTTTCCCCTACCCTCCATCTCTGCACTCTAAAGAACATGCCATCACCACACTTCCTGAAGCACTTTCTCCGTGTTGGGCTTTGTAAGTAACCCATGGCAATTTAAGGGCTGTAGGAGAAGCCATAGGCTCTGTGTAAATACTGTGTCATTTTAGACAAGAATGATGTGTCTCTGCATACTCTGCTATCAGGAAGAGAGAGAGAGAGAGAGAGAGAGAGAGAGAGAGAGAGAGAGAGAGAGAGAGAGAGAGAGAGAGAGAGAGAGGCAGGCTCTGGACCCAGTCTCCACAAAACACTTGGAACTAATACTTTAAGTGAACACAAACTTGTTTTTTGACATTTAAGCTCACTGTTTACTTTCACCTTTGTTTCCTGTAATCTCTTCTTGCCACATCCCTATCTCTAATGGAACATGTTGCTTAAGAGGTACAGTTTCCAAATTTAGGAATCTGACAAGGGACCAACCAGGATAGATTTCCCATTAACTTTTAATGTCACATGTTTTCATCTCTGAATCACATGGCCGCCATGGATCTTCCTGAGAGCCCACCACTTACCAGCCCCCAGCCCAGGTGCCTGAGTCTGTGACCTCTTTCCTGCCATGGGCTGAGACACTGATGTGTCTTTTCACCTTGATTTTGATTGGCTCCCAGGCCACTGCCAATAACAGAATTTGGTTTGTATCTGTTGATGGAGTGAGGAAAATCCAACTTCACCCATGCAGGTTAGCCAGCAGCCCCTAGAGAAGCAATAGGCAGAGTCCAAGTAAATTTGGCCTCTCCTCTGAAGCAGAGATGCCTTCATCAGGACACAGGCTTCCAAGTTTCTGAACTTTGGACTCCTGGAGTTGAATCAGATATGTTCTGGAGTCTCAGACTTTCAGTATGTGTACATGTGCATGTGTATGAGATTGCATGTACATGTTTGCAAGCATGAAAGACCAAAGAAAGTGTTGGATCTTACCCTCTATAACTCTGCTGATCCCTTTGACAAATCTCTCTCTCTCTCTCTCTCTCTCTCTCTCTCTCTCTCTCTCTCTGAATCTGGAGCTGACATTTGCTTGGCTAGGTTGGAAGCTGGCTACCCTGCTCCTGTCCTCTTCAGAACTGAGAGAGTAGGCATGTACTGGATGCAGTTTGTCTTGTGGACACTGAAATCTGAATTATAGTTCTCATGGTTGTGCAGCTTTCTCTTAACCATCTTAGAGTAGAAATAGTCCATCCTCTCCCCTGGTTCAGAGGCTCCTGGTCCAAGACTAAGACACACTGCCAGCTTCTCTGGTCCTCAGGTCTATGGTAGGGTTTCTTTTCTTCCACAGATCCATTAGATAATTCCCAAATCTCTAGTAAATCTTCTCATATAACTACATCAGTACCTATGTCTACATATCTCTTATTGTATTAGTCCCTCTGGAAATCCTGATTGACATGACACCTGTCAATCTATCTATCCATTATAGAGAAATGTCCATGCCTCTTCACTTCCTTTGTCTATGTTCAGAGAGATTTTATTTTATTTTTCATAGAGTTGTCAGCATTTCTTATGTATTGTAGACATTTCCCTGAAGTGCCAAGAATACACAATGAGAAAAAGATAGCCTTTTCAAGAAAGATGTTGAGAAAACTGGATATTCATATGCAACGGAATGGAATTGGACCTATATCTTACACTAAACACAGAAATACACTCAAAATGCCTTAAAGACAAACTGAAGACCTAAAGCTGTAAGTCTCTGAGGAGGAAACATAGGGAGAAAGCTCCATGAAAACAGTTTGACAATGAGTTTCTGGCTATGGTACCAAAAACACAGGCAACAAAAGCAAAACCAGACAAGAGAACAACATGAGACATAGAAGCATGTGTGCAGCAAAGAGAACAATCAAAAGGGGAGGGCAGGGTCAGAATAGGAGAGAGGGTTTGCTAAAGCTAGGCCTGCTGAGGGGTTCATGTCAACCCTTGTCATGTCTGCCCCCTCTTCATGAACCCTGGCAACACTCACTCTTACAACCATGTTTGCTTGCTTGCTTACTTGTTTGTAGGATGGAAGCATTCTTCACTGAAAAATCCATGGCAGACAGCTCTGAATTATCCAGTCTGGCTTTCACACATTATATACGTCACTTTTCTCACTGCTATGGCAAAATAGTTGACCAACAAACATGAAAAGTAAAGGTTTATTTGAGTCCTTGGCTTAAGGATTCAGTCCATCTTTGTGGGGGTGGCATGGTGACTGCAGCTATGGAAACTGATTGATGAATGCTGGTGCCCAGTTCATGCTTTCTCCTATTCATTCCGTTGGGGAAGCCAGTCCTAGGGATGCTGTCATCATATGGATGGAAACAGAGGTTTCTCTAAACTCACTTGAGAATGAGGATTAATTATCACACATATTGAATTCACACTTCCTTTTTTATTTCCAAATGCACTTCTCTTTCCATAAGGGAAACAAGCCCAGAGTGGAGTTATGATGCTAGGCTGGAGCCTAAACTCTTAAAGCTGGCCCTTCTGCCTGGCTTGTGGAAGGTTTTGCTCTCAGGACTTCTACCTGACCAAAATGCAAACTAAAAATTTAAAGTATAAGCAAATCAGACAACCACTTCCCTCTTTAAGAACAAAATAGTAAAGATGGACTGTATCATTTCAATAAACAGCCTGGATTCTTACAGACAGATGCTATTGTTTCAAAACCCTGTTTTTCTTTCTTTGTCCTAGAAGCAAACTTTTCCTTTGGACACTCTACCTTCCTTCGGCTTATGCCTCTTGGCCATCTATCAAGAGGACAATAGAAGATATATGTCTTAAGGGCTTAGCCTAGTTCTTCATATGCTCTCTGCAAAAATGGAGGTTCCCAAACCTCAATTTGAGTTCAGACTGTTGGATCTTTGAAAGTATAACTCTTAAATTCACTTGATTTTAATAGTCACATCAAAAAAATGTAGACATAGATTCTGATTTTACTAGACATAATTGCTGGTACTTTGAGCTTCGTAGATTTCATGGAACAGCCCAGCCAATTCTCTTTTTACCTGAATTATTGTTCCCAATGAATGTAATTCAGGAAGACTGTAGAAGCTTAACAAAGAGTGTAATGACCCCCTTGATTGGGTTCTTGTCACAGGACTGAATTTTAATCAACCCATGTCGAAAAGGTTGGAGTTTTAGAATCAGTTACATTTTCTAACCCCTTTACAAGTCGGTGTGTTATGGACCTGCCATCATCGTCCTTGATTTCAAATTGGACAGCTCCCTTCCAAACTCATCTTTTCTCATAGACATTGACCAGCAGTAACCACTAGCAACAAGCTTATGCCACTCACGTCTTCATTCCCAACCATTTATCCAAAGCCATGGTGTTTGTCTTCAGAGTTACCATGGATGGTGATTTTACTTTGTTTCACTACACACTCTGAGAGCCACATACTTGCAAAAACCCTTTGTGCATAGATTATTTTAGTGTTCCACACCTATCTCTAAAGTCAAAACTGCATACTTGAAGGTAACTGTTTGGAAAACTTCCTTCTTTGGTACAATTATAATTTCTATCAAGTAAGGTGAACTATACCAAAGGACTGAGCAACTCATACATTCAAATAATGACAAAACAAATTTTAAAGGTTTCTTGATCACTTTGTATGACTTTGTTGATAAGCTATGGTGTCTTGCTGTTACAGAGAGCTTCCATGGTTCCTGAAGATGATTCTCAGGCAGTCTTCATTTTCTCTACTCAGATCAATAACCCACGACTGGGGACCCGTGTCTTCTTTCAGTGTTATGCTCTTTCACATAACTTCCTGTCTAGTCATTTTCCCAACATCTTCTCTACTGGGAACTTTCTTTCCTTCTACTGCAAGTCTGGAGCATGGAGTGCCCCAGATCAGACCTTCTCTGATCTTTCTTTATATCTTGTGAGGACCCTTTATGATCATGTCAATTCTTACATTTTTTTTTAAATTTAACTAAATGCAGGTGAATCAATTCTGTCTTCAAAATATAATCTGTATTTATTATCTTTTCTCCCCTTAATTCCTACAGTCTTAATTCAGATTACCATTTGTTTGCATTGTTCATGGAGTATCAATCTCCAGAACTCCTAATATCCTTTTAATCCATCTTTGTGAGTAGGATCATGTTAGTTCATTATTTAACCACACATTAACTGTTTTTCCTTCATAACTGCATGCTTCCTATCACTGTCTCTGTCTACCCCCTTCATTGCTCTTTTGGCCATTATCAAATTCACACCATCCTTTTGTGCTTCTCTGGCCATGACCCAGAATACTAGCATTATCTAGATCCATGGATCCTGTTGGGATATGTTTGACACTTATGAGGTCAACTCTCATTAGTTTACAACGCCCCCAGAGTGAATGTACTTCCTGACCCTTAAACATACTGAATTTTCTTTGCTTTCCTCTTGATTTGTATGAACCCTGGTGTGAAAACCACTAATGATAGGTCTTATCTACCTTTCATGTAACTATTTTCATTTTAATGTCTAGAGTCTCAGCTGAAATATTCCTTAATTATGCCACACTAGAATACTTTTCTGTTCATCTTTTAAGGACTTATTTTAGTGTGCTGGGGGCACACATGTTGTTTCAGGAGGTCAGAAGAGTTGAACACCCTGGACTAGAGTCATAGGTGGTTTAAGGTGCCTAATGTGGATTCTGGGGGCTGAAGTCTGGTTCTCTTGAAGAACAACATCAAGCACTCTAAACCACTGAAAAAAAACATCTTTTTTTTATTCTTTATTTTTTAAAATCCAAATTATTTTATTCATCCCACCTAATGCATTTTTAAAAAATCAGGTGGCTATGGCTATATTATTTTTGGTTTTGATCTTCCCTCTCACTAAGATATATTCTCCAAATGATGAATCCCTTCTCACCATTTATCCTAATCATGACTACAGTCTGGAACACAATAAATATTTGTTGAGTAAATAACATCTTGGAGCATAGCCCAAGGCCAAGGTTACCCCAGTCTCACCATCCATGCCAATCAAATTGATACTGTGGATCTCAGACTTTGAAATATACCAATTTTAGGTACAACAGAAACAACAGTTACTTCTTTCTCTATTTATTCCTTCTTGCCCCCACATTTTGGTTTTAAAGGGTATCTGTAAAACTGAAGTGAATTTCCTGACAAAATGAAAACTACCAGTTGTTGGTGTTACTCAATAAACCAAGGATTTCTACTTAATAGAGAAGGTCACTTCTCATTAAGGTTACCATAAATACATATTAAAGTATAACTGCTCATCAGAGTATGTTAAAGACAAACATGAAAAGAGATTCAGTAAAGGGTGATATTGCCCCCAGATATAAATTGTGTTGTGTGTAGGTACTAAGAAGTGTGTTTTTGGACTAAATATCTCACTTTCTCTCCCACATGTCAAAATAAATAAGATGGCTCCAAAAATGCTAGGAAACTCTTGAATTTTCAGAGAGATTGCAGACTTGTGCTGACTACAAAATGAGCCAAGACAATACACTAAGCAAAGGAAACTAAGTAAACAAGAACAAATAAGATAATGTCACCAGTCCTTTCAAGGAGTCACTCATAGGTACCTGGATGCTCGGGCCCTGAACTCTGGGAAGACAGTGGCCTTACATACCAAAGTGAAGTCTTCCATCTTCAAGACTGCTAGAAACAACATGCAGTGAGGCCATGACCAGTGTCTGTGTGTGAGGACCTTTGAAGCTGGTATCATGCAGTGAGAGCCCTTCACAGGACAGTGTCTATAGCCTGTTGTGTGGGTGAGGTGGTAACATTAGCCCCAGATTAATCCATACATTGCTCTACCTCTCTACCATAATCCTAGATGCTGGCCCATTGGAAGATACCAAAACAAACTTAGAACACCTTCAACCTGATGTAATTTTTTGTTTGTGAGCCTCGCATTTAACAGCTAAGCTTATCCTCCCTGCCCAAACTGACATAAATTAAGGGAGTGCTGTGCACCATGATCTGAATTTAGGATGTACCCAAGAGGCTGGCAGAGGTCAGAAGTACCCAAGAGGAGTGCAGCAGTGAGGTTATCAATAAAAAAATAACCTGGGACGTTAAAGAATATGTTGCAAAGTTAAACATTTTGCACTATTTTTGGATCTGCAAAAGCTCCCCTCAAACCCAACACCTAAGCAAGGACTCATTTTTGGTGTTTGTTTACTGAGCCCAACTCTGACTTTATTCTAAAACAAACCGTGCATCATCTCAAGTTAACACTTTAATTTATTAAGTGAAAAGTGGACATGAAGTCAGTTACATGTGAAGTGACCCGAGTATAGAAGGTAACTCTACAGCCTGGGTGACTGTGACATTTGCTGGAAAATGTGGGTCTGCAAGCAGCAACTGTATGGCACCCATGCATTAATGATATGCTCTGTGGCTGAATCCTTCTAAATAAAAAGTGTGAAAATAGGGGATCCAGCCAAGCTGTTCATGGACAACCCTGAGATGGATAGACCTACATGGGATGTCCATAATTGCATGTGTACCCTAGTGGTTCAGCCCCTCTACTTGAGGAGAGAAGATGTGGTGTCTTAGTCACTGTTCTATTGCCATGAAGAGGCACCATGACCATGACATGCATAAAGGAAAGTATTTAGCTGGCATTGGCTTAAGGCTTCAGGGGTATAATTTATTGTCATTATGGCAGAGAGCAGTCGGCACACAGGCAGATGTGAGACATGGTACTGAAGAGGTAACAGAGTTCAACATCAGCAGGCAGTGTGAACAGAGAACAGTTGGGCGTTGTTTGAAGTTACGTATTAAAGCAGGCACTAACAGCCACTTCCTTCACAACTACTCATCGATGAAATAAAGAATTATCAAGTTTTGCATCTGTCTCTGTACCTCCAAGAAACTAGCCATAACCAGCTAGTCAATCCAAAGCAGTGAAGTTCAGACCCTACAGCAGCATAGTCATGGTAACACCCTGCCCTGTGTTTCCCAGGACCACATTGGTTCTGGAGTCCTAGATACTTGCTGGTGATGCAGGTGGACTGAAGTTCTCATTATATTTTATTTTAGTTCATTTAAACTAATGTGGTGTGGGGGCAGCAGCCTCCTTTAGACGGTAACTCTGCAATGACATCCGTGTACATTAAAGGAATGTAGAAATGTGTTTGCATTGTGAATTTGAAATATCTTTGGAAATACCTTTCCTAGGATCAAACTTTCAGTGAAACAGAAACATTGGTTAAAAAGAGAAGGTTAAAGCTTCTGTTCAGCTCTGGGATACCCTCGCCTACAGCCTTGGTTGCCAGTGGATGCAGGGATGATGTTCTGAGAAGTTTCACAGCTCCCCAGAAGGGACCATCCACAGTCTTCTTTGTGGCAGTGATGGCACAGACTGTGGTCATGTGTCCTTCTACAGGAACAGAGGCCTGGCAACCCAGTGCACCGAGATCCAGGTGCATGCATCCCTTTAACCAAAAACACTGCTCCTGAGAACTCCTTTCAGTAGGCTGTGTCAGCAGGCCTTACATGCAGCAGAGAAAACACTGGAAAACTAACTGTACTCCCAAGGGTCAAATTTCCCCAAATTGGGAAATGATGTTAATAAATTGGTGTTCATTCTCACTCACTACTCATACTATAAACAGAGCCCTAACATCTTCAGATTAAATATCATCTGAACTAATAATGGCAATATTATTTCTCAATTGTGCTTTACAGAGTGAGATGAATTATCCCATTCAAGGGTGCTTTGTTCCAGCGATAGATGAGTGAAAGAGAAAGTGTTCTGGAAATAGGACATTGTGTCACAGAGCCCTAAGGCACGGGACCTTGGCACTGAACAGGTGCAGCAATGGGAGCTACCAGCATAGCAAAGTGGGGTATGGAGTGCTGTGATAAATACACTTGGGCTTAAACGACGGCATCTTGTGTTGTGCACTAAAGAATCATGCCACAAAACTACTAGAAGACAATCAGTTTGGCCTATGTGGTAATATCTTTCTTGCACAAATAAAGCCTGTCTGGGAGTCAGAGAATGGAGCTTGTTACTAGCTAACCATAGAGGCCTTGGAGGACTGTACAGACAGACAGGTAGTGACAGCAAAAACAGGATATAAGTAGGGATATATGGGCAGAAACAGGATATAAGTAGGGAGAAACAGGAAATTTCTCTCTTTTCTGCTGAGACAAGTAAGAGGTAAGGTGTGGCTGTGGCTTGCTCCTTCTCTCTGATCTCTCAGAGTTTCCTTCTATATCTCACTCTGGATTTTTAATATATAGACAAATTAAGAACTCTTACAGACCTTCAAATTCAAATAAAGTTTCTGGCATAATGTTGAAAGTGCTAGTTGGCTTTGGTCAACGCCACATGGATAAATGCAAGAAGGTAAAGACAGACTAGAGAAAAAGCTTCACGCTCTGCAAGTAGTCCAGAGCTGACTTATCTATTTGGGAAGCAAATCTGTTACATGTTTAGATTATCCAGCAGGTGAAAGACTCTCATAGCAGGAAAAGGTCTCATGGTACCAAGTAAAACAAGGCTGTGGTCTTCCTTTGGAAGACCCTGTAGGACCCCTGCTCAGTGAAGACTCTTGGTTTGAAGAACACCTCTAAACTCACTGCAGCTGTTCATGTGGCCTACATTCTCTCAGAAAGAATCATGACAGCAGCAGTGGGGACATGGAGGGACTCAGCAGGACACTCCCAAGTCTTGGGAAGGAGTCACCCAGGTTTGAGCCAAGGCAGGTAGAAACTATTGAGAGGGGAATAATGTCTGTAGGGCTTGCTGCTTTCTGTACAAAGGTAAGAGGCTTAGAAATGGGTCAAGAAGAAAACATGACCTACTTCGTGAGAAAGAAAAGTACCCCAGAAGGAAAAATCCCAGGGTGGGTGGATCAAAGAAACATGGAAATGCACAAGTAATCAGCCACAGCTTCTAAAGGACAGAACAGGAACAAATCAAGATGGATTTCCTCTGCTAAGACACAAGAAGCTACCAAGATACAGAGAAGATGTTTTGTTTTGTTCTGTTTGTTTTAAAATTCACACCTCTCTCAGTTAAGGGTAGAAGCATCCACAGCTGAATCCATGTATTTAAATAGATAGATAATGAGAACATGAAATTTAGGCTCAGTATTGTCAACTGATGAGTGTTTTAGAGGTCTTGTTAGGACATGAGTGTGTACATGTAGAGGGTATATACACAGTGTCCAGAAAGAAGACTGAGATAGGTTATTATACTAAAGCCACCAGGTGTGTCATACCTCCCTGTATCTGTGTTCTGTACAGCATCTGACTGGCCTTTTACATGGGTATAGTTCTGAGCAATACAAATCAGTAATCATGATGGCATAAAAATGTTGGTGTACCGTCTCTGTATTCTGCACTTTGCCTTTTGGAATTCTGGTACTTATGTGTGGAAAACTGGCCCAGTTGAGTCTCCTTATGATTGAATCCCTTCAGGAAAGAAGGGTCCAGCCACCTCAAGATGAGGTTGCTGAATGACCTCCAGTCCCCAGCTATGTTCCAACTGGGCACCGCAGTGTAAGGTTTGGTACTGCCAAACACCCTGGCCTACTAGGGATGAACAGTGGAGCACAGAGCGCTGATCTACAACAGGTAATTGAAACACTTTACCGTAGCAATAGAAGAAGTTAGCAGAGATGAGTGACCTCTTCACAATTTAAGGTGCAGGGGTTGTTTTTCACCTGTAATCCCATGTGTACTCAAACCCTTCATTATGTGGAAGGGTGAAGTCTTAATATAGAAGACAGGGTCTGAAATTTTTGCCTCCCATGAGATCTCTGTGAGAAGATGCACTCCAATAAATAACAAGGAATTCAATTGAGGAGAAAGGCAAGGATTCCGGGAAAGAAATATGTAACCCAGAAGGGGAAACATGTGAATTAACAAATCCCCAGGATGGTTATGAAGCAAACCCTCGTGAGAACAGCAGTTCACAGGCCTACCTCATTAGAAGAGTAAGAGAGAAGACTCCTAATGGGTGTCTCCAAGAAAATAATATTTCAATATGTTCAGAGGAGACTAACCTTCTGTTGATGAGGGGAAGCATGCATCAATTAAGAGTTCTTAGAAACCTAAATGAATACAGTGAAATTATGTTGATTTCAGGGGGAAAGATTTCTCCAAAAGACCCAAGAATCAAACTTCATGGAAATAATCAGTTTAGAACAAAGAAGGAGAAATTTGCATGTTTGTGTGTGTGTGTGTGTGTGTGTGTGTGTGTGTGTGTGTGTGTGTGTATGTGTGTGTGTAGTGTGTCTATGTTGAGTGCAAAGTGTATGTATATAGAGTATTGTGTGCGCATGTGTTTGTAGTGTGTGTGTGTGTGTGTGTGTGTGTGTGTGTGTGTGTGGACTGTGTACATGTAGTGTGTGTGTGTGTGTGTGCATCCGTGTAGTATCTGTGTGCTATCTGTGATCTGCTATATAAATGAATGTCCACAAAGGGGGTGGCCACTGATGAACGCTGCCTCTATGCTTTGCACATTGTAGTTAATGGCATTGCTTATATGAAAATATCAAGAGAGAGATAGGTGTTGCTAGTTTATGGAGGTGTGTGGGTAATGACCTTCAGAAAACTCAGGTAGAAGGTTGGAGGTGGTCACATCTTTGGGTGGGAAAGAGAGGAAGAACCAATTTTACATCTGTTACAAAGTTATAGACTACTTCTTAACAAAAACAGTATGTAAAGCAGAACTTCTCTTCGTAAATCCAAAGGAAATGTTACTACCCAAATAGCTGTGTTTATGATTGAGACTCATGGTCACTACAAAAGCTGACCTGATTAATTTTCAGGACCAGCTGATCAAAGATAATGTTTTATGTGAACAGGTAAGAAATAATCTAGGGAAACAGGAACGCACAGACCCCAGAGTCCAGGTGAAAAGCCCTGCTGCAGTCACAGGAGCCGCCACTCAGCACTCCCTCCTGCTTTGCAACCCCCATCATCAAATGAGAAAATTTCAATTAAATAAGTATATGTGGCAGCATCATGGGCTGCCACCCCTTCGTTTTCTAAATTGCTGTCTCCAGGACAGAGGTCAGAGAATGGAAAGAATGTCTGCTGCAAAATAAATCAGAGCGCTCTGGGTCGTTGGCCCCACACCTCCTGCCGTAATGCTCACTCTGCTGTCCCCTCTCTAGATGGCTGCTTGCCTGACTGCCTCCTGCCTCCCTGCTTCCCAGGAAGGCCTGCAAACTTCTCAGGCTTGTTGATGTCATTGGCTACCTACCATTTCCACTGCTGACCTAGTTTTAGAATCTAAATTAAATGTTTGTCAAGACACACTTGAACAAGTGAGTGGCTGGTGATTAAATGATTCATTCAATCATGATTGACTTGAGATGAGGACATGGGACTATCTGGTACCTGGGGTACTTTTATCACAGTGGCCAGGGAAGTTACTTATGGAGGTGATGTTTCTAGTCCACAGTCAATATAAGTGAGAGGTTGGTATTGTTTATTCAAAATCTCGAAGAGAAGGATTGGTACTAAATTCTTAATTTCCTGAGATCTCTATTTCCCATTTAATTTTCTTAATTATTGATTATCATCAGAATTAGCTGATGGTCCAGAAAATTTGTGATTCCACGTGTTCCATTTTAGATCTTAAATGTACTTGTGTTTTAAGATTTAAGACACATCCAGTCTCCATATAGATTCCTGTGTAGTATTCTTTCCTGCTTCATTGTGTTGGTGCTGAACATAATATTTAAAAGTATTTACTTTTAGGAATAATTCTGTGTGCATTTTGCTTGAGTATCTGTCTCTTAAAAGAACTTTTATTTTCTCTGAGTTTGAGAATGCATTCTAGAATCCCATGGTCTGGTCCTGAGGTTTTACACGGTGTGTCAGATGTTCAGTCAAGCTTGAAATTCTAGGGGCACTGGTCAGCCTCAAAGCAATGTCCAACTTTGTACAGCCGTTTGGGATACCAGCCAGAAGAGTAGGTGAGGCTCAGGCTAAGGTGGACTGTGGTAAAATGTTTTCATGCCACATTCTACCTTGCTGCTTTTTAGATACACTACTTCTTGGATGTTCCCTGTGGGGTTTTCTCTTATTTAATCCAGTGGTTTTTTTGTTTTGTTTGTTTGCTTGTTTGTTTTTGTTTGTTTGTTTGGCTAGTTTTTTGTTTTGTTTTGTTTTTTACTACTGTTATCTTCTTTGTTTGAAAAACCTCACCTATAGGACTGAGTATCTAATCATTTTTAAATAAATAGTTATGAAGTCCTGTTCTCATTAGATGCATTCCTTTGTATTTTATAACTGTATTGCTGCCTTGACTGCTATTTCATATTACTAGCTGTTTTAATCATTATGAAAATATGCTTTTAAGAAACTCATGTACCCAACAGCCTCACACCATTAATTCTATATCAATTTCACACAGTATGTTGTTTTTAATGTTGTTTTGAATTTTATATGGAGCCATCATTTTTATTTGCAAATAAGATGTCTGTTACAATTTTGTTGAGTCATATTATTTATTTTCTTTCACTTTTATTATAATACATTTATGGCACCCAAAGGGAAAATGTGAAGAATTTAGACTGGTGATAATGAGAAGTTTTATTTTCCCAAGATTTGATATAACTGACCCCATAATTCATCGCAGAACACAGGTATGAATTTTTCAATGGATTTTCTGGTAAAGAATTGATATTTGGCTTCCAGCTTCTTCACAATGTTTAAGTAAAGAATTCTCTCGAGACTTTGAAATCTTCTCTGCACCTGCTACAGCAATTATCTTCTTTAAATCATTAACATGTCAGTTCCCACAAGACAATACCTTGATATTGAGCCATAAATGAATGCCTCATGTAGACACACCCAATTTGATCAGTTTTAGGTACTGCCCAATTGAAGTCATAGTTAGAATTTTTACACTATTTTTCACAGATGAAACTCACTATTTCAGAGTGAAAACAAATTTTAAAGACTAACCTTATCATGGGTATTGCTGAGACCCCTCCCTTTGGCTATATTTTTCATCAAATTCAGTAGTGATTGAAAGCAGAATCTGTGTTAAAGGGAAAAAATAGTCAATAATAGAAAAAAAGGGGGGGGACATGATGTTAAAAGACCCGGTCATTGTTTTGAAGCCTTCATATCACCAGGTCATGATGTGGTGTCCAGGGAAGGGAGTTCTTCAAACTGGAGTCATCTTTTCTCAAAAAGTATGCAATTGCTCTGAAGGAGGGGTTTAAATGAGTCCATGAGACCCAGGATAAATGATAAATAGGTATTCATTAGGAAGCACTTACACAAATAATAGTAAATAACTGCTGCAGTCTTCCTGCTCCAGAAGATGAGGTATCTGCCCTTCAGTGCTCTTGCCAGAACCCAAGAGAGCAAGCCAGACCCTCATCTTCCTTATGAGGGGTCATGTCTGCACCTGAAATCACATCCCTAGGATGTGGCCACCACCACAAGTTCACTGGCAAAACAAGATGCCGCTACATTGCTCCACAGTTAGGAGTTATGCTTGGTGTTAGGGGTTGCATCTTGAATGTTGTCCGAAGGACTATGTGGCAGCAGGTGCTTGGACCTTTAAGAAGGAGCTTGGAAGGAAGCTGGCTCCTCTGGCTCCTCTCTCTCTCTCTCTCTCTCTCTCTCTCTCTCTCTCTCTCTCTGTCAGTGGTTTTGCTTACTGAGATCCCCATGTCACCTTCTGCCTCCCCACAGGCTCAGCAGCATTTAGTCAGATCATCATGGAACTGTACATTAGCTCTGAACTGAGCCTTGCTCTGCTTGTAAGTTATACATCTCTAGTAGTTTGTCATAGTAACAGAAAGCTATCTACTCTTAGGATGTTTTTCCTCTATTTCCCACATTTTTAGTTTCATAAACTTTATTCTCAAAATATCTTGCAAATTCAAAAAAATAAGTACACACCAAAATTAACCAGACTCTATACATCCTAACAAAGTTCTATATTGTTAAAATAGCAATTTGAAGCCAGGGTGCGTCACAATGGATTTTAAACTTTCATTATAGAATGGATTTTTATGCACTTTTCCACTACCCCAAACAAACAAACAAACAAACAAACAAACAAACAAACAACCACATGACAGAATTAAAATTAGAAAATCATTTGGGTGTATACCCTCTTTCATAGCTTGTGTCCCTCACCTGGATTTAATCCTTCCTTATCCTGACTTCATTCTATCTTTCCTTCAAGTCATTTTGTCTCACTCGTACATATGTTTACATGTATACATATGCCATTGTCTCAACTCTGCCTGTGAGGAAAAGCATTCATTTTTTCTTATCAATATATAATTATAAACCCTATAAAAGTCTTCTTACTAATTGTAATATGCAGGGCTGGAGAAAGAGCCCTGTCAATCAATTGCTTGGTGTGCTTGCATAAGGACGGAGCTTTGATGATTCCAGTGCCCAGGTCAGGCATGACAGCCCAGCCTGTGCTAAGAATCACATGCTAGGGAGTAAAGGCAGATCCTGAGGCTCACTGGTCAAGCCTATTGGGTGAGCCCCCAGTTCAGTGAGAGATCCTGTCAAAAACTGAGGTGAGCATCTAAGAAAAGACACCTGAGGTTGACCTGTCACATCCACAAATGTGAGTGCACTGGAACATTCACACACACCCTCACAAGCACACAAACTCTCTCTCTCTCTTTCTCTCTCTCTCTCTCTCTCTCTTATACACACACAAACACACACACTACACACCACATACACTACAAACGTACACCACACACACATACACACATACCACATACACACACACACTACACACCACATACACTACACACACACAAATACACACACATCACACACAAACATTACATACCATATACACCACACACAAACACACACACATCCCACACACATCCCACACCACATACACCACACACACACACACACACACACACACACACACACACACACACAATGTAATTTGTACTTCAGAAACTTCTGCCTATCAGGAATATTTCTACATTTTAGATCACATGTGTGCACATATATATATATATATATATATGATAATCATATATATATATGATTATGCCTTAATTTTTGTTTTGTTATTCAGTTAATATATTTTGTTCCTTTCCTTGCATATTTTTGTTATGTGGAAGCTGTAGATTTCCATATTTTACAGATTCCATTAAACAACTCGTTTTCTCACTACTTATAACATCTCACATAAAAATGTGGGGTTCCTATTGCCACCAGTATTCACTATTATTGCCTCCTTTAACACTAATACGGATTTTTTTCTTTCTCTTATCCAATTGCATTGGTCATAATTTCAAAAATCACATGGGTGCTGGCAATGCACAATAAATAAAAGTCCTTGTCCCTGTTCCTCCTGGAGTTAAATCCAAGGTTGGAGCTTATGGTAAAAGAGTTGAGGAGGGGTCAGCACCACCACCCTTCTTTCCTGTTTGTCTGTATGAGTCACTTAGCTTCTCACTGAGTTTGTCCACTTTCTTCTTTAAGATAATGCATTTGTGTGCATAGTTTTGAGTCTGCCTTCAAGGCCATCCTTTATCTGCAGGGACAGGACCCTGTGAACAAGCATTCACTGACGAATGGGTGGTGAGAAGAGTAGAGTCCAAACAGAAGTCTATTTGTGTAAACTAATCCATGGAGGAGCAAGGCCACTGACATCGGTCTGTGTATTCTCTGTGGCTGCCTGTGCCTGCGGCAGAGATGAAGGGTTGCACAGACCCTGTATGTGTGCATCACTCACAAACCCTGCTTCTGCTATGTGCCTTGCCACTTACAGAGAAAGTCTGCAGCCCTGGATTTTAAAAAGTGAATTATCTGAAATGAAGATCTAGCTAATATCCGGTCACAGGGATGGGGTGTGGTGCTTAACTGGTGCAGTTCTCTGATACCTTCTGGCTTAACCAAAGGTGCCAGATCATCTTTTTTTTTTTTTTTTTTTTTTTTTTTTTTTCCTTCCAAAGGATTCTAATTTCCCCGTGTGCCCATTTGCTTTTTCTGGGGATTTTGTCTGCAACCTGACTGCAGGGAAAGGCATCCTGGAGTGTGCCATCACCTGGCAGGAGCAGACAAGCTGAAGGCTGAGGACCTTGGCTCTCTCCAGGAGTACCTCTCCCCACACTCAGAGGCGCTTGGCACCATACCAGCTTCTTCCTGCCCTGCTGTGTGCTCTGGGAGCTGGCTCCAGGTCCAGTAAATGCTGCCCTATAGCACTCCCATGACCAAATTAGTCCCGGTGGTGTCAAGCCTGCCTGGCAACCATCAGTAGCCAGCTGGCCTTTTGTCTACAGGGAGTGTTTACCTGAGAAAGTGCAGGCCCAGCTTGGGAAGGCCCTAGAGGGGGTCACCATACTGCCAAAAGGGGTCTGGGACACAGACACAGGCCACTTGGAAGTTCATAGGCCCAAAGCCAAGTCACATGAATGCTTTCTTAAAGATCTCCAGTTACAGATGCAAGCCTGACCTCCCAGGGGCTTCCTCGGAGGGAACCCACAGGTCCCAGGGCAGGAATCATCTGCTGCTATGCCTTCCCCTGACAAGACACTGCTCTCTTGATCTTTTTTTTTTTTTTTTTTTTGGTAGTTTCTCTAAGCCTAACAGGAAGGTTAGGTGGATAGTGGATTGATTATCATTAGTGTTTACAACACTTTCAGGCATTTGCTTGACAGGAAGATTGAATAGGAGCAAAAACAATAACAACATAAAACAAAACAAAACAAATCCCCCCCCAAACAAAACAAAATCCCCACTAAATAAAAGCTCCCATGGAAGAAGATAATTAAAGAGAGATGGAGCCTTGGTCTGTTACTATATTCACTGTTTTTATTGTACATGCAAAACTGTGGTGTAAGTGTGTGTGCTTATATGGGGGGTGAGTATATGTGGGGGCACAGAAGTGAATGTGTAGGAATGTGCATATGGGTGGGTGTGAGTGTGAGTGTGTGTGTGTGTGTGTGTGTGTGTGTGTGTGTATGTGTGTACATATTATCATGCAACATCAAGATCTCTAGTTAATGTTAATTTCCTCATCAGTGTGGGAGGTCAACACTGGAAACCAAAACTGAGATGTTTGATGGTCTTGCTAAAGAGCTGGCTTGGTGGTGGCTAGAAAGATTTGGTTTCACACCTGGCAGTCTTTTTGTTTGCTCCAAGATGGAGAAACAAACCCGATGCCCACCTGCCCGCCCATGTGAGGTTGTGATGGAGACTGTGGACTAGACAAGAACAATGAGAGCCCTGGGCCCTGCAGTGATTTCTCCTAAGTATCAAAGACTCCTCAGCCCACAGTCAACAGGACCGAACATAAACATCTAACATGTAAGAGGCCACATCTACCTCGCCAGGTAAAATGCAATTACCACAGTTGAGTATTAAAGACAACGTTTAAATAAGAAAATGTACAAAGAAAACTACAGTGAGCAACAGGAAAGTCTGTGAAAAGCTATGATTCTTGTCCCATGAACTTCTACCCACCAGAGCTATAATGAAAACATGAGATTCCCAAGGAGGTATAACCTGTGTCTACATCTTCCCTGGAGAACCAATGAGGTTCTTAGGCTTTCTACAGGGTGCTAGGTGAGGAGTCAGGTAGGAGCACTAGGGTGAGGGGAGCACTCCCAGCATGATGATGGGCTTCCACAAATCCTCATACTTGGAACCATCTTCCTCTGTATTCTCTACTCCTTTCCCAGCTTCCAAGTGCAATTAAGGCAGAATTGCCTACACATGGATGGAGGTAATGTTGGCTTCAAACCCAGATGAGTGTCCCACTCATCTTACCTATGAGGGAATGACAACCATCAGTGAGCTTGATTGTGACAGGCTCTTTAAGTAGGCACAGTTTACCTGCTGAAGATGGTGGTTGTTGTGCTAGGAGAACCACATTCTGGAACTAAGGGAAACTACTCCATAACTACCCTGGCAAAGGGCTTGCCTGTGAGTGTGGAGTTAGCTCTCATGGTAGCTTGTTCACCCGCCATCTGACTGTGGCTACCTACAAATAGCTGGCTTTCCTCGTATGTGGGACTCCTACCTAGTGTGAGTTTTCCCAGCTATGTTTTGTGCAAGCGTTTTGGCTCAACCTTAAAGGAGGCTTCCAAAATTGGGAAAGTTCTGCTTCCAGTGACTGACGAAAAGCTCCTTTCCCACAGGCAGTCTGAGTCCTGGCTGAGCTCAAATTTTTGGCAGAGGTGAGGCTGGCCTTGGGGTTTGACTTGGCATGCCCTCAGTTTTTACCCTTCAGCACCTACACCTGTTGCCTTTCCAGCCACAGGGCTTGTGACCCTGGTTTATGGTCACTGGGTACTTCTCATTCTGGGTTCCAAGGCAACAAAATCTCCTTGAATGTCCCAACCAACTGTGCCAACATTACCTGGGACTTGGTTAGAAACACTGGGCTCCTGTTGAGTCAGAAGCGCTGTTGGAGGACAAAAGAGTGTGGATTAACAGGTGTGGGAAAATGTGAGGGCCTTTGCAAAAACAATGAGGAAACACAGACATATGAGCCCAATGAACCATGGAATATAGAGAAGCTACTACCCCAGTGAGTGGACTCTGACATCAGAGAGGTGGCCAGGGACCTTCAAACAGCGCCACTGTGCATGTCTATGTTCTAGAGGACTTTCCGGGTCTCAGGATATTTTCAGAGACTATGTCCAGTAGAACTTTGAGGTTGTTGTTCATAAGGGAAACATCAGGAGTCAAAGGCCACCACCATATGGACCAGGTGAGTGTGACCTGCCAGTTCTGTCACAGGTGAGTCAGGTCAGCTAGATGATTCTAAAGAGTAGCATATGAAATTTGGAAGGCATCTGGTAGAGGATATGAAAATCACTTTTGCTAGTGGAGAAACTGGGTACAAATTAAAACAGGATATTGCCTATGATCATGGCAGAGTTAGGACAGAACAGGGCTGGCTTTGTGCTGTGGATAAAGCCAGTCATCTCTCTTTATATCCACTTGTGTAAAAAAAAAGAATGTGAATACAACTTCATTCCAGCTTCCTGGTTCACTGTCTCGAGCACACTTCCTGTGAACAACCAGCAAATGCTCCCATTCTGTCTTTGGAGATATGTCAACCCAAATAATAACTCCCAAATCCCGAGAAAACCATCTATTTCCTTTCCCCCTCCCTGTCCTCACTGGGGAGAGCCAGGAGGTCTCCCTGAACACTTACCTGTCTTATCTCCATCATGCTGTAGGCTACACTCCTGGTAGCCATCTCTACTTCAGAAACAGATCTGTGTCTTAATGAGATTGAAAAAGCCACCTCCCAGGGATTTACACACTCGACTTCTCAGGAAGATGGGAAGCAAGCCCTGCCATATAAATAGTTTTTATCCTTCTAGTAGCAACATAGATCTCTTTGTCCTGATGGGTTCTATAACCAGATCTCAGGGTTCTCTGGGACTCCTTGGACAGGATGCACTCACCACTAGTGGTAGTGTGTGGTCTCTCATTCTTTTTCCCCTATCCATCTGATCCAATCCAATCTGCATTCTGTCTCCCAGGATATCTCAAAATATCTGGCTCATTGCTGGCTCTCTTCCTTATGTTTAAGCACAGTTATATATTCTCTGCCAATTCAATGGGTACTTGCAGAATGAGAAGCAGTTACAATGTTCAGTCCACTTTCTCCATCCAGAAATCTGGGCGGATTTCAGGCTTTGCATGCAGTTCTTAAATATTATGCTGAATCAACAAAGAAAGTGTCGCCAAACTTGAAATCTTGTGCAGTTGGCTGCTTCTCCATCATAGCTCAGAACAAGGGTATACAATACAGTGGTATGGCATATAGAGAGTGTTAAATTTTCCTTGAATCATACCATACATTGAGAAAAGTATGGAGAGACAGAAGGGCTGAGTTCAGGTCATTTCATAATCCAAGCCCATCTATCTGGTACTCAGGCCAGGAACCAGAGTCGTACCAGCAGGAGAGGAGGCTAGCCCTGGCCCGGGGCCCACATACCTCCTCCCTGAAGTACTCACTCAGCCCACTTCCAGCCTGCAGATTCATGTGTTCATGCCAATGCAATGGTACAGTGTGTTCTCTTTGTCTTCTCTTGGCTTAACTCATCATTACTTCTATAGACATTTCATGTTTCATGTGTGAGCTTGCTCATTTTCATTTCTATTTAGTTTACAACATGCAATGGAAATACAAATTTGCCCTGTTTAGTCACATTTGATATACCATTTGTTCTAGTTTGGTGTCTGCTGCTATGGTAAATACCATGACTAAAAGTAACTTGTGGGAGGAGAGGGTTCATTTCATCTTATAGCTTACAGTCAGTCCATCATTGAAGGCTGCCTAGGCAGAATGCAAGGCAGGAGCTTGAAGCAGAAATCATGGAGAAATGCTGCTTACTGGCTTGCTCTCTCTCTCTCTCTCTCTCTCTCTCTCTCTCTCTCTCTCTCTCTCTCTGTCTTTAGCTCCCTTTCTTATACAGTCCAAGCACACCCACCCACCTATGGATGGCATCTTACACTCCCATCAATCAAGACAGTGTTTCACAGACATGGCCATAGGGCTGATGGAGAAAATTATGCAGTTAAAGTTCCCTCTTCTCTTCTCGAGTGTTTCTAGGTTGTGTCTCGTCTGCAAGAAAACTAATCTGCATGATGTCATAAAGGTATATCTCACAAACCATACAATTCACCCACTTCAAGATTTTGAAGGGCTTCATGTTGTGCTCTCAGAAGTGGGTTAATGTCCTCATGCTAACTTAATAATGAGGGTTTGAGGAGTGGTTAAAATGCCAACCAAAGTGGCTGAACCATTGTATACCATACTGGCAATGGCTAATAGGTTTGGTTTCTCAGCACTGCCAGCAACACTTGCTATTGTGAATTTTGCAATTAATATTCTCTCAGCATGGATTTGATGTGTGCTTCCATGATGACTCACGATGGTGAGAATCTGCTGTGTTTAGTGACTGTTTATCCTCTTGGAGAGATATTTATTAAAATCAAGTTATTTGTATGTGTGTGTGTGTGTGTGTGTGTGTGTGTGTGTGTGTGTGTGTGTGTACCTACATGTGCTCACATCTTGATACATGTATGGATATCAGGATAGCTTGAAGCACATGAGTTTCTCCTTCTACCATGTGGTTCACAAGGATCAAACTGAGGTAATCAGGGTTGTAAACATCATTTTCCTCCTAGACACTTCACTGCCTCCCCACGATCTTTTTATAGACATATTTTTATTTTATGTTCATGAATGTTCTGCCTGCATGATGTATGTGTACCACATGTGTCTAGTGCCCAGAGAGGTCAAAAGAGGATGCTGTATCCCCCAGCACTGAGTTAAAGATGGTTATAAGCCACCAGGTGGGTACTAGAAACTGAACTCTGAACTCCCAGCAAGTCCTCTTGCTGCATCTCCATCCCCTTCTTCCTAGTAATCTTGATTCTCTGAAAAATGCTGCACATGTAATAAATATTGGTGCTCATTACACTAGTGATGAATTAATAAATGTCAAACCACGAGAAAGGAAATTTTCTCCTAGTACTGATCATCTGTGTATTTGCTTGGTGGAGCTGTGCTTATTCATTTAATGCCAAAACTCAGTAGCTGGTGTGAAGCACAATGTCATTTGTGTGTGATGTTGTTGACAGAGAGGTGTGGTGGACTAAACCTTGCTGTGCACTGACAGAATGAATCCAAGTACATGTGGCTTCCTCTAAGCACCCAGCCTTGCGATCTTGTGTTCCACATGCTACCCAAACTGGTATATGCTGAGGCTCACCCCAGTTTCCTGATAGAGGAACAGGTATTGAACAAGGTAAGACCATTCAGTGAGTTCATGCTCAGTGTCTACACCTTAAACAGTCAGGGCAGTTTTCTCCCCCTACTTAGCAATGGCTGGATCTATTAAAACTGCCCATTTTCCTTTTGTTCTCTTCCCAGCGAAAAAAGATGAAGTCTTACACATTTTCTGAACCTTTTTGGAAAGTCCAGAGGATAATAAGTCCTGACTTTTATCTATTTATTTCAGACTACTAAGCAAAAGATTGAAGATCAATTCAGTCGAAACCCAGCTCTGCATATCTGGGTAAATCTATGGGTAAATATGGAGGGTTATAAAGGTGAAAGCATCAAAGAGTGTTCACATCTCTTCCATGCATCCCTTGTGCCCAGTTAGATAGCAGCTACTACATAAAAGTAACCCTTTTGTTAAGTGATTGAGAGGTGTACTATGTGGTGTTCTATGGCTTGGGCTCAATATGGTTCATTCATGGCCTACCCACTGGTGGACATGGATGCCCTGAGTCCATAAATACAGACTAGTTCTTAGCAGTAGTCTCAGGCAAACCTCTGTATGGAATAATTATATGGCATATAAAAGGATTTGAATGTCTCTAACATGGTAACTTCCCAGTCATTTCAGAATGAAGAGATGTGGGGAGGAGAATGAAGTTGCTGTGTCTCCAGGGAGGATTTAATAAAACATGGTCCTGTAAGGTATGAATGAATGCAGTACCTAGCATCATAGTCCGAAGGCATACACCGGTAGGAGTGCGCTGTATGAGTGAGTGGTTCAGGCTACTTTCCCAAACCACACTTGTGAGATACTGGGTTCTAAGCCATGCAACATGTTCTTCTATTAGTCTTGCTTCCATGGCATTGCTATGAACATGAAAGTTGATATGTTTAACTGTGCATGGACTTACAAAGGCTTACAGCTGGAGAACAAAACATGATTGCCTTATTTGAAGTCTTTTCAGAAGAAGCAGGAGGATAGAGGAAAAACCACCGGGAATACTTCACCTTGGCTGGAGCCTTATCGCCTGTGAGGAAGACCCAGAGGAGATGAATCCCACAGCACATGGTACTTGTGCCCTCTCAAGGCTACTGTTTGTCTGCAGGCTGCTGAAGTGGATAGCCACATTTCTATTAAGCCTCTTATCACATGAGGCTTTTCATTTCTTTGTTGCCTGCTTTAGTCTCTAGTGAGGTCTAGTAGGACCACTTGCTCTCTTTCTAGCAAATGAAACCGCCTTTGACTTGAGCCCAGACTCCATCACACATTCACACTGCGGGCTTATGGCAGCCACCTATCAGCTGTGGGCTTCTGTCTTTACCCTGACAGAAAGGACCAAATAGCAGACAGTTGTGTGCAGGGCCCTTTGTGCGAGCCCTGGCACGTAGCGGGCACAGAGTGAAGAGAGATGCTGTGCTGGAAATTCTAGGGCACTGTGTGATGAGTTGGCCTTTTCCTTGACTTCTCCTGGGTTCTAACAAATCGCCCTCTCATTTGAATCTTCAGTCTCAACCGTCTACGTGGTACAGGGATGAGCTCACTGCATTTCCACTTGTGAGGCTCTTTTAAGACACGTCAGCCCTGGACGGCACCAACTCCTTGTGTTCCAATGGCCCGGAGCCAAGGCAAATGTTTAGGCTTGGCGGAGTGCTTGACAAGTTGCACTCAGCAAGAGTTCTGTGCTTTAAAGAAAGGCAAGCCCGGGAGCCTTTGGGGGAGGCAGAGAGGCTGCTTTCTCAGCAGGCATGTAATAGCCATACAGGTGCACTGCCTCCTGGTGACATGAGGTGCACATTTGACCCACAGAGCCTGGTGAGCCATCCCTGGGAGAGCCTGGAGCAAGTGCGGTGGTGCTGAGTGTGTGCAGCGCTGTTTGACTTGGCTGTGGTTCCTGCCAACCTGGCAGTGAGTACAGCCCAGAGAAAAACAGCCTTGACATTGACACTGGTCATTGCAGTGCTCCGGGCCACCTGTGGGTTTCACAACCTCCTTTCTGTTGCCCACAGCATCCTGGCCACTTTAATTTGTGTTCCCAGGAAAGAAAGATCCCATTGCTTTCTTGCTCTGGTGCTCAGCATCCGGTCCAGGTCGACGCCTAAAGGCACTCACCTGTGTACACCTCCTAGTGCCGGCGCTGGGCCAGCTGTACCCTCAGAAGTCTTTGTTCATTCTGGTCTCTCTCCTGTTTCCAGGCATCAATAAATTTGCAAGTTCTATTGCAACGGGGTTGGGGGGGGTGGGGGGGGAGGAACGAACGTTCAGTAAGCACCTGCCTGGAGCCAGGTGCTTTCACACACAGCGCCTTGTTAATCCCTGTAGCAAAGCTCTAGGCAAGAAGTTAATACCTATATTCATTTGATAAAGAGGGTGAGCTTGGAAGGTTTAAGCATCCTGGAGGCAGAGTTCATCGGTGTCACCCAGAATCGCCCCCAGTCCTCTGAATCTCAGTTTATGGTGTGTGATGCCTCCTACTGTGTTCTGAAAAGAGCAGTGCAGGTGGGTTTTGAGGAGCCCTGACATTGCTGTTTTCAGATGAAACATTGCTTCTCATTCAGTGTTTATAAAATGAAGGAGTAGACAGGCTGTCTCTCCGAGTGCTTTCGATTTGAATGTGTTATATCTTATATGTGCCTATCAACACTAAATGTAACGCGTGGAACGGCTACCCTTTGTCTCCATTGATCGGTCTCTAGTCCTGAAATGTTGCCTGCCTATCTGCAGAGATGAGCAAAGCTGTAGTCTTGATGGAGTTCTACTATGGGCTCCATGATGGAGAGTAACCCTAAGGTATCCACAGGCCTTTCTACCCCAAGAGAAACAGCATAACAATCCAGTTAATGAGGATCATTTAATATATTTAAAGCAGACCATTGCATGACCTTCAGCTCAGCATTGCCTCGGATAATGGCTCTACCCTGATATGTACAAATGAAAGACTCCACACTGAAGCCCCCAAGAATACAGCGTACTTTGCAGCCCCAACACATGCCCACACAGATTTGTGCAAGGGTAGCAATGGGAATGATTGGAGAGGAGGCCATGTGCCAGGCATTGTGGTATGCCACTTCAGTAAAGCAACAATTCCACCCAAAGATCATGTTCCCACTTCACACCTGGGTAAACTGAAGCCCAGGGAGTTCACACGTGCAGCTTTTGGTGAGAGGAAAACACGAGCTGAACCCCATTGGTTGCTCTAGGCAGGAGACTCTCTGTGCTCTTTGTCCCCAGTCCTCAGGCTCTGGTCTCAAAGATTAACACACAAAAGCTGCAGTGACGAAATCTGTTCTTCACTTTGAAACAGAAAGAAAACCAAAGGTTACTGAGTAGGCATGGCATGTTGGCCATGTGGTGTGTGTCATCTGAAGTCATTCTTGTAGCGCACCTTGTTTCTGTGATAGCTTGAGTTAACCGGGACTGAGAAACCAGGAAGGGCCCTTTGTGTGCGGAGCAGAAGTTTTGACTCCCTGTGGTCTTTCTGATTGTACGTCCTATGTGCTACCTGTCACCCACTGTTGTAGTAGGTCAGTGTTTCTGGGCTGCCACCCTCCCCCACCCCATGACTGCTTTCTTGTTTGTTTAGGACATGAAAATGGATCTGCTACCAGTACAATCTTCAGGACTCAGTTACGCTAAAGATAATTGTATAAAGTAGAGCACTTAGATGTGTGTATTTGCCTAATGTCCACTGACCTATGCTTCCGTGGACCTGGGAGGGGTTAAGTACATCATACCTATCCCTTCGGTCCTAGAGACCCTAGTGCAGGTAACTGTAGAAAGTGGAGTGTCTTTTCCCACTGCCTCGTGAGTGGGTGTTGCAATTACAGGCATCAAAGCTAAACAGAGAAGCGTGCTCTGCCCTTGGAGGCCTCTGTACAGATTCATGTATTAGTGACACATCAGAGCAGAGCCATTATCCAAGGCAAAAGAAGACGGCAGGAGAAACTGCTGAGCTGCTGCTGTGATCGGGCTATTTAAAGTATATCAAACTACCAGAAAGAGGCTTCTAAGAACACATTCAGGCAGCCATCTTGGAATAGATGTAATGTATGGAATCAGCTTGCTATTAAAATCAGGTTGACTCAACGAGATAACTTATAGTTTTAAGGTAACCACTTTTTCAAGAGAGAGAAAGGAGTGAGAGAAAGGAAGCCAGAGAGAGAGAGAGAGAGAGAGAGAGAGAGAGAGAGAGAGAGAGAGAGAGAGAGAGAGAGAGAGGAAGCAGAGACAGGCTGTTGCAAATGTAGGAGGCATTTCTCAGCATTCCGACCCTCACCCCAGGTGCAACAGAAACAGTGTACGTCTGGTGTTTAAACCTTTTACACAGGCTTCTTCCCTCCTACTGTCTTTGCATGTGATCACGTGTGCCTCTAACCTCTACTTACTTACCAAAATGCATGACAATCTGTTCAAAGGAACACAAGCTAATCCCATTTTAAAATTAGGCAATTGTCAAATTGCTTCAAGCTGCTAAAGAACGATGGCAGACAATCTTCTAGGCTGTTTCCAACCCCTTGGATTCCCAGATTTGACCCCGAATCATCCACTCTCTCAAATCATCAAGGAAAAAAAATAATGGGAAATAGCAAGTTTTAGAGTTGAAATGGAGACCTCACGTCACTTACTGATTTTAAGAAAGCTTGAGCCTTTGGAAGTTGTTTGAACACAGGTGCACAGGAACCCAGCAGTTCCCATGCACCTTTTGGCTCCATCCCAAGTCCCATGTCAAGAGGGACTGTGTCTGCCTCACAAATGAGGAAGCTGCTGGCAACTGAGAACCATGTCACTGAGGGGGCTCATGGTAGGTGTCCCCCTCCCAGAACCAAGGTCAGAGGCTGTCAGCAAAGATCAGTTTAGTAAACACAACAGTTTCCTCGATAGATGGGAAAAGCACCAGAAAGGAGGCATTCAGTGGTTTCAGACAGACAGACAGAGAAGTAATAAATGCAAGCTAGAAGAACGGGGGTGGGGGTTGGCTATGCCTAGTGTAGGAGGCCAGGTGGAGACTATCTCGAGTTACCGAGGTGGAAGGCATATTCAAGTTTTTAAACCGGAGGCTTCCACCTACCAACCCAGGTCAGTGATCAACAGGTGGCTTACCAAGAATCCAATTTGGCTTCTTCACAAATCGCACTGTTACAAAACCCTTCCACTCAGAGACTCACCATTTCAAAGAAGACATATGTGAGTCGGTATTTCTGAAGAACGTTCCAGATTTTCCTAGTGCCTTTGGTGTCTTAAGGACTTCCTTCAGTGTCTAGTTTCACAAATAAAAAACAAAAGAGCAGGAGACTTAAGAGACACTGGCTTAAGTCGCTCAAGGCCAAGTTCACCCCTGCTGATGATCTGTACTCCTGGAGACTCTAGCCCTCAGGTTCCTATGATGCTGTACATCTAGGGTCCCTGGTCATTGGGGCCGCCAACTTTTCGGCTTGCTGGAGAGGACACTGTGTCACTGGCCTGTTTCAGGTTTCACTGTGAAACCCTTTTCTTTTCTTCCTTGGCAGGCTGCCTTCTCTTACACCGCAAACAATTCCTTCTTTCAAATCAGGCTAAGCTTTCCTAAGGCTCAAGAATCCATCCTGTTCACGGTGTCATTTCCCCTTGTAAGTTCTCTGAGCTGTTCAAACCATTTCCATCTTGCTGGGTGTTGTATCACACTTGTAGTTCATGTGACTGAGTCAGTGGGATCATTTTATGGACAGAATCCTTTTGATTTATTTGTTTTGTTCAAAAACTTAAAGAATGTTTACCTGGTGCCTCAGGTAAGTTGACAGTCAGGTAGTGATGATCTGTTGGTCATAGCTCCTCTGTTCTGCTAGTCCCAGGTCACTAGGCACGGCATACCAACACATCCGAATTTTCCAATTAAGCCTCACTTACAAGACAATTTCTCTTTCCTAGTCTGTGGCACCCCACACCCCTGCTTTGCTGTTTACCTATGGCCCAAGGACTTTAGAACTTCCCCCAAACACCACGAAGTTAACTTTCATACAGGTTTGCAGGGTTGCATGGGGAAGGGACTAAGATCCATGAAAGGCCTTACCAGAGAAAGCTAACTGTCCTAACTGTCTCAGCTAAGGATGGAACAAACAAGCAGTCTAAGTAGAAGAATCCGTACACCCAAAGAAGCCTTAGAGAAACACGTACCATTTGCCTGGAAAGCCAGCCTATTGCAGAAGGGAGAATCATTTATGGTTGGCTTGGAGGATGCTTTTTACAGAATAGATCCACTTGCCTGCTTCAAAGGTCAGGCTGAGCAGTGAGCAGTTTTGCTGAATGTTTAGCCATACTATAAATGAGCACACACCTGTGTGAATGCTTGCATCGTGGCCCTGCCTCCTGGACCAGCTGGCACATGACACTGCCCACAGGACTCCCCCTGCGCTGTTTTCCTAAAGTACAAATATGACTGCTGTTTTCATTTCATATCTTGGCATCAACATTGACAAGAATATTCTGCTTATCATTATTTTGTTTTTATTATTTCTTACATTTTTTATGCCAGTTTCATTTACATAGTAAAACAATGGAAAGACACAGTGTGAGGGTAAAATCTATGATGAGTTAAGGGATTTTCAAGACCTGAACTGATCTTGGCAGTGGCATGGTACACAACAGACAAACCATATGTAGGGAAGTTTAATATAAAGAACTGTTAACCACAGTTAAAGGATAATAGACAAAGGGACTCTAGTCTCCTAGAACCAAGAGAGAATTCTACAGAAAGAAAAATTTGGAAAGGCCTCAAAACTTCACGAGGGAAGGTTCCACGTAGCCTGGAGCTGGGTGATCGGTGGGAAGCTGGAACCTCATCCATAGGGCAGAGGAGAGTAGGTGGTCCGGCTGCAGAGTGTGAGGGCACACTGCTAGGATCATGGGCACAGGTTTCAGCACTAAAACCTGCACAGAAAGAGGAGGGGAGGGACCTTGGAACTAATGAGATCATGGATACATATGACCCTCTAGATAGCAAGCAGTGGGCACAGGCAGAGCTGTAGTTGTCTGGCAACTCCAGGCAGGAGTCCTATACTACCTGTTGTCTCTAACCTCCATGCCAAGGCAGCCACCAGAGGCCATTGTTTCTAAGGCTGTGAGGGTGTAGAGTGGACACCCTTAGGGCTAGAGGCTAGGGCAGTCTTCCTTTGGTGTACTCATGGTCCAGGAAAGCAGGTTCACACCCTGGGTGACTGTATCAAGCCCTGTGCCCTGCACTGGCCCTGAAATATCTTTAAAAGCAACACTGCCTGCCTGCTGCCTCGGGACAGGGAGGGATTTGACACTTAAAGGAAACGAGTCCATAACTGCCATAACCCTAATTAGGATATCTGCTGGATATTTGCCCCATAAACACCATTCTATTTAGCCTCCATTCCTTTTTTCAAATAATTCTGTGGTAACTTGGAAATGGTTAATCTTGTGTGATCTCCAAATTTACGGTCTATAATTATTTTACTACTTACATTAATTTAGGCCCAAAAAATGTTTGCATGTGTGGCTCTGGGCATTGAACTCAGGACTTTATATATGTTAGGGGAGCCCTCTCCCACTGAGCTATGTCACTAGCCCTATATATTTTTTTAACATGATTATGAATAATTCATACATACTATTCAGTAATTTTTTTACACACACTACCATATTGGTTTTTTAAGCAAGAGTCATTGCCCAGTATAATGTCCGATCAGTGCTCTGGCCATTTTGGGCTTCTTGAGATCTTCAACCTGCCCAGAGGCAGGAGGTAGGAGCCTTGCATACTACTTTTCCCAGAATCCCCTCTCTGCATTCATCTCCAGACTTTCCTACTTGCTGGAATGCTCTTCTCAAACACAATATAAGCAAAGAAAATATGTTCCCCACCACACCACCCCAGCACACAATCAGCCCCCCTTGTGATACATTACTTATGATTTAATAAAGATTGCCTGAAGTATCAAAATAAAAAGCCAGCCATACTAGTTAGCTATAGAAGCTGAGTAATGCTAGCACACATCTTTAATGCCAGGACTCAAGAGACATAGGTAGAAGGATCTCTCTCAGAGTTCAAGGTCACCCTGGCATACACAAGATTGAATCAGTCTAAAGGAGAGTTATAGCCCTAATGAGGCATGAAAAGACAGAAGCCCAGTGTCTCACCTCAGGTTGCATTCTGAGATTTAGTCTCCAGCCATGTTGAGGAGAAACAGCAGTCTGAAGCTTGGAGGAGAGCTCATGGAGACAGGATCAACCCTTTCAGCCTGAGGTGGAGATAATAGCTAGTGGCTGGCTGCTTTGCTTCTCTTGTCTTCAGCATGAAACTTGAACCCTAATATCTGTCTCTGGGTCTTTTATTATTCATGTCTTCCCTTTTCTCTGCACATGAATCTTCAGCACTAATGGGTCTCTGACTTGTTCCTCCCATGAGACAGGACATGCAACAGGGGTCTGATTCTGTTCCTGTTATTAAATGTGGGGGTCACAACTGTGCCCCAAGTCAGGTCTAGCCACAAATCCTCAATAATCTAATTAACAGAACAATATGAGAAGTGGAAATATGGCCATGCTGAAAAGACAGACAAAGAACTCCAGCAAACCTCCTAAGTCTGCCTTCTGCATGCTGACGAGCAAAGTTTAAGAGCTGGCAAAGTGTGCAGTCAAGCACTCCTGGTTAATGTGTGGTCCTGCCCATCACTCATCCGTCATTATCAGGTCTCCAGCGTCAGTCTATAAGGTGATTTTGCAGGTTGGTAGAACTGTCTGGAATCTTTGATAGACAAGTTCCTTCTGTAGCTGGTACCTTTTCCTTGTCGCAGAATGAGATTCTTGGAGAAATGCCCATTTCTTTGAAGTCTGTTATGTGGACAGTCTGAGAGTCAGGTCAAAGGACACAAGTGTCTCTTTAGAACATCTTCCTTTCTGGCTGGTGCATCATATTCCTATGCTGTGTCATCAGGATCTGTGCCAGAGCCTAGGTGGGGGTGGAAGTGCCACAGATGTTAGTGGCTCAGTACTCTTAGCGGATTCCTGGGCCTGCTCCAAGAGTGGTTTGATAGAACCTATATGGTCATGTCTGAAGCTGTCCACATGAAGAAATTAATGAAGGATCTCATAAATGAAGATGTTCCCAGGAACACAACCCCAGGGGCTATGCTGATGCCTAGAGAAAAACACAGGGGAAGGGAGGGTGCTGCTGGTATCAGCTACCTGTTAGAGTTGGCAAGCCCTTGCCATGGAGAACGGAGCATCTTTGTCATGTCTGGATTATATTCTTTCTTCTCTGTTTGAGCATAACATAGAACAAGGAGATCCTTATAGAGACAAGCCTTGCCAGACCAACATCCCTGTGAGAATTCCAATGCTCACCCTCCCACTGGCTCTTCAACCCTGGAAACCCCACCACACCTTCAATTTCTTCTTGTTCCCCACCAACTACCACAATTCTATCTCAACGTAACTGTGGGTCATCTCAAAGCATTGTAGGGAAGTGCTATTTGGATCTAGCTACAATCCATACATTGGAAGACTCAATAGACTATGATGGTTTGAGGAGGTAGTGACTGTGAGAAGGACATAGGTTATGAGTGTGGGGCCTTCGTCATCAGTATTAGTGCCTATTTTGAAAGAGATCCCAGGGCAAACCTGGCCTTCCTTTGATCATATGTAACCAGGGACATTACCATGCCAGCGCTCTGCTGTCAAAATCCCAGCCTCTAGAACTCTAAGCAGTAGTGTTCTCTTACCCTTTAGCCATTTTAAGTTTTGTTACAGTCTGCAAGTGGCCATGAGAACAAATAAGTAAATAAACATTACACTGTTTCACGAAGTATAGAAAGCCACAAAAGTTGTGTGGATCACTGATGCTATAACCTCATGTCTTTGGCGTTGTCCCTGACCTTCATGCACCACAGGACATGACTACATCAAGACCTCCTAGTGGCTAGAAGACAGAACACTAGTCAGACAAGCTGGGGGATCATCCAACAGCCAGGAACATAACCTCCCCTGGGCCATGTCTCCTGGCCTCCTCTCCTCGATGACTGCGGTCTCTGGCTGATGGGAGTTTGGAAGATATTCTTGTTTTACAGTCCAAAACATGCAAAAGTGCACACAGAACTGACTCGGTGGCTTGCTTTTTTTTTCTGAGAGATTCCTCCTTAAAAGGTTACATGTGTTCCATTTTATTGTTTTACTTGCAAAATAGGGAATTTGAACCTATGGAATTATTATAATTGTACATAAAGAAACCTCAAGCCAGGGAGTGATTCCTTTACACATATTAAACTAATTTACTCATGAAAGGTCCTGACCAATGGGCTTCCAACGTGGCCCAGAGAAAAATTGATTTTTCCCACTTCAATTTCCCTCTCATTTATTCCTCTGTTTTCTTCTAAGAAAACATGTCCTGAAGATATCACTATTATCGCTAAAATTGTATTCGTCGAGCATACTGAGCTTTGCTGTGTTAGTTTCCATCTTTTCTGAAGCAGTGTAAAGATGTGAGATGGCAGGCTCACAAAACTGAATCAAACAAAACATGGTCTGAATTAAGCCTCAACCACAAGTTACCCTTAAGTCCCTCTCGTGTAGGCTTCAGAGTGTTATGGAATTTAAGAACGTGAATGCCAAAAGGGGCTTCTAAAAGCATCATGCTCAGTCCCTTCATTGCATTCAAACACCATCAAACCATCCTGGAGAAATAAAGACTGGTCCTGCCCTATGCCTACATCCTGTGGGCACGAGCTTGGGTTCTAGGTCTGGGTCTGTTCCTGGGCTTTCGCCTAGCCTGTGTACAACATACATGCAGAGAAGTTTGGGGGCCAGGGAATGAGTTGGCCTGACAAAGAGCTGAAGGCCCTCTGGATCCCAGGTGCAGCTGGACAGCCGAGAGAGATGGATGAGGCCCACCTGTTCTACCTCTAGCAGACACGTGGCAGCCAGTCAAGTTCCATGGCAAATGACTTCTCCTTGCCTGTGTCTGAAACCCCATGTGGTCAATCTCCACAAATGCCCATCCTGAGAACACACACATACACATATGCATATGTACACACATACACTTGTTCTCCCCTCACTCAGCCTCTCTCCAAGGTTTGCTCCCTGGCCATCTAGAGTTGCTTGTAGATGGGGACTAATGGTAAACGGTATCATGGAGTAGATGGATGACACAGTTCACATTTTGATAACTTTGCCCAGAGGGAGGAACACTGTGGTCAATAGACTCAGAGTGAGGAGTTAATGGCAGCAGCCAGGTAGAAGAGAGTGAAACAAATGCAGGACTCAGCATCTTCTGGTCTGTTCCCTTCAATCATTTGGCCAAGTAGTTGCTGGCCTCAGAGGCCCAGAGGTCTCTGGCTGTTTCTTTATGCAGGATGAAAACAATGAAGTCATAGACCTTCAGAATCACAATGCTTCCTTAACAACTCTGTGAAAGCATGCAAGGGTGTGAAGGAGCTAAGAAAAAAGAAAACAATAACAGTGTCTGCTGGAGACACTGAGGAGAGTGGGTCATGGAGTCTACTGCGGACAAGAGGCCACAGTGCCCAGCTGGAAAAGCCCTGCTTCAGCTGTTACTAGGTGTGCATGAGACCGGCCTTTTTGGCTCCTAGGGGTGGAATGTGATCATTTGATACCCAGTACATGGATGGATAGACGGATGACCTGCCTTTCTCTCCTCTCAGCGGGTACAGATTGGTCTTCCTCCCTGAGAAAATTCCCAATCTGAGAGAACGTGCTATTGCAGTCAGTTTGGGAGCAGCACAGTTACTCTGCCTTTTTCCTCTGTCCTCCTCAGGTTCACACTTTGGGCTAGAAACATCCCAAACCCTTGTCCTTCTAGAATGACAGACAGGTACTGACTCATGCTTCCTTGATAAATCTACTTGTTCATGGTTCTGGTGAGACAGAGGCCAGAAGGCAAGAACTGCCATCACTACACACCAGGGTGCCTTTCCATCCTCATCTCCTGTGTCATCGACTTCATAAATGTTGGGTTTGCTGCACTTCATAGGCAGACTTCATAAATGCTGCATTTGTTGCATTTCATAGGTGAACTTCATTAATGTTGAGTTTGTTGTATTACATAGACAGATTTTTCCAAACTGCTCCTATGCTGTGACAAGTCATTTCCTGAGTGATCACACTCTCGGAGTTAGTCTAGGTCTTTGGATAAAGCAGTTAACAAAAGTGGTTAAAACCCCTGAGTATTCAGAGGCAAAAACATTGTTTCAGTGTGGAATTTATGATTTTAACAACAACAACAAAAAATCATCTCCTTTGGCTTTTTACAGTTTATAAAGTTAATTCCATTTTGTTGACATTTAGAGCATTAATGGTAATTATATAATTCTTGCATTTGCCATCATCTGATGCCCATTTGTTTAATTAGTAGCTAATAAGCCCCCTTCACTGCTGCTTCTCATGCACTTGGACCTGCTATTTGCTTTTCTGATCCTTTCTGTAAAAATTCTTCTATAATCATTATTAGATAAGCCATTTGCATTTATTGATAGAGTGGATTTGCCTGAACTTGCCTATATCAATCAGAATTCAATCAGAGAAATGAAACTGGTAGCACATGCATACTAATAGTATTTGTTATAATAGTATTTGTTGCAATGAGTTGGCAGGTACAAATGTGTAGGCTGGCTCTCGAGGTGAAAACTCTGCATGGGGGCCTCCCAAAAGCCCTAGTGAAAGCTGTTTTTCATGATGACAACAGGAAGTGCTTTGGGGATGGGAAAGTGCTTAGTTCTGCAGTGCATAGAGTCTGTTCATTGATGAGGCCAGGCCTCCCTAACTAATGTTACACTGGGGTAGGGCCTTCAGTCTCATCTCCCACAACCTCACTGCAAAATCCAGATGAGTAACACTGCCCCATAGTACACCCCATCTTGCACAAACAGACACATAAAACCAGTCCTCCATTTTCATGGTCTCTTTTCTGGTTCATTATTAGAAACGTTCTGTCTGTATGATAGATGGCCTCAAACTTGCTGGATAACAAAGGGCTGATCCTCCTGACTCCATAAGCAGACACACACACACACACACACACACACACACACACACACACACACACAGGTACCCTCAGGCTCTACAAGAGGGTGTTAGATGCCCTAGACAGAGTCATGTGGTGGTGAGCTGCCTGATGCATGAGATGGGAATGAAACTTGAGTCCTCTAAACAGCAGTAAAACCTCAGCCTCTGTACCTTTTCTCTAGCCCCCCACTTTGTATTTGTTACACTCCTGAGCCTTCACAGGCGTCTGTGTTGTCTTCAGAGGTAAAGTAGTCAGTGCCCATCACAGGCTAAGTCCCAGGTCGCCTCTTGGTGCCTCCTTGTTTTGACATTTGAAAGAGGAATTGGCTAGATGGAAAGTCACTGGTCCCTGTATTTCCCTTCAGCATCATGTTCCTTCCCAGTCCTTTTGTGTTAAATGGTTTTGGGGCAGAGGGACCCTTAAGACAAACTGTTTTTACTCTTCCTGGTGGTATTTTAGCTAGACACCCTCTTTATTTCTATAGTTGTCTAGTTCATTAGTGTTTATCTCCAAGTTCACTGTGCCACACCAACTTCCTTCAAGTAGGGATGATCAGTACATAGATGAAATCTTTTGTTTCAACAAAAATGGCGGTATAGCTTTTCCTTCGGAACTTTAAATATTTGTTGTATTGCCATGGTTTCCTGAATCTTCAGGGACCCAAATATGCAGTGCCAATTCAAACATGTAGCTCTTGTGAAGGCATCCTTTTCTTCAGCACCGTTTAATCTCTTCCTTCCACTACCTTCTCCCCATCTGGTATTCCTCAGTCCTGGCTCTCAGTAGATTTGCTGACTGTCTGGAGCAGGAGTTCTCAACCTTTCTAATGTTGCAACCCTTTAATACAGTTCCTCATGCTGTGGTGACCCCCAGCTGTAAAATTATTTTCGTTGCTACTTCATAAGTGTAATTTTGCTACTGTTATAAATGGTAATGTAAATATCTGACATGCAATGATCTGAGGTGACCCCTGTGAAAGGGTCCTCTGGTCCACAGTGGGGTCAGGACCCACAGGTTGAGAACCACTAATCTAAATCCTTCACTTCATGTGAGCTGTTTCCCATTTCTCTGCTCCTGCTTTTGCTATGAGGCCGTGTCCCCACACAATCCACGCTGTCTGGTCAGCGCTCAGTGTCTTCCCTCCATCTTACATTTCTGAGTGATGAGTTTTCCTCGCACAATCAACCATCTCTATGTCTCGTGTACCATTGTTGGGTTTAATGGGGGAAACAATGCCGAGTATTCTTCATTTGCTTCAGACTACATGCTTTTTATGGAAAGTGACGGAGTGTCAAGTTTCTCATAGTCATTTTTGCTTGTTTGTTTTTTCTTCCTTTGCTTTTTTCTGTTTTCCTTCTGTTTGATTGGTTTAAGACAGTCTTTGTAGGCCAGGCTGGCCTGGAACTCTCTGTGTGTCTCCCACTGTCTTTGAACTTTCTGTGCACCTTCCCCAGCATCCTGCGTGCTGTCCCAGTCTCTACTGACTCTTCCCTGCTCACACTACTGCTGTGTCTCCGTTTTGATTCCTCAGCACTGAGCTGGTTGGATTGCCTTCTGTTCTGGTTATAGAATTTTCCAGAACTGGGGAAGAAGCCATTGTGTGAGGGCCTTAATCAAGTTCAAATTGAAAGTTTCTGTAGATTTCTGATGCTACTGTGATATAGTCCCTGGGAGTCCCTCTTCAGGGATTATCCTTTCCCGGGGCTTCAAGCAGTTCTGATCCCATCCCTGTTCTGCCCAGTTTCCAGACCCATCATTGCCGGGGATTTTTCTCCTGGGGATGCACCACCTTCAGAAAGTGCTCTTTGCTGGTCTGTACTCAGGAGACTGCTTAGCCTTCTCTCTTCCTCAGTCTTGTTCCTCTTCCCCATGCCAAAACTCCTACTTGACTTAGGTATTCAGAGATCTCTGAGGTGTATGGAGATCACAGCTCTCACGCCTCCTTGCTGCTTCTGTAAAGTCCCAGGAAAAGCTGGAATCTTGACTTACCCTTGGGGCTCACTTGGGAAACTTCTGAAGGACTTTATAATGCACTCAAGTTTCTTCATTCATGCCATCCATTATGCAATGCCCCACTAATGTTCAAATCCAAACTCTCCTTGTGTGGAGAATAGTTTGGAGATGTTTTGGTCATTTCTCATAGGTAGGGAGTATCCAGGGAGCCATTCACATACAAGGTCAGGAAGGAAGCTACTATAAGCTAATAATAGCATCATGATTCTCATCCTGAACAATGGAGGTCAGCTGCACACATATGCTACTTTTGTTTTATTCTACTTACCTTTTTTGTGCATATTTGATCAGTTCAATTCATCTCAGGACCTACCAGGTTCAGTGACCCTCTCTTTGGAAAGCTCACATCTAGATGTATCTATCCTCAGTCTATCTGACCATTTTCTAATCTGCTCCTTTGTCAGTTGCAGCATGCATGGTGACTGTCCATTGCCCGGTCTCCATCTTTTCTTTGCATAAGACCAATGCCCATCCCCAGCCCACCCACACATCCTTGAAAACTTCTAGCGGCTGTCCTTGTCCATCATCAACAACAGTCCATGGCAGCAAATTGAACCACATCTGCAAACTGAGCCGAGGGGTTGAAAAGAAGAGATTGTAAGGGAGAACAATAAAGCGAAGATTGAAAGGCCCTGCAGACAGAGGAGACAGAGAACAAAGGCTCGACCCAGGTTGTGTTTTCCTTCAGTCCCTGCAATCACCAGTGGCTGTAGCTGTGAGAATACATCCGGATGCAGTTCATGAACCAGCCCACTTCGTCAACAGATGTGACCTGAAGCTAAGCTTTAAACTAGGGCAGCGTTACTTTCAAGGTTACTGGTCACCAGCTTTTGCCAGTGACTCAGCAGTAGCAAGGGACAGCGTTGAAGAAATGGAATGACAGTTTAATGACTACAGTCCAAAACTCCATGTGGAATCCATTCACCCATTTACCCATTCATTTGCAAATTAGTTTGCCCTTCCTCTAAAATGCAATTTCAGTATTATATTCCCAGAGATAGGATCCGAGACTCGTTACACATCGTATGCACACTATCCATATTTTGTTGAATAAGTGAGTAAAATAACTGAACACATTATTGTAAAATTCTTATGTGAGGCACAGGCAATTAAAATAAATCTATCCCAGGACATGAGAATGTGGGCATTTGAGGCAATCCTGTAGACTGTAGTGTGCAGAAACAAATGCCCTTCATTTGCTGCTTAGGTAACTGGATTGTGTGTTGCTTTTCTTCCTTGTACCTTCAGTTAAAGTGAACCTGCTGCTGCTTCCAAAATTTATATGGGCTGCAGGTCATGTCTGAAATTGTTTTTAGATACAAGTATAATTTCTTTCAAGTTACTTTTTAAACAATTATGTATGTGTGTGCACACGTGCATGTGTGTGTGTGTCTGTGTATGAGTATCTGTTTTTGAATTCAGGTGTCTGCAAACACTAGAGAATCCCCCGTAGCTGCAGGTGCTGTGGTGGTTGTGAAGCATCCATCCTCTGTGAGAGAAGTATGCTTGCTAACTGCTGAGCCATTTCTACAGCCCTTATTTCTGATGTTTTCATCCCGTGTCAAATTTTGAAAAAAATTTAATTACATTTAAAAATAAAGTGTGTGTGTGTGTGCGTGTGTGTGTGTGTGTGTGTGTGTGTGTGTGTGTGTGTGTGTGTGTGTGTGTGTGTGTACAAGTGTGAATGCCATGGTACACTACATAGACCAGAGCACAACTTAAAAGTGGTGCTTCTCTGCATCCACCATGTGTCCCAGGAATTGAACTTGTGTCTTTAGGCTTGGTGTTAAGTGTCTTTCTTACATGAACCATCTTACTGGATCCCCAATCTGTCAAACTCTCTATTGGGCCCCTTAACTTCTGAGTTGGGTAGACCTAGCCATTCCCAAGTAAATTGAACTTGTTTACTCTCTCCATTCACTCTTTTCTTTCCTTGTAATTTCCCACTAATAACTTCCCACACATGTTTGTCTCCTGGTTTAGTTAATTCATTTTTTTCTCTCTCCCACATATTTAAAATTCCCTTCTTCTCCATGGCTATAACCTCTAAATTTTGCAGATATGCAAGCTGTGATGTTTTATCTCTGTTGCCAAGTTAACTGAATTAGAAATGACTTGGAGCCACAGCTCTGGGTGTGTCTTTAGCATTGTTTTCAGAGGTATTTAAGCTAAGAAGGAAAGTCCATTCTAAACATGGGCAGCAGCATCCCATGACCTGGTGTCGCAGACTCAGGAAAAGTGGGTCAGAGGGTCAGCTCTGTCAGCACTGGTACTCTTCTGTCAGCCACCTTACCTTCCCGCAATCAGGACCTCTGGCCATGATGAACTCCATCACCTTCAGCTATGAGCCCCTTTAAGTCACTTCCTATAGGCAATTTGGCCACAGCAATGAGGGGAGAAGCTAATCCATGGCGGAGGGTCAGAGAGACCCTGTGTCCTTCATCTTACATACACTTGGGTTCAGGCTGACCAAAGTGTAGGCTCTTTGCATGAGAGGAAAGCAGGAGTGCGTGCAAGAATTCATCTTTCTAAGGGGACTCTGGTCCGCCAAACTGGGGACCCTATGTGGATAGAGCCTCACAGAGGGTAACAAACAAATGCCAGTTCTGAGACTGTGCAACGGGAACATGGTTTATACCTCACCTCTCATCATTGGCAAACACTTGTCCTGAAAGAAAGCCTACTGGTGGTATTTTCTATTTCTGTCTGTTGAGTCACCTCCTTTCATCTTGGAGCACTCCAGAGGGCCCTGTATTCATCAAGAAGGAGCGGGAAGACATGACTTTGGCAGATTTTTTTCTTCCAAACTTGACCTGGACCCATGTAGCCCACACTCCTCCCACTTCCATCTGCTTCAGAACTGAATAAGGCCATCAGGGGCCTGGCATCTCTATTTGGCATCTTTAGTGTGCATAACAGGGTCTCACGGCTCTGAGGAAACCGATTTATATCTCTCAGTGCTAAAAAAGAAGTCAAAAGTCTAGGACCTACAAACTGTGGCCAAAGCACATCCCCCAGCTACCCAGTCCTGGGGCCACAACAGCACTGAGGAGACACCAGTGTGGTTCCTAGGGAAGACATTCGAGTGGAATTTAGCATGCATTTAGCAATACATCATGCATGACAGCTACAGAAAGTCAACACCAAGCTTGAGCTTAAGAACCTACATCTTATCTGAACAGGGCAGGAAGACACTGACACCTATCTGCTGCTCATATCATGCCCATCCTCTCATGAAAATGCTTTCATTACCTGCTCCATGGGTACTTAAGACCACTTCATTCTCTCTCTCTCTCTCTCGCTCTCTCTCTCTCTCTCTCTCTCTCTCTCTCTCAAAACTCTTATTCTTCACATGACAATTTAAATTTTCATATGTGTGTGTGTGTGTGTGTGTGTGTGTGTGTGTGTGTGTGTGTGTGTATACTGTGTTCTAGATTTCATCAGACTCTCTGCTAATGAGAAAACAGACAGAAGACACTCACATTGACCTGTTCCAGGGTCAGGACCATTAACATGTAAACAGATGCTGTGACTGAGCAGAGAAAGCTACAGTGAAGGCCTTTGGTCTAGAACACACACAGACACATACACATACACACACACACATACAAACATGTTCACATGCACATACATACATATACATATACATATACATGCAAGCATAGTCAGACACAATTCCACATACACATGCACCATACTACACATATGCACACATATGTTCTACACACATGTCCACATGTGCACAGATACTTATGTTCTATTTTACTGGCTGTGCACCAGCTAGTGCCATGGGCTTGAATGTAGATTTCCTCCAAATGCATCGGGGTATTGCTGCCACCATGCCACAGGTGGGGAAAGATTTACCCTGTCCCTTTACATAGAACACAGCTGCATTTTCTTTCCTGGGTCTGTGTGGTTTTGGTTATGTGTATACAATGGAGTTCTGAGATAATATTTTAGAAAACACAAATCATAGGCAGCAATTGTTTGGGAAGGTGCATAGAAACACTTCCAATTTCTAGAGAAATGATCAACACAGTGCCTGGAGGTCTGAACTGACAGGGCTTCTAGGAGTCATGGATAAATGGAAGGCTCTAGTGCCAGAGACAGGACATGTCAAGAAACAGGAGGACAGCCCTGGGGATGTCATGGTCCTTCACGCTGAATGGGCAGAGCATGAAGCACATGGTGCCTGAGGTTCCCAGGTGCTGCCTACCATGCTAAGTCTGGTCTACAAAGGACCCAAGAGCTGTGAGACCTTGGTGTGCACATTAAATATGCCAAATGGAGATGCCAGGCCCTCGGTGACTCTTCTCCGTTCTGAAGCAGATGGAAATGGGAGGGCCTCACAACCGTACAGAAAGACAGATGAGATGGTGCTCTTCTATTACCAGAGCTGGGAGATGGAGACAAGTAAATGCCAGGGTCAGCCCCGTGAAACAGGGAATTCCCCATTTATTGAGAGAGCCTATCTCAAAAACTAAGGGAGAGAACAATAGAGGGGGCTCTTAAGGTTAATTGCTTACACACACACACACACACACACACACAGAGAGAGAGAGAGAGAGAGAGAGAGAGAGAGAGAGAGAGAGAGAGAGAGAGAGAGAGAGAGAGAGAGAGAGAGACACGGAAACAGACACTCATACATACACATGCCAAAAATATGAGATTTGAAATGATGGAGTATGCTAAAATAAATGGCTATTTCTCCAACATGTCTGGTTTCAAAGGAAACATTATTACATTATTATGTTCCCCTTTTAGAATGTAATACATTTTGAATGAGCTATTATTTTTGGCAGCATTTTCAGTTGAGTTCTTGAGCCACTCTAGACTCTCATGAGCCTTGCCTATAGCAAAATGCACACAGAGCTCATCACAGGATAAGAACTGTGTGGAATGTAGCAAGCAGCAGCCTGGCGTCTTTGTGTTAGTTCTCCTGAGCTCTAACTGTGTGGAGAAGCAACGCCATGGTAACCAGTGCGGAGAGCAGGACACCTTGGTTACCAGGAGCTGGAGCTTCTCTCTTTGCAGAAGAATGCCAAAGCACAGCTCATCCATCTGTGTCCCTTACAGCACTAAGACAGTTATCCCTAGCTATTGCAACCTCAGTGCAGATGACAACCAAAGGAGGTGACAGCCCAGCCTGGGCTACTCTCAGACATGGAGGTCTGGAGGATGACCCTGCCCAGGATCAGGCAGCACAGCCAGCAATGCAGTCACACTGAGAGATGACATACCCAGAGTGGCTTTCACACTGAGACATGATGGGAGTTGTTTCTATGGTTCTCCTGCCTCCTAGGTGACTCCTCATCATCAAACAGAGTGTTAAAAGCAACCTTGAAGGCCTGACACATGTTAACTTGTCTGCTGTCCATCTACATGAGTCTGGGAAACAGCAGAGCGATGCCAAAGCACAGGCTGACACCTAGGGAGACTTGTCACTCACCAACTGCTACTGCATAGATTTACCTCAATGAGAAAGTGCCAGTTGAGTTCAATGGAGGTTCCTTCCATTCTGCAGTCTACTAGACAACTCTCCCCTTCATCTCCTCAACCACCCGCCCCTTTCCAAATGATCTCACCTCTCACGGATGCAGCGAGAGGCAGAGCCTACAGAGCATTTGATCTAGCTTTCTTTCTGTCACTGTGATAAACACGAAGGCCAAAAGCAACTTGGGGGAAGAAAGGGTTTGTTTCTTTTTGTACTTCAATGTTGCTCCCCATCACTGAAAGAAGGGCAGAAACTCAAGGCAGAAACTGAAGTGGAGGCCATGGAGGAGCACTGCTTACTGGAGAGACCCATGAGAGAGGATTCATTCAGTTAGGATGTAGGATGCCTCCCCCAAGAATGGGATGGCGGTATCAGGAGGAGAGACCCATGAGTGAGAATTCAGTTGGGACGGTCCTCCTCACAAGAAGGGGATGATGGTATTAGAAGGAGAGACCCACGAGAAAGGGTTCAGTTAGGATGGTCCTTCCCCCCCCCCAAATGGGATGAAGACTCTTGATCAAGTGGATTTGTGCAACTTTCAGCTCCCCCACCCCTGGGAGGGCATAGCAATGAGGCTCCACCATGAAAACAAAGAGCAGCCATCACTGACAAGTATATCTGACAGTACCCAGGCCTTGCACTTACCATCTCCACCAGTGCAACACGATACCTTTCTTCTTTAAAAATGGCCTGGTCTTGGATATTCTGCAATGGTACCCAGCTTCTGGCCTCAAGCTATTATCAAAGGAAATGGAAATGTGCCTGAGTTCAGGATGCCCACATATAGGAGTGATGCTTATTTTATGTCCCATGTAAGCTGTTTGGTAAAAGAAGAATGCTACATGATTTTCATCTCATTTCTGGGATGGTGACTTGCTCCTACACGGTGGAGCCCTCCCTTCCACATCCCTGAGCTCAAGGCCTGGACCATCAGGGCACACAAGTCCTGACTCTTGGCTGTCTCCTAGCAACTCTCCATGTCCAATAAAAACACTAATGAAAGTGACCCATTGTTGTACACATCCCCAATCTAGGACACCATGTCATAGTGGGGCACAGCCAAAGGGTACCCTATGTACACCTGTCACTTTGCTCCTATCTTTCTTGGTTCTTCAAATACAGTCTTTACTAAAGTATAATTCCACAAGCTGCTAATGGAAAAGTTTCTTAGCTCCCCCCCATGATCTAAATACTTTGTGACATTATTTTTTGTATTATTTCTTTGAGATAATATAAAGAAAAATTAACCACTCCTTGGCACCTCATGGGCTAAGACCAATGACAAAGCTTTAAAAACCTGTGGTTAAGCCTCTTCATCATGCAGCTAGTTCTAAGTGTGCTCCTGTACTGTGCATACTGAGCTGTATAAGGAAATGAGCCATAGCCAGATGCAGGCAGTATGGCCCCAGGTACCACATCTGTGGATGTGTCTGCCTCTGTGCAAGATTCCCAGTTACTGTATGCTAGCTAGCTCCCAGATACTATGGTCATCTTTTCTGAACATGATGTCACACTGTTATGGAAATGGTATTTTTCTCAGCACAGCCTAGAGTTGTAGAAACAGAGGAGATTCGTCTAGTATTGAGCATCTCAGTGACCTTGGAGGCCCAGATTTCAGCCTCCATTCTGGGTCCAGCTTAGCATGAGGCATTTTAAGAGCATTCAGCATGTTCAATCTTGACAGGAAGCTACTTTTATCACAATAAAAAGCATATGCTGGGGCTGAAGAGATGGCTAAGAACGTCAGATTATCTTCCCCGGATCCTAGCACCTGCATGTGGCTCACAACCATCTGTAACTCCAGTTCCAGGTGATTCAAAGCCCTCTTCCAGCTACCACAGGTACCATGAATACAAGCGGTGCACTGACATAGACACATAAAGCAGCGAAAACAACTCAGTAAATAAATAAAGGTATATGTCTGCTGAGATTAGTGTAAACATTTACCATGAACCAGAGGTTTAAAGGAAAAGTCATGCTTATTTAGCTGAGACAGGTTCTCACTGCATAGACCTGGCTGATCTGAATTACCTGTGGTAGACCAGGCTGGCCTTGAACTCATAGCGATCCACCTGCCTCTCCCTCCCAAGTGATGGGATTAAAGGAGTGTGCCACTACACCTGCCAAACACATGTTTATATTAGTGCATATTAGTTATACAAAATAACAGGTCACATGGTGAAATTTCCATGTGCATATAGAATATAATTGGATTGTCTCCATCACACTATTTACTTAATTGACCTATTCTTTCTGATAACCACAATCCCTTCTTTCTTCTCTCATAGTTCCACTATTAATTTCATGATATTAAGAGGAATAGTTCTAGATTAAATGTATGCTAAAAATGCACAAGTCTCTATGAGACTTCACTTAACATGGTAATTTCCAAATTCATCCATTTTCCTGCAAGACATGAGTCCATTTGCCTCTTGTCTTAAGCTCTGTTGTGAATACACACTACCTCTTTATTCTGCTGTGAATAGGGTTACCATAAGCATGGGTGCATAGGCCTTTCCCATCACATGCTGACTTTGATTCTTTTGGCTGGGTACCCATGAGTGTTAAATCGAGGTTATGAGATGGTTCTTTTTTTTTTGTTTTAGGGGAACCTCCATGCTGTTTTCCACAGGGTTACACCAGTTTACATCCCCACTGAAGTCATGTGAAACTTCCCTCTTTCCTAAAGTGTCACCCCACTCATGGTTGATTATACTGTTGGTGATATCATAGCAACACTAATGGACATGAGACATAGTCTCAACATAGCTTGGACTTCTGAGGAAGGCACCAACCATCTATCTATCTATCTATCTATCTATCTATCTATCTATCTATCTATCTATCTCATCTATCTATACATGTGTGCATATATACACACATGAATATATAATTTTAATGGGAAAACTACATATTCACATATGGGAGATTGGAACTAGATCTCATTGTAGACAGAAATCAACTAAAAATGTCTTAGTAAGACCTGAATCTTTGAAATTACTGGAGAAAAACAGAGGGGAAATTATTCAGGATATGGACATAAGTAAGGTTTTTGAAGGAATAAGAACAAATACCAAATAGATTTAGGAGGCATAGGTGGCAAAGGACACAATTCCCAGAGTCTCAGTGGAGGTTTATAAGGAAGGGCTAAGAAAGGCAGTGGCCATCTGAGAGACAGTGTAGTAGAGGAGAGGAAACATTTGCTAGCTGTTCATTTCACAGGGGACTAATATTCATAACATATAAAGAATTCAAAAGTTTAAGCACCAAAAAGGGCAATCAAGCCACCAATAATACATGGACAAATAAACTACAAGATGTTCTGTCATACTTTGGAAAACAAAAGTCCTGATTCAGATGCCAGTTAGCTGAATTCTTGTGCCTCTTGCTTCAGAAAACATGATTTTCAGGCTCTCTCATTTTAGAAGATGACTTAAAGCTAATTCTTCTTTGCTTTCATCCTTCCTTGTTGATTAGGACATTCAGATTGTTTCTTGTTATTATGGGGTATGGCCACAAAGGCTCATGCTTGGCTGCCAGCTGATGGGATAGTTTGAGAAGAGTGGGTGCTGAGGGCACTAATTCATCAATGGATTAATCAATGGATTACTCCATTAATAAGGTTGTAGTTGAATGGATTACTGTAGTTGAATGGAGTTGGCTTGAGGAAGTCGGTCACTGGGCACCAGTGTTCTTAATTCCATTTTTCTTTCTGCTTTCTGTCTTCCATAGAGTAAGTAAGCACCAGTATTCTTAATTCCATTTTTCCTTCTGCTTTCTGTCTTCCATGGAGTAAGTAAGCCTCCTCCTCTTCTTCCACCGCTTCCTCTTCCTCCTCCCCCTCCTTCTCCTCCTCCTCACTTACTCCCACCATGATGTTCCAACCTCCAATGCCTGAGGCAGGAGAACAGAATATAAACTGGAAACTCAGAAACCCTAAGCCCAAATGGATCTTTCCTCATTTAAGCTGATTTATTTTTCTTTTTTGGTCATAGTGATGAAAAGTAGTGAACACATTCAGTATTGAGTCTGTTTGTATTTTCTTAGAAACACAACCAATTGCTGGTATTCCAGAAGTGTTGGAACTACAGTGATTTCTCACAGCCAGTTTGCCACCTTTAAGAACCCTGTCCCTTCCTTCCCTTGTTAGGTGGACTTCAGGCTAGAGGTCCTCTGTTTTAGTCTTTGGCCTTTATCTCTGCTGGCATCTCTAAATGCTCTCTTGTTAAAAGACAGAGTTTGAACGTGAGCACCTTATACAGCATTAGTAAACAGGGTGACTTTCTTCCCCATCCTATCTTCTCCCTTCTAGTTAACTTCACTGTGGGAAATAGACACCGTCAGAATTAGAATTTTCTCCTTTTGAACATGGAGCCCCTAGCCTAACCCAACCCACAGTCACGGAATCATTTATCTCTGCTTTTTACCCTGTCACCTCCTTAATTCCACCAGAGGCACTGCCAACATCTCCGTTTAATAATTTCTACTAACAACCCAGAACTCGATTAGCATAATAAGCATTTCCCATCTGCCCTAAGCAAGATCCTCGCCATCAGTCTGAAAACTAACTACTGTACTGTACAGGGGGGAAAAAAAGGAGGGGATAATTAGAATTAAAGTGCATGAGCCACTCAACGTGTCGTTCTCTCCCTCCACTGGGTATAATTAGTAGATTATATAAACATCATTAATGTCGTTGCTACACAAACTAGAACATACATGCAGAGAGAGGGTGTGCTGGTTTGCAAAGAGAAGTCCTCCAGGAGAGGTTTACCAGGAAGGGCTGAGCAAGGCAGTGGCCATCAGAGAGAAGCTAAGTCTGTGCTCATCAGGCCAGGGGTGTTGCTCAATCCTTTCCCTATAGTAGCCTTAAGTTCTTTTCTGAGAAAGACTGACAGCCAATGGCAAGGCCACTCCTAGGTGGCTGTTCATTGTGTTCACTTGGGCATCCCAAAGGAATCGCAAACTCAACATCAAAAGCAAGATTGCTTTTGCACAGACCTTGTGTTTGCAATGTTCTCCATCCCTAGATGTTCCCCAACTCAGTAATCCCCAGGCCACATTCTGCCTTTACCTCCATCTCATTTACTCAGCAAAGCTCTTTCAGTTTTAACTCCAAACCCCCCTCTAGCTTCCATCACTAACTTTTCTAACCTTCCCAAAACAAAAACAACAACAAAATCCTGGTCTAGAGATTCTGGTTGGGACAGACATGGCCTGCTTTCAGCCTCAGCCAGAGAAGTTCTTCCTCAGCAGACATTAGTCAGTGGATGGATGATGTGTAGGTGACAATATCTGAAAAATAAAAGATTCTGTGTCCAGGCCTAAGTATAGTATCTGTATTAATCCCTTGACTACCAAGCCTCGGAGAACAGAAGAGGGGACAGAAAGAATGTAAGAGCTGGAGAATGAGAAGAGCACTGTGAAATACTGTCTTCTGGACATGGCATGGCTGTGGCTGTCAAGATCTCACAGAAGTTATGGCTACCTGTACAAGATCTACACAAGATCAAGCCAGCTGTAAGACTGACACAGAAGGGGTAGGTAGTTTCCAAGCCCCATCCCTTACTAAGGAGCTACTGGCAATTCATAGTGGCTAAGGAAAACAGAATTATTTTTATTGAGAATATGTAATGGCTACTAATAGGTTTCCACTGTTCCTACAGATGGATAGCTCCATAAATGTCCACATATGAATAGCACTAATTAGAGTTAGTACATTACTTAAAAAAAAAAGATTTTCAAGGGGTTATTGGGAGATATGTGAGGAGTTCTAGGGGAAATGTAAGGTAATTATATTTCATTGTGTACATATATGAAATTCTCAAAAACGAAGAAAATGTAAAAACTGGTTTAATATAACCCTTGTCCCATCTTCTGTGAATGACTTCTAACTAGTCTCCCCATGCCTACTGAACTCCTCCACTCCATTTTTCCACACTAGAGGTAGAGTGAAAGCCTCCTTTTTAGACTGAAGGTCCAAATCCACAGTAGAACACTTGCTCCTCAGCATGGAAAAGGCTCTGGGTAGTCTCCAGAATCCCAAAACAACTGACCAAACATAAAAGACCCATGCATTCTAAACACACGCATGATCACTCAGAGGATGCCAACAGCCTCTTGGGAAGGCTGTGGGTGTCGGCAGGATGCTTTCACCCTTCCTTTTGATCTACACTTTGACTCTTATGCATCCTCTTGCCTTATCTTCTGTTCTCAATGATTTCTTACCATGCCTTCTTCCCCACCATTACCTCCTCTCTCCCCTGTCCCCACCCCTCCCTTGTAGTGAACTCACAGGGGCTCACAATACATCACTTACTGTCCTGTGAGCATCTTAATCCAGGAAAGATGCCATCTGAACCTCATTTGATGTCTGTCTCATTTACTCACCAAGCAAGCATTTTTCATCTTACCTATGTGTGTGATAAGCAAATGTCCCTTTAATGTATCTCTTTCTTAAGGATTTCCATGAACGTGGAAAGGTATCTGCTCTTGCTTCCCACCAGATGCAAATCTAATAGCTGGTGTCCTATTAGAGGATCTTAGCAAGTATTCACTGAATAAATAGGCTCTGCTTCTGTGATCAATGATGTTAAGAACTTTATCATACTTGGATGTGTCTGGTCCCTGGTGTATGTAACTACACATACATGTTACACTGAAATCAGATTGTGGAAAATATGGTGGGGAATGATGACCGGTAGGCGTTCATGTACCTACTGAAATAAGTGTTGGGAGATGCAGAGTATAATGACATTTGAAGACACCCAGCATATTCATCAGATAAGGAACCGAGGGGCTTAATTTAGAGCAGCAGCTGCTGCAGGTAAAGGGACTCACTCCCCATCAGGCTGCTCCTAGTGTTTTTAAGGCACCAAGGGACACTTCAAAGTCCTCTGTCATTGTGCTTCCTCTTGCTTTGTGTTTATCCTACCTTACTGTTAGGGAGGGTGGTGTGATAGAGAACCCCCTCCCCCCCTAGGACAGATCTCCAAAGTGTGAAGTTTGAGTGCTGTGAAATGTAAACAAATACAAATGGGGTGATGTCATTTGGAAGGCAGGGGTCAGAAGAAATGTCTGCAGGATCCCAGAATACATAAAAAGGAAGGCACAGTAAGAGCTACAGAAACGAAACAAAAATTACACCAGGTATACAGCTATGCTAACATGGGCAAAAGAAGGAAGTAAGACACACCATGAAATTGTTAAACAAATTTGAAAGTTGCAAATATGTAATGTACCTAGCCCAAAAAAGAAAAAAAATGTAATGAGATACTTAGGAAAATATAAGTTGCAATGCTTGAAATTTTCCATGGACAGAAAAATACATTTTAAGTCAGAAAATAACTTTAAAATGTTTTCTGTGCTAGGGTTGCAGGTTCCCTCAGCTGTAAATTCCACTTTCTCACTTCCTACTACACCCCACTGAGGAAAAAATGCTAGTATTTGAGTCATGCCAGGATCAACTTTAGAGGAAGTGTGGTGACTAAGAAGTCTGAGCTGTCTTATCAAAGAATACTGGAATGTTAAATAAATAATAAATACATCTCTAACAATATGTAAAAATGAAATTCCCCAAGGACTCACAAAATAGCTTGGTGCACACTACCACACAGGGCTTAAAGGTCTGTGCTACTCTGAAGACAGATTGGAAATGCAGAGTACTCAAATTAATGAGAGAAAAAGCCTATACTCAGTGTCACGGAGATGAAGTTCTATACATAGAGAAGCTGCCCTGCATTGGACTTCTTGTTCACTCCAGGTCCAGGTAACCCAGACACCAACTCACTGTAAGATTTTCCATAGTTTGAGAGGAATTGAATGAGAAATAAATGACATCTACATAGACATCAGTCAAGGGAGGGCGCAAGGTGCTAAAGGGCTCTCTAAAGATCCTTGACATGGGATCCAGATGAAGGTAGGGCTTGATGTCCTTGGATGTGTTTACACAAGCTTTGTCTCATAGTGTGTGTGTGTGTGTGTGTGTGTGTGTGTGTGTGTGTGTGTGTGTAAGTTAAAGGAAGACTGCCACTGGAGCTGTCATCCTGAAGGGTCACCCTTCCACTGTTTCTTTTGTTTTCTTTAAGACAGGGTCTCTTACTGGCATGGAATTCATCAAGTGTGCTAAGATGTCCAGCCAGCAGGTCACCAATGATTCTCTATCTCTGCCTCTCCATTGTTGGGATTGCACGCATGTGCCACTGTGCCCAGTAAAGTAGGTTCTTTACTGGTTGTGTTATCACTCTAGCCTTTATCCAATACTTTTGCTGAAAAAGTTCGAAGAGAAAATAGATTCATCTCAGAATCCAATGTGAAGTGATAAACCTATGCATGCATCACAGACCTACAGGATTGCAGGGGAACTTTAGCATAGGGTGCTGAGGTGGGTAATCCACCTACAACCAAAATGAAGGACAAAAGAATGTGTGTTTCTTTTCAGGCCAAGATCTGCCTGACATCTAAGGTATTCTCAGAGTAGGAAGTGGCCACTTGAACAGAAATGATATTCCTGATAGCATGAGTTGTAGCAGGAAGGTATGGAGGCATGACTGTGTGGGTTCCAGCACTATGAAGCTGTGGTCAATAAATCATGGTATCAGTTAGTCACTGGAGCTGGTTCAGCATATGAATATCAATCAGGAGCACAGGCCCAGTGAGTGGACTAAATAGAAAGTAGAGGCATTACATCACTGAGCAGGGAAAATGCAAGGGGCTGTGTGCAACACCATAGTGCCTTTCTTAAGTCATAGTGCAAAGAAAACAAACAAAGTATGGACCTGGATTTGTTCTAAATTCAAAGAGGAAAGTGCTTCTGTAAGTGCATGTGTGAGTGCTCACATGTGTGTGTGTGTGTGTGTGTGTGTGTGTGTGTGTGTGCATGTGTGTGTGCATGTGTGTGTGCATGTGTGTGTGTGTGTATGTGCGTGTGTGTGCGCATGCACGCGTGCACAGCACAGAATGCCTGTGGAAGTCAGGAGGCAATCTGTGGGAGTCCTCTCCTATCATGTGGGTACTTCAGTTTGAGCTCAAGCCACCAAGCATGGAAGTAACCACTATCTAACACATGCATGTTAAGCTAGTAGGCTTGACACACCTTCCCTCAGCACAGAGATAGTTTTATGGATGTGATTTCTAGCTTACACCTTACTCCACCCCCACACCAGGAACACTAGAGTTGTAATTCCCTATTAACCATTCAATGGGAGATTGGTTTCCTCAGGTGAGTTGGAATTTATAGATCTGTAGGCCTCATCCTGTATATGAACAAAATGGCATTGGGTTTTGTTAAACAAGATAGAATATTCCTATCTCAGCATGATGGACTGAATGTCTGTGCCCCTTCCTGACATTAGTGTTAAAATCTTTACCTCCAACTGGTGTTACGATGTTTGACCATTGGGAAATAATCAAGTCACATGATAGCTGTCATGTGAATGAAATCAGTGCCTTTACAAATGACCCCCCCCCCCTGTTGATGACAAACAAGATGAAATGAATAAGCCATCTGCAAACTCAGAGGATCTTTACCTGAATCCAACATTTACGTGAAGGGACTGTGATTTGGGGCTTCTGTGGCTCCAGAATTATAGGAAAGAAACTTCTGTTGTTTATAAGCTCATCCTGTCTCTGGTAGTTTGTTATAGAAGCCCCAGGTAAGACAACAGATAATATTAAAGTCTTTATTATGGTCTGTGGCTGAAAACAGCCATGTGGGTCTAGGTTACTGTTTCTCCAATATCATCTGTGGACCATCTGTGGCAGTTACCTGCATAGCAGGAATGGGAAATTCTTGACTCCTTTCCCAGACAGAAGGAAGCAGAATCCATCCAGGTGGGTCCAGAAGTCTACATTGCTAACCAGACTCCCCTGCTTGTTTTACATATTAAGCTTTGGTAATTTTGTGTATGGCTGAGAACTATTAGCATATCAGGGAGTTGGTGTTTAGATTGTAAACTACTATTGACATATGGATGTGTATTCTGTTCATGAATTCTCTAACTTGAAGATAGAATTATTAACTGCTGTCCTTCTCCGAAGACTACCTCAATCACTGAGTGGATTTCTAGTTGGGCAGGGAACTTACTCTACTGTTGTTGTGTAGAAATCTTTTTAAAATCATCTTTTTTAATAGGGTCAGTGGGGAGAGGTAAAGATCATACAAGGCAGTTTAGGGTGGAGAATGGGAGGAAAGTCTTGAAGAGTCAGTAGCTGTTTGGGTAAAAAAGACTAGTTTTGTGGCATTCTGAATAGTTTCATGTCAACTAGACACAGAGAGTTATCTGAAAGGAGTGAACCTCATTTGAGGAAATGTCTCCGTAACATCCAGCTGTAATTTCTAAATTAATGATTGATAGGAGATGGCTCAGCCAATCGTGGGTGGTCATCCCTGGGCTGTTAGTCCGGGTTCTATAAGAAGGCAGGCTGACAAGCCATGGGGAACAAGCCAATAAGCAGCTCCCCTCCATGGCCCCTGTATCAGCTTCTGCCTCCAGGTTCCTTCCCTGCTTGAGTTCCTGTCCTAACTTCCTTCAGTGATAGACTATGATATGGAAATGTAAGACAAACCCTTTTGTCTTCAAGTTGCCCTGGTCTAGTGTTTCATCACAGCAATGGTACCGCTCACTAAGACAGGAATATAGCTAAGCTATCTTAACCAAGAAGAAGTTAATGAGACTAGCCTGGTTGTTCTCTTCCCCAGAGAAATATATTTTAAGAAATTGTCTAACACAAACCTTAAAATGACTTGCAATTTCATCTTCTTGGGCAAATGTTTCGTGGAATGGAAAAATTAAGTTTGTTCAGAAAGTCAAAGCATTCAGCCCTGTTAACGACAGAGTAGCCAAGACATCAGACTATGGGGCAATGGGGCAATGGGGCTTTAGTTGAGGATCCCTTGTGTTCTGTGAACTCCACAGACCATTCTTGTGTCTTGTGTCACTGTCAGTAGATAGTGACACACAGTGCTATTGCAATGATAAAATCAGACTTGACCCATGCATTCGGAGATGTTTGCCAATAGGGATTGGGCAGAGAGACATGCAGGAGACAGGGCACTTCTGTGCAACTCTTGGCTCTACTATTTCTGTGGCCATGGGATAGAGCAAGCACCTATACTGTGTGTCCAGTTGCCCCATGGGAAATGCTGGAGACCAATTATCTGAATCATGCATGCCATAGTCTATGAATATGGATAGACAATAGCTGAGTATAAATTGCTAAGAGAAATAACTCAGCTAGATTCAGAGTGGGTCTAGTGAATGGAATAATATTTAGTGCTGACTGCTTTCATTAATATATGCACTAATATCAATAAGCTATTAATTCTCAAAAGCCTGGTCTCTACTGCCTGTGTCTAGACTTTTTATCATGCAAGGACAGAGTGGTGAGTAAGAAGAGGGGACCTTACTCCACCAGAAAGACAGGAAGAGACAGAGACACCCAGTTTTGCAGCCAGTTTGGGCAGGCTGCAAAACTTGCCATGACCACAGGAAAGGCTTTCTACTTGCATGCAAAGTAGCTCTTCCTCTGTCAGAGACTACCCGCATGTCAGCAGCAGACTCGGGGAGGAGCAAAAATGGTTTTTTTTCAACTTCCTTCCACTGCAGATGCTTCCTAGTGGCAGCTGATAACTCCCAAGGGTTTGTTGGTCCAAGACTCAGCAGCTAGTTAAGTGCATCATTGTTGGACAGGGTCAAGTATACAGTTGCTTCAGACTGGGAAAACTTAGAGCAGAGCCCTGTATGTTCATGTCTCTAGCGTGTTGTAGCCATTATGTTTTCTCATTGTTTGTGTGGATAGTGGAGTAATAAGCAAGGCATACTGACTTAGTTTCCTTCAGAACATAACCATGAACACACAGATTGGTAGAGACATGGGGAAGAGTGTCTGACCCATGTCTCTACCAACAGATGCATGACCCAGGGAGAGGCTTCAGCATAATCTTGAGGGTTGAGCTTCTTTAAACTGAGAGCCCTTGGGACACCACCATCATTCACAGTTAACACAGATCTTCACAGTTCGGACTTCTTGGAATGAAGTTCATTACTGAATTTTCACTGTGCCCACAGAGCAGACAAGGAGTGTGCTGGCAGAACAGGAGTGACATGCTGTCCCTAGACTTGATTATGCATGCAATCCATTTTGCTAATTCATCACAGTGGTCTTCTCAGGAGCACAGGTGGTACTGTATGATTATTCTGTAGGAGCGCCCTTGGAATCACCCTGGAGGATGGGCACTAACACCTTACAAGCTTTCTGGAGTGAGGAGCCTTCTGTGCATCCAGCTCCTACTCTCCAGCAACTAGCAGTGAGATTCTGTCCAAGTCTGGCTGAGCATGTCACGCCAGGATGATAGGAATTGAATTAGGAAACAGCATGTGTTTGTAGAACAGACTGATAAACAAATAAAGGTCAAACCTGCATGCCCAAACCCCTTTTCTCCAAAGCAACTAAATAGGCTGATGAAGATCCTACCCACCCATCGGAGGTGGACACACAGAGGTCCTGCTTAGAGTGAAGTAACAGCAACGTTGCCAGTGGGCCTCAAGCTGATTCTGTATCACACATCAAAGCTTCAGGTGTTACCCATGATCTACAGATATTTAGTCCCTTTCCCCATATATAATTGAATCAAACACATGACTATCTGCATATCTGTTCTTTCGTCCTGTAATCTCCATGACAATTCTCAGGTGAATGTGTATATTGGTTTTGTGGATTGGGCTGACTAGGTCACAGGATGTCCAGATGTGTCTGTGAGTATCCCTCTGGGTGAGGTTAAGGCTTGGACTGATAGAATGGAAAAAGCAGATAGCATCCTCCACTCAGAGCAGGGAAACTGAGTATGGACTCCTCCCACTTCAGGGTCTGAGTTGAGACACTAACTAGCTTTTGCATGCTGTCTTAGTCACTGTTCTGATGTTATGAAGAGACACCATGACCAAGGCAACTCTTATAAAGGAAAACATTTAAATGAGGGATTGTTTAGAGTTTTAGAGGGTTGGTCTGTGATCATCATGGTGGGAAGCAGGCAGTCAAGGCACTGGAACTTTATGTTATGATCTGCAGGCAGGATGTCTGGGGAGGGGGTGGGTACTGCCTCTGGCATGGGCTTTTGAAACCTAAAAGTCTATCCGCAGTGACAGTGACACACCTCCTCCAACAAGGCCACACCTACTTCAACAATGCCTCTCCTTCTAATCTTTTTAATTCTTCTCAAAAAGTTCCAAGAACTGGGAACCAAGCATTAAAATATAGGAGCCTATGGGGGCCATTCTCATTCAAACTGCCTCTGGAGTAAGGCGAAAACCCATCTCTTAGATATCAAGCAGCTCTCACCTTTGAACTGTCACCTCTCCTGGGTCTCCAGATTATCAGGGCACAAGCCAATTCCAGGGGGAGAGAAGAGAGGGGAAGAGAGAGGAGAAAGGAGAGAAGAGAGAGGAGAGAGAGTGTGTATGTGCATCACTCTATCCACCTGTATAGTAGATGGCTCTTCCATCTGTCCATCTACCCATCTTCTTACCTATCTATCTCTCCCTCTGTCTTCTATTGATTCTGCTTTTCTTGAGAAGCCTGGCTAATGCAATGGGTATTAATATTCCAATTTCAAAGCCCCAGAGAGGCTTTATGGACTTAGTTAGGAGTGACAGTTGTCAATTCAATGCTTTTCCATTTTCCAGCCTCTACCCAGGCCCCCAAAACCATAGCATTTCTGCCATATGGTAGCATCTCCACATAGCCCTCTGTGGATCACTCACCTCTTAGCTCTTTGGTGATCAAAGTAAAGATCAAGTACCAATGCCAAGTCCCCTGAAGCCAATGTCTACAAAGAGACAGGTCGCCTCTTCCCAGATCTTTCCTTTAGAAACACATGTGTTCCTGGTCAGTAATGTTTGATTTGCCTCTTCTACATCTGCATTGTCCAGTCCTCACTGTAAGTCCTCAATTGCCTCTGAAAATGACAGGAAGGCTCCTGTCTTCCTGCAGAGGAGTTCCAGGCCTGACTAGGTAGATGCATACTAACCTCATGGTTGACAACATAATTCACTATCCAAAGCAAGACTCTGGCGCTCAACAGACACTAGCATTATGATCAGGTGTGCAAGGCCATTCTCCCAGAACACTAGAGATGTGATCATACCTTCGTACTTACATCCATCCATCTCACTCAGAGTTGTCTTGCTTTGGCTGGAAGCTGCCAGAGCAGAGGATTATCATGTTTCCATAATTGTTCTTGTTTTCTTTTTTTCTACCTCAAAACCAGTGTGCCAAGTTTTTTGTTATCAGGCTAAAGATATAAAGAGTTGTTATACATTCAGTAAAGGTTCATATTTATGAGAACATAAATACACCCCTGGCTCTTCGGATTTCCCTCCTTCAGGTTCAAGAACATTGCTGTCAAATAGTAGTAGTCAGGAGGGGAGTGTATAAAATGATTAATCTATGACTGCCATGAGATGTAGCCTTGACCCTGACAACAGGGCTCTTCTAAAGACTTTAGGAACCCTTTGTCCCAGGAAGGGTTGGAACAATTGACATGGAAGCCACTGTCACAAGAATTTTGTCACTCTTGTTGAAATTTCTAACGTTGAGTAGTCTGATATTTTTTGTTAGAGCAGGCAGATAACACGATGGCATGAGAAGGAACAGGAAAAGCAAGATGTATAAAAGGCCCCCAGACAAGAAAAGAATACAAGAAAAATCCTTTAAGAACACATGCAGTATTGATAATAAGGACAATACTAGACTGCAGGTCTGTGTATCTCATGTGTTGTGTGAGCTGTAAACATGGGGCTTCTTCCTGGCCAAGATTCACTATGTACAGTAACTAAGGTCACATTTCATAATGACACATAAGCTATTATGAGTAGCCATATGGACTATTTAATTGAGAGAGAGAGAGAGAGAGAAAGAGAGAGAGAGAGAGAGAGAGAGAGAGAGAGAGAGAGAGAGAGAGAGAGAGAGAGATGTGTGTGTGTGTGTGTGTGTGTGTGTGATCATGCACATGCCACAGCTGATGAGTGAATGTCAGAAGACAACTTGTGAGAGTCAGTTCTTTCCATACATCCTATTAGTACCTGGGATTAAACTCAGATTGTCAGCCTCAGCAGCTGACCCACGACACTGGCCTATGAGCAGCCACTTTTTACAGAGGAAAAATATGAGGGCTATACATTGGGGTGACTGTAGAGCCCACTATTAAATTCTTGATTTCTATGGACCAACATTTATTACTTCTTTGAGGATTTTAGAGAATGTGTTTTCACTATATTTCACCTAACTCCTTCCAGATCCACTCCTATTCCTTAACCCAAACTTTTACTTTGTGATCTTAAAAAAAATATGCTTTTATTTTCATTTGTTCCACCCTTTTACTCCTGTGTGTGAGGCTCTCACTGGAGCCAAGTCAACTTACCAGGAGCCATGCCTTCAAAGAAAACTGACTCTTTTTCTCCCAGAGGCCATAGACTGTTCGTGTCTTCTCTGTTAGGGGTGGGGGCTGGTGAACCTCTTCCCACTCTGTGTTAGAGTGTTGGCTGGCTTGATCTTGTACGGATCTGAAGAAACTAACTGGCTCCTATGAGTTTGTGAGTGCATGGGGTACCAGCATTCCTATTAAGCACATCAAATCTCCACCTCTGGCTAAAAGCCACCTCCCAGGCAATTCTAATCCAGTTTTCTGTTCTTATCCAGCCCCCTTGCCTGCCTCTAGGCAACTGTGAACATCCCATTCATGGATCGAGGCTTTGGAATAAGCTGAAATATCTCAATTTCTTCTGGCATATGCCAGGTCTTCCTACTTAAAGGGCATAAAGCCAAGTCCCTCTCTCATTGAGCTGAGATGCCCTACAGAGGACAAAGTACACAAGTGGGAATGCTGTCACAACCTCACAGTAGTAGCGACAGGAGGGTGGAGGGAGCAGCCTGACCACAGGGAGGAGTTAAGAATGTTTTAGTGACTCTCATCACAGAGCAGGACTTCTACATCTTGACTGCACAGCTGTTAGCACGATGATTTACATGTGTCAACACTAAACAAATTATTCACTTAAAAATCAATTAATATTATGGCATGTCAATTATGCTTTACTTGGAGAATACTTAAAACCCCTCATCTTTGGTTCCTAATACCCTCTGAGGATCTAAAAGCATATGTCTGTTTCCCTCAAGGCTACTGTTTGAGGCAGAGGTCACTGCCAAATCAGATAACCCTCATAGGTTTAATAAACTTTGTTGATTAAGAAGCAGGCAAAGTGCAGCTGACAATGTGATCAGTTCCCAAGGATGGAAAACATTGAGGCCATTGATGTTTGCAACTATTTCTGCCTTCGCTGTGTAAATCAGCAGCCCAAGGGCACCTCTATACAGAGGCTGTGGCTTAGGAGACCCAAGGGATGCGTCTTGTCCCTGGATATGGCAAAGATACCTGCGTGGGGGATAAACTATTGACTCTGTCTTCTTCTGTCTCCCCAGGATCAAACTGGTACCTAAGTTTGATACCCAAGTTCAATATGAAAGCCTAGGGAGCAGGGAATGGACCAGGAGGCAGCAGAGTAATCTAAGAAACAACTGAAGGTGTCCAGCAAGGCCATCTACTCACTGCTTTTGGTTTTTGGCAACAATAATTTTCCATCTGTCTGCTTTGCTTTAATTCTCCCTTTGACAAGCCAGGGAAATGGGTTGTAGCTTCTGAGGTCCTCAAAACAGATCCATGAACAAGCTCTTAGCTAGGGTCCCTGATCCCTTCCTCTGTTCTTTGGGAGAGAGTCTTCCTGGAAGATGAGGAGTAAGTGGGTGTGTGAGTGAGTACATGATTGAATAAGTAAGTGTGCAAGTGAGTGTGTAAGTGGGTGAGTAAGTGATTGAGTGAATGGGTGGGTAGGTGAGCAAATAAATGATTGAGTAAATGAGTGAATAGGTAAAGAGTAAGTGAATGAGTGAGTGTGTGACAGTCACTTTTTAAAAAGACAAAAGCAAAAACCAAATAAATGATTGATAGATGATAGATAGATAGATAGATAGATAGATAGATAGATAGATAGATATAGACAGACAGACAGTCAGACAGACAGATAGATGAAAAAAGGAGGAAATGGCACTTAGGACCCAGCCACTGACAACACTATTGGTGTTACATAACAGCCAGAAAGTGGCCACAGCATCTCTCACCAGCTCCCACTGTGACTTAAACCCCACTGTTTCTCCTCTGTTGCTGTGGTTGCCTTCTGCTCAGTTGCTCAGCGTCTGTTGCCCGCCTCTATCTATACCATCCTCCACATGGCAGTTAGAGGAATCATTCTGGAAAGCCACTCATGTCACTTCTGTCCCCAGAGCTTCACCTTTCCATTGCTCTGAGAAACAGAAATATATCTGTATGATGGTGGCACCTTAGGACCCTCCCTGCCCATCACAGGTGAGTTCTCCTCCTTCACCATAGGCCTACACCCTCCTCTTTGCTACCCTTTCTCCACCGTCTGGGATATTTCAGGAATACTCCTGACTTCTTTTGCTACTTGCTCCAACATCAAGGCCAATATGGTCTTACCCACCTCTTCCAGGTGTTTCTCATGTCACAGGAGCCAGTGTCCTGGAGGGTTATTTGTTAAATTAAATGAAACCATGATCCCTCTCAACAGGAAGATACTTAGGCATATTACACAGGCTCCTGTGAGTTTCAGGGACCCTCAGAAACCAGCTCAGGTGTGATGCTCAAAGTTGACAACTTGATAGTGCTTAGAGCAATTCTTAGGCCTGTGAGGGAGTTCCTAGATGTGTTAATTGGAGTGAGAAGACCCGCCCTAAAGGTGAGCAGGGCCATTCCATGGGTTGAGATCAAAGACTGAATAAAAAGGAGAAGACCAACTGAACATGAGTATGAAGTGAGCACCAACATGTATTCTCTGTCTGTTCCTGGCTGCTTACGTAGTGACCTGCTGCCTCAGGCTCCTGACATCATACTTTGTCCAACACAACAGGCTGCACCTTTAAACTGTGAGCCTAAACCAACCCTTCTTCCTTACACTGGGGCTCATGGCAGGTATTTCATAACCAGTGTTTCATAAATTCGTGTAGTTAACACTTTGTTTAAAAAAATCATAAAGACATCTATACTACTCTCTCTCTCTCTCTCTCTCTCTCTCTCTCTCTCTCTCTCTCTCTCTCTCTCTCACATCTCTGTGTGTGCATCTCTCAACTTAGAATAAAAGTGAACATGAGTGGGAAAAATCTGATGCACCTTACAGAAACTCTGTCCAAGGACCCATTGAGAAATGCATGATTCAATAGCAACCTCCTGACCGGGTCATGTTTCTCAGCATAAACCCATCTCTGTTCCAAAGAAACTTTCTTTAGAGTGTGTCTCAGGCTGAGTGAATACTGAAAGCCACGGGGAAAGCTATTACCTGAGGCTAATAGAGTTTGCGGAGAAGCAGGCACTGCCGCTAATACCTTCACTCTGGCCTCTGAGATAAGAGCCCTTTCTGGGGAGAGCTTTGTTAGAAGTGAAATTTCTCATCCTTGTTAGAAGTGAAATTTCTCATCCCTGCCGCAGATAAGCTGTCCCTGGCTGCTGAAAGCAATCCCGAACTTCTCCTTAACAAGTTATGAATGGAGTACTGCATGTTACAGACTCTGGGGAGTGAGCGTGTCACCTCTTTCCTGGCTCTGGGTTTCCTCTTTCTGAATCCTCCCTGGATCCTGGAACTGAAGCAGCGAGGACTCCTCCATTCCCCCCCTGTGGCACACTGAACTGGGTATTTCTCACACAGATGCTTCGTGGATGCCTATCAAAACCGGGGTCCTCTCCTTGTACTCACACAGGAGGAGCCACGAGTCTTCACAATGCTTCAGACTGGAGATGTATGAGCTATGGAGGACACCTGGGCAGGAAATAGCAGTTATGATTGACAGCATGAAACCAGTGCGGAGGTGTACACAGTTTACCTGATCACAAAACCTAAACCATGTGCTTCTTTCTCCACGCTGTCCGAGAATTGCTCAGCGTGGCAAACCCATCTAAACAAGACTCTGTCCTTTCTCTTTGTTCCTGCAAATCATTCTATCCTGTCCTGTGCTCAAGGACCCTCAACCCATCTCTACCCCAATCATCAGAGGTATCTATGCCACACTTAACAGGTGAAGGTCTACCCTGATTCCCAGGGTGGACTCATGGGCAGAGAGCACAACCAGGTACACTGCAGTAGTTACCGCCATCTTTCTCAGCAGTGAGCCTTAATAAGCCAGCGTCAGTACAACCTCGGCAGTCATGCTGTATTTTGCTTTATTGTTATCAACCTTAGCATCAGATGGAGGCTTTCAAGGTCAGAGACTACTTTCATCTTTTTACCCACTGAGCCCACCTACTAAGACCAGCAGCATATCTAATAAATATTTGCTCTTAAGATGAGCATGTACTCTATGAAGGGGATTGATGGTGATGAGAAGACAAATCTAAAAACCTGACTTCCTTCTCTAAGCAGTTGTTACTTTGTAGGTGATTATTTACAATCATTGAGAGTTTCAGGCAGCGACTCTAACAGTGTAGTACTGTCGTTGGCACGGAACCTCCCGGGTCTAGGATGGAGTGGCTCCCCCAGCTCTGCTCCCCTTTGTCTCACACACTCCTCTGCCTGCACTGTGCTGATGCTGAATGCTGCAGGGTCTAAATAGGAAACAAAGCATCCATGTCAACAACCACCCAGACCTGCCTCAGCTGCTGGCTTCTACTTTCCTGTCTGTCCACTCTAGATGGGGCCAAGCAATCTTCCTACAGGAAGAAAGTGCATCCTGGAGATGACTCAGAAGGAATTGGCATGTTCACACAAGAGAAACTTGGTACATTTGGGGATCTGCAAATAGTCTAATGTGGCCAGACAGAGGATTATATAATAAAGGTCAAAGATAGGTCAGGGAAGTCTTTTTTTAAATATTGCACAAAATATTTTTTATTAATTTACTTTTTACATTCCAATACCAGTTTCCCTTCCCTCCTCTCCTCCCATTCCCTTCACCCCCCCCCTCCTTTCATCTGCTCCATAGAGAGGGTAAGATCTCCCCTAGGAAGTCTACTAAGTCTGTCCTATCATCTCGTTGAGGCAGAACCAAGGCACCTCTCCAACCCCACCCCCCTGTGTCTAGTTTGGGCAAGGCATCTCTCCATATAGAATGGGCTCCACTAAGTCAGTTTGTGCATTAGTGTTAGATCTTGGACCCACTGCCAGTGGCCTCATTCATTATCCCATTCACAGCATTGTAACCTATATTAAGGGAGTCTAGTTTGGTCTTATTTAAGTTCCTCATTTGTCAGACCTGAGTCAGTGATTTCTCACTAGCTTGGGTCAGCTGATTCTGTGGGTTTCCCCATCATGATCTTGATTCCTTTGTTCATATTATCATTCCTCCCTCACTTCGATTATACTCAAGGAACTTGGTACATTGGTCAGTTGTGGATTTCTGCAACTGCTTTCATCTCTTACTGGAAGAGGGTTCCAGCTTCTCTGGGGTTGTGGATTATAGGCTGGGTATCTTTTGCTTTATGGATGTTTTTTTGGTTTTTTTGTTGTTTGTTTTTTGTTTTCTAGTACTGTTCATTTGCCTGTGAACTTTAGAATGTCATTGTTTCTTACAGTTGGGTTGTACTCCATTAAGTAAATATACCACATTTTCTTTATCCATCTTTCAGTTAATGGGCATCTAGGCTGTTTCTAAGATCTGGCTATTACAAATAATGCTGCTGTAAGCATAGCTGAGCAAATGTCCTTGTGGTATGAATGTGCCTCCTCTGAGTATATGCCCAACACTGGTATTGCAGGGGCTTGAGGTAGATTGATCCCTAATTTTCTGAGAGGTCGGGGAAAGCTTAAGAGCAAAAGACATATTATGAAGAGCTCAGTGACATGCATTAAGGGATCCCTTGGTATGTACAGCCTCCCTTTCCCTGGCTCCTAATGATCTTATTTCCATGTCCCATGTTACCAACCTAGGTTCCCACCCTAAATATTTCTTCCCCTTCCAAACTCTGGTAAAGTTTCATCAGCAGGACTGGTGTCATCAAGGCTTCTACTTTGCTCCTAGCCTACCAAAAATTCATCAATAGTCAATGACACGTGCCAAGTGCCCCTTGATAGATGAGATTTAATTATACCAGCCACACCATAGAAAGCAGGGTGACTAAGTGTTGTGCAATTTGAATATTTGTGATTATTGTTGTGATTTTAGAAAGGTGTCTGGAGAGAGAAAGATGCCATGCAACAGAGTTCAAGTGGAGGGGTTTCTGTTAAGGGAAAAGGACCATATAAAGGGAAAAGGAGAGGGGAGAGACCAGCCTCAGGGACAGGAGCAGAGGGAGAGAGAAGAAAGAGGCAGAGACAGACAAACAGACAGGCAGACAAACAGACACAGAAAGAAATAGACAAAGAGAGGGAGAGGAAGAAAAAGAGAAGGGGATAGTGGCAGGTGGGCAGGGCCCTTTGAAAAGGAAACATAGTGAATATGGACATGTGGTGCTCTTAGCAGCCCAGGGCATATCCCGTGAGGACCCCAAGGACAGGGCAGTTCATATGCTTGAATACTAACAACTATTCCTTCCATAAAAGTACCCCAGCTTATATGGAAAGAAGGCAGCCTCACACCCAGCGTGGGGTGGGGAGTTGTTAAGGAGGGATGTAGACAGAGGAGAAGTGGGGTGGGGGAGGGGCACAGAGGGTATGTGGAGTAGGGGAGAGAGGTGAAGAAGAGTTGGCCAGTAGAAAAGGGGCATGAAGGAGAAAAATAGAAAAGGTAGTTGAGGTGGGGTGGAGGAGAGGGACAAGAGGTGGAGAAGGTGGGTAGAAAGTGGCAGGCACAATTTTCTTCTGAAATTCAACAATAAAATTTTGTCATAAAAACTGCAAAAGCATAAAAGCATCAGGGAGTTTTGTTTTGTTGTTGTTGTTTAAGTCAAAGAGATTACTTGAGATACAATATTTAAAAAAAACATAGATGTTATTAAGGAGATACACAGATTACTAAAGTCCATGTTTAAATATTTAAATACTGGCTCCTTTCCAGATTGGGGAAATAGTTTGTCCAGGAAACTGCTTGCCTTGTGGTCATGAAGACCTGAGTTTAATCCCACATTCAAAAAAGAAGCAAAACAGCCAAGCTGAGAGCACAACTACCTTTAGTCCCAGCACTCAGGAGGCTGATGCAGGGAGATCTCTGAGTTCGAGGCTAGGCTGGTCTACAGAGTGGATTCCAGGATAGCCAAACATACACAGAGAATACCTGTCTTGAACCCACCCCTCCCCAGAAAAAAACCACAAAAACCCAAAGCAAAACAAAAAGCTACATTTGGTGCCACATACTTATCCTTGTGCTGTGTAGGCAGAGACATGGAGATCACCGGGATAATGGTTCAGCTAGCATAGTTCCAAGCCGCTGACAAAATTTAGGAAATGGATGGCAAGCTAAGGAATAACACCCATATTGATAATGGACCTTATGTACACATGTATGTACACACATGCCCCTGCATACCCACATGTGCTTGCCTACACACATCTGAATCTCACATGCACAGTATTGAAAATTTCCATTCAAATTTTTTTGTATGTCTCAGTGGGCATATATATCCTGGTGCTATCTAACATTGTGTCTGTTTCGTACTGTTAGTTCGAGCTATCCATTTTATAGACATATTGTTTCACTGAGACAACCTCCGATATTTATATGTTTCATGTTTCATCTTCTCATTTACTAATGGTACTTTTGTCTTAGTAAGTGTGCCTTTTGTCCCCCTCTTTATAAATTTGGTATTGTTTTCTTAGCTATTTGAGTTAAATGTTTTATTAATTATCATTATATATTAATAATAAAAACAAGATCATAACTCAAGCTTGTAAACTACACACAACTCCCAAGTGTTCCTGCATAATGTCCTCAGTGTTGCTTCTACACAGTGAAAGATGATTTGAAACTCTCTTTCATCTGGGAATTACATAAGGATCATTTCCATGTTTTACAATCTCTAATGATGAGGATAACACTTTGCCCTTTTGTCATTGCTATTATACTTTACACGTGCCTGAATTTTTCTGTCTGTCTTCTAGCTGACAAGTACATTGTTTTAATTTTCAAGTATAATTTCTAAGAGATTTCTCTGTGGGCGTTTTTTATATCTGCTGTTCTATCTATAGTTCCCTGTGTTGGCTTTCTGTGGTTATACACGAAGTCACCACAGATTTAGCAACTTAAAGCCAGAGCTGTCAATCAGCTCACAGTGTGTCAGAGGTCTGGGACACAATTCATCCAAGTCCTCTGCCTGGTCCCTCACCAGTCTGTATCTGGGTGCTCTCTGTGCTTGCCAACTCTACAAGATGTTAAAAGAATCAGTCACCATAGTGACTTGTATGTTGTTAAGGCAGCAGAGAAACTCTAGGAATTACCCCATCCTCTTTTACAATCTTCAGTTAATTAAAAAACACATCTGATTTGAGAACTTGAACCATTACATCTTCCTTTGCTATACATGTAATCTAATTTCAGGAATGGCATGCCATCCTACATCCTACATCCTATTCACAAACCCATTGACTTTCCCATTTCTATCACAACAGATCTTTGGTCTTTTCACTTACGTATGCTTTGAAGTGCACTTACAGACCCTTCTAGACTTATAGATTTCATACATCTTCCTAAACACTGATTAGGAAACCAAAGATTGCCTTCTCCCAGCCTAGGCTGACACACTCATGTCCTTGAAGCCTTCGAGGTCACCTCCAGGCTTTGTCTTCCTGATGCTGCACAACATGGAGAAGAGTGATACAGGCTTCATATTACTATTTCCTGAGCTCCATGACCACTGACTGATGGGAGATGTTATTCTGTATATATGTTTCTCTTACTGGTTAATAAAACACTGTGGCCAATGAGATAGCAAGATAGGCGGGGCTAGGAGACAAGGAGGAAAGAGGAAGTGGGAAAGAGGAGTCAAGATGTAGACATGGAGGAAGGAAGACGCCTGCCGCAGCTCCCTGATAAGACGACCACGTGGAAATACTTAGATAAGTAGAAACGGGTTAATCATGAAGACAGAGCTAGCCCATAAACAATAATGGTAACTGGCCAACAGGATTGTATCAAATACAGAGTCTCAGTGTGTTATTTGGGGCTGGTGTGGCTGAGGGCCCAGACTGGTGGGCTGGTGGGCTGGCGGAAGCATACATGCTACAGATTGGCGCCAAACCTGCCATAACATAATGGTGTCAGACTGGCGGCAGACGGGATGGAGCCTGCAGGAATAACCTGCCATGGTGGCAGAACCGGTGGCAGCTGGCAGGAAGGAACAACCTGCCGTAAGAACTGACATCTGCCCAAATATCCTTGCAGTGCTGCCATGGCTCCACACTTTGGTCCTGTGTGAACAAGAGGTCCTCTTTGGTATATATGGTCACATCAGCAGTTTGCCATTTACTGTGTGTGTGCAGAGAGCTTGTATTCATGTCCTAAAGCCACATACAACACAAAAACTAAAACAACAAAATTGGAGAACAGGGCCAACTTCCAGGTACTCATTCCTCAGAGGAGTCTCTTTAGTTCTAGTTTGTAATCCACTGGTGCCCAATGTTACGTTTATAGGTGCAAAAGTGATATGGTACCCATGGAAATGAACTGACTATCCGAACAGCTCCATGAGGCTAATCTCTTTGCACTGATGCTGAGGAGCTGCTGTTAGTAGTTAAGCCCAGATCAGTCCCTAGCCATGTAAATTGTGTTCCTACAGGAGGGCAGGAATATAAGTAGAAAATCTTAAACAATTTAATCATTTTGAACACAAAATAAATTCAAAACCAACTTTTGATTTCTTTTCCCAGTAATGGCAGGTTTGATCATTCAGATTTAACTACTCAAAATAAAACACATATGAATATATGGAAAAGCTTAAAACAATGGGTTCTTCTTCGTGTTTAAAAAAAAGCATATTGAAGGAAACTTACAAGGAAACTTACACAGGAAACTTACAAGACATTTTAAAATTAATAAAGATTATGAATAAGGAGAAACGGGGAGTTATGATCAAGGTTGAGAGTCATTTCCCTTTGGAAGCTTGGTCAAAATTGAGAGATGTTGCTAAAAGGGTCATGCATAGGACTGTGTCACTGACCAGCTCTTAGGAACAGTGGAATCAGATTGGGTGACGGAGGGGCAGTGCCCCTTGTCAGCTCAGAAGAGTGATGGATCCAGGATGACATCAAGACCAGATATGAACAAGATACTCTTCGTATCTTGGCAGAACTGTAGTGAGTAGTCCCTAAAGTGAGGAAGGACACATGCATCCTCTGTGTAGGGAAAGAAGGGTCCATTAGCCTAAAATAATCTTTTCAAACAATATCCCAAATCAACAGAAAAGGACAGACCAAGTACAGGATGCCAAAGCATGCAGATATTAGAGCAATCAGACACATATTTCAAAATGATTAGAATCATCATGTCTGAAATGATTAGAAAGCAAACACAAACACACATACACACAAACACACACACAACAACAACTAAGGGTGCTGGGAAGAAACTAAAGCACCATGACAGTGATGTGGCCAATTTGTAATAAAAGAAACAAATAGAAAATATTCAAATTAAAAATATTATCACCAAAATTACAAACTCAATGAGTATGATTAACAGTTGATTAGTCAACAGAAGAGTGAATTAGTCAACATAGAAAAGAAAAAACAAATTGAGCAAAAATAAAATTTGGATGAGCACAGGATGCAGGAATTCCCCAGAGACAAAAGAGAGCATATGACCAAAATCAGTATTTGGAAACATAATTGAAGATAATTAAAAAGAAAAAACACTGACAAAAGACATTAAGCAAGCTTGAAGGATCTCTGAGAACTCAAGCAGAGGACATAAAATAGCATAAAGATTATGTCCACTGGTGGTCTAACCCACAGCAAAGCCATAGAGAAGAAAGCCAAGGAGAAATGAGAAGATGACTTAGAAAACTGACTGCTCAAGAAACAAGAGGCAATGGGCTGACAGCCTTAAATACTAAAAAATAAAAATACAAAATACAAAATGACTCCCAACCTGGAGTTCCCTATTGTGCAAAGCTACTCTTCCACAATTAAGGGAAAATGAAGAAACAGCTAGGGAAGCTACATTTATCACAGCAACTGTGGACCAACACAAACACTGAAATTGCTTTCCACACAAGAAAAATCATACTGAATGTAAGGCTAATGTTTCAGAGAGGCACAAAAAAAAAAAAAAAAAAAAAAAAGACACAGAGATCAGAACTGTATAGATAAGTCTCTCTGTATAGATGAAAATGTCAAAACAAATAAAGGAACATATTTTTGAAAGAGATGGAAATGGACAACACCTTGGTTTGTTTTATGTAAACTACCAGAACCTGACTTCTAAAACAAAGATAGAACAAGGAAAAAATAGGTCAGTGTGCTATTTAATATTGTTTTTATAATCCTAAATAATCACCTGAAGAGTCAGGTAATATTTAAAATGTTACTATGATGCTGCCAAGTCCTCTTTATTCAAAGTGCAAGGTTGCTTTAATACAGAAAATACATAGTGATGGTTCATCATGAACTAGTCTAGAAGCAAAAGGACCCCCTTCAGAAATAGGAAAAATGACAGAATACGACATCGGGGAGAAGTGGAGAGAGTAAGCAATTAATGATATTCTTATTCAGTAATTGCTGTTGTTTGGCCTGAGGGAAATTCTAATCAACTTTTTAAATGCAACGTTGTATTAAATTAAAAGGGAAGAAAACTGTTGCTCTATTATCTAAAAACAAAACACCAGTTCAGAGGCAGTATCACAACTTATTTAAGAATTCCAGGAGTCTACAGATGAAATGTTTAAATTAATAAACAAGTTTGACAGAAATACTGGCATTTGAGAATTCCTAGCTACATACCTACTTATCTCAATGTCTTACCAAAGGTTTCAAAGGTCTACCATGATCCCAAGTGGGTTCTGGGTGGTCTTTATCATCTATGGCAAGAAGCTAAGACTTCTGGCTTAGTTTTCTTGACAGAATGGGTGGGGCAATGACTGGGAAGTCCAACTTCTGGAAAGGGAAAGAGTGGAAGATGTTTTTACTGGCTACTCCACATTTTTGTTTTTGTTGTTGTTATTGTTTGTTTTTCTTTTCTTTTCTTTTCTTTCTTTCTTTTTTTTTTTTCAGGACTAAGACCCTCTGTTTCAATTAGGTTTTTGTCAACCTAATGCAAGCTAGATCATCTAGGAAGAGGGGATCTCAATTGAGAAAGTGTCTACACCCTAATGAATATTAATTAGACATGCAATTAGGTTCTCTCTGATGGGTCAAATCTAACCTAACTCAAAAGTCTGATGGCTCTGTGAACCTGAGCCAACTTTGCACCAAAGCACATCTCTGTCCATTTTTAGCTTCAGGTTGCCTTCCATTCAACTAGCCTCATGTTGGCTTACCCATTAGTTAACAGACTGCTTTGAACAGAACCTCTGATACAGCTTATTCTATGTTTACTTGATAATAATGGCCAACACTCTGAAAATTGCACATCATCTTCCTTTGCTCAGGCCAAATAGAACATTGCAGTTGCCCTCACCACCTTCACGCTTTAGAAGTAGCTCTTCCACTGAGACAAGTAGCCTTCATGGGTCCATCTCTGTTCCTAGTGGCCTTCCACATATGGGGTAGAGGCATGTGGGGTTGGGACTCTGATTAGTTCTTCATTTCCTCTGAATATTTGCAGGCCATCCTATAGCATGAACAAAGGACTCTAATCTTCCTTCTGGGGCTCTCTCTCTATATCTACACCCTAATAACTACCTTTCTACTTGACAGGTGGATGGCATTCCTATCTCTCTGCTTGTTGAATATCACACATTCCTGGGTGACTTTAGTATCCCAGAGGGACACTTGTATTGCATTCAAGGCAAATAAGCTCCACATTCACTCAGTAATGAAGTTGTCAGTCATCTGTTAGATGATGGCCTTTGGCTCCCTCCCTCTCACACAGTCTATAGCTAGTAGGTTCTTAATAGACAAACTGAGACACAATCAGGGCAAATAAACCACACTGTAATGAGCTTCTCATAGCAGCACAAATTCTTGATTTAACCTGACCTTGATGCAGCTTGAAATCCAAACTCTAAGCCACAATTGGTGTCTGCAGCAAAAACAGCCCAATGCCTGCAGAGAGTTCATCACCTAAGGGAATTTTTCTTACATTGGCAGGTTTAGGTGCATGTCTGTACATACATGTATCTCAACCTTGTTAACCTGGGGGTTGGGGTGGGAGAAAGATGAGTTCTGTGCATGCAGTTCAGTCTATTTCTTCAAACATGCCGAATGATAATTAGCTTTGATTTTTACATAATGATAGCGGAGGGCAAGGCACAACAGGAAGGGGGCTGCGAGCTTTCCACTTAGCAATTAATTCTATTATTAAATGCTAAGAAAAAAATAAGTGCCTGCCAGCTGTAGCTTTATTGTGTTTTCCCAGAAATAATAATGAGAAGGCACTGAAAGTATATGATTTCTGTTTCTTTTTCTCCCCCATCCTGGAGAAGAAGACAGTCCATGGCTAGCTGCTCCTTCTGAGTGAAAATGGAAGGGCTCCTGCCCCTTGGATGGGAGATAGAAAGAACAGGGCTTGGGGTGCAGCTTAGTTGGTGGAATGACTGCTATAAGCATGAAGCCTGGGTTTGATCCCCAGTACCACAGAAATAGGGCATGATCCATGTCTGTAATCACAGAAGTGAAGGGACCTCAAAGAGAAGTTCAAGGTCATCTTAAGCTACTGTGAGTTTTGGGGACTGCCTGGACTACATGAGATTCTATCTCAAAAGAAATGAAGTAAGAAAAAGAGAAGGGAGAGGAAGGAAGGAAGTTAGGAAGGAAAGAATAAAGTTAGGAAGGAAGGGAGGAAGTTAAGGAAGGAAGGGAGGGAGAGTGGGAGGGAGGGAGGGAGGGAGGAAGGAAGATAAATGTTTTTAAATATAATTTTGGGAGAGCCTTTTGGTTGGTTTCATACATATATACAATATGTTAAGATGGTATTCATTTTTAAAAACTGTAACATATACCATGGTCCAGAGTCTATCCTAAGGAACATGAAGATTTAAATCTAGGATGCTTAATTTAATGATATCCTCCACAGACATATTGCTTGACTGAATTTAAACAATATAAAAAAACATTAGAGGGGGAATGCAAATTGCACGTTGGGAAGAGAGAAAATGGTAGCTGGATATTACCAGTGTCTGAGTGGAGTAGATATGCCAATCATCAGTCAGATGATAGACATTGATTGTCTTCCTCTAGTACCTCCCCTGGTAAGTAGCAGGTTTCCTTGAATAGTTAGTGAACTGACCCAAACTTTGAAACTGACACCAACACATGATGAAGGATGCTCATGGCCTATTCCATAGGGCATCAAGCTGTGTCCTTCCCCAGTTCAGAAGTGAGTATCAGTGTGGTCAATATGTGTGTCCCAAGTCACATATGGCCACTCATCATCAGTAAGGCAATTAAAAGAACCAAATTTAAAAATCAAAAACCAGAAAAGGGTTTATTCAATGTGGCTACATGGAGAAGAGGGACAAAGAGATACAGCAACACCCCCACCCCAAGTCTACTTTCAGGGTCCTGAACTGAGATCCAAGTTTAAATAGAACACCAAAGATATACACATCCAAGCTGTCCACTGACCCATCACGGTCTGCCCTTCAGTCTCATTCTATAAGGGTTAGGAATGTGTGAAATCTCTTTCTGGGACACAAGTTCCCCCTGTGGCTGGCACTTTTTCCTTCTCCCAGCATGGGGTTCCTGGGGGGAAATTTCCATTTCTTTGGGCTCCATTGTTTGAACAGTCTGATAGATATCAACATACTAACTGGGGTTGGGTTTAGATCCTGGTTCAAACCTTAAATCTCATACCCATCAGCTGTGGTTACACATTCAACCTCAGTACTCCTATCTGGAAAAGGGGTACAGTAATGGCACTCTAGTGATAATATTAGGGAAACTAAATATTGTATGGAAATGTGAATATGAAAGTTTCTGTTCTATTAGGCCCCTCTGCCCTTCAGCCCCAAATAAGCACACAGATGCTATAATAATTTATAAAATTGTTGGTTGATGCTAGGGCTTCTTACTGGCTAGTTCTCTGTTTATTATCCCACAACAACTAATCAATATATTTCTACATGGCCTTATCTTACCAGAGAATGCCTGGAGTGTCCTATCTTCCCGGTCGGCAACATGGAGTCTTCTGATGGCCCCCTCTCTGCCTACTTCTCCCAGCCATCTCCTGGTCTGGTAGCCCCACCTATGTTTTCTGCATGGCTATTAGCCAAATAGTGTCTTATTCTTCAACCAATAAGAGAAACATACATACAGAAGGACTTCCCCCATCAGAAAGACTTCTTTCTCACTCTACATTTCCAAGTTGTTTATTTATCTTTGGGGTCTCATGTTGCCATCATGCTTTTGAAACAATGTTTGTGATGAACAAGGCTGAACTTTATGCTGCTTCTTGGAGTCTGGATCCATGGATGACACCCAAAAGCCATCACTGGGGAGCAGCTTGGGCAGGCACACAAATATCCAAGTATGTCTTTTTCTAGTTGGTTGGACTCAATGCCAATCAAGACAGCTTATGCATGGATATAGAATATCATTTCTCAGGAGTAGAGAGGTTGCCCTGTGAACAATGTCTTCCAGATGGAAGTCTGGCCCTTCAGTTTGGATGGTGGCTACCTCTGGATAAATGTCACTCATGATGACACTTAGGACAAAAACTGCAGCCGAGGACTATGGTGCAGGGTAGCCAGGATCCTTGAACAGCTGCCCGTTTATAGCTAAGATTCTTCTTTCCTGAGAAAATATACCCCACTGTGTGCATGATCCAGTAGGCACAGGATGGCACACATTCTGTTCAACAGGTATTCTGCCATTCATTTGCCAGACTTTTTCTAAATACCTGCCAGTCTTGGAACGTTGGATAAGAGCAGGACAGACCTCTGTAGAGGTTGACTTTCAGGGGAGGAGGTAGAGAGTGAACCACTCTGTCAAGAAACACACACCACGCTAACCTGCAATGTTCCAGGGTTGGAGAGATGGCTCAGCAGTTAAGAGAACATAACTTCTCTTCCAGGGCAACCCAGCTCCATCACCAGCACTGGTACCCAGATCCAATCTGATGCCTCTGTAGGGATGAAAGGGTAATTACCTTTGTCCAGTACATTAGACATGGCTTGGCAATTGACTGCTGATTCCTTGACAAGAACATGTGCTGTGGAGTGGGATGAGACCAAGCCAGATAAAAATGAACAGGGATGAAAATGAAAGGCTAGGCATAAGCAGCAAGAATGAAGAATGGACAGAATTCTTAAAGAACCATGCCTCAGGAATAGATGGAAAATAAGAAGGTGTTCAGAGAGATGTGTGGGGTTGATATTCTTTTCTAACTGTTATCTACAGATGAGAATGATCACAAACTAGGAAGTGATGGTCATACAGTACAGGTGTAGATTCTGGAACAAGTCAGAATTGGTGGAATCAGAAGAAACTTAATGTACAGGCTAAGAAGCTACTCAGTCCTTAGATCCAGTGTTGTGTGAATAAAGGTGTGGCTGCATCCACAGACACCTGGATGGATGCATGAATGTATGTATAACTGTGTGAATGACTGGATATGCACATTAATGCATGCATGCACAGATGTATGAATGTATGGATACATGAATGGCTGCTTGGATGATGCACAGATGCATGGATGCTTGCCTGTCTGCATGCCTCTATGAACAGATAACTCCATGATGACTTGACAGGTGTATGAATGCTTGCATATATGGATATAGCTTTGTGGTAAGTGGATATGTGTATAGATGCATATATGAATGCATGCATGAATACTGAATAGATGTGTGGTAAGTGGATATATGTGTAAATACATATAAGAATGCTGCATAGATTGTGGTGAGTGTATATATGTATAGATACATTTATGAATGCATGCATGCATGTTGAATAGATGTGTGGTAAATGGTTACATGTATAGAAACATATATGGATACATGCATGAGTAAATACCATTACACTTTCTAACATTCAAAACATGTGTAACAATGTGTCTCAGTGAATTGAATAGCTTCTTATAAAATGCCAAGTTATCAAAATACAGTTTCAAGTGAAGAACTTAGAGGAAAAAAAATCTTCTTAGAGGATTTCCAAAATGGAATGGAATGCAATATGTTTCTTAAGGTGTCCACTTCATCTCTCCTGACAGAGACAAAAAAACCACAGGTGAAGAAGAGTGATGAATATAGAACTGCAAACACAATAAAGCTCCAAGGAAAAAGAAAAAAGAGCCAACCCTCCAGGGCTAGGTACTAGTTTCCTGTTGTTCTGAAAGGGATATTGTACAATGGGATGCAGTGCTGACACATCTCCCAACTACAGCTTTGAAAAGAAATCACAGCGAGAAATTGATCAAATTAGCATTTTATGATAATTTCCAAAGAGGAGAAAAATTGTTTTATGCAGTTTTAAGGACTAAATTTGAAAGTTGTTTATTGAGTTTTAAGAAGATTTGTATTTCAGGATAACTTCAAGTTCCCATATAAACTGAGAAATAAAATTTCCCTTCCATTGAATCAAGAAGAAGCTGTTAATGAGTTTTGGAGAAATACAATCTAAGTGAAGTCAAGAAGTTGAACTAGAAAGAAGAGTTTGAGAACAGGAGACTCTCATGAACTCAGCATGAGTTTGGATCCCAACTTTATTACTTGTTCTATAGAAGACCTAGGATGACTCTTCAAACTACAGGCTATTTATCTGCAAAATGGGGTGAACACTATCATCCAGAAAGTTACTGAATTCACAAATAAAGCACCTGGATGACAGTTGTCAGAAGTGACTTCATTGACTCACTAAAAATAAGTAAAATAAAATCTCTTTCCCACTCCACCCCCTGTCTCCCCATACATAGTATTCTTTCTTCTTTTTCAGATTCCAATTTACAGAAGTTACAAAACTTCTGTTGTAACTGCCTCACTTCTGGAAGGATAACTTTGTGATAGCTTACTACTATAATGCTTTCTACTGTGATTGCAAAAATCACTCTGCCGTCATTTCCACCATTTGTTCAAGATATGGGAGTTCACTTGTGTTGACCTCTATGGTTTTGTCCCACATTTGGGCAACCTGTTGAGAACCCATGCCTTTCATCATCACCTGCCAAGAGTATTGTAAAGTCTAGAGCACCTGTCTGCAGGGTGTCTCCACCCACAATAAACCCCAACCCACCTCTCTTCTCCATTCTTGTTTCATTCTCTCCCAGAACCTTGGGAAAGCAGCCTCTTACAGTTTACATGAGAGCACAACATGTTCCCATGTGTCCTGTAATACCCACAAGTGATTTGTGCCAATATCTGTAAGACACCTGAGGAAGGCTGGCCATGGAACTGTGAGAAGGATGCTAGATGACCCCGGACACAAAATATTCAAATATATTAATATCATGCTAATACACAATAATATATTAATGCATTATATACTTATTATTGCATATTAATAATATATGATATAATATTACTATTAAACAAGATGGCAAGTCACTGAATCAAAAATTTAAAAATATAATGATTTCCCTTTAAGACTTTTTGTAATAAAATATAAATTATCTCCCCCTTTTGGCAAACCTACAAGTTTTAGAGTTAGGACAGCAAATCTTTTGTTTGAAAAAAAGGGGGGGGATGAATGGGCAATTTAGAGTTAAGGTAGACGATAGATCTGAGAAGTCCCTGTGTCAGCCACTGGAATAACATCAACTTGCCCATACAAACTGCAGCAGCTCCCTGAACATCACAGTAGTTTATCCAGTCTATCAGTAAATCTGTAAAGGCGTCATGGATTTCTGGTTGGTATTGGTCTTCGTCTCCTGGCGCCACTTACTTGACACCAGCCATAGATCTTTGGATTTATGCTGGGGGTGTGGGTTTGTGGCTAGCTGTGCTCAAGGTGCCCTCACTGTTGTCCCTTCAGCTTCTGCGAGTCCTGAGCCAACACAGGTGCAGCTCCATCATGAAGAGCCTGGGCAGATCTGAACATTGGTGGCTGAGATTAGAAAGTGTAGACAGATTTAGGTCTAAGATTGTCCCTGGCAGTTCTGATTTCTCCTCCTCCATCTCAGTTTGTTCTCTGGAGTCCAGTGTTTTCCCTCGCTCACCTGTGAGGGGACCAAGCAGATGCCTTTGCTCTTCTCTCAGAGATGAGCCCTCAATTTCAGTTTCCTGAGACTGAACAAGCAGTTTCTGAAAGAGCCATGAATGAAGGGCAATTAATCACTGTTGCCCTTGACAACAGGGACAAGGGAGAGAGGATGTACCAAGCCTGGGCCACTGGGCCAGACAGCCTCCACAGCAGCTCAAGAATTGGGGTCTGGGGACTTGTCTGGGCCTGCCTAAAAATGGAAAACTGTAGCCCTGACCATCCCCTGACTAGCCCTGGCCAATTAAAAAGCAGTAATATGATTGCTACTTGCTTAAGCCAAACATATTCAAAATGACCTAATTGCCCTAGAACCTACCCTTGGTTATGTTTAAAAGATGTCTGTGAGTTCCTCCTGGGGTCTTTGCCATTTTGCCTTTGTGTGGGATGTTAGGCCCCAGCATGCTGGAGTAATAAATGCTCATTGCATGCATGGATGGTGATCTTTTATAGTACTTCTCACTAACAACCTAGTTCACTTTGATCTTTCCTTTTCAAACTGCAACTGCAACACCAGACTTAGTAAACTAGCAGCTCCCATGATAACCTGGGGTGATAAGCCTACACCCCTAGTTACTCCTACAAACCATGCACATTTACCTAAGGAATCTGACACAACTCACTCAGTGATTCTGCTTCTCTTATTAAGTTGTAAATGATCAAGAATTGATCACAGGCCAGAGGAATTCCACATAGGTCGGGGACAAAGTGTTATAGGAGGTAAGACACTATATCATGCCTACAAAGTCACAATTAACTCATGTGGTCTGTGTGACCCTAAATGCATCCATGAAAATGGGACAATCTTGTTGTGGATGGATGCATTTGTGGTAGGTCCCAATTGAAAGGCAAATTAAAGTGTTTAGATCAAAAGAAATCTAAAGGTGCCCCTAATCACATGCCCTTAGGAGTCACATTGAACTCAATACTAGTTTTGCCTAGAATATCTCTGTACTGCTATTTTTCATGGTCAAAACTCATCTGGCCTTTCGTGGTCAAAACTCATCTGGCCTTCAAAGATGAGCAAGTGATCCTTCTTTGGAGGAACTTGCCAGGCCTTTGAGCTGGCAGTGTGGTAAGATGCTCAAGCAACCCTGATGATCTGAGTTCAATCCCAGGATTCTAGCAGTGGAAGAGAAAATTGACTCATATAGTCTGCCCTCTGATTTCCTCATGCACACTGTGGTACTCCTCCCCAACAAACAAGCAAACCTCCATCCAAACAGATACTGTCACACTAGTCCAAAGAGGCTTCTTCTCCTTCCCTGAAAGAAAGTAGGCAGCCCGAGCAGAGCACAGTTCTCCAGCCCCAGCCATCCAATCCCGTGAGCCCATTTTTATTAGAGAAACTGGTTCATTCTCAACCCATTCACTTAACAGGGAAGATGTCTATCTCAATACCCATGAAACATGGAAGATATATCCAGGGATGGGGAGAGAGACCTTGCCCGCTTATGCCTGTGATAGTGATTAAACAAACTTTGGCTTTTGCCCACAAGTGAAAAGACAGCTTGAATGCTTTGCCCGTTATGACTAGGACTGTCATCAGATTGCTTAACATACTCTGCACTGATGTGTGCGGAGGTTGACTCTAGCTGTTGAGAAATGCACAATTGTCCGCTGGACCTGCCCTCCCCACACAGGGTGGTCTGCTAACAAGTATGGAAGGCATTGCACTACAAAAGAGCATTAAAAATGTCCTGTACATGCTTCTCTGAGCTTTCTGTACTCTTTCCCTGAGGACTGAAAATTGTTTAATATGCTCATTCTGGCCAAACACCTGTCAAATTCCTATTTTTATTTGATTTTAATTAGGAGCAAGAACTAATGCCCTTTTAATTAATTGTGCATCTTCTCTTCCTATGTCTTTGCTGCTCCTTCTTCTCCAGATCACCCCAGAACAGGCCTGCTGTGGAGCTGAGGAGTCTCTTAGTCTGAGACCAGGGGATAATAAACTCAGAACTTTACAGACACACTTAGATATTCGAACATATTTGCATGTTCTTAATTAGCAACAACTCTAATTTAGTGATTTGGCTATCTTGAACAATACAGTTTGTGTAGCAAATGCCCAGCATCTCCTCCATCAGCTTTCTCTCCAACATGAACTGTTTAAACAAAGAAATGTGGCCTCCCTTTATACTAACATTTCCATGCAACAGGGAGTGAATCCATCACACACACACACACTGCAGCAGACACATGAGGTGCTGCATTGGGTCTCATCTTTACTGAACATATATCAGGTTTAATTCTGATTGTCAGCTTGACTGGATTAAAAAATTCCTAGACGAATTATGAAGTAAAACTTTGGATGTGTCTCTGAGCTCATTCTTGGTGAGAATTGACTAAGTGAGGAAAACCAACCCACCCCCACCCCCACCCCCATCCCATGGATCAGAGTGTAGGACTGAATAAAAAGTGATGAAGAAATCTCCTGAGCATGCACATCTCCCTTTCTCTGCCTTCTAATCTGCCCAGGGGCCACTGCAACACACACACACACACACACACACACACACACACACACACACCATGCCTTTCTTGCCAGGATGAGCTCTATCCCTTGCATCCATGGGCTGAAATCAGCACTTCCCACTTCAGAGGCTCCTTGTCAGGTATTTATCTGTTCACAGTGAAAAGAAAAATAACACATATGTAAGCCAACAGCATTTACCCAGTTCTGTAATTCTATCCCCCTCACTGATCACAAATTATCTGTCACTCCTTAATTCTTCTGTCTTCTAATGGACTGCACACTTGTGTGTCTCCTTTCTAGACTTCTTAAGATTTTTCAAACTTTATGATGTAAAATTCAGACATCCTCTAAAATCCAAACCCACCAAGTTTTTGTAAGGCCTCTGAGTGACAGTGACCCTCTGTTCTTGAGACAGACCCATGTCCGGGGGTTGCAGGGTATTCTGTCTGACTTCCTTTCCATTCCACTGCCTGGTCTACATAGGCACCCTCACCTGTCACTTGATTCCTAGTGGACTGACAGGATGTTGGCCCAAGCCCCCTGCAGGGCTGAGACATCGAATTCCCTGGTTTCCTGAAGAGAGAATGCCTGACAATTCAGTGAAAGGAGGAAGCCTGCTATTTTGTCAGCTTTGCATAGTCACTAAACAAATCTCTAGAGTCAGTTTGTAAAAAGGAAAGGTGCATGCTCAGTCATTAAGGCACATGCTACATAAGGATGAAGACCCACATTCAATCCCCAGCACTGCATCAAAGCTGAGATGGTAGCAGACACTGCAATTCCAGCACTGTGTGGCAGAAACCAAAGACTCACTGGGGTCCCTTGGCCAAATCAGTGAGTTCCAAGCTCACTGGGGGACCTTGTCTGAAAAATTAGGAGGGAATGATTGAAGAAGTGAATGAAGAAACCCCAACTTCACCCTCTGGCTTCTATGCATTCTTGTTAAGTGTCAGTTTTTTCTTCCTTTCCTAGGTCACAGATTCCCTCAGGGCAGACTGGTTTTCATCTTTGGATCATTCCTGCACAGACCAATGCTTATCCAGAGCCATCAACAGAAGTTAGTCATGTGACTAATGGTTAAGTCAGCCTCCTTCTGGACATGTTAGATGAAAGACATGCTGTGGGTGATGGTGAAGAGCTTGCTGCCTCCAGACAAGGTAAGAAATTGGCTTCACTACTGTCGCTCAGGGATACCTAAATAGCCAATAAGGGAAGTCAGTGAGGTCAAGGCTCAGTCTTAACTCAGTGGAACTGGAAATCGCTCCTGTCTTCTTAAAAGCCAGAATGATGAGAAGTCAGTTGGTTTCTATATGAAGTGGTTAATTGATTCCTATTGCCAGTGTCAGTGATATCAAATGTTGTGTTGTGTGTTATATAGTGTGTAGGTAAATCACATAAGGTCTGAGAGTGTGAGCTAACCAAATTCTCAAGGAGGCTATGTAACAAGGGCTGTTATTGGAGAACTACAGAGTTGCATGTCTGTCACACATGTGACAGTCCAGTCCAGGCCTTGGAAGGCATGGGATTCTGCCTGAGATTCTCACAGGTAAATGTTGGCTGCCTGAAACGCTGGTGGATCTGAAGAGTAACTAGGCTTGTGTAAGACTGGACAAAGGGCCAAGGTAAAGGGGACAACAGGAGCAGGTCAGGTAGTGTGGGACACTTACTGCCTAAACAGTTCTGGGAGACAGAGAGAGCTGGCACAGAAGGGGTGCTTAATGATTGAGAGCCAGAAGCCTGGATAAGACTCAGAGTTTCGCTGATGAGAGGAGGCTAGCACTCATGCGATAAATACCTGCAGATATTCTGCTGTGGCCAGGGTGAGCTGAGGCATTAGCCAGCCTGAAACTTGTCCATGGGTCATACATACTATGTCTACCAAAACACCAGTCACTAGGAGTCTTCTTCCACCAAATCACTTAATGGTGATATCTTGTTTACACAAATAAAGCCTGTCTGAAGATCAGAGATTGGAACTTGCCACTAGCTAACCATAGAGGTCTGGAGGTCTGTACAGACAGACAGGAAGTGACATAGCTGGGCAGAAACAGGATATAAGCAGGGAGAAACAGGAAATCGCTCTCTTCTCTGCTGAGACAAGTAAGAGGTAAGGTGTGTCATGGCTTGCTCCTTCTCTCTGATCTCTCAGCATTTCCCTCTATGTCTGAGTCCAGCTTTTTATTATCTAGACCAATTAAGAACTCCTTTTTACACTACATCGTAAACTGTAGAACTGTTCATCTCTAGAGTGGAGACATGCAGATAAGATAGTAGAGGTACAGGTTTTTTTTTTTTTTCCGGGAGAGAGAGAGAGAGAGAGAGAGAGAGAGAGAGAGAGAGAGAGAGAGAGAGAGAGAGAGAGGTGTAATGGTGGCTTTGAAGGTGGGGAAAGTCATGAGGGGAGCCTGCAGGCTGTCAGAACATAACATAACTGATTTCAAAGACCATTGTACCAAGTATCAATGAAATAGGCTTTAGGCTTCTGTTTAAGACTAGTGTTTGGTCTTCCTAATGTGGCAGAGTAATTACTTTAGTAATACAATGAAACTTCTAGGAGAGGGAAAATCATCTAACAATGCCCTTCTCAAGTGCAGAATTTGAAAACACCATTGCCAGACAGAATACAAATGTGTTTGTGGCTTATTATTCTCTAATAGTCCTGACTTCACACAGAAGGATGGCAAGTATGTTTTGTAGTACTGTGGGTAAACATGGAAGGAGGTGCCACCAATCCCTGTTCCCACAAAGGTCTCAGACTTCTCTCTTCTCTGCAAGCTTGCAGATATCAATCAGTAAGAACAAACTTGATGAAAGTGGCCACTGACCCAGCTTCTCAGTGGGAAAGTGTGGTTAAGAACACAGCCTGGAGTCAAGACAGGTATCCCTTGATGAAATAAGCCATTTCTTGTACTCCCTCTTTCTCTGGGATTGTGTTAGCTATTGCCACCACATTAGGGCTGGAGAACAGTAAGGTCTGTGTTTTGAATCTTCTTTTAAAAGTCTTCTCTCTCTCTCTCTCTCTCTCTCTCTCTCTCTCTCTCTCTCTCTCTCTCTCTCTCTTGTCTGTCTGACTGTCTATCTGTCACAAGTATGTGGATACCCACAGAAGCCAGAAGAGGGTGTATGACCCAATGGAGCTAGAGTTACAAGCAATTGTGAATCACTCAACTTAGGTGCTAGGAACCAAACTCAGGATCGTTGGAAAAGTAGAAATGCACCTCTCTAGCCCCACAGATCCCTTTATTAAAAGAAGAACATCTATAGCTCAACCTGTAGGAGGGACCTATCTGTAGGGGGAAAACTTGGGAGACTGAAATGGTATTCTGGCTTCCTGAACATCCTTAGCCACAGTCTTTAAGCTGTTTGAGTCCTGTAGGTCTTTTGCAGGGTAAAACAGCATAACAAGCTGACAGGCTGTAGTCTCTCTAGGAAGTAGATTCAAAGAACAAGGGATGCAGTAAGAGGTTCCCATCTTCCCTGATCATCAGGGCAGAAGCAAAGCTGCCTTTCAAAGACACTTGAAAGATGACCTGAAATTGTTATGCCACTAGCTGAGTTCCTTGGTGACAGGTCTCGACAGAAGAAAAAGCAAGACCAACTCTTAATGGGCAAGGAAAATTACACATAATTATTTAAACTATAAAAAATAAAGTAGGCTGGGTGGTGGTGGTGCACACCTTTAATACCAGCATTCAGGAGGCAAAGGCAGGTGGATCTTTGTGAGTTGGAGGCCAGTATGGTCTAAGGAGCTAGTGCTAGGATAGGCTTCAAAGCTACACACACACACACACACTCACACACACACACACACACACACACACACACACACACACACACAACAAACAAAAACAAAAACAAAAAACCCTGTCTTGGAGAACCAAATAAATAAATAAATGAAATAAAGTTATACCATTTATGGTGAAAAAAAAACCTGGAAATTATCATATTTAACAAATTGATCTGGTCTAAGAAAAAAAATTGTGCATTTTCCTTTCTTTGTGCTTTTAGATTTTATAGAGTCACTTAAAATCATGTAAATATATAGTAAATGAAGGTAGGAATTAGATCACCTAAGGGAACAAAGGGACTAATAATGGGAAGGGTGAGAAAAAAGAGTAGGCGGGAACAGGGCCAGGGGTATGCTCAACATGCAATATAATCTTTACATGAATATAATATCTTTATTATTTTTACAATATTTTTATATAATAATCACTTACACAAAGATGATTTGAAAAATAATAAATACAGGTAAAGAATGTTCCTGTTGCCATGCCTTTCTCAGCCTTGCTCAGCCTTTCCCAGGTACAGGACTATACTTGCCTGCCGGTCTGTATGACAGCTGCCTCCAGAGTGCAGCCTGAGACAGGACCTCAGAACTATGGAGAAGCAACTAACAACTGTGGAGTTAAACAGCTTCTATAGTTTCTCCGAGCAAACATTCCTGGTTGTGAACAAAACAATGGCAATTATGCTGTGTTGGCCACTTTTAATCAGCGTTGTTTGAAAGAAACCCTGAAATAGTTTAGCTATGATAGTTCCTGGCAGGCAGTGGACATGTGGCTCTCCAAACTATTTGGTTAATTAAAAAGCCTTTCTTTATTTCCTCTGAATAACTTGGGTCATCAAGAGGAGAGATTGGGCCACTCCAATTCCAGCTAGGATCACATTGTTCCTGCTTGTGCGAGGCTGTTCAGACCCTGTGTGCCCAACCCGTCTTCAGGGACATGGATATTCAAAGTCAGAGACAGAGACAGACATGCACAAAGGCAAAGTTAGCTTAGGAAAGTAGATGGATGACTTAAATCCACACACTAATTAAATTAAATTACTAAATACAAAACAGGTCAATGACTCTAACTGAAGCTAACCCAGTTCAAAGGCAGACTCCTCAATGGCCAGACCATCACAGCTTCCTTTAATTCTGTAGGAAAATGAGCTCTTAGTGATGACAATACCTTGGGAAAAAAATCAATGAGCCCCAAGCATCCCTGACAGACCAGAAGGACCATGTGAGCTCAAAATTCTATATAGATTTTTATTCCGCTGGTTTGTTTTATGACTGGCAATAAAAATCAGAAAATAAAATAATTGAATTGTTTGTACAAATGAAATTTTAGACCTTCATTTTTGAGCTTCTCAACAAATCAAGTCATGTTTTCATTCAGAAACTTTCAAAAATTTAGGCTACGTGAGATGAGATGGTCAGATTCATGTCTCTCCTGGTCACCTATCAGCTCCAGATTACAAATTATCATCCCCCTATCTGTTAAGGAAATACCACACTATTAGAAAAGAGGGGTGTCAAACTGCATATTAAATGGTCCCTGGCCACAAAAGCTCACAACTTTGTCAGACTCAATGTTACTATGTGGACCAATGGCTGTTCTCCAAATAGACTGACTTTTCATATCAACTGCCTACACATATCAACTGTTTTGGTGCCCTTTTAAGGACTGGGGCAATGAACATCAGCTGGAGGCCACAGCAGTACCAAGTCTGCCTAGTATCACATAGCATTTTATTTACCATCACATGACAGCTCCTGTGCCATGTGCTTTCTTCTCCATCTGTAGCCATGGCATCCAGGAACCCGAGATACAAGGAGAAACAAAGACCTAGAGGAAGTGAAGTCCCAAGACTAATAAAGACCACTTCTGTTTCACATCTTTTAAAGTGATTAAAAGTAATTAGAGGTACTAGCCACTGATCCCCATGCTGCCTGCCCTTACACCTATACGTTGTGTAGTAGCTGGATTATGAATGGCTATATTCGTTACTTGGTAATAAGATTTTAAATGGTGTTAAAACTCCGATCACAAACTAGAAGAGAAACATGAAGGGTCACTTGATTATTTGTGTGTGTGTGTGTGTGTGTGTGTGTATGCATACACACGGACACATATACATACATATAGACATATACATCATGAGAAAGAGACAATTCAACCACCATCTTAGTTAAGATTTCTATTGCTGTGATGAAACACCATGACTGAAAAGTAAGTTGGGGAGGGAATGGTGTATTCAACTTAATTGAACATTGCTGTTCATCACTGATGGAAGTCAGGACAGGAAATAAAGCAGGGCAGGACCTGGAGGCAGGAGCTGATACAGAGGCCATGGAGAGGAGCTGCTTACTGGATTTCTTGCTATGGCTTGCTCAATCCACCTTCTTACAGAAGCCAGGACTGTCAGCCCAGGGATGGCACCACCCACCATGGGCTGGCCCCTCTACATCGATCACTCAGTGAGAAAATTCTTTACAGCTGGATCTCATTGAAGCATTTCTTCAACTGAAGCTCCTTCCTCTGATGACTCTAATTTGTGTCAAATTGACACACAAAACCAGCCAGTAAACCACTCAATACACTTTCAAAAGTAGGGAATATTGAGAGCAATAATTATAAAAATATATATTCAAAACTGTTTTGTGGGACAAAATAAATTTGCATGCTTGCATGAACATGTGTGTGCCTATAACCTCCCCTGTCAAACCCTTGCACTGTGACTCATCAAGACCAAAATTAATAACATCACGTATCAGTTTTCAAGGTCACAGTCCTGTCCAGTGGGGTACCAAGAAACCAGGCCTTACAGGTGATCATACTGTGTCCAGGGGTTTCCATCGTTTGAAATCTTACAAAAAAGAAAATAGGACTGAAAGAAAAAGTCTACTCAAATTTACTTACTAGTGTTACCTAAAGTAAAACAAAATTTTCCTATCAATAATCGGTTATTATAAATGTAAATTCCATAGTTTAAATGCTAAAACCAAGTGTGTGTGTGTGTGTGTGTGTGTGTGTGTGTGTGTGTGTGTGTGTGTGTGTTATCTGTACGTGGGAATGTCCAGTTGAGTTCAGGTGCCCAAGAGGCCAGAAGAGGGTATCAGGCTTCTTAGAGCTGCAGCTACAGGTGGCTATAAGTTGCCTGATATTGATGCTGGGAATCAAACATCAACTCCATGTTTATAAATTTTAAAACAATAGCAAACTGCAAAATAACATTTTTCCTATGATTTTAGTCACATAGAAGTCTTTTTAGGAGAACAAAGAGCTGGCTAAAATGGGAAAAAATATATATGATCCATGTGTGTGGAGAAATAACAAACATTTATCCTGGTGAGTACTGTCTGACTATGCCTTTTCTTTTCCGTGTATGAATAAACAAATTCAACAGGAGACAGCCATAGAATTTCTTGGAGCTGAGCAAGGGATTTGAAAGGCTAAGAGGTGAAGGGTGAAACCTTCAAGCTTCAAACTATAATCCAGACAGCTTCATGGTTAAAGAACATTAGTCTCCAGATTAACCAGAAGCTCACCTGATGTCTGTTACCGGCATTGAGCCAGACTCCTGTTTGTTCATCAGAGCCACACTGTATTCAGTATGTAACAAGAAAAAAAAGTGTCCAATCATAAGTTCCTGTCCACTCCTTAATGCACCTATTCCTCAGCCACTGCAAAAATGCATGCAGCTTTAAATATGCAGGATGCAGAAATGAGTGAAGAAGTCGAAAGGAGGTCTCTTGTGAGGTCTGGACGAGGTGATTTGCATATGACAGCCTGCACAAAACCACAGGAAGCGTGCTCCACCTCAGCCACACTCTTCCTTCCTTCCTTCCTTTTGCTCCAGCCCATCCATCCTTCTTCTCTTGCCACCACGGCCCCCTCCCAGTAACTCCGAGCCACGTGACTGTTTTCAACATCTGCTTCCTTTCTTCTCTTTCATAGAAAGCACGCATGAATAATCAGACCGCTGCTGTTAATTGTAAAAATCATTAGTACACTTCCAGGTGCTGTTTACTATATATGCATTGTAATTTTCTATCCTAAAACCAGCAACTCCCCCGCATCATTGTCTGCCCTGGGCAAGAGCACTCCGCAGCTTGGAGGCTGTCAAAGGCAGTTGCAGCCCCACTTACAGGGACTGAAAGGGGTCGATCCACACCTGCAGCGTTTGAGGCAATAATTCCTAATATTAACCAGACCTCATGAGGAGCAAGCCCTTTTGCCAACCTCCTCATGATCCGACAACTTACAACCCACGTGAACTCTTTGAAATAAGCTAAGACTGGCCAGCCCCCTCCCTGAGTTAATTCTTCTCTCTACCATCATAAGCCCTATTGTCCAAGGGTTCTGGAATGAGACTAGCAAAGAGGAGAAAACCAACCCAGATGCCATGCCATGCCAGTCTACAGCCTAAGCCAGAGGGGGCTGCATCTTTCACACCTCAGAGGCAGAGCGATCTGGAGAATCCCAGAAAATCACAAGGGGAGGGAGAGGATTTTTTCTGGGGCCACACCTGAGAAAGATCAGAGCTCTGAGGAAGTAACTCTCCTGGAGCCACACAAACACTGCTTATTGCCTTGGTTGCACAAAACAAATCACAGTTTCCATCTGTTTCCTTGAAGGTACCTGTGATTTTCCTCAAGAAATTCAAGCTAGAAGGAAATAAAGCTTGCATTTACATTTCCCAGGTACTGCAGACATCTAGGTGCACCTGCTGCTCTGCCTCAGGCTTCCTTGCTGTCCTAGTTAGCTTTAACTATCACCACCTAGAGACATCCGGGAGGAGAGCAGAGACCAAACTGAGCAGTGGTCATGTCTGTGGGTTGCTGTCTTTACTGTCAATCAATGTAGGAGGTTCCATCTAATCCTCTCCATGGCAGCTGAGCAAGCCACCTCTTTCCTGCTTCTGCTCTGCCTTCACCAAGCTCTATTACACCAACTCCAGCCCCAACACCAAGGACTATAAGGCCATGGACACACATCACACTGCTTCTGTTCCTACAGAGCGACCCCACACCCACTCTTCTCTCCTCCTGCTTTGGAGATGCAAGAAGATAAATCTCTTCCTCTTGGCCTTCGTTCTTCTCCATCTCCCTTACTAAATCTTTCCAGCCATTTACAGAAAGCCATGTCTTCATTTCCCACACATATTTGTCCCATCATGCATCAGTCTTAAAGCTGCAGTACTCTCTGAACTGGTCCCTCCTCACTGCCAGCTTCACACCCACACTGATCCCAACACAGATGTCCAGGACACCTTCACTTGCTTTGGTGTCCCCTGGGGCAGCAATACATCCAGCTTGCATTCTGTACGTTGCCCTGGCTACTTCCTTGCTTACTGGTTAATTCCTTTTGCCACAATGACCTGGGAGATGACTCCATCTGGCCACTCTGTCCTTTTCCCTAAACTTCAGAGTCTCATTGCTGCCCAAACTCCCCTCCAACCTGCCTGCTGAGTTCCTTACCCTGCATGGCTTTGCTTGAATGCTCACAATACCCATCGAAGTCCCCTCAGCCAGGACACTAAGACAACCCAAATCTATATTCATTTCTCTGAGATCTTCGAATTCTATTCCTGGCTTTTTGCTGCATATTTTTAGGTTAGTTAGTATCCAGACCTGGTGGGTCAATGCAAACAACCACACCTGTGAGGAAGGTACATTTGTATCCCTTATGATGAGCCAAAAGCAAGTGGTGAAGAAATTCTTACCAAGGAGCTGGAAAGATAGCTTTTGCCACTAACAGCACTTAATAAAAGTTAGGAGCACCACAGAGGACAGCCCCAAGCTTTCTAGGATGTGCTGCTATGTGTATTATGAAAAAAAACTGATGCTCTGAAAAAAATCTTGCATTGATAGAAGAGTTGTAGTAATATTAAGCCCTGATTCCATCCACAGAGCTTGAATTTCAGGCTGGTTCAGTTCCCAGCATCCTCATGGCATCTTACAACCATCTCTAACTCCAGTTCCAAGGGATCAGACCCTATTTATCTTCTGGCTTCTGTGAGAGCCAGATATATGGTACACAGATAAACATACTGACAAAAAGACTCAAGCACATAGCATTTTATAAGTAAGTATTAGAAAAAGTGTTTGTTGAATTGATGAACAGGTAGATGGCTGGATGGATAGAGGAAAGAAAGAATGACTGAGGTAGTGAAACAAACTCAGAAATACCCAGAGAGCATCTTTCCCAGGGCCGGGCCATTCATCACTAGGACTTTGTCCAGCCTCCATAGGAGAGGGTGTCATGACATACAAATCACTTGCATTGAGGACTGAATTAGCAGGAGTATAAACCTGTCACACACTTTCTGAGAATTTCATTATTTGCCCCCCCCCACACACACACACACACTTTAAATGAATTCTCTGACTTCAAAAAGGCCCATATTTTGTAAACTATTACTGAAGAGACAAGAGCTGCTTGGAAAAGGCCATCCCAGTCTAATCCCCATGACTGGTGGGTCCCCAACCTGACTGTTCTCACAAACTTCCCCTCCTTTAACAGCCCACTGAACAGTTGCCGCATGCCATTTGGTGGTTGCTCTGAGTGATGATTAAGAATTTGCTGTATAATGTAGTTTTTAAAGAGATTGTTTAAGGCTCGATTTCTGTTCATGGTCTCAAGATAAACTATAATCACCTTTGTTTACCTCATATTCCTTTCTTAATTAACTGTCAAACTATTAGCATACATTTTTTTTATCCCGGGAGTATTAATTATACATAATTTATATCATAAGCATTTATTTCGTATCAGTGGGATGAATAAAACATTTACTTGCTTATAGCTACTTGAGGTTAACATTTTTATACAAAAGCCTCACCTGAGACTTCCAATCAAATTATCAAATTTTTAATTTTCTGTTCCATAATGATACTGTACCAGTCATCATAGTGTTTTATTCCACTCTTGGTTAAACAATCATTTAGCAGGATGCCGTGCTGGCAGTATTAATTAACCAATGAGACATGCTTTGCTGCACAATGAGATGCAGAAAAATAGAACTCTAAAATTTGGTGCTGTGAGATCTCACATGCTTCCCAGGAATTGAATGATAAACATGGGTCTGGTGAGGAGATCCATACTACCTGACTTTCAGGTCCCTAGCCTCTGAGTCTGGAAGGGATCCCAGAGGTCAAGGGACACACCCATTTCTCACTATAAAGGTGAGGACTCTGAGACACTGAGAAAGCAAACATCTGACATCACCCACCCTATGAGCACATAAGGACTGATGATTGAGACACACTGCCAACACACAGGGTCTATTCCAGGATGTTCCCACGGTCACAGTGACGGGCTTCCTTAAAGCATGGTAGAGGCTGAGTGTCTGTTATTCCAAACGGTTGGGAGCAGTAGTTTCAGATTTCTCAACTTCACAATTTGGGAATAGGAGTTGGATACCTCCAAACCCTAAACCCCAAATGCACAAAGCTCTGTGAGTGTGTGTGTGTGTGTGTGTGTGTGTGTGTGTGTGTGTGTGTGTGTGTGTGTGCGCATGTGTGCATGTGTAGATAATCCGAACTGTGGTGTAGTACAGCCCCAAGCTTTCTAGGATGTGCTGCTATGTGTATTATGAAAAAAAACCTGATGCTCTGAAAAAAATCTTGCATTGATAGAAGAGTTTTAGTAATATTAAGCCCTGATTCCATCCACAGAGCTTGAATTTCAGGCTATCACTTCCTGCCACCTCCTCAGTGCTTATGTCTTACTGTGATGGGGTGGGCGCTCAATACCACTGTTTGGGGTCTCTTTCAATCTCACAATAGTTCTTTCTCATCAACTACAGTCAACAAAAACTAGCAGCAAAGTTAATCACAATACAAATGGGTTGTTTTATGAGTAAAATATTTTGTTACTTAGTGGGAAAAAACAGGTAATTTGTAGTGAGAGAGAAATATGGAGACAGGAAGATAGTGAGAGACACAGAGAGGGGGAGAAGGAGGAAAGGAGACTAAGAGGAAGAGGAGAAAGAGAGAGAGGGAGGGAGAGAGGACGAGAGGAAGGAGGAGAGGGAGGAAGGGAGGGAGGGAGGGAGGGAGGGGGAGGGAAGGAACAGGGAGAGGGGGAGAAATAATTGTCTGCACTATTTGGCTAAAAGTGTATAGAGAAGGGAGCCTAGACCGAGGTCCTCAGGTGCCTCCAGCATGCTAAACCTTCTGCTGGATACTTCTTCCAGCTGAAGTTGCCCAGGTCTCCCACTAACCCTGAGTAACTGTGCAGTTTGTTCTCACCATAGCAATGGGTCCAGAATTTACAAAGTTTGGGTCATTTGTTGGTGTTGCTTCTGTGATGAGATGGTGCCATCGTGTTCAGGAAAGTCTCCTTCTGTATAATCAGGCTATTTCCTCACTGGTGACAACAGACCTAGGCCAAGAGATGTCTTCCTCTGCTGGCTACCGATGTCTCCATTTTAGAAGTTGCTATTTCTTTCTGTTGTTTTCTATCAACTTATCTGGAAAGAACAGAGTATCTGTCTCTTGAAGAAACCTTTCTGAATTACCAGCAATTCTGTGAGAAGAGGGAACAGTGCAAAAGCTGGGAACTAGTGATGGAAGTATCTTTGCTTAATTCCTCTCTTAGTGTGGGAATAGTAACATAGGTAGAAAAAAAAATGGCAGGAAACAAAATGTGGGGCATCCCAGAGATGTGGTAGATGAAGCTTAACTGATTCACCAAAACAACCCTCCAAGATGCCTGTTTGTGTAAGCCCAGCTGCACAAGACAAGCACCCCCCCTCCCTGCCCAAGCTGCTACTGTCCCCTGCCACACCCAAGCGGCAGGTGGCGCTTTTGTGAGATCACTATTCTGAGTGCAGGCTGGCATGCCAGAGTTCTCCAAGGTCCTTCCTGACTCCTCATTTTATTCCACATTGTCCTCATACAGTCTGTCACCTGTGCCCATGGCATCACATTTCATAGAAACTCCCGTGACTTCTTGGCTTTCATTCCTAGCCAATAGCAACTTTGAGGACTATGCTGAGCCACAAAAGCACCTAAAACCTGTGAGCATCAAACCAGACCCATGGTGTCTCCTCTGCAAAATTAGCTCAGTGAATGACAGTCTCTGCTCACTTGCTGGAGACAAAAACCTGTCTCCTCTCGCATAGGCAGTGCACCACTATCAATCTTGAATACAGTCAGCTGTTTCTTTCTACTGGCCATCTTCATGAGTTTGGCTGCTTCCAGCATTTTGTGGATATCTGCAGCTGCCTTCTGGTTCTTACCTAGTTCTGCCCCCTCACATCTCCTTTCTCCACTATGACCAGAGTGGTCCTCTCAAGATGTGTATAGGACAATGTCTCATATGTCCATTAGGATAATAGGAGACTCTAGCTCTGAGGGTTCATTGAGGCTTGCAGGAAGACTTTTAAAGAGATCCTGTGAAGGCAGGCAATGGGCTTTAGGGTCAGATTCCTGCACGGTGGTCCCAGGAGACCTATGGGTGAAGCTGTGAAGGTGAGGCCTAACTTGGAATGGGAAATCAAGAATGTTAGAGATGTCAGAATTTTGAAAAGTCTTCAAGAAAGATGTCAGGAAGCATGTGGAGCTGACCTGAGAGAAGTTTCTGTTGCTGTAATAAAACACCATGACCCCATCAAAGGGTGTAGATAGCTCTGCTTTCCGGTTTTGAAGCCTGCAACATGCTTCTACTCCCTGGCAAATACAGCACAGCTCTAGCACATCTCACATCTCAGGGTCATCACCATCTACAGCTTCATGCAATAGTCTCTCCGAACCTTCATTCAAGGACTGTCCTGCCATACATTACCTGGACTCAGTGGCTTTCCTTAACAATGGAGGAAGATTCTGCACCCCTTCAGACATGTATCTTTCCTGTATCTAAAGACAGCACCATGTGGAGGACACTGCCAAGTTTGGCTGCCTGCTTGGGATGGAGCGCGGTCCCCTTGAAATCACATTTACATCAGTTTTCATTTGCTATTTCTTTTTAGGAGTGAAAATGTCTTCTTCCTTTCATTTCACAAGACAGGAGCTTAGCTGGGTAGGCTCTTATTCTAAGGGCACCCTTACCTTAATCCAATGCAGGTTTGGCCTCTCAATCTCTGCATCTCTTTCAGTACAAGCCTTGGATACAACCTCAAGTTTCTGGATGTTCTTAGTCTCCTCAAATTGTACCTTTTGTATTTCTTCCTGCCCCACTTGTCCTTTCTCATTGTAGATCCACACAATAACCATGTGATTATCAATAACCATGTGATAGAGTCCACATGAGGCTGTCCTCAAGTCTCATCCACCAATGGAATTAGTCCACTACCTTTAAATGTAGCCTCAAACAAATTCTCCAGACACAGGTAGAAAGCAACCACAGTCCTTACCAAGATACTACAGGAATGGTGTCTAGTTCAGTTGCTAATCTTCTTCCTCTCTGAAATGTCTTGAGCTGGGCTGCGATAGAATCTATTGCTTTCAGTAGTACCATCTCCCAAGCCCCTACTAAGATGGCCCACTAACCTTTGCTTTCAGTGCTCAAATACCTTTCTAATCCCAAATTCTCCAGACGTCCTCATTGCTCCCCAAACCAAGGTAGTCAGGTCTGTCACAGCAATAGCCCTCTTCCTGGTACCAACTTCTGTGTTAGTTACTTTTCTATTGCTGTGATAAAACATCATGACCAAAGCAATGAAAGAAAGCATTTCATCAGGCTTACAGTTAAAGACAGAGTCCAGGATGGCAGAGCTAAGGCCTGTTGGCAGCAACAGCTGAGAGCAGGCATCTTTTTCCATCAAGAAGAAGCAGTGTGTGTGTGTGTGTGTGTGTGTGTGTGTGTGTGTGTGTGTGTGTGTGTGTGTGTCCCCACTGGGGATGGCAGGAGGATTGCAAAACCTCAATCTCACTCACCATACCATAATCCTCCCCAGACAGTCCCCAACTGGAGACTAAGATCCAAAATGCCTGGGTCTTCTGGAGGATATCTCATTCGCATTTTATTCAAAGATGGTTGTAAGTCATATGGTCTGAAAGGGATGGTTCAAGATGGCAGGACTGCCCACATTGCCCTGGAGCTCCTACTGTGATTGCTGCACATGCAGGATATGAAGTTACAGTGTTTAAGGTTTACCCTGCTGAGTTTGAGTCCTGATTTAATCTGGTCTTTCCTTACTGTCCTCTTGCTCCTCCCATTTGCAAAGAGAATGGAATGTCTTCGTTCTGTTGAAGTATGCAACTCTCATCTTTAATCTTACGCAGTTTATGAGTAAGAGTTTGGCATAACCCTCAAAAGAAGACTTTGTGTGCTTGAATAGAGCTCATGGAGGCTAGACTTCATATATATTGGTTTATGTGATGGCCACGAGCTTATGAGGACAGATGTGGCCTGTGCCATACAATAAATCTGAAATGTCCCCCCACAAGCTTCTTAAACACTCATTCCCCAGTTGATAGTTGTTTGGGAACTGCCTTTAAAAGGTTGGACATTCTGATAATAGATCACTTGGGGTAGAACTTGAAAGGCTATAGCCTGACCCCTGGTCCTAGCTAATCTCTACTTCCTGGTTTGTTGCAGTTGTGGTCTTGGCCACACCCTGCCACTGATATAAATTCCCCCAAGCTTTCCCTGCCTTGATGGTCAGAGTCCCTGTCACACCATGAGTCTTGTTACAGTGAGGTAAAACTGACTAACACAGAGGCTATTCCTCTGGGCCATGGTGAGCCTGAATAGAACCCTTCTCCAATTTCATAAATAAAAACATCTGTGCCTTTGCTCCCTCAATATCCCACCTCAGCCTTGTGACATCATCTCTGGTGCTCCCTGCAAAGCTTATTCCAAGAGGTGTGGCTCTGGCATCATCTTTTTAATTCCCTGCAGTGACTTGCATAGGGTCACTATGTCCTGCTCCCCCATGCACACACACAAACAGCACTGCTAATGGAGCTCACCAGATTGATCCTTCCATAATGTATACAGCCAAGTTCTTACTGAGTTTGGCTTTGTTGCATTTTCTCATTTACCCCATAAGTTCCTAAGCATCTTCCTTTCAGGGTCTGCATGTTACCAACATATATTGTGTAGCTGGGATTTGTGTCTGTGGATGGATCATGAAAGGTCTGCCTGTGCCTGGGCAGGTGCTGAGAACTGGCCCATGAGCTCTGTGGGGGCATGGGAGCAATTTCCCTGTTACCGTTGTTTCCCTGGTGCCTGGATCAGTGTCTAGCTAGTTATATTCTCAGCAGACAGTAACTCGGTAACAGATACCCCACTAGAGATTTTCTTAAGGACACACTCAGGGGTTCAGTGTGTTGAATCTTTAAGAGCCACACTAAGCTCACTGGCATTAAGGAATGACACAAGGCCTTCCAGTCTGGAGATTAGCTGTCTCAACTCCTGTTCTCTAGACAAATAGTCAACTTCTATATTCCCCTCGAACTACACAAGGGATGGCCCTTCAGCCAATATTAAAAAGCAATCTCCAAGCTCATTTCTAAATGGAAAATGAAAGCTGAAGGAAAGAGCAAATAACCATCCTGGCCAGATGGCTGCTGAATGTTTAGACTGGCCTTAGAGCCCCCTTGGACCAGCATTTCACCCTAAAGCAAGTTTCATTATGTCACTTTGGCCTCTTTGAAGGCCATTAGCACCACATTATAATTAGCACTAGCCATCTAACATGTGTTCTTATGAGCAAGGCAAATCCACCTGAGGAGATAAGGGCATATTAATGAAATCAGACTCAGAATTCAGCTTGAGAGAAAGCCGTGAGAAGTGATTTACAACCGACTTTAATCTGACTTCATGTGCTCTCTGCACACTTTAGGGCCTGCTCATTGAGAGAACCAGACACAGACCTTATCACCCCTTATGCAAAAGAAGCTAGAAGAACCCCCACAGAACATGTTTGGCCACACCTTTATACTGTATGCTGTTTTACAATTATGGTTCCACTGTCCCGTTAAAGCTGCAAGAAGCCAAAATTGGCTGTTGCACCAAGAGCTTTCTTTTGACAAACATTTGAGAACAGGGTGTAATATGTTGCAAAGTTGAATGGGGAGAAAACAAAGCACAGTTACTGGAATCTATGGGAAACAACTGAGAAGAACATACAGATTTTGGAAGCAAACTGCCTAAGTCCCTGTCTCCACTCCACATGGGAAAGCCCGTGCTGTCATCCTCTCTTATTTGCTGAGTAGAAATAACCATAGCACACATGCTTACAAGAGCTCTACAAGTGTGGCTCATGGGGGAAGACCAAGGTGTGCTTGCTCTACCATAAGCATCAGCTCTACTGTCAATGCAATGACTGGTCCCTTGAGGAGCCAACTCCTGGATACAGTGATGATGACACTGAGTTGGAACCAGCTCTCAGTCAATTGGTGAAAGGTGTTGGTCACATGCTCCTTCCCTTTGGACATCAGTGCCTCCCAAACTGGTGTGCTGAGAAAGCTAATTAGAAGTATCCAATTCCATCTGGTATATTGCATGATTTATTCTTAGAAGTGAAGGTCTTTTAATTCTAATAGTAAACCAGAGCCGTTGATCATTCTCCATTGCCCTGACATTACACAAAGCCAGTCAGGCTGGCAGCTCACTTTCCAACCCACTGGACGGAGTGACAGCTCACTCCCCCGAACACCTGATTGGGTGGGAGCGAGCGGAGAAGGTGGTGCTGCTTCCTGGTCCATTGATGACCTTCATTATGTGCTGTGACAGGTGAGCAGGCTGTCTCTGGGCCTCATAAATTCACTAATTCCACCAAATGAGGGCTTTGGCCTCAAGGTGAATGTCCTTATATCCTGACACCTTACCTTAAAACTTGAGCACATAAGGGGGTTCACTGCATCTATGTATTTGTTTATAATTTACTCCTGTGTATGCACACACGTGCCACAGAACATGTGTGGAGGTCACACACTATGTAGAAGTCCTACACTATGTAGAAGTCCCATTTTTGGGGGGGACTCAAATATTCAGATTCTAACAATACCTGTGCCCCTGAAGAGACCTCAAACTTACGGCAGAATGTTTTCAAATTCTACAAAATATTTATGGACCCAGTAGTCCTTGTCCTTACAGAATGTTGTGTGGTATAAGAAGTGGGAGTAGGAGGGTCAAGTCCAAGGGGTCTAAGTCCCAGCTTCTATTAAGTCAGCACCACATTAAAATAGGAGAGAGGGACATGTGGTACAGCAACCAAGGAAGGAAAGAGGAGTAGTTCACAGAGTGAGAGGAAACAAGATGTCTCTGTTTGGGAAAGGTTGTTTCCTAGGCTTCCAACCTTCCTACTGGAATCCTTACTGCCTAACCTTCCATCACAGCTTCTGGATTCTACCTTCCAGGGCCCTCTTACACCAGGAAACCCTTCAAACTATTTTTGGACAGTGTAACATGGACATAAGGAACCCAAGCAACTACTCCCAAGTGAGTACTGAGTACTATCCAGTCCCTCAGACTCACCCACAGGTCGCTGCCAGGAAAGGCATCGCCCTCCATGTATCACCCTTGTAGCCCAGGCTCCCTGGATAAGAGGGAAGAGCAGAGCCTGCACTGCCTTCAAAGGGTGTTGGTTAGATTGAGTAGAAAAACAGCATGTAGCCTGTTTAGTGTTGAGTGATACAAAGGGTATGAAATCTCCAATGGGTGGAAAGTGACAGCAAAGAAGAGTATGGAAAAAGTGTCTGCTCCGTGTGCTGTGCATGCGTGTGTGCAGATGGGCATGCATGCATGTGCCTGTGTAGGTGTCTTCTCACTTCCACCTCATATTTCCAAACAGGATCCCTTACTAAGTCTGGAGAAGCCCTGGGATCGTCCTCTGTCCACATTCCCAGGACTGGAATTATAGCCACACACCACTGAGCCCAGATGGACATAAAGTGTCTTCCTCATTCATGCTCTTACTGAACCGGGAGCTGGTCCATTTGGCTGGACTGGTTGGCCAGTGAGCCATGAGATCCAGATGTCATTGCCTCCCTGGTACTATGTTTGCAGACACCAACCACCACACTTGGCTTTTACCATGGAAGCTGAGGTTGGAACTCTGATTCTTACATTTGCACAGCATATTTTATCAGCAGAGATATCTCCCCAGCCCCCAAACTTAGGCTTTTATATGAGTTTTATCCAAGGATAAAAAAAAATACTACTTAAATTCCATGTAATATTTATCATGTAATTAATTACAAGAGGCTCTGTTAAAATATCAGTTGAAGGAAAAGCGATGCTCAGGCCTCCCGTTGAGCGCATTACTTGTAGGCATGCCTTTGATTTCTCTCAAATACTTGTCATAACTTTTTTCTTAATATTGAAATATTTGTTCACAATAATATATTGACACCTTGTATTTTCTTTAACTTAGCACACTTTCATTTTCCCATCCAAACACCAACTTGTCTACTCCAGCTTAACTCATGATACCAGCCAAGAGAGCCTTTTCAGGGTGGTATGGCTATAGAGTAACTTGGATTCTCAAATTGACTTGTAAAATTTTATGCCAATATCAGAGTGAAAGAGAAACCCCAAAGCTAAATTCAAAAAAAGTTATTATATTTTAAACTGTGCAAGTAAATAATACATTATATATTGCAAACAGGACAGTTAAAATCTGGTGAGAGAGATGTTCTTATGTAAAAAAAAAAGATGTGTGCATGTGTACAGTTAGCAACTAATAATACTGAGTGGTTTATGTCAATAAGATGAATTGCCTTTAGCCCTAGAAAATCAACCCCATTACGTTACTCAGATGTGGTTTGAAAACTTGAACTATGATCTTTGACACTGAATGACTGGGAAACTCGTACTGTTCTATAAGAATTTAGTCATACAATATGCTTTCTTTTGCATGCTGGGATTGAGCCCAGGGTGCATGCAAGCTAGGAGGCCAGTGCTCCAGTTGTGAGCTCTGAGCCCCAGCTCAACCAGTACACCTTTGCTTCAGGATGACATCTGAGGTTCTGTGCACAGTCAGCAATTCTGTGTGTGTCTGTTTAAGTTTGTGACACTCTCCTGCCAGGATGGAATGGAAAATAGCCAAATTCACCATAATGCTCACACTTATCTTTTGACATCCAGAAACAAACGGAAGTATAATGAATTAACTCTTTCTACTGGCTTGACGTGATGTTCAAAAAGTCTTTCACTACCTGATGCAAGTTCATAACGAGAGGACCAAGAGGAATGTTTCATGTGGTTGGCTAGTAGTGTACATCTTGTCAGAGGATTTCCTGTTCCCCAGGTCAGATGCAATTGTCTGATGAATAGTTACAGAAACTGCTTCTATGAGACACCACATAAAACAGTCTGCACAAATTCTCTCGTGCAAGTCTTGCTATAATCCCCATCACTCAGCAAAGAACTGGCAAAGTGCTGGCTGCTGCATGTGTCATGGCTGCTGCACCCATGGACTCACAGAAGCCAAGGTTACCCTCACAAAGCCTGCACAAGATAGGGTCCCTTGTGGGTGGGGGAGGGATTCACAAGGCCCACACACCCCTGAGAAGATAGGGCACTGGGTGGGATGAGTGGAAGTATTCCTCAGTTGTGTAGTACCCAAAACATTACCCTGGCTCAAGTAAAACCCACAACCCATGAGCACGCAAGCAACATCCCCACAAGAAAGGCATTGGCAAGGTGTGTGTGTGTGTGTGTGTGTGTGTGTGTGTGTGTGTGTGCATGTTGAATGTCTACGCCAAAAGCCAGTGTGTAGCGAAGTCACCTGAATCCTGCTGTCATTCCCCTACGGCTTCTTTTCCAGACCCCTATCTTCCTCTTGTCCATTTCCATGCTGCACACACTCACACCCTCCACAGGCTCTGCCTCCATTGTAATGTTTTCTCTAAAGCCATCCATAGACCCATCATGATGGTCGCTACACAGTGCCTTTAAAATACTCATCTAGATTAAGAACAGAAATGCTCCATGCTCAGCTGTGATGGTAATCTTGTGAACTTGACAGCATCTAGAGCCACCCAGAAGATAAACCTCTGGGCATATCTGAGAGAAAACTTCTAGAATAAAAACTCCGATTCCTGGCTACAAATATAATGTGACTTCATATTCCTGCCTCCATACCTTCCCCACTAAGATCTTCTATATCCTCTTGAACTGTTGGTGAAAATAAATCCCTCCATCCTGAAGTTGCTTTTATGGGGTGTTTTGTCCCCAGACCAGTAACTGATGCCCAGAAAATACATTGTTCTGATTTGTCTCATGCGTTTATATTGCAATTACCCCTTCAGATGTCCCTGGAAGTCTCAAGTCTGGCCTTGGTCAACCATCAGCATATCCTTAGTCTCTGTGTGTTTGAACTGGCCCCTTGGCGGTCTACATTCAGAACTGAGTTTCCTGCCATCATCTCAGGACCCTCCCTTCTTTCCTGCATTGTGAGCAGGAACTGCAGCCCAGCTCTCCGTTCACCAGCAGCTGATGCACTGACCTGCGGTTTAATTGTACCGTGTGGTTCTTAAAAGGCTTTTTTCTTCTTTTCTTTTGAACAGTCAAGATGAAATTGGCTTCTGGTCAGTAACTTTGTTTTCTTCCTCCCTCCCTTGAGGTAGTCGCCAAAAAGGATTTTTGTTTTGTTCCATTTTGCCTGCAAAGCTATGGGTAGCCAAATATGACTACAAATTATCTACATTGTTTTTATAAAGAAAAATATATTTATTTTCCTAGTACTTGGAAACATCGCTTGCTGGGGGCCGGGGAACTGGTTCCGTTCGCTGATTCCTGTCCCACTCTAACCCTAATTGGAGAGAGCTGAACAGAGCAGAGGATGTTGGTGGCTAAATTGGGGTATTATGAAAATAGTTCACAAAGCAAGTGGAAAGCTATATATAAAAATGATATTTACTTCTCATTTTAAATGAAGCTCAAGACAAAAGGCATATAGGTAAACACAGCTGCAACATTTTAGGCATGTAATCAAATGCGAAAAAAATAATATTGGAAAACTATGTTAATTATTGTAATTAAATTGTGAGCAGTATTGATAGGAAAATGTCTTTAAAACATATAAAATCAAAATGGAGCCCACTGCATGATCAGAGTTTTGTGTGTTGTATAAGAGTTACCTGGGTGTGTGGATCTTTTAGCCATTTCCCAGTGGTCCAGCAAGGAGGCACGGGAAGAATAAATATGACATGTGTCGGCCCATGCCATGGTCTCTGTCTGAAGGTTTGGGAAAAGACACCTGCCTAGCCCAACTCTTACAAATTTGGGGGGACCAATGAGAAGACAGTTGATGTCACAGGGTGAGGTGGAAGTGCTTTCTGGACTGATGTGTTTGACACTTGGCCCTCAGCTGGTATCCTACTCTACTCTGAGAGGTGCTAAAAGCCCACGAGGAAAAAGTGGGCCACTGTGAGTCTCTTCAGAAGTTAGAACTTGCCTTGACCCCTTTCTTGTTTTTTATTTTTTTTAATCCTTTTAAAAAATTATTTACTTATTCTTATTTTACGTGCTTTTGTGTTTTGCCTGCATGTATGTCCTCGTGACAGTGTCAGATCCTCTGGAACTGGAGTTACAGACAGTTGTAAGCAGCCATGTGGGTGCTTGGAATTGAACCCAGGTCCTCCGGAAGAGCAGCTGGTGTTCTTAACCCATGAGCCATCACTCCAGCCCTGATTCCTCTGTTTGTCTATTTCTGCCTCCTGGCTGCCATTAGGTGAGAGGGCTCCACCATCACAGACACTGGAAGTTGTGGTGCTCTATTTGTCTCAGGCCTGAGGTGATGAGCCAACACTGGACTGAAACTTCTGAAGTTATGAGCCAAAATAACCTTTCTTCCTTTAAACCATTCCTCTCAGAGAAAAGTCATAGCACTGAGACGCTGACTTACACAACAGACTTTGGGGCAAACGTTCTATATATGAATCGTGACCCAGTTGCCTGGACCAGTGTTAGCTGAGGCTTTATGATCTTTCATTGCCATGGGCCAAGGGGCTCAAAAGCCTATGTCTGAGAGGACGGGAGGATGTGCCACAGAACCCGTGATGGTGACGTTTCTCCTGTATTGTAATGTCATTTGATGAGTGAGAACTGAAAACGTCTCATCCTCCCTTCTAAGTGCTTCGGTGTCTGAGGAACGTTTGAGAAGACATCTCCATTTGAATTTGACCACCTTCCCAGAGCCTAGAAGAAGGCCTATGGCTGACCCCCGGCACCCCTATGTTTAGACACTTTCATCTCAGGGGTGGCTCTTAGAGCAACAGCCAGACTCTCCCTCATCTTCCCTCCCAGGGTTGTTTGGGCAGCAGAAAGCTAATCGCCAGCAAGATGCTTGCTTACTGGTTCCCCTCTCCTTATTTCTCATCACCCACGAAGAACTGTGGCTTCCTGTTTCCTAGCGCCTTGACTCCAGCAGCTCAGTGGTGGGGCTGCTGTTGAGTCTCCCCCCTCTGCCTTAGTGGAGGAGTCATACGCTCGGAGCTGCTGTTGCTGCTTGTAGAGCACTCCATACCCCCAGCCCCCACAAGACTCCAGCTCCCTGTGGTGTCTCACTCCACACTCCGTTTTAGGTCTTCACTGCAGTCTTATCTCTCACTCAATGAGAAATTTTTTGCACTTGCTGGATCATTTACTAGAGTTTCAGAAATGTCCTTTTCTCATTTCTGGAAAGAGAAATTGGTGAGTGTGTTCATTCCTCAGAGCTGAGTTACCACTGAGTCATTTCTCTCTGATTTACTCAGTGTGTGTGTGTGTGTGTGTGTGTGTGTGTGTGTGTGTGTGTGTGTGTCCGTCTGTCTGTCTGTCTGGTGGAGAGCACCATGTGCCTCAACTTCACTTCATTTTTTCATCTGCAATACCAGTTTTTTTGTTTTGTTTTATAGGAAAATTGACATTTTTTTTCCATTGACACTAAACTGGAAAGAAGTGAATGTAAATTGCCATCACCTAAGTATGCCTGGTCCTTTGTAGGACATCTTTCCCTAACCGGTCTGCAGGTCTTGGTGAGACCATTTCTCTTCCTTCAGCTCTGCATTTCCTGAGACGGCAAAACTCCTCTCGAATGAAGTCTTTCTTTACTGAAATCCAAATCCGATGTCACTGGTTTCATGCCGTTATGCCTTATTCCAGCCCCAGTACCTGAAAGACAGGTCATTACAAATGTTTGGTGTCCACATGGAGATCTATAACCCCATAACAAGACAAGAAAGCATGTATTCAAGGAACAGAGACTAAGCTACCATGACATCATCATACTGCACTAAAGGCTGGTCACAGCAAGGGGGGAGGGAGGGGGAATTCAAGCACAAAAGAAACTGTGAAGTAGTGAGACCTGGTCTCCCAACTTTTCAGACAGACCTTGACAGTTATAAGTAACACTTTTACCCCAGTGACTTGGAGACAGTGATCTAAGAGAAGAGAGATGCATCTTGGCCCAGAGTATCAGGTGATAGACTCTATCGGTGAAGAGATGACATGGCCATAGGGCAGCTTGGTCCCTGGTTTAAAGAGCTCATATCATGGCTTGTCCACACCTTGGCAATTAAGGAGGGAGGTGCTCTGATAGGACCAGAAGAAGTGGATAGAAGCCTCGAGGTCCACCTGTCTGCTAGACAAGCCACAGTCACAAAGGTTCTGTAACTTCCCATTGTACTACCAGCAGCAAGTGAGAACATGCTCAGACACATGAACTGTTCACATTTTAATTGTAACATACTGGTTAAGAAACATCTAGAATAAAGTTGGCTAACGTTTTCCCTAATAGGCTGCAAAATGATATCCTTAGCAGATAATGAATATATTCAGACTGCAGGAAAAAAGAAGGAAACATAGGTACTGTCAAGAGTATGACTTTAGAATCACTAATTGGAACTTTTGCACATCAAGGTATGACATCAGAGCTACTGCTACAGGGAGCTGGCTGAAGGTTATTGTTTTAGAAAAAAAACTTTAAAATTGCATTGGTTAAAAATACTAAGTGTTCATTCAATCATGTTTTAATACACAGTGAACACACTAAAGCTTGTATGTAACTAAAATCTCTTCATTTGGTTAAAAAAAATATATAAAAATAAAACCATGGTAGCTCACACCTGAGTTGTTGCTGCAAGAATAGTTGATTAGATTAGATTAAGTAAGTTTATTTCTTTAAAATGAAAGACAAAAGAAAATTCTAGATTGATCTGAGGACTATAGATATTTTTTCTTTCTTGCATTGCTTTCTTTCTCTCCTTCCTTCCCTCCCTTTTACTTATAATTTGATTAAAATTTTTAATTAACTGACACCATCTTAGCCCCAAATCCCCATCTGTGTGGTAAGATTTGATTAGACATTAAAATAATTAAAATGTGTCAATGAAAAACTTCAGAGAGTGATGGAAGAGTGAGTGGACCCCCCCGTGATTCCCTCCTACTTCTCAGCCAACCCCCCTTTTCTAGCCTTCTTACACAGTGAACCATTCACAACACATGGTCTCCATTGCCATACTCTGAATAGTTAGAGGAGGCAAAGAAAAGAACCAAATGCTGGCGAGTCACCCCAGCCAGTGACCAGAAGAATTTTAAATAAATTGCAACTTATACACTCCTCCTTTACACATCTTTGGCCATTAAAATTGTGTATTTTACAGGGAACTGGGTCAGAGTAACATGGCCTGTTCTTTCAGAGCAGATAGAAAAATATTAAACCAGGTAACAGGTTTTGTGAAGCTGTAGGGAGCACGGAGATTTTGCTGCTCCTCCACAGGCACTAGAGGAACCTAGGATGTTAGTACACAGGGTTGTCCCTTCAAGGGAAGGGATGCAAAACCTGTTTTCCACCCAAAAAGCTGAAGTAGTTGTTTTCTGGCCTGTTATCTTTATGAAATATGTGTGACCAAAAGCTTTCTGCACTGAACACTCCTCCAGATCCATTCTCATAAATGTGTTCTTCTCAGTCCATCAATAGACCCTGTTACAAAGAGTTCCAGGGTAGTCATGTCTTATCTGTATTTAGTGTAGTTTGTTCTTCAAAGAGATTGAGGTACCCTTTGTTGTGAACTCAGGGGGATAGAGTTGAGCATCACAAGAATTATTTTCACCAGTTTATGCTGTGCTTGAATATGCCTAAAATAAACAACTAAGAGTCAGACTTTCAAAGTTTGAACTGGCAATGACTACTGAAACGTGTTGCACCAAACTACCTTCTTGCCTCCCTCAGCTTGTCACTCTGCTGCCCAGAGAAGGTCACAGAGACAGCCCTTTCCCTCAATCCCCAACCCAAACAAAGTAGAATGGATAGACTTAGCCAATAAAAACAGGTTCAGACAGAACTGTTTGTAATTTTCCACTCAACTTATGATCAATGAAGGGAAAACATTGACTTGAGATCTGTGGTACCAAGGGAGGATCTTGCTAACCTCACACAAGTATTTTTTCTACAACCTATGATTTAACTGTTCTTAATAGCTACAGGGTTTGTAACACATCTTCACAGCATTCCTTGGTCCTTCTGTCCCACCTACAGTGCAGCCTGGAAACAATAGAAGTAACATCTAATCTGCAACACTCTTGGTCCATCTAAAACCAAGTTCAAATTAGTACCCTGAGCCAGTGTGTTGAGCATCCACTGGGACTCAGAGAACTGCTTTTAATTTTCATTTTTCAAACACACAATGCTGTCCTTCATGCAGAAACTTGTTTCTTTTGTTCTTCAGGATCATAGAGCCCTTCTTGACAAACTTCTTAAGATTATTTACATCCCCATGGAGCATGAATTCTAGTCTGTCTTATTAATAAATGAATTCTAATTGGTCTTCATAATAAAAACCCAGAGTCAGATATTACGAGGTGAAAGTTGAAATATCAAGAAGCAGAGCAGCAACCACTAAAGTTCTTACCTCTACAAAATCCTCAGAAGGAAAGGGGTTGAGCTCCTGTCTCTTCCCACCTTATATTCCTTACCCTGCTGGCCATATCACTTCCTGTCTCTGCCTCTCTAGTGCTGGGATTAAAGGCGTATGATCCCAAGAGCTATGATCAAAGGTGAGAGCTCTGTTACTCTTTTAGACCAGTTAAATCTCATGTAGCCCAGTGAATTTCTGATCTTCTTGCATCTACCTTCCAAGTGCTGGGATTAAAGTTGTGTGTCACCACACCACTGCCTGGCCTCTGTGGCTAACTAGTGGCTAGCCCCACTCTCCAATCTTCAGGCAAGCTTTATTTGTTACAGCACAAACAAAATTTCACCACATACATCCCCCTACAAGAATATCACCTGCAGCTTACTCAAGCTGTTTATCTCTGCACCAATTTGCTGTCATCTCTGAGATTCCATCTGACAGCATCTATCCTCAGTAGCTTTGTTTATAGAACTTTTTAATCATTTATTTGTCTGTTTTGTGTGTGTCCATTTGTGTATGCACATGTATGTGTGGCCACACGCATGTGCATGTACTTGTATGCACATGTATGTGTGTGTGTGCACATGTGTTTGAATGTGTCTGAACATGTATGGAGGGATATATTTCCTCATGTGTGTCCACGTGTGTGTGTGTGTGTGTGTGTGTGTGTGTGTGTGTGTGTGTGTGTGTGTGAATAATTGAGAGGAGGGCAGAGTAAGTCAGTGAGGTAGCCTGCTTGACTCTGTTTTATTCCCTTGAGGTAGGGTCTCTCACTGAACCTGGAGGTCAGGGACCAGGAAGACCCAGTGATTCCACTGACTCACAGCCCTGGGATTCCAAGCGTGCACAGCCATGCCTAGCTTTCTACGTGGGTGCTGGGAATTTCAACTTGGATCCTAATGCTTACACAGCAAGTGTTCTGACCTCCTGAGCCGCACCCCCAACTCCCCAAAAGGCTCTCTGATAAGAAACATACATGAGCAAAGAGAAATATGCCCTGCATCATATTTGCTTGTGGACACCTGCTTTTTCAAAATGGACAGCAAGGCTCTTGGATTTTAGACAATCTCTGTGGCAATAGATAGATGTGTTATATGTTTTCATTATGAAAATTGAGTCTTATCTTGGTGCTTAAAATTGTGATTTTAATTTTAGAAACTTAAAATGCTTCTGACCAGTAAAAGTATATTCAAAGCTAATTGGGGCTGACCAGTAGAGACTAGTGTAATGGTGAAGCCTCTGAGAAGTCCTGGGCCCACTTTCTTCTCCTTTCCATTTTGGTTTCTGCACACATCTCTTAGGCTTAGCTCTCAGTGCATGCTGGCACGTTAGCTTACTCTCCACTTTATTGAATGAACAACTACATTCTGCTTGAAGAGCTCCATGAAGCAATTGGCCTTGCTTAATAAAGGTCCACTCCTCACACAGTTTTGCATTTGCACTTTGATGATTTGGGATTCACCTAGACACAAATTAAAAATGGGAACTAGCAGCTCCTATGAGGATTGAAAAGATGGCATCTGTACATCTCAGTGCCACATGACTGATGACCTCTTGTAAGTTCTGACTGTGACCAGGGTTTTAATGGAGCTTTCAAAGTGTCGTGGGCCTGGGGAGGTGATAATGTTTGCTGCACAGTCATGCAAAGTTGACCCCCCCCCCAAGTCTACATGTGCATCATGTCATTCTGGTGCTTGGAAGACAGACACAAGGGCTTTCTAACCAACCAGCCTAGCAGCATCAGCAAGCTCCAGGTTCAGTCAGAGATGCTGTCTCAAAAATTAAGAGAAATGTAGTTTTACTCCAAGCAATTTGGAGACAAAGATAGGCATAGCTCTGTGAGTTCAAGGATTGCCTGATCTACATAGCAAGCTTCAGCCTAGCCAGAGCTACACAATGAGACCCTGTCTCAAAGATAGATAGATAGATAGATAGATAGATAGATAGATAGATAGATAGATGCAAAGTAGACTGAAAATGATACATAATGCCAACTCCTGACCTCCACATGCACACACACAAACTCATGAGCATGTACTCACACACAGATACATACACATTCACACCACACACCAAAAAGGAGTTTGCACACAGATGACTAATTAAACTTGCTATCTTCCATGAAGAAGACCAGTCTCTCCTTCACCTGGGAGGAATGTCACAATTGTAGAAACAGAAGCAGTCTCATTGCAGAACAGAAATGGCTCGGCTGTGTCCTGGCAAAACCTGAGGTCTTTGTTTTATGTTGTCATCACAGAATACTCGAGCCTGGGTTGGTCGTAGATCCTGAAACTGAGAAGTCTCAGACTGAAGCTCCCATATCTGGCCAAGACCAGTGTGCGAGGGTTCCATAACTGGCCAAGGCCAGTGTGCCGTATCATCCCAGGGAATAATGAAGATAGTGAGAGCTAAGAGTGAGGAAATGACTGGATCCCTTCACAGACCTTGAAGGATAACTAAATGCACACCTACATGGAAACATCCATCATCACCCTTGCCCAGAATCAGTCCCCACCCCTCGACACTGTTGTGTTGGGGGTTAGATTCCCTATGTAAGAACTTTGGGGATACATTTAGACCACACGTGCTGGCTCTATAATCATAGTGGTCCTTTGAAAAGTGAGAGTGTGGGAACTGCAGCATTTGAGCTCTTCTGGGGTCACAGAACAAGGCTGGCTTTCTGGAACACAGACTGGCAGCCTGACTGGCAGCTGTGGTGCAGGCTGTCCCTGACTGCATGCTTGTCAGGAGCCTGTGGCTGCATCTGCCTCGCTTATTTTTCAGAAGCCCAGGTGCTGGAGTGAGGCTGTTGAAGTCTGGCTTCTTTTTGGAAGCACCTGCAAGAATGCGGCTGGGGGGGGCTTCAGTAAACAGTGTGCATATTGATGGGGATTTATCTATCTGTAAGTGATGGAGAGTACCTGGTGCAGGGTGGGATTCTGGCTTAGAGCAATCTACCCTTTCTTGAGAAGGAAAATGAAATTCTTTTAATCACTGTCCATATCTCCTTTTGGTCTTGCCTCAGCTAAACTTAGAGAGAAGAGACCTAGCGATTGCCCCATTAGTGGTGTGTAGGGGAAGCATGTCAACTCTGGCTGCCATACAAGTAGCTGAACCATCAGCTCCCACAGCCCAAAATGTCTCCCCATGCCAATATTTTAAAGTTATTATTTGAAAGTTGAATCTGGTGCATTTACAAATTCCTGAATCAATATGAAGCACAAGACAGAAATCTTTACACCTTTGAAGATGCTTGTCAAGCCTCACAATAAAGCTTTATGGATAGTGGGCTTTTGTCAATGATTACTGATTTCAACTTAAACAATAACAAGGAAAATTAGCTAAATATCCGCTTAGTTCTTAGCATTAACGAATGCAATAGACACGGCTCTCTGTCCGCCGCCCCAGTCATTTCAGAGCGTGCTCATTAGCTGTCATGCCTCAGCTTTCTTGGAACAGAATGTTTTCACACTTCAGGTTTTTTCCCCAGAGTGCATGTGTTTGAGTGGAAAATTTCCAGCATGAAAATCTCTGAGACGACACACTCTGAGCTCACATGTGCCATGTAAAAGCAGTGGCTCTGAGATGTCTGCAAGCTCGCTTTGCATAGTCTACACAAGGAAGGCATGGGGGCCTTCCCAAACATCCAAAGTTGGGACAAGAGAGAGACCGTTTAGTTCACCACAGCTCCTTATTTTTACAATCCATTTGTAATTTAATTGCTTGCTTAATGACGCCCCCCCCCTCCCCGCCTTAGCTATCTTGCCTGGTAAGCCATTTCACACACATTCCCGTTCTCTGCGTGGATAAAAGACGAAGACGCTCTGGCATCTGCTCTGAATTTGTTTTTCTTTAATTTTCATTTATACACTCTTGTTCTATCATCTGTGTTGGGCTCAAAATAGGAAGCCATGTTGACATTTTCCAACCCATTTAAATTTTATGTTCTTTAATTAAAACCCCCTCTTAACTAGATAGACTTCTAACCTGGTGGGTAGATGCTATGATTTTACAAGGGAATGAGAATATTTTTTTTTTGCCACAACCCCTTTGTACAAGGAGAATAAACAAGACCTGAAGTTATAGTATTTCCATGTTATCCAAAAAGCAAAGGAGATTTTCATGTTATATCTTCCCTCATGTCAAGATCTAAATGAAGTTGACTGAAGCTAAGTCTGAAATGGTAACACATAGCCAGTGTGCTGGCTCTGGTGATAGACACACTACTTTAGATAGCACAAAAGTTATCCAGAATCCCAGCTCTTGTTCACAAACCTGGAAGCTAACAGAAGAACATCTGGACCGTGCACAAATGACATAAATAGCACATGTTTATCACATGCATACAATAAATTACATATCATACTTTCCTCTGAGATAGAGAGGCAATGTTAGCTAAAAGTGAAAAGTGGCACAAAATCAACCTGGGTAAAATTTGGGCTATGATGGAACCAATGTTCCAGGACTAAACTCCTTAGAAGCAAAATAGGAATCATATTCTCTTTAATACCTCTTGTCCACTCCATCCCTCAAAGCATTGAAAAGCCTTGTAATTAATTGATGTTTGCTCTTTTTTGTTACTTTTAGATACAATTATGTGTGTGATAAAGAAGACCCCTGGAATATCTCAGAAAAAAAAAACTTGTCTATTTAAAAAAGGGGGGGTTATTGCATAGACCCATAGTACAAGGTTCAAACAAATACATATTATACTTTGAGCATGTTGTTCCTATGCCCTCTGCCCTCCCCCTTCAACCCCCATTTCCCCCATTAGTCTTCTGTAGAAGCAAGTTTAAATTCAGAATTAAACCTAGTGTGCTAGAAATTAGATACATAGTTTAAATTCAAATTTCAGGGAAGTGTGCTAAAAAGTAGATACATAGTAGCAAAAAGCAAGCTGCAAAGGGGACCACGAGGAAACATGCACTCTAGTGTGAAGAGCTACAAAACAATCAAACCAACAAGTTCATATTCACAAATTATAATAAGCTCAGTGAGGGAAGTGTCGAAGCATCTTGAGGGCATCACTTTCAAGGATCAAGTCTGTGGCTAGGTCCTAACTGCTCCCTCAGGGGAGGGGGTGAGAAAGCACAGCGTCAATGGCACAGATACCAGGAGTCAGGTAAAAGGCAGACTAGTTTATTCAGCAATGGAGAGATCCTTGTATATCCTCCCAGGCTGTGTTCTGAGCCACTGACTTCATATGGTTATTTCTCATTGGCTAGCCACTATGAGGACCTCTGATAGCGCCCATTGCTAAGCACTAAGGCAGACTCCAGGTTGGCTCATCTCTCCACCTTGTAGGCCTCATCTTCCTACAAAAGTCCAAGAAGTGTAATCTAAGCCAGTAACAGTGAGGGTTAGGCGTGAAGTCCAGGCATGAGATGCTTTACTGTGTACTTATGGGAGAAGATTGACAGGTAGCTGGTGTCTATCCCCACCCACTCCTTCCTATTCAGGAGGAGGTTGCTGAGGAGATGGCATCTCCTGAAGACCCATAGAATTTCCCAGCAGGAGGATCCCCGGTGAAGTGGGATAGATATGCCCCGGTTTATCTTCAGCCAGCAGCCAGCCCCTTTGGAGCAGATGTCAGCTTCCCAAGGCTTCTCATGGGCACTAGATTCACTTCTGCCCACTGCTCTCTTAGACACTGGAGCACTCCAAGGCTTCCAAAGGAGCCTCACTTCTGTGTTCCGGATTCTCCATTTGGCCAAGGTCCTGTGATCTAGTATTTGCCAGTAGCTGTTCTTTAATCTTTCCCCAGAAATCCTCAAATGCCATGTTAAATCCTCTTTTCCCAGAATACAAACCATAACTGCTTCCCATCTAAACCCAGAGTATGGGCCATAAGACTGTCTTCAGGAAGGCTAGCCCAGGCATAATCAAAGACACCACTGCCAAGAAGATGGGAAAACACATTGCCTAGGGAGAGGAGTATGAAGAGAGCCCTTATTGAACAGACCCACTCAGGCTAGAGCACAATGGTGTTCTACACACCAGCTCTTTTCCACTAGTTTGCTTTCTTGGTATGCTGTCAAGACCCAGCACGTCTGAGAAGTCTGAATACAGCTTGCAGTCACAAATCTAATCTTCTGAAATGGCTAAAAAGCTAAAAGTATACACACAACACTGCCTTTCCTAACCAGGTGGGTCCTGACAGGGCTTAGACTGGGTTGCCAGAGTCACCAGGAAGAACACCGTGTCAAGGAAAGGGATGCGTGTGTGGTGACTCCCAAAGTCACTGCACAACAGGGTGTTGATTACTTAGAAATCACAAATTAACTTTCCATTAAAATACATATAATTATACGATTTAATGTGGGGAAATAATATCCTGCAGATATTTCCAGTCTGCTAATCCTTAGCAACACGAACGAATGGTTTGCTTAAACGTAAGGGGGGAAGCCAGCCCTCTCCTGAATTCACCAGGGCTATAATCCAGGGGCTTTGTATTTGCCCTTTGCTAACTAAATCTAATCCTTTTCCAACAAGATTGAGATTTCAAAGGCAGACAGCCTTGGGAGTTTGAGAAAGAGCAAGCAATGGCTCATATCATCCTGGGAATTCAAACTCTGCCCAAGCATGAGGGCAGTAAGTCGCATCTCTGAGCTTTGTCCTCAAAAGTAGAAACTATGAGTTATGTTTTATTTTCCTGCTTTTATCTTTAGCACAGAATTTACACCTTGTAGAATTCATTCTTTCAGTGTTAGACATCACTATACAAGTAGAGTATAACTCCATGATACTCTAACCAGCCAACAAGGAAACTCCAAGAGAGCCATGAAACCAGATACTCAAAGCCTTCTTTACAAGAGCAACTGGAGGCTAGAGCTCAGCCATAGAACACTCACTTAGCAGTCAGGAGGTCATGGATTGATCCATGGCCCCATGTGAACCAGGTATGATGATGCTTGCCTGTAGACTAACCACTAAAGGAAATAGACAAGAGGATCAGAAGTTCTGGGTCATTTTTGGTCACATACTAAGTTGATGTCAGTCTGAGATACATGATACAGTCTAATCAAAAATAAAAAGGCAACAGGGGAGGGAGGGGGAGGGAGAAGGAGGGAGAGAGGGTGGGAGAGATGGAGAGAGGGAAGGAGGGAGGGAGGGAGGGAGGGAGGGAGGGAGGAAGGGAGGAAGGGAGAAGAGAAAAGGGGGTTGGGAAGTTTGTTCATCCTACCATCCAGCTCTGTCTCTGGAATCTTCCAATGAAGGCAGCACATTGGTAATATTCCTAACTCAAAGACATACAACAGATGGCAAGTTGAGCCTGACAACTGATCTTGACTATATCAGTGAATTCTTGTGAACATTCACTAGGCTTTCCAGTTGATGATTTAGACAAACAAGATAGAGACAACAATGGCCATAGCAAAGTGCTGCTAAACACAAGGAACTAGGAGTCAAGCCTTGCATGCTGAGAAGGGACTCTGCAAGTGGGACCTCTGGGAGCTTAGACTATGCAAATCTATTTGAGGACAGGATAGAGTCTCAAGTTTACAATTCCAGGTAAAGAAGGTTTTGTAGTGGTATTTTGCCTATAATTTAACAAATAAGCTTACCTGAAGATCAGAGTGCAGAGCTAAGCCACTAATTAGTCACACACACACACACACACACACACACACACACACACACACACACACACACACACCGCTAGTTAGCCATAGAGGACAGGCAGTGGTGGCCACACCTTTAATTCTAACATTTGGAAAGCAGAGACAGATGAATCTTTGTGAGTTCAAGGCCACCCTGGGCTACATGAGAATGAGTCAGTCTCAAAGAGAAACAGAGCTCATGCCTTTAATCCCAGTACTAGAGAAAATATAAGGCAGAAGTTCAGTGCAGTCTTAGGGCAGTCTGAGGTTTGATGGAGAGCATTGCAGTCTGTAGTCACGCTAAGGATAGGATAGCCCCTTGTGGCAATATCTTTCTTGCTCAAATAAAGTCTATCTGGGGGTCAGAGAATGGAGCTTGTCACTAGCTAACCATAGAGGTCTGGAGGCCTGTACAGACAGACAGGAAATGACGTAGCTAGGCAGAGACAGGATATAAGCAGGGAGAAACAGGAAATTGCTCCCTTCTCTGCTGAGAAACTTAGGAGGTCAGATGTGCTGTGGCTTACTCCTTCTCTCTGATGATCTCTCAGCATCCCCCCCCCACCAAAAAAAAGAGAAGCCTCCAGAAAGAGACACCATGTAAAGGCAGGAGTAACATGCTAGGGCATTACTGGGTAAGCCAAGAGCACAGGGAATACTTGGATTAATAGAAATGGGTTAATAATTAAGAGAGAGAGCTAGCCAGGAAGATACTCTAGCCACCAGCCAACAGTTTATAAATTAATATAAGTCTTTGTGTGCTTATTTGGGGCTGAAGGGTGCCATGACTTGGGGGGGACAGAAACCTCCATCTTCAGCCCCTCTTTGGTCTTAGCCTTGGTAGAGATAAGAACTCTCAAATGGCTTGGCTGTTTTGCCCCAACATCTGCCTGTGGGTTTTTATTATTTGTGCTACAAGTCTTTGTCACATCATCTGCTCATGAACAGAGAAGAGAATAACAACAAGAACCCTACCATGGAAACAGGAAGCATGGGGAAGGGAGCTGGGAGCTGGGGGGCCACATCTAGTCTGAGCTGCCTTAGCCTATTTCTATCTACCTGATTCCCTAAGGGTAGAAGGTGACTGGGTTTCCTGCAGTCTGGTTTTACTTTCTCCAACACTTGGTTTCCTTGGCAAAATCACCTCTTCTTTTTGAACTACTTGTCCTTCCAAAGCGCTTACTTTGTGCTGTTGCAGAAGTACGCACATTTTTTTGGCCAAAGTGATGGAATTTGCAGCCAAATGCAAAAGAATATGTGCAATTAATGAAAAGACAGCGATGGACTATAATTTACAGATGATTTGGCAGGAGCCGAACGAGTGAGACATGGCCCGTTTTTTGTTTCCAGCCCTGGTTCCTGTGAAGTCTTCTTTTATGCAAATGAAGTATCAGAGAAAGGAAAGTGAATGGCTAGGAGTGTGGGAGAATTGCACGGTGCCCTTTTATTCCTGGGGACAATTCTTTGATGTCACCATCTCTCCATGTAGCCTCAGCCAGACTCCCAGATAGGCAGAGAGGGAGAGAGGCCCTGGCTAGGTAAGAAAGGCAGCAAATTTCCAAGATGGTCAGCTTCTTCGTCAACCTCCTGACAAGAGTGCCTTTCACTAGTGGGCACACTGCTGAAGGACAGGCTCTATAAGGTCAAGGTCTGCTCATGACAAGTCACACAACAGTTGCAGACCAATCAACCATCCTATATATCTTCAAACTGACCAGCTCTAAAGTAGGGGAGGAAGACTCTTCAGATACTTTAAAACCCCAGACTAGATTTTTGGGCTTCCCAAGAGCCCCCTCCCCAGCTATGCCAAGAGTCTTTTCTCTGTGCATCTAATCCATGTGTGTGTTTACTTAACTTCAACAAATGCCTTCCCTTAACTGGTGATTCTGTCTGTGGTGCTTGAGATCTCTCCGTTGCTACCTGTTGCACTTCAGATTTTTCCTGCATTTTAGTTATTTAATTGGCAGAGAAAATGAACCTGATCAAGACACCTGGACTGGCCAGGCAGTGGTGGCGCAGGCCTTTAATCCCAGTACTTGGGAGGCAGAGGCAGGCAGATCTCTGTGAGTTCAATTCTAGCCTGGTCTACAACAGCTAGATCCAGGACAGCCTCCAAAGCCACAGAGAAACCCTGTCTCAAAAAACAAACAAACAAACAAATACAAAAAGCAAGGCACCTGAACTGTATCATCCTCAAATGAGACCATGCTGTGCCATTTCCCAGTGATTGTTCTGTCATCAATGCAATTGTCTCCATCATTAAAAAGATTCACAGTCTTCAAAGATGCTACATGCACCAGAAAAGTAATTAATATGATAGCAGAGTCAACTTTGGATGGATCTCCATTGTGACATCATCCAACACTTACTGATTTTAATAGGAAAAGAAACCTTAATGTCTTCCTGTGCCTCTAAAGATGACTGAGCTCAGAGCCTGGGCTTCTGTGCTCTGGGCTTAGGGACTGAGGTAGAGAGAAAAATAGGTCTCCCCAAAGGGAAAGGAGTGAAGGTTGTTGCAATTTAAAAATAAAAACCCCAGGCATTGCTGTACTCTGCTTATAGCCATTTATTTTATCTAAGCTTTGATCCACTGGTCCAAAAAATGAGCCTAGCTGGTGTCAAATCTTAGCTTAGAGACTTGAATGAGGCAAGAAGAGGCGGAATGATGTTGGGGTTTTATTTTATGTACGTTGGGACACTATAAAACTTTCTTTTTTAACAGATGAATAAGACACTCTCAGCATCCACAGATTTCTGGATCTTGTGGCTTTCTAGGATGAGCCTGGTCAAAGAGGTAAAGACATCTAATGTGAGTGTAAGCATGAGGTCTAAGAACTGTGACCAATGCAAGCCACACTGGGAATCCAATGGCAGAAGGGATTGATCCCCAGCTACAGCATTGGTCGTTCTCACCACCTTTGCTTAAGGTAAGATTCTAAATGTCTAAGTGATATAGAAAACCCACCTCTCAGCAAGGAGATGGCTTGGAGTCCTCCACTAACACCCCATCCACACTAGCTCAAGGAGAAAGCCATTTGCAAGGGCCAATTGAGGCATCTCCAAGACAGAGATGTCATGGTCCTCAGAGGACAAAATTATCCAACACCAATCATAGCCACAATTCCTGATTTGAGGACCACATTCATGGAGGATAACCAGGGAGGGTAGGGAAGTGATGGATGGAAGCTGATTCAGGGATGCAGGCAGGAGAGAAAAGGGATGTGAGCTGAGACACAGCAATGGAGAAGAGATTGGAGGGCAGATATGAAATCCAGGCAAATTGAATCCATGGGAGAGTTGAAAATGGAGGATAGGGCTCAGAGCTTGAGGGTGGGGTGGTCAGCCATCTTCTTCCATACACTGGTACAGCTTTCCATAAAGGAAGGAAGAGATGAATAAGACATATAACTTACCCAGCTTAATATATTCAGGCAGAGGATGCAGACATGCAGTATGCATATGGGCTATATCTATTTTAATAAACACTTTGTGAAGCTTAGAAACAAGCCTTCCGATGCCTCTACATTGATGAACATATTGTAAACGATTCCTTGATTCAATGGCATAATTTTTAAACATAAATATTTTCCAGACCTTTCTTTCTTCCTTATTAATGGATCCCTAACCAGGCATCTCTCCGTACCAGCCCTACATATGAGCCACCCTATGTCCAACACCAGCTTCACAGGCAGAGTGGGAGAGAGGGGTGAGGGTGGCAGGGAGAGCCAGAGTTTATTTCAAGGCTAAAAATAGCCTCTCAAATTCTAGGATATTGGTTGACTCCTCCTCGAGACTGTTAGAATTGGGAGTTTCAGAAGTTCAGAGACTATTTTGGTTGGAAGCCTGAGTTCTTCGAAATAACAGCTAGCAGCTGCCGCTCGCATTCCCACCCCAGCTATAAATACAGGGCACTTGTAGAAAGGATTGAGTCAGCCGCGGAGAGCGCGAGTACTTTCCTCTCCAGCTTTCCCCATTGTGTCATTCTTTATAAAGAAGAGGTGGGCATAAAATGCTCCCAGGAAGTCCTGTGTGGCTTCCTTCTAGGACAGCCTGCTTACAAAGCTCTCAGATCCATCATCCGCATCACCCATATAGGTTACTGTGACACCAGGGGCTTGGAAGCTTATAGTTTCTCATATCTGACCCTAGTCTAACCATTTCCAGCTAGCTCTTCAGGAGCCAGCCTGTAGAGTTCTGTGACTGTTTTCTAACCAGAGACGAGGAGGCAGAGACACACTCCAAGGGTTTGTGTGAGAATCCACATAGCCAAACACAGATGAGCATCTGCTGTACCATGTGATACCTAGTGGCAGACTAAACCACTAGGATATTTTCCCCAGCATCTTTCTTAGTTATCATGGTGGCTCACCCAATGGCTTTAGTTGGACCAGAACCCTTATATAGGATGCCATGGTATGCATGTTCTCACTGTAACTGTAAACAGTTACTGTGCTCACTTCACATCTTTTATACAGCCAGCAACTCATTGTTGGATAAAACTGGTCACCCAGAGAGATACGCTGGCCCTTGAACTTGATCAGACCATATATGAGAATGCCAGCCCAGGGCATTGTGCTCTGTATCCTCATTGACTCTGCTCCTGCAATTTTGACCATGCAGTGTAGACCTTCAGCCACACTTCACAACAGGCTGTAACTGAGCTACCCCCAAGTGACTGACACTTCATCCTGTCAACAACACTTCCAATTCATAGGTAGGGCCAAAAAGACAAGTCAGAACCTCCACTGACCTATCTCTAGATACCCAAGACTTCCCATGGAGACTGCAGAATGTGGGCTGCCTCAGGGACCTCTTTTTCTTGCCGAGCATAGTGGTTTTTCTACAAAGATCGGGAGACAGAGATACTTCATCTCCTCTCAGTCAAGCTATACTTTCTATGGTAGTTTGAATGAGAATGCCCCCATAGTCTCAGGCATGTAAACACATGGTCCCAAGTTAATGTTGTTTAAGAAGGTTTAGAAGGCATGGCCTTGCTGGATGCAGTAAGACACTGGGAACAGGCTTTGGGAATTTAATAACTCCATCATTTCTATTTGCCTCCCCTGCTCTGTGTTTGCAGTTTAGGGTATGAGCCCTTATAAGTTACTTTGGTCAGAGTATCTTGTTACAGAATAGAAAAGCAACTAATACATGACCATTCATCTAAGGATGGCATAATAGAGAATTTTCACTTGAAAGACAAGGAAGCTGATAGCAACACATTCTGTCAGCTAAATCATCAAGTCTAAAGCATGATCTGACTGCTTATGTGACCTTAAGGAAGTTGCTTAACCTTTGTGGGACTCAGTCTCCCATCTTTAAATGGGATGCATGGACCTATCCCATAGAGTTGTTGAAAGAATTAGATGCACTAGTATTTTTGAGAGTGACTAACATAAACTAAACACTAGCTAGTACAGATTGCTCACTTATCCTAAAGGCTTGGAACTAGAAGTACTTCAGATTTATTTTTATTTTTTATTTTAGATTTTTGGAATATTTGCATATACATAATGAGACATCTTGGGAACAGGACCCAAGTCTAAACACAAATTTTATTTATGTCTCACACACTTTGTACACATAGCCTGAAGGTAATTTGTACAATATTTTTAATGCACCTGAATTTTGACTACAACCCATCATGTGAGATCAAGTGAGGCATTTTCCATTTGTGGCGCCATATCAGTGCTCAAATGCTTTCAGAGTTTGGATTTTGTGTTTCTGAATGAGGGATGCTCAAGCTGTGGTTTGTTTGCTGTTTATTTAATTTTAGATAAAACTATGGAGACATAATGTTTTCTTCATACAAAGTTGATGCAAAACTCTTTTGCACCAAGATTATTGTTAGGAAAGTATTATAATGACATAAGATAATTCGGGTAAAAAGAACTCAGAAGGAGAAGGAAAACCAGCTTCCTAGATGCCTGTCTATTGCCATGGAGACATAGCAAGCTTCCTGCATCCTTCCAAATGGCTTTGGGGAGAAGAAATGGGTCTAGGTGATGGTAATGATGAGGGTGGCATCTCCCCACTTCATAGTGTTCCAGCACTGTCTGCTGTGAGTAACTGTCACCTTGGGCAACATCTTTATGTCCTCTGCCACTCTTCACTTTCTTCTCCACTCATACCAGATGCCCACCAGATAAGGAAGCCACAGAGGGGTCTGCAGAAGGACTAGGAAGTACATGTGGCTCAGAACCATGGTGGCAAGATGACTAATGGCCGATACATGTTTCCAGTTACATCTTTTATGAACATCATCACCATTAATTAGTATTGCCACCAACCCCACCAGCTTCATCACCAGTATCTTCATTTTAATTATCACCAACTTCAACACCATCATCATCATAATCACTATTGCCTGTCAGGATCTTTACACCATCATGACAAGCGTCATCACTATCACCACAATCATCATCATCATCTTCACAACCACTATTACCATCACCACCAACATCAAAATCATCATATCCAGCAGTGGCACCTTTAGCAGCATCACCATCATCTCCTTTATAATAAAAGGGAAATCAGAAGGGAGGAGTAAGATCAGGACGTCTGTTCCTCCAGTTTTCACCACCAAGAGTCTTAATTTCATCTTCCCTGGCTCCTGCCAGGGCTTTCACTTCTTTCTGGTGTGCTGACTCACTGGCTCTTGGGAGACTCTACACAGGTCCACAAGGCTAAGGTCTGTGAGTCTGGCTTGGTTCTTTCCTTACACAGAAAACAGGCACCGCGAGGGCAGTGAGACACATGCAAGAGGGTTCACGGTGGGGCACAAGGAGAAGCATGAAGGGATCTGTTCTTTCCGACATGCAGAGGGGCTTCTGACACAAATGTCATAGTGAGTACCCAGGATTGATCAAGAGTAAGCAAGTGAAGAAGAGGGGGGAGCAAGACAAGCCACAGAAAACCAAGAGAGAGCAGAGAAAGAGTGGAAACCCAAAGTGCACAGACCGGGTCACAAGAGGAGAAACAGAAAATCGATAGGAGAGAGGTGATACTAAAGAGAGGAGACAGACGAGTGAAGAGGCAAGAAGAGAGGGGAAAGTATAACTGGAGCAGAGAGACTGGAGGGGGAGGGAAGAGGGAGGGAAGAGATGTAGTGAGAGAGGGAAGCAGAGAAGAGAGGAAGGAGGAGGGGGAGACAGAGGAGAGAACAAGGGAAAGCAGAGAAGGGAGAATTTAGATGGAGGCTAAAAGACAATAACAGGTGCATATGTATGCATTTCCACAAGAATGTTTGCACTGTGACTACATTAATGAAATATAGATGGATCTAGTACACACATCTTCACACATAGATGTTTGTGCATGTGCGCGCGCACACACACACACACACACACACACACACACACACACACACACACACACACACACTTTTTAAGCTTCTTTGGGTTCGGCAGCTGCTGCCCAGTATTTTTAAGGTTCAAGCTGTGTTAGAGGGTGACGCCTTGGAAGAAAGGGTCAAGAAGCTGGAGCAAAAAAGCTGAAGGCCACATTCCCACTCCAGTTGGGAGTGGAGGTGGTATGAGATTTTCCATCTTGCTCTGGAAGCCATGCTAACAGGTTGAGTCCTGTCCTGGTATGGCCCAGAAGCCACACATGGGGACACATGCCTAGATGAATTGAAGCAGAATTGCAGTCAATCTCATAATATAACAAACAGTATTGATGAAGTATTAGGAACCTCATAGAGCTGTCAGCTTAGCATCATGGTAAGGCACATACTTTCCTTTAATATTGTCTCTTCTGGAGCCCTTCCTTGCCAGTCTCTGCCTGAGCCACGGATAAGGGGGGTGGGGTGGGAAGGGAAGAGTCCCAGCAGTTGCAAAAGGGGACACTTCTGATTGTTCAACCTCAGCAGGAGACATCTGGAAAGCAGCCTTTGATCCCTATTCCCTGCACATCTGGCTACCTATAGGGTTCAAAGCCCAAGGCTTGTGTGTTCTGTGCCCAGTGGGGCTCTGGCAGCTTCAGACGATGAGAGCTTTCTTTCTGCAGTAGCATCTGTTCTGGGCAGCCATTGTCCATTCCTCTCTGAGCTGTGCTCCTGGCCATATCCTGGAAGGATGGGCTCACCCACAATGGTGCCTGTCATATGACAGGTGCAGGTCTCTGGGTGGGTCAGCTCCTGTGGCTAGGGACCAAAGCATTCCTAAAGGAAAGAATGGCCTGTGGGGAGCTTGCTGCCTGGCCCTGGAATATGTGGCACCAAATCGAAATGATTACATTATTTATAAATGCTATCAGAGCAGACATTTGCACAATGGGCATCCTTTGCCCCCAGGGTTGTATGCTCAGGTGTATGCCCTGTGATTGCCACATGAGATAGTGGTGTGACTGAGGCCTCCAAACAGCCAGCTCAGGGCAAGCCCTCAGGTTATCACGGCCTTCTGCTCTTTAATTAGAGATGCCCTGGAAAACACATGAATAAGCTTGGTCACGGGGAGAGGGACAAAAGAGAAGGAGGGAAGGAGAAAGGATCTGTCTTGGCCTGTGTGATGCAATCATGAGCATTGAATCCGGGCGACGAGGTGTGTGTCTCACTGTGTGACTGTAGAGAAACCAGCTGAAATGTTGGGGAGGGTACAGTCATACACGTTCACAGGACACATGGTACCCAAGCGTTGCTAGCACAAGTCAGCTCTGGGGAGAGAAGGAACTGAAGGTTGGAAGAGGACATCCCACCCTTCTGTTTCTGGTTTGTGTCATTTGTCTTTAAGATAAAGCATGTACTTAAAAAGTGTCCAACAGATGACGTCACAGATTCATAATTCATTATGAACATGATTGTAGATTTAGATATGTAAAACTCTGGGGCATTTTTGCGGAACTTTAACCCATCCTCCTCTACCTGTAGTTGCAGTGAAATGGGGTATCTTTCAGTTAGAGCTCTGTCTGATTTGACTCCAGGCCCACCTCCACTGTGCTGGGGCCAGGTAGACCTTGATTCTCATAGTTGCTTTCTCGATAACACACCTGACCAGATGGGCAGCATGGGGTTCACACCATGCACCTCCTGTGCATTCCCTCAGCATCCCCATGGCAGCAAGTAGGTCCTCTGTCAGCTCCTCACACATGAACAGCATTCTCACTGCTTCAACTGTAGAAGTCCATCTTCCATATATGGAGAAGCAGGAGGAAGAGGGAGGAAAAGGGAGGAGTGAAGAGGAAGATTGGGCCAGAGAGGAGGAAGAAGAAATGTAGGAAAGAAGGAGAAAAGAGGAAGAAAGGTAATGCATAAGAAGCTTGAGGAGGAAAAGGGGAAGACGGGGAAAGGAGGAGAAAATAGCAGAAGCAGTAACAGACAGAGCAGGAAGGGGTGGGGTGGGGTGGGGTTGGGTCAGGTGGGGTGGGATCAGGACAGTGGCACAGGTGGCTCACCAGGTAAAGACACTTCCTGTCCTGACCGACACCCTGAACTTAATCCCCAGGACCCATATGGTGGAAGTAGAGAACTGATTACTACAGGTTGTTCTCTGACTGCCACGTGTGTGTGTGTGTGTGTGTGTGTGTGTAAGCACATGCACACATGTGCACACACACATACAGGCATACATGTACACTTGCACGCACACACATGGCCACACAGACGCACATACAGGCACACACACATGCACATACACACATGCACACACACACATGCACACACACACACACTTGCCCACACACACATGGGCGTGCACACACACACATGTGCACACACACATGTGCACACACATGCGCGCACACATAGAATTCACTCAATATGATTTTTTAAAATACTTTAAAAGAAGAAAAGGAGGAAGAGGAGGAGAAAAGATGGGAGAAGGGAGAGGAGGTGGAGGAAGAAGTGACAAAACTGAACATGAGCCGGATCTGTTCTAAGAGCTGTTCTGCCTACCTTGCCACATAGAATAGTTTGTGCTGTTTTCATTTTACAAATGAGACAGCCTTAGTTTAAAACGTTGCCAAGGATAGAACCCAAGCAGGTACTCACAGCCCATGTGTTTTTCACCCATCACAGTGCGTTCTGCTTGTACTCAAGGTAGACATCCTGAACTGTGGTCTGCAGAGGGAGGTGAGGGTGCATGGCCGTGTTGGAGCTGAAGCTCTCCATGTACACTTTCCTCCAGGACTGTGTATGATTGAGTCAGTTCTGCAGCTCCATGGCTCAGTGTTCACACAGGACAAGAGCTGGCAGGATGAGGACCCTGTGGGAAAAAATCAACACTGTCGCTTTTGCACGTTTGGCATTTGTCATTTCTCTGAGAGCAGAGAGAGATCACCAGAACAAAGCCATCCTGTCACAAAGCTTGCTGATTCAAACTGGGCAGGGCATCAGTCATTAAGCACTGGTAAATGACCAATTTTTGATCACAGCTGTTTTGTGGCTGTATCTGAATGCAGGGCACGGACTTTCAGGCACACAGTGATAATATCTGTAGTTTCTGGTGATGATAGCCAAGCTGCCGTCTGACCTCCTAGTGAATAATTTGTACAGAGATCGTTGGCAACTTCTGACTCCTACCTGGGTAGTTCAGGGAGCAACTGCCATTTGATTTCAATGACTTCCTCAACACATGGAGGTCAGTACCTGCCACCAAAGGAGTAACCTTTATCTGGGCTGACAGGTGGGAATATCAGGGTAGTATACGAGAATGGGGACAGCAAGGCAGACCCAGCAGAAAAACAAATAGAATAATCAGATACTCTGGAGGCGAATAGAGAGGTTCCTAATCTGATGAGCATGTTCTTTAGTGAAGTTAGAAAGGGAAAAAAAAGTTAGGCTGGGAGATGTCTCAGTGGGTAAAATAGTTACTGTTTAATAAAGGAGAGCTGAGTTTGAACCCTCCAGACCCACACAAATGCCAGAGGTGGTAGCATGTACAAGGGAACTCCAAGCTCGACTGCCCAAAGTCCTCATACACAGTGGCAAACGATAGACTTAGTCTCAAACAAGGTGGGAGGTACAAGGTATAGACTGACACCCAAGCCTGTCCCCTGACCTATAACCATGCACAGTGCCACACACCTACCTGCATTTACACACAAAAGCATGCATATACACACGAAGACAAAAAGAAAAGGAATACTGTCTCTAAGAAAGGACTGAAATTATATGCAATGGGAGGAACCCCTGACTTACTTACATGTTGTTGGCAAGTGGATAGGATGACAGTGAATACAGTGCCACCATTGTCTCTGAAGATCTGGCCACCTTGGAGCGAGGTTGGGAGGTGCTGGCTCTCACTGAACTATATTCATCAGTTAGAACCTGCTTCCCATCAAATAAACATTTCAGAGTGGCTAAGGCTGGTAGCATGGACTTGAACTAGAAATTATTAGTGGAGTTCATTTGGCCACCCAGGGACATTCTTAATTGACACATAGGATGGTGTGGAATTACAAATGACAAGTAGCAAGGAGGGGCCAAGAAATCTGTCGAACATCCTAGGATATACATGACAGCTTACAAACTATGAACACCATGCATGCACAGTCACACACATATACACACTCATACACACACTCATACACACACACACACACACACACACACACACACACACACACACACACACACACGCTCATATAGCAAAGAAAAATGAAGCCAAAATTTGCCCATCACTGAATTGAGAAGCCATGGATCAGGGAGGCCTTGTTCCTGTTCTGGGCGTACTCTTTCTGTGTCACGAGGGCTGGAGGCTCAGTCCTTAACCCAGCTAAACCAGAGCATGAGAAGTGTTCCCTGAAATTTCAGTGAAGGACATAGGACAAAGAGCCAGGAATGGCTTAGTGGCATCCCAGCAAGCAAGATCTGCCTGGCAGAGGTGGGAAATGAAAGCTAATTTTTCTGTGAGAAGATCCAGCTTCAAGTTTTCAGAGTTACCATTCAGACAGTCTCACTAAAGCCAAAGCCAGGGAATACATAGGGAGCAGAGAAGTACGTCTTAACCCTTAAGAGTCTATTCTTAACGTTTGTGCTTGGGACCCTCAGAATAAAAGAATACTGACATTTACCAGTGGGCGTGCATTTAAGATATCCTGTCTAAATGCATATAGCCTCTTGATCACAGAAGTCCATCTTCACGTGAAGATCTCGGGGGAAGTGTTGGGCAGATTAGATGTTGGTTGCAGAAAGTTAAAGGTTATCCATGTAAATTATCCATGTAAATGAACTTTACATGGATAATTATGTGAGGCGTTATCTGACCAACTAAAACTCTGTAGTTGCATTTGAAAGCCTGGACAAGGAGGGCTAGGTGCAGGCCACACAAGATAGGCTCTGTGTAAAGATTACAAGGGGAAAACCAGAATGGCAGGTGTTTGTGGAGAAATGAAAATAAGATTTGAATTCGTGAGAATCAGATTAAATCTAAAGTAGAGGGGTGGAGCAGCAGCCACAGCATCATGCCTTCCATATAGACAACATGGCTTCAAGGGCTCAGTACTATGGCTATGCTTAGACCCTTTGCAAGCTCAGTGTCATCAGAAGCATAAACAACATGTCCTACTGGCTTTAGGCCAGCCTGAAAGTAGGCCATCGTGTGGAGTGGGGAGACTCCAGGTCACCAGGCACTCCTTCAACAGGGACTCCTTCTGAGGAAAATCCCCAATGCCTTCTTGGTAACTTCTGATTCAAAGATTACTGGGGTGAGGTGGGGAGGCTTCCAGCTCCTTGTTGAAACTGGAAAATAATACTCACCCCTTTATAACTGGAGATTTCCATACCCCTTCAAGTTCAGGGCTTTCAAAGCCTCCCTGGGCATGAAAATGGACCCCAGGTTTCAGTTCTCTGGGCCAACACTGTGCTGCTTCATGTGGCTAAGGCAAGACAAACCTTGCCCCAGAAGCAGCCTCTGTGTGCACTGTAAATGTTATGCTGGGCTCCTGGCAGGGAGGGGGGTTTCTGTGTAGGAAGAGTGATAACAAGTTCCATTGGCCTTTCAATGGTAAGTTCCCGTTGGCATTGGTCTACTGACTGGCCCAATGGCCTCTCCATACAGCCCATGGGCATTTATTTTGGGAAGAGTCTCACTGATGCTCTCTCCCAGCAGACCTTGGCCTGATCCACTGTAGACTGTCATACAATATTGGGAACACTGTGTTAAAAAGGTGTTTTAGTAACCAACCCTAGGATGAAGGACTGGGCTTCCAGATACTGTTTTCCCCAATGATTATTGACTTCCTATGATGCGAGTTTTGCCCCTACCTCTCTCCTCTCCACATGACAGCATCTTCATTCCACACATCAGTGATTGTTCTCATAGAAGAAAGCATAAGCCCTACTGAGCTACATCTCCAAGCAGCTGTGTGTTTAAGGATCATATGACAAGGAACAAGAAGTCCAAGCAAGTTCCACAGATAATGAAATGGGCATTGCTGGGAGTTGCTAGAGAGGAGCTGGCCCTGGGCTGGACCCAAGGGTTAATTTTAGAAAAAGAGTACTTGGGGTCACTGAGATGGCTAATTAGGTGAAAGCACTTGCTGCCAACTCTAAAGACCTGAGTTCAATTCCTGATACCCCAAAGGAGAAGGCCAATGCCTGCAATTTTTCTTCTGGTCTTCACACACATGCACACACATACATATGTTCACACAAAATAAATAAAGTACGTTAAAAAAAAAATAAGAGTACTCACTATTGAAGACCCGGTGAACCACACAGCTTGTGATGAGGCTGGAAAAGTAACAGTTTCTAGCAAAGTTGAACAATTTCCTCATAGCAACCTCAGGCTCATGGTCAATTCCTGAACTGTGAAAAATTTCACCTCCCTGTATTAGAGATAAAGTTCTGATGATTCCATTCAAGTCATTGGGAACCTGTGATTCTGGCCTGCACCCAAGAGAACACATCAAAGTTAATCCCTGGGCCTCCCTGAGGAGCACTAAAGGGGGAAGGTCAGAACTAGGGTCCCTGACGACTTTGGAAAGTGCTCTTCCTACAAAGCATCAAACCCAAGGACCCAGGAAAGATAACAAACAGAGCCAGAGTAAGTGGAGCAGAGATGAGCAAAGGATGAGATTGGAGCTGGGGATGGGTTCTCAGAACGAGATGGACTGAGCCCCACTGAGTGTGTTCAGGCCCATTGTGATGCCAGCAAGAGAGAGCAAGTGTGTGTCTATGTGTATCTGTATGTATGTGTGTGTACTTACATACATGAATATGCCTTGATTGACCTCACCATGGTCAAGTTCTTCCTTTCAAGGGACTTAGAGCAAACAATAACAGGGGTTCCCGCTGTCCACATTAGAACATGATTCTAGACTCTTCCCAATGGCACCTAAACCAGGAAGTGAGTCATGAACATGGTGGACCCAGCCTCCAGGGCAATTTCCATAACACAGCACAGCATGCACTTTTAAATCTCTTCTTCTGCAGTAAACACATCTAACAGAAGATTAGAATGTGTATAAACTCTATGAAACCTCAGCCCTATCCTCCCAGCTCTCAGGGAATCCAGTTGGAGACTGAGTCACTGAAACTGAATTATTTCTCCCAGATTTAAGAGAGAGGGGAGGTGAATGCTAATCAAAAACAACAACAACAACAAAACTCTCCCAGAGTGCCACTGTGGTGAAGCCTGTCACTACACCTCAGGTGACAACATCCCACCCAGCTGGATATAAGCTTCTCTGATTCTGGCTTCATTCCAAAAGGAACTTTCTACTGAAGAACATTTGTCTCCAACTTCCAGGCCCTTGCTCTTCTTGGGTTAGCAAATGGAATATAACCCAGTGCCTGCATCCAGGCCTGTATGTGCCTGCCTCTGAGCAACAAGCCCTACATGCACAGCTAATCCAGGAAAAATCCAAGGAGAAATGTGGGTGCAAAAGAAAAGGGGGGCTGCTTGCACATACCTTCTTTTAAAACACAATAGTCTGGATACCAACCTAATACCCAACCCTTCACATGCTGACCTCTGGAGTTAAGGTCATATTTTGATACTGGAAACTGAGTTGTGATTTTTGTCTTTATGAATTTACCTGAGAGCTCTGCTAGTAAGAGGGGTAACATGACAAGAAGCAATCTCCAATCACATTTGGATTGCCAGTCTTTAGTGGCATTGCACACATTGTCACAGCCTGCTGTGTCAGAAACACCAAACCAGGTTCGTATCTTTGCATGATATTTTTTGAATGACAAATTCTCAAGCTACATCAACTCCTTGAGTTTAACTCTCCCAATACTCTTGATTCCCATGGGTAGTTGTGGCCACTACAATCGAGGGTTCTTTCATTACTTACTATGTTATTATTTTTTACATATATATGTGCATGTTATATACTTATATGTTATCACTCATGATCTTATCTACTAATATTAACTCCCAGATCACACATTACCTGTTTCACAATGACAGACACTGGTTTACAAGATGACCAAGGAAGCATTAGGGAACCTACAGGGTTCAAAGAGGCCTTGATAAAACCTAGAATAAGACATTGATACAAAGTTCATGCAGGTGCTAAGATGGTAACAAAACAAACCCAGGTGCAAAGCTGGCTCAAGGCTCAGAGTTGGTTCGGGATGATTCCAAAGTGAAATTCAAAGAGACTTTAAGATCACAGAGTGCCAAAGCCCAAAACACAGAATTGGGAGTTAATTCTCGATCTATCCCATGTCCACACCAGGTGGCTTGATGATGGTTTTGTGGGTGCTGTTAGATTCTCCTCTTTTCATGTCCCATGGGAAGGCTTGCATCATTCACTGGTCTGGTGTGTTTGATGAGTTCACAGTTCTGGCTTTCCTCTTGTAGTCTCCATGCACCCATGTGTTCCTGTGTTAAGTTCATAGGTGATGGTAATGTTTCATTTGTGTAAGTTACATCGGTCTATACATCATGGCTTACTCTGGGAGAAACAATGGTTATTTACTTTAAAAAAACGATACTCCAAATCATTCCATCTTAGCGTTTTCATTCAAAATGGAGCCAACTGTTGTGTATCTCCTGAGGCAAGACCTGGAAACCACTCTCCACAAAATAGACAGTAATTGTGCAGGGCAGGTCTCAGCCCCACATGTATTATATTGTCTTAAATTTTATATTTATTTTCTTGTGCTATAACTATGCTCACATGTAGAAGTTGGGGAACATTCTAATCTCTCTGAGTTCCTGGGAAGGTGTGAGGAGTCGGTGTGATCAAAGCTCAGCCCTCAGTGAAAACCGTTGGCAGTTCTATGGATATTATTGTTACTTCATTGTTCAGGTCCTCTAAACTGCTGATATCACATCCACCAAATGGGTCACAATTACTTCCCACTCTTTGTGAGGATAGAGACAATGCAGTCAGAAGCTAGAACTGGCAAGCAATGAAGAAAGTCATTCCCTGACTTTCTGTGTTTTCCGCCTCCCAGAAACACCATAACAAGCCATGCAGGAAGTCATTCCCTGACTTTCCATGTTTTCTGTCTCCAAGAAACACTAACCCGACTTCCTCATTTCCAGGGAACTCGCGAGAAATGATTGCTACTGCGTCTGTTGGGTAGCTTTCATTCCTTGCTTACATTGCCTCTGAAGATTTAGCAAATCCTCCTAAAGTTGTGCCATATTTTTAACCCAAAGGCTTTTTGATAACTATGTTATGGGGCCACAGCTTGCCCAGCCTCAGGGGGACTTTCTGGGTCATTTACAGAGAATGGCCTTGTAAGAGATGCCATTACCCAGATCCAGGCCAAACAGATCTTTCCTTATTCCATGACCCACCTCACATATACACTCCTTGTCATTCAGTATCTGTTGTCTGCATAAGGACAGAGAATAGTCTCCCCACAGGAACAATCATCATGTGTCCTTCTCCGTGTGACTGGACACTTTTATGTGTCCAGCCTAGTCTTGAAGCAGATTACAAAATAATTACTCTAAAGTTTTTTATTAATTATAATTGTTTGGCAGATGGCTGAGCTTTCATAATTGAATTAACCCTGTCTATTCATCTGTGTGTCACCACATGGCCATGGCTTACCAATAATGCTCTGGCATCTTACTCCTCTGGCGGTTACATAGTGTCTCTTAGACTCCACCTTCTTTCTCTCTGTATCTCTGTTTGGATTTCCTGCCTGGCTCTATTCTGCCTATCTATTGGCCAAATCAGCTTCTTTATTAACCAATGGTAATAAAACATATTTACAGCATACAGAGGGAAATCCCACATCATCTCTGTGCTTCAGAAACTCACAAATCTCTGGTCCATCCAGCCCTGCTGCTTGTAGAGCAGACTAACACGCCTACAAATACTGTTCCTATCATGCCACTTACCTGCTCTGGACTCTGGGCTGGACTCTGAAGTCCAGTCCTAAGTACATTAGGCCCAGCTTCAACATCCTGTCTTTAGACTTCACATCTCACTTGCTTACTGCGTTATTCGTTAATTTTCTTATTACCATTGGCAGAAGAACTTTAGGAAGAAAGATTCTGCGTTGGCTCAGGCTTGAGGGTACAGTACATCACAAAGGTATAATCATGGCTGCAGAAGTGGGAGGAAGTTGCTTATGCGGCATCAACAGTCAGCAGAGATAAACGTGGTGTTCCTTTCAACTTTCATCGTTATAGCTAGTCCAGAGTCTCCATCCATGGAAAAGTGCTACCCACTTATGGTTGTTGTGTAACTGTTTCCTCTGAGATCAAAAAGTTCGATCCTGCAGTGGGGGCTCCTTCAGCAAGAAGGTGAACAACAAAAGTAGAGCTTCAAGAACTCTCTGAAACTGACTGGGTTTGCTAGGTCTCTTCCTGCCACACTAAGCAGAGTCCAGCTGCCAAGAAGACTTTCCGACAAAAAGAGCTGCCTGGAAAAGCTCTAGACCAGCTGGGGCACGTGGAGAGCATAGTCTCTGACCCGTTGAGCTGCCTGCGGGCCGTGCAGTGTGTGCCAGGTTCCCAGCTACCACCCTTGCTGGGATGCGCCTTGCTGATACAGTTGTCTTGGAATCATTTCTGCTCCTGTAAGTAACCCTGTCATCCGTACTCCTGTAAGTAACCCTGATTAAAACCCACCAAGTCGGACTTCAGTGTATCCATAGCTTGGCCTATCAAGGGTTCCCTATCTGGGGTGAGAACATGAGTGTGTTTTGCCTCCCCAGGAAAAGCTTTGTCACACAACAGTTATCTTCCCACCTCAATGAGTCAAACGTAGAAATTTCCTCACAGTTGTGCCCAGGGGTTATCTCCAAAAGGTGATCCTAGATCCTGCCAACTGGTGTTCATTATTATCCACCACAGTTACAAATGGGCCATTCTCTTTTTGCCTCTCACAGAAGTAGACTCCACCTCTCTCAAGTCCTGACTGCTCTGAGACTTCAGCCCCACTTCTTCCCTACCTCAATAAGCTAAGCAGTAAGAAGCCAAACGTGTGTGACTTGTGTCTGTGGCCCTGTGGGAATCACATGGCATTTGAAGATGGTTTTAACATTTGAGGCTATGGCACCTTGACAAGCATATCTTAAATCTTAAAAACAAACCATTTTAGAAAAATTAATTTCCTGGTAATGTATACCATAAGCATAGTAACAGATGTCCCTTGGGTACAGTAACATGCATACTCATTAACTATATATAAATTTAATTATCTTTCATTTGCATCCAAATCCAATAATTCATTCCAGCACCATTCTTGGCCATTCTTGAGGTCCAGCCTCCATTTCAGACATAGCAAGGGGCTGGAGGCCAAGGAAGAGGTGTGGCTTATTTTAAAAGCATGATTCATGATTTCCTTTTTTGATGATAATTTAGTTTTTTTTGTTTTTTTTCTTTTTCTTTTTTTTTTTTTTTTAAATTCTGTTCCACCTGGTAGTATGTCTGTGTACCAAGTGCATGTCTGGTACCTGCAGAGGTCAGAAGATGTAATTGGATCCCTTGTGAGCCACCTTATGGGTACTGGGAACTAAACCCAGGTCCTCTGCAAGAATAGTCAGTGCTCTTAACTGTACAGACATCTCTCCAACCTCTCTCAGTGATAATTTGAAAGTGATGTGTGAGCTTAAGTAATGAAATGGACATAAAATTTAAAATGCCTGCAAAATAAAAGTAGCTTTGTCCACACAGATAAAATTGTTGGGAAAATTTTTGTTGATAAACATTTTTGACAGTTTCATACATGATCACTATTTTTATATCATTTCTATCCTTCTTCCTCCACACCTTAATTCCTGCTATTTCCATTGCTTCCATTCCTACTCAGACTCTTAATGTCTTCCTTTTTAATTATTATGTTACACAGTGACACACTCACACCTACATACTCTCACACACATACACATACTCATACACGTACACATTTACATTGCTATATCCATTTAGTCTTACGTGTGTGTGTGTGTGTGTGTGTGTGTGTGTTGTTTAGGAATGATCATGTGGGATAGGATAACTTGTGTGTGTGTGTGTGTGTGTGTGTGTGTGTGTGTTGTGGTTGTCATTGAGGAATGATCATGTGGGATAGGATAACCTGTGTGTGTGTGTGTGTGTGTGTGTGTGTGTGTGTGTGTGTTGTTTAGGAATGATCATGTGGGATAGGATAACGTGTGTGTGTGTGTGTTGTGGTTGTCATTGAGGAATGATCATGTGGGATAGGATAACCTTGTGTGTGCGTGTGTGTGTGTGTGTGTGTGTGTGTGTGTGTGTGTGTGTTGTTGTTGAGGAATGATCATGTGGGATAGGATAACCTGTGTGTGTGTGTGTGTGTGTGTGTGTGTGTGTGTGTGTGTGTGTTGTTGAGGAATGATCATGTGGGATAGGATAACCTGTGTGTGTGTGTGTTGTTGAGGAATGATCATGTGGGATAGGATAACCTGTGTGTGTGTTGTTGTTGTTGTTGTTGTTGTTGTTGTTGTCATTGAGGAATGATCATGTGGGATAGGATAATCTGTGTGTGTGTGTGTGTGTTGTTTAGGAATGATCATGTGGGATAGGATAACCTGTGTGTGTGTGTGTTGTTGTTGTTGTTGTTGTTGTTGTTGAGGATGATCATGTGGGATAGGATAACCTGTTAGGGAGCTTATCCCTGGAGAGGGCTTATTCCCCTTCTCTTAGCAACTGTTAGTTGATATGGCTCTTCATCTAGGGGTTTCATCTTGTAAGATTTTCCCCAGCCTGGACTATAGAGCGAGTTCCAGGATAGTCAGGGTGGTTACCCAGAGAAACCCTGTCTCAAAAAACAAGCAAGCAAACACAAAAAGAAATATAATAATAATTATAATGTTTATATTTTTAAAAAGCATGTAGTAAATGTTGCCACTGGGGAGTGGTAGCTTTACCACAGCAACTGAGCTAATAAAACATATTTAATCAATCATGAGGGCCACATACTTTGATAAAATGGACACATTTCATTACAAGTACCCCTGGATCAACCTCCAGCCACCCACCCGAAAAACTGACTTTGAGGGTCTTACTAGAGGAAAAAGTAGTATCCAAGGCAGATTGAGATAGTTGCACCAAATACCACCAGTGAAAGTGACAGAGAGATCTGAGCACAGCTGTGTCTTCCCTCTGTTTTTCAGTCACACTAGTTGGCCTTCCTAATCAAACCCTTGAACTTGAACTGGGTGGTGAGGGAGTTGTTTGTAGTGTATGAAAGCTAACCCAGACCTTGCACCATCCCCAGATTCTCCCTAGTAAAGAACACAAGGGTGCTGGCTGTCTTCTCACAGGAGCTTCTGATGCCGTACAGAAGAAATTGCCCCCCCACCTCTCTGTAAGTAAACTTGCCTGCTAGTGTCCAAGGGCAGCTACACAGCTGATTAGACATCACAGAACCTGAGTGTGGCAAGAAATCAGTCTCTTTGGCACCTACTTCAGAGATGCTCTCTCTACCTGTGTGTGGGGAGGGGGCAGGGATACACCAACCCTGCTTCCTGAATGGCTGAAGTCAACAGAGGTGAGACTTCCCTGCATGGAAAGACTTGAAAGTAATCCCCACCCCCCTCAGATCTTGACTGGCAAAGGAGTCTGCTTCTGAGTTCTTCCCCTTGGTGAGTTTTCCACATCTGCTACTTAAATAGAACGTGCATATGGTAGCATCATTTTTGCAAAGAACATAAAAGAAGATGGAGAAACTTTTGTCCCTTGGGTCCCAGTGCTTGGGTAGGGATCTGCATCTTGTGTTGAGGAATCAGGAGACATGCTACTGGAGTAACAATAATTGGAAAACCAACCCCAGAAGCCCTGGGGACCCCACTGGTGTGTGCTAAAATACTATTAGGGAAGCACTTTTCAGTAGGTGGGATTGTCATTATTTTACGTGGATCTGTCTAAGTTATGAAAGAGGTGTTTCTGTCTCATTTGGTGACATATGTTGAAGCAATAAAAATCATCAATAAATACAGTTTTTAAGTTTAAAAAAATCTGTTAGGCCAACTTATGCATCCCTTTGCCAACACCCGTACAGCTCTTCTATCTTCTAAACTGAGATTTTAATGAAATGAATGACCACTGCCACCCTGGAAAATCATACCACTGTCTAGCCAAAGGTCACAAGTAAAAGTTGTTCCTATTTCCAGCCCAACCAGGGCATTATGATATTTCTGAGATAAAGCATTCTCAATGAATCAACCTCTGTGCGTGAGCATTTTCATTCTTCATGGACAATCCTGGGATGAGCCCTACAGGACATTGGAGGTATCAGGAGGGGCTATCCCAGGGCCACCAGTGTGGTCAGATGGTGCTCATGATAGTAGCATGGCCTGAAGGGCAATGTCATGCCAGGGAAGAAACCTCACCAACCCAGGTCAGTTTCTTCACCACTAAATTCTGGATAAGTTCTACCAAGTAGTCTGAGATGCCAGTATTTCCTGGAAACATGATAAGAACACTGTCCCTCAGGCATCCTCATAACCACTGGATTCTGCTGGACCTCCTCATGGGCCTTCAGAGTCCTCCTGTGTGTAACAATGGGAAGAGCTGGCCAGGCCATGAGAAAAAGGTACTGTAAGGAGCTTCCTTAACTCTTCTCTCCTCTGGAGTAGAGTCTGAACACCATTCTGCCATGTGCAGAATGGGAAGCTTGGAAGTTATTGAATCCTCAGACGAGTTATAGTGGTTAGGGACTAGGATGAGACACTGACCAGGCTTTGGAGAAATGTGCAGAAAAGTTAAGACATTTTGAGACCTCAGATCTTTTTATTTTCTAGTGAGATCACTTACTTTTTTTCAAAGAGTTATAAAGACACAACCCTCATACAAGTAGGAAGCAAGGGCCAAAGATCACCTCAGTGATCACTAAGAAGGCAGTGAGGGTGTTCACAAGGAATCTGAGGAACTGAGTGTTTATGACAGGTATCCAAGGGCGTTAGGAATAAATTATTATGTAAGATGAATAATGTTAAAGTTCTAGAGGGACCATACAACAGAACCCTCGGGTGTTGCTCTTCCAGCCGAGTGGAATTTATTTGCATCTTTACCAGAAGAAGATCTACAAGATTGCCTCTGCCAATAGCTGCAGAACACAATGGCTTGTCAACAATCAACCAAGAGTATAAGCCCAGCCTTGCACTGAGAACCACTTATCTTTTTCATATTTTAGCTTCATTAGGTCGCTGTGACAAACACTTTAACCAAAAGCAGCATCCAGGAGGAAAGGATCTATTTCCTCTGTTAACTTCCAGGGTATGGTCCATCACTGAGTGAGGCCAGTGCAGGAGCTCAAGTTGGCAAGGCTTGCTGTTGCAGGAAGACCTGCGACCAGGTCACTCACTCACAGCCAAGGAAGTACAGCAGAAACCAGGGAGGAGTGCTTCTTACTAGCTCACTCAAAGACTAAGACTCACTGTCTTAGTTAGGTTTTCTATGGCATGGTGAAACACCACGACCAAAAAGCAAAGTGGGGAGGACAGGGTTTATTCAACTCACCCTTCTACATCACAGTCCATCACTGCAGGGAATCAGGACAGGAACTCAAGTAGGGCAGGAACCTGGAGGCAGGTGCTGATGCAGAGGCCTTGTGTGTGTGTGGGAGGGGGGGGGATGGCCATGCTGCTTACTGGCTTGCTAGCCTGCTTTCTTATAGGACCCAGAACCATCAGCCCAGGGATGTTATCACCCAAAATGGACTGGGCCCTTTCCCATAAATCACTAAGAAAATGCCCGGTACTTGCTATAGCCTGATCTTGTTGAGGCATTTTCTCAATTGTGGCTCCCTCCTCTCCAGTGACTCTAACTTAAGTCAAATGGACATAAAACTAGGCATCACATTCATGCTCAGCTAGCCTCTTACATAACTCACGACCACCTGCCTAGGGAAGAGCACTACCCATAGGGGGCTGGGTCTTTCTACAGCATTTATGAAGACAGACCCATAGTCATACTCACAGGCCTATTAGGAGGGAACAATGTCTCTATTGAGACTTCCTTCTCAAATGACTCAAAGTTGAGTCAATTAAATAGTTAAAGCTAATTACAGCATCCATTTTCGACATTTAAAAAAAATTTAATACTACAAAGCTTTTCAAGATCTCCTTTCTAATATTATTAGACTGAAGTATATGAACATAAACTACATAAGACATAACCCCCCCCCACACACACATAACATACACATCACACACACACACACACACACACACACACACACACACTACATACACAACACACACACACACACACACACACACACACACACACCACACACACCTTAAGAAAGTGTGGAGACTTAAAGTGTGGCACGTCTTATGGACCGAAACTACTGAATGAGCTGACACCGTATTTAGTCAAGTTATAAAATCTGTCAGTGGGTTGGTGGCATGTGTGTAAAGGGCTAATTCTTCCCCTTCCACTTCCAACACCTGTGGAAATAGATTTCCCCAGGAAGCCATCATTTTGCTGAAACCCTAGGCAGTTGTTCTTAACCTCTGGGGTTACATACCAGATATCCTACATATCAAATGTTTACATTATATTACAATTCATAACAGTAGCAAAATTAGAGTTATGAAGTAGCAACAAGATAATTTTATGGTTAGGGTGTCACTCCAACCATACAGTGAGGAACTGTATTAACAGGCTGCAAGGTTGCAAAGCAGTGTGCCTAATAGATGAATTGTTTGCTGCTTTAGCCTGTGATAAATACACTGAACCACCATCAAGGAAATCATCCTATTCATATCATATTTTGTGAACTTTCTCAAAGGCACTGGGTCCTCTTTAATTAAAGAGCAAAATTAATAAATAAGCAAACAAATAAAGTTAGGTTCTGAAAATGCAGGTTTGTTTTCTGCTGCTTTAGGAGAGAAGTGTCCCCTCCGAGTCAGGAACCATCAGGATGCTGACTTTATGAATGATGTTTAGCCCTCCCTCCCATGCTGGCACAGTGAGGAGACTAGACCCATAAGGATTGGTATGTAATAGTAAAGAATTTGTAAGTGTGGTACTAGGTGGTCATGTGCTGGACATGTACCGGCATGGCTCCCATCTCTGACATCCCTGTAGCATCTCTGTCCAGCAGCATCCATCTTCCTGGCATGAATCCCACATTCATGAGAACCAAACATACCTACCCCCCCCCCCAGCTTGTTTACTGGATGGACTATGAACAAGTGTGATTTTGGCTTTCCACCAATCCTCTCTCAGTTCCCCTCCTGAGTCCACAAGCAACCCAGTGGGTAGTCAGACTCACTAGGCAATCTGCAGCCTTTGCACTCCATGTTCTGGCCTGCTCTGGAAATGGAAATAGCAGATGCCATTGGCCAAATATATTTAGAGCCAGAAGGTTCATATCACAAAGAGATTTCCAAGTCCTGATTGTATTTGGATTGAGGCACACTGGCAAACCAGATTTCAAGGTTTGACTCAAGAATGTTGATGCACTACTACAGATTGTCATAAAGAGCCTTGTAGCCTTTAGTATAATTTAGGGCAAGAACCCCTGAATTGGAGCCTTAAGTCCAAAATCGCTGTGCAGAGGAAGTGCCCTTCCATCATTTCAGAAAATGTCTTGATTGCTGGAAATACCATCTTACTCATTCCATGTGTTTCTGCATCTCAGTTCGCTTGGCGCCATAAGCCTACCTAATTATACCACAGGGCATATGTAGATATATTTCTAACATGGAATGAAATGTCAATAAATCCAACCAGTTGGCTGGAGATGCCATCATAGTTTCAGGATCCCCACCCCCAATCTTAAAAGAAAAAAAAAAGTTAATAATATTTAAACTGTTTCAATGGACCTTTTCCTGTTTCCAAGCAGAGATTCTGGACCTTATTTGTGCACAACACTTAAGTTCTGTGGCATCATGCTTGCCCTGGCCTAGCATCTCGAAGCCCTCTACTCAGATAGAAACTGATACCGTGAAGGCTGTAAAAAAAAAAAAAAAAAAAAAAAAAAAACTCTGCCAGAGGAGATCAGTACAAGGATACCCAGGATCCCTAATGTGTGTTAGGTATTGGTGGAGGTCATCAGAAATATGCTGCAGGGGAGTGCCTGGGTTGAGGTGACAAGAGCCTTCTGGTGTCTGTTTTATACATTTTGACTTTGTGGAAACACATCCCTTCTCTACATGCACATCTGTTTCCCATATTAGAACATAAACAGTGTAAGAGCGTGCAGCAGCCTGTGTCTGTTCTTCCCTGCAGAGGGCGCTTGAATGCGCTGCGGTCACATGGACCAATGGCACTGAAGAGTGGTACAAAAGCACTACGCTGATGCTCCCTAAGAATGTACAAGGAAGGGTGCATAGAGTGAGCCCTTTCCTTCTGTGAGGAGCTCAGAGTAACGCGTACACGCCATCACTTTTAGCCAGGAACAAAGACTCAGCAGGGAAGGCAGTAGAAGGGTAGTGCTAGATCCACGTTCTTTATTAGCGTCTATTCTCTCACACAGGCGCATACACACCTGTGCGCTGCATGTGCAGTGCTGTAAACAGATGGCCAAGGAAGGGCATGGCTGGCTTGAAGCAAGAGGATTCTGAGAGACGGTGAGGTCTACATGGGAACTCTTCAGAGTGGATGAGAGTTGTGTGACATGGCCTGGGGGAATATGAACAAATATTTGTTCAGTCCAGACAGGACACAGATGACAGATTCACAAAATGGCTCCACCCAAATCTATCTTCGTGAACAGGTGTTGGGAAATGTTTCTTTAACTATGTAAAGGTGTGCTGTATTTGTTTAATTACCTAAAGATGTGACCTTGCCTACCTAGGCACCTGATTGGTCTAATAAGCATCTCAGTGGCCAGAAGTTAGGCAGTAGAGGGATAGGTGGGGCTAGTGGGCAGCAAGAATAAGTAGCTGAGAGAAGAGAGAATGAGGGACAAAAAGAGGGAGATGCCCTGGGCCAGACAGACAGACTCGAGTAAAACAAATTGAATGAAAGAAAGGTTAAAAAGAAAAAGCCATGAGGCAAAATGTAGATGAAGAGAAACCAGTTAAATTAAGTTAGAAGACCCAGTAAGAACAGCATAACCTAAGGCTGAAGATTCACAACAGATATTAAGTCTCAGTGTCATGGTTTGGGATGTGGTTAGTGGTCCAAAATAAAGCTTGCAACAAATCATGGACTTTATTAGGTCCCCTATAAAGCTATAGGTAAAGGGTTAATGATAGAAATGAGGCTCACAGTTTCATCACCAAAAAATAAAAAATCTATCATGGAAATCAATTACTAGAGATTGCCTGTACAATTTGCCTGTAGCTTGGTTGACCTGGCTGGGAGGTATGGTATGCATGTTGGAGCTGGAATCTACATTCCTCAACTCTTTTTATTGCTTACATAACCTTGAGGAGGGGATTGTGAATCTTGACATTTTCAGGAGCCTCCTGAGCCTTGCATGTTGTGTTTACTTTCTCTCAACCGTCCCTCCTTTTGGAGAAGGAGTTTTTTTTCCCTGGAAGGAAATAGCATCAGGGCAGTGAAAAGTGTGATCTGTTTGGATGTAGCTAACTCCTGGGCTGTGAACTTTCTAAAATGGAGGCTAAGTAGAGATATCTAGGTGATGTTCTTCAATTAACAGGTTAGATGGAACTTGACCTGGATCTGAAGGGCTGTAGCATGAAGACAAATGTTTACATGTGTTGAGAGAAGGGATGGAGATAGTCAGAAGGGTGGAAGGGATGGCAGGATGCTGGTGGTAAGATTAGAGAGATACTCCTACAGATCTGTGGCAGAACCCTAGGTATAGACTCATAGATTCTGAGACAAGCCCGAAACTAATCCAGATGTCCATTACCAAGATGTCATGGGTGTCGTCCTATTTTTTTCCTGCTCATACACATCCTTTGAAGATAATGTGACTAGGGGTCAGGAGGATCATGAGTACACAGCTAGGCTACTTCTTCTTAGAGCAAAAGGGAGGGTCTTTTTTTGAGTGTGTCTGTGTGTGTGTATGTAATGTATGTTTATGTGTGTTATTTATGTGGCATGTGTTTATAGTGTTTGTGTGTGTGACACATATATGTACATATGTGGTATGTGTGCATGTGAGTGTATGGGGTCTATTTGTATGATGTATTCCCATGTATGTGCAAGGTACGTGTCTGTGTACTTCTGGGCGGAGTCCAGAAGAGGATTTGAGGTACCCTTCTCTATCACTCTCTGTATTATTCTTGTGAAATGGAGTCACTCACTGAACCTAGAGTGAGGCCAGCAGCCAGTACGCCCCAGCATTCCTCCTCTGTCCACTCCCCACAGCACTCAGCTTATAGGAGCATGTGGCTATACTCAACTTTTAAATGAGTGCCAGGTATTTGAACTCATGCTTGTGCAACAAGAGTTCACACACAGTGAGCCATGTCCACTACCCCAAAGAGAGAAACTCTTAATGATGCTGGAGCTCTGGTGGCAAACAGGTGGTCACTTTTTGTTCCCAATAGTTCCTAGCTCAACCTTGTAGTCTCTCACTGAGGTATTTCATTGTAGGTGTTTCCCCATGGCTTACTGTGGTTTCTGGAATCCAAAAAGGGTTGAAGAGATACTATAGAGATAAGGAAGATTGCCTTCACCTAGGTGTTAGCAGAGCGGTGGCCTTCCATGCCTGTGTCTGATTTGGTGAAATGTTCATCAAAGCTCCGTGCACCTCAGCCAGCTCCAAGCACTGGAGCCTGGGGGTCATCTTGACTTCTGATGTGACAGTTGGAGTCTCTGTAATCGTCTCCCCAAATCTTCAGCATCTTGTGATTATTGCAGAAAGGAAACATGATTAAAAGCGGAGCAAACACAGCTTAGAATCCCACTTGCCATCTACTTCTCAAATGGCTGAGGAGGGAGGAGAGGCTCTTGATGGTGCTTGCCTCTTTCATGCCTTAATGATGACAATGTGACCATGATTATGTTGATAAAACACTCCAGGGAACCCATTTTGTGTGTAGAATAAAATATTCTTCGTGGCAGTTCTCCCTCCCAGTGGGGATGGATTTGAACTGTCACACAATCCTTTATCTGTAAGATAGGCATATGCCTGAGAGCCCAGAGGCTAGACTGAACTAGTTTCTGGCTGACTGCCAGTCTCTGCCAAACTCAAGGACACATCTTCAACATCTCTACCAATAAAATGAGACCTCAATCATTCTCTGTGTCCTTACACTTAACCTTTACTGTAGCTTAAAATAGAAAGCACTGAGACTGGAGAGATGGCTCAGTGGTTACGAGCACCTACTGCTCTTCCAGAGGACCTGGGTTCCATTCCACCACCCACGCCATGTGCCTCATGACATCATGTGCCATCCAACCTCCAGCTCCAGGGGCATCTGATTTTTGATGTCTGTAGGTGCCTGCACTCAAGTGCATATTCTGCACACACAGAATAATCAAAATTAATAAAATAAATATTGAAAGACTAAAATAAATATTGAAACAGGGCACTGAGGAATTGAGATAATTGAGAATAGAGATAGATACAATATTCATGTGACCTTCATTATATTACACAGTAATATTTTGTCTAGGTTTTGGTTATTGTTGTCACTCTCACAAATATACAGGTATGGAGTAAACAACACACATGAGGTTTAGCCCTATCTGAGGGTTCAGACTTGGAATGGGTGGTGATGTGTTTCTCATAGGTGTAGGGACACCTGTAACTCTTCACCACAGGGCATCGCCACACCACACGGTATTCTGTGTACCCCACTTACTCTATTTCTGGGACTCAGGAAGGCTCAAGAATATTTGGGGCTCCTGGGGTTCATTCTTCCACAGAGTGATCCTGACCTCTGTAAGCTGCCCATGGAGGTACCTGGGAAGTACCGGTAAGATTAACACACATTGCTTTTGCCTTTAAGGAATTTGATGACTACTGAGTATAGTCTAAATTAATTAATAGCACAAATATATATTTAAAAACTTACATATGTGCTCTTCTCAAACAAACTTTTTAAAAATATGGAATTCATATTTTCAAAGACAATCTTTTTTAGTATAGGGAGTTGTAACATCTCTTCTGAAGAATTCTGTTTGTTATAACAAGAAAAGTAAAAGAAATTGATGTATTCCAATAGAATAGGATATAAAAATGTCCCAGAGTAAGAGGCTACAAGGACAGAATAGCTGGTGCCCAGTATGTGTGAGTGTGTGTGTGTGTGTGTGTGTGTACACACACACACACACAAACACACATATGCACACACTTATGCCTGTGTGGGGGGAGGTGACTAGGAATAAGGCTGAAACTATCTACATCATAACTGTGGACATAACTCAGGTTCCTTTTTCTTTGTCAACAACATCAGAAAGCAGGCTTTCTTCAAATGGCTCTGCAGACCATAAACCCTGCAGAAACCACTCAACTAGGCCACTGTGACACAGAGAACATGGCAAGCCATGGATGCTATAGTGCTCTAGGAAAACAGAAGTCTGAATTTCACAGCATTTTAATGTGTCAAAAATATTCTTTTGTTCACTTTCAACTATTTGAAGATGTGAGAACCATGTTTAGCTCATAGCCTATCTTTGCCAATTATCCCAATGTGCTAAAGACATACCTGGGGAAATTGTGGTGAAGAAATCTAAAAATTAGCTACTGCTGGACCATCACCCATGCTCTGATCGAGCCAGGAAGTTACCCCATTATGGAAAGAATTAACCCTAGCTGATTGGGTATAAAGTGGACTGGAAGAAGGAATTGTTAAAGACCCAAAGGCTCCTTTTCAAAGTTGTCTCCAATGAACCTAAATCCAGCTATAAATGAACAGAAATCGAGCTAATGCCTGCTGGTCTGGTAATCCACTAATTCATTCTCTCTCTCTCTCTCTCTCTCTCTCTCTCTCTCTCTCTCTCTCTCTCTCTCTCTCTCTCTCTCTCTCTCTCTCTCCCTACACCCCACCCAAATAAGAGTTTTGTTATTCATAGTCAAGCTTGCTTGTAAAGAGCATGAAAAATATGGAGATGAACCCATGTGTTGTTTTTGTGAAGAAGAAAAAAAACAGCTTTAAGCAAGATTAGGAAAGATGAAACCTGGATATTGTGGAAGATTGAACAACAAAGGGAGGAAGCTATCTTGTGTCAGGGTTTATCCATATTGTTCTCTGACTCAGTTATGGTGCCTGTTGTTCTAGGCTAATTCCTGGTCTTCCAAAGTTATAAATGAAACAGCTTTGCTTTCATTTCTTAGAAATTTTAGTGTTCTTATTTTGAAATGACAATTGTTGTTTCTCACAGGATGGATGGATGGTAGATGGATGGATGGGTGGGCAGGTAGTGGATGGATGCATAGATAGATGTGCAGGTGAGTGTGTATGTTGGTAGGTGGATAAAGATGGGTGGGTGGGTAGATGGATAGATGAGTGGATGAATGGATAGGTGAATGGTAGATGGATATGTATATGGATGAATGGCTAGACTGATAGATTGGATAGGTGGATACATGGATGGATGGATACATGGATGGATGGATGAATGGAAAAATGAGTGGGAGGATGGATGGTGATAGACAGGTGGATGCATGGATAGATGTTTAGATAAATATAGGGTAAGTGGGTAGATGGATGGATGGGTAGATGGATGGATGAGTGGTAAGATGGATGGTGACTGGATGAGTAGATGGACAGGTGGATACATGGATAGTGGATGAATGAGTAGATGGATAGATGAGTGGGAGAGTGGATGGTGGATGGATGGTTAGATGTGCATGTGGGATCAGGGAGTAGATGGATGTGGAGATAGATGGATTTACAGATAACAAATGAATGAATGATTGAATGAATGAATGAATGAATGAATGAATGAATGGGCAGTTTTGGGCAGGAGCTTCCTCTGAGTACTGGGATTTTATGATCTGTGTAGACCTAGAAATGTTCTGTGCTTACTTGTGTGTAGTTCTTCCAGATGTTCAAGTGCAAAGTTGCAAATTGGATAGCTAATTAGAAACATTTGGGGACTTCAGAAAGCAGAGACCAACCTGAATGTCATTAAGTAGCTTGGAGATATTGGAGAGGGTCTGAAAACAAAACTGGACTTGAACTTTGGATGTGAGCTGGGAGACATGCCCTTGGAATCTATCACACACACACACACACACACACACACACACACACACGTGCACGCATGAACAAAGTGAGTCCAGAAAGGCATCATGTGCGAGAGTTACAGTTTTATATTTCCAGTGGAGTAAACAAGCCTAACGGTTCTAGCAAAAAAAGAAAAAAAAAGATGAGCTGCTGCTCTTAGTCCTTCATTCAGAGCTTTGGTACATAAAAGCAGTTATCAAAGGGCAGCATATTAGTTCTTCACCATCTGGGATCCAGGAGATGGGGTGACAGATTCCTGAGGGCAATTTTAGAATAAGAAATCCATTATTTATAAGCCAGGGTTCAGAGTCTCCTTGTCTACCCAGGCTCAGAAGGCAGAGCCTCAAGAAAGTGCTGAAGAAAGGCCTGAGGTTTTTCCACTAACTAGAGCCACCAGCTAAGTTCCTCTCTAAAATATGCTAATTACCTCCTAGCATTTGTAAACAAGAGATTTCCTTGCACACTGCAGCTTGCCAGACTTCCAAACCACCCATCCAGGAAAGTCTGGTGTGGCTAAGGGGACCTCAAGGCAAAGGAAATTACTCTCCCTGGAGACCCTGGTCTAGACTATCAGATGTTGATCCCTTGGGATTTTTGGTCTCCCCAAATCATGGCATTGGCTCCTCTAAGAGGTGTAGATAGTCTCCCACCATCCATCCCAGTCAAGGAGGTCCCCTTAGCTTTCCATGGTGGCTTACTCCACTGTATCTGACCCTAGGCTGAGGACTCCCAGAATGAACCCTTTGTTGTTACTGTTATTATTTATTTATTAAATTTACTTAAAGTGTGTGAATGGCACGTGCACTTGACCACACACATGTGTGCACGTGTGCATACACATGGGGATCTGGAAACAATTTTCAGTACTCAATACTCTTGGTCCACAGTGTGGGTCCCAGGTATGAACCCAGCTTGGTAGTAGGCAACTTTATCCATTCTCCTCCTTGGTCCAGAATGAACTCTGGATGGAAGTAATATACTGCATAATCTTTTCTTACCTCCCCACCTGTGTACTAGAAAGTGAAATCAGAGATACTACCCTGGGCCTTATCCCCACTAAGTGCTCCAAAGCTTCAAGCTGTGAGTTTAGCAGTTTGGTGAGAACCTGTCTCCTCTGGGCAGATGACAATGTGTGTGAAAGATGAAGTGCAATTGTATGAGGGGTCCCTCTTTGAGTAGTGAAGATAGCAAACAGCTTAAGTGATGTGACACCTTCTGGTACCCTGAGAAGTTCCTTCTCCAAACTCTGCCAGCTAAAGAATTGTGCATTGGTACTGACTTTTTATATCTCTTAGGTGGTCTGTATCCTGTGAATCTTCCATCATACGCTTCTATTCCTTCCTCTGTTGGCCCAAACAGAGGAATACTCCTGTTATTTGTTTAGCATCTTTATTCTCTATGATCATAATTGAAACCAAAGCATACTCCAACCACACAAGAATGATCTAATTTTTTTAAGAGAAATTTTCCAAAATATGCCAATGTTTCAGATGGGTTCAGTTCAAGACATTTATACCCCTAAGGAAGTTGTTTTTCTTTGTTTATTTGTTTTGTGAATGCTAGAAACCATCTAAGAAGAACCAGTACAGAATGCCCACGGTCTGCAATCAAAGATGCTGCTGACATCCAAAAAGTTAGAAAGAATATTAAGAGTTATTATCTGTTGGACACTGAATGGCTTATTATGAGTCTGGCACCAGGTTACACATAAAATTAAAAGTTTAATCCTAATATTCACAGATGTAGGAACTGAGACTCCAAGAAATTCTGTGACTTCTAAAGTCTCATCCCACAAGAACCAAAAGTCAATAGAAAACATCTCTGCTTCAAACTCTGTGGCCTTTCAAGACTCCATTTAAAAATCCCTACAACTCTTAACCAGTGAAGTTGCAAAGCAAAAAAAAAGTCAATATGAAAAAAAATAAGATGTACTTCTCTACACTAAACATAAATTGTCAGAGACAAGAAATTAAGAAAGCAATCACTTACAATTATGTGAAAGAAAAAATGTGTAGGAATAAATGTAGCCAATGAGTTGAAAGATCTGTGTTCTAAAAAATTTAACATTGGTCAAAGAGCCTAAAGAAAACAAGAGTGAGGGAAGGTGGTCTATGTGCACAGATCTGAAGAGTCAACATTATGACAACATACATATTATCCACAGCAATCTACAGACTCAACACCTATCAAAATCCCAACCACAGCCAAGAAGGTGGCCCATGTCCATATGTCCTAACAGGTCAGAAGCCATTGAGGAGGCAAACAAGTTTGAGAAGCCAGCCTAAGCTATGTAGCAAGTTCAAGTCCAGCCTGTACTACAAAATGAAGCCTTGTCACAAAAAAAAAAAAAAACCAAAACCAAAACAAAAAACACTCCCCTTAGAAATCAGGGAAATGCAGACAAAACAAACAAAAAACTATGAGATTCAATCTTACATCTGTCAGAATGGCTAACTTCAAAAACACAAATGACAGCTTATGCTAGAGAGGAGGCAGAGTCAGAGCAACACTCATCCATTGCCAGTGGGAGTACACATTTGTGCAGCTACTTTGGAAATCTATATGATAGTTTCTCAGAAAATTGGGAATCAATCTACCTCAAGACCCAGCAGTACCACTCTTGTGCATATACCCAAAAGGACGCTCAGTCATACTACAAGGACACTTGCTCATGTTCATAGCAGCTATATTTGTAATAACCAGAACCTGGAAACAACCTAAATGTCCCTCAATTGAAGAATGAACAAAAAAAGTGTAGCACATTTACACAATGGGGTATTATTCAGCTGCCATCAGGAAATTTGAAGGCAAATGGATGGAACTAGGAAAAAATCATTCTGAGTGAGGTAGCCCAGATCCAGAAAGACAAGAATGGTATATACTCACTCATAAGTGGATATTAACTGTAAAGGACAGGATAACTATGCAGCAATCCACAGACTCACAGAGGCTAGGTAGCAAAGATAGCCCAAGGGAAAATGCATGGATCTCCCTGGGAAGGGGAAATAGACTGGGGGTGGGTGGGGATACGAACTTGAGGGACAGGGTTGTGGGTGGGTGGAGTGTGGAGTACTGAAAGAGATGACTAACAGGAAACAGGGCTTTTCCGGGTCAGGTAGAAACCTGATGCAAGAAAACCTACCATGAATCTCCAAGGATGACCTCAGCTAAAACTCCTAGCAATAGTGGACATGTAGCTTGTGACTATCCCAATTGTTATCAGAGAGACTTTAATCAGTAACTGATGGAAACAGATACAGAGACCTACAGCCAAACAGTAGGCCAAGCTTTGGAAATCCTACTGAAGAGAGGGCAAAAGGATTGTAGGAGCCAGAGGGGTCAAGAAAACCCACAGAAACAACTAAACCTGGGCTCATAGGAGCTCACAGAGTCTAAACCAACAACCAGAGAGGCTGCATGGGACCAACCTAAGTCCTCTACCTACATATATGTGACAGTTGGGTTGGTCTATTTGTGAGGCTCTTGACAATGGGAGCAGGGGCCATCCCTAAGGCTTTGACTGGCTCTTGAGAACCTATTCCTCATATTGGATTGCTTTGCCCAGCCTTTAACACAAGGGGAGGTGCTTAGTTTTACCACAACTTGATATGTCATCCTTTATCGATACCCATGGGAGGTCTGTCCTTTTCCGAACAGAAGCAGAGGAGTGGATTGAGGTGAGAAGGGAGGAGAGGGGAAGGGAAAATGTGGTTAGGACGCAAACTTAATAAACAAAAATTTAAAATTCTGAGAATAAAAAATTCTTTTTCACTTAATTCTTTCATTTTGCTCTCTTGCACAGAGGTGTTGACTCAAATTTAAAACAAACAAACAAACAAATGTCTGTGTCCCCCCTAATAATATACCTCTAAAGCAGCCCCAGACATATGTGAAAGTCCTCACATTCACCCTCAGGAAGACTGCTTATCTGTACCATTGCCTACCTTCAATGCTTGTTCATTTGTGTAATATTTTAATGATCCCTAAGCCTTCTACGTTGGAAAATTCATTTCATAATCAATTGTACAATGATGACCTGAAGGGAAAGACTTTATTTCCAAACCAACCTCCTCACTGCAAAGTCTGTACAGAGCTGTGCTGGAGCATCATTTCTGTTACTATAATAAAGCATCCCGACAGAAAGAAACTTAGGGGAAAGAGTTATTGGCTTACAGTCCCTGGTTAAGAGTCTATTGTTGTCAGGAACTCAAGGCAGGAACTCAGCATCAGGCCCACAGTGAAGAGCAGAGGGAATAAATACTCACTTGCTCTCAGCTCACTTTCTCCTCTCATATTCAAGATCTAGCATAGGGAACAGTGCCACCCACAATGGGCTGAGTCTTCCTACATCAATTAACAAACAAGACAATCCCACTCCCAGAAATGCCCACAGATCAACATGATCAAAATAATTCTTAGTAATATAATTCCTCTTCCCAAGTATTTCTAAGGCATCAGGCTGACAGTGGAAACTTGTAGGCGGCCAGCCTACCTAAGCCTCGGGTACCCAGGCCAATCTGCATGAGCATTTGAGGCAGGCCCTTCCTCCCAGAGCCAAGTCTACCTTTATATCACCTGGGTATAAAGGAGACACCTGACCCAGAGACACCAATGAGGAAACGACATGCAGGAGAGTGAGCCGCCTGAGCCAATAGGACTCTGGGAGGGGGTATAAAGGCGGCTCTAACTTCCTTAATACATGAGTCTGCAGCACGCTCTGTTACTCACTGACTCCCAGTGCCTGAGTCATTGGTGCTGCTTCTTCTCATCCCCTCCCTCAAGGGTGTCTAATCATGGTAACTTGCAACATCTGGTGCTGGCTTGGGTCTCAACTCTGCTTGAATCAAGATGTAGTTGTGGCTGTTCTTTGGGGTCCTGATTTTTGCTTTTCATTGCCTGTGATGCAGCATCAGATGGATCCTATGTCAGTGTACTTTGACTTCTACAATCGGCATCCTTTTGAACTCCCGTACCCCCTCTTCAATGATTTCTTTGGTGAGTTGGCTCCTATGTGTTTCATGTCCTTGGTCCTCACGAAGGTGAGCATGGGGACCCTCCTCCTTTTCTGTCTTTTCCTTTGTGTCGGTCTGGTACCCCTGGTGCGTTAGGTAGAAACATCTACTACACTTAGGTCAGACACACTTGCTGTGTTTGTTCAAGTCTGTCTTTGCTTTACACTTTGTTCTTGTCTGTGTCTCTTGCCATTAAGAGAATGGGGAACTTACCCTCCCACTGAGGGGCCTCAGGTGAGGGCGTTAAAATCAATATCAGTTACCAGGTGTCTTAAGGTAAAGGTTGCTGATGTGGAGGATTTTGAAGATGAGGCCATGGTGTTGCCCCCCTGAATTTCTCCTGAAAAACATGTGAGAGCCTGACCTCTGGATTCGTGTGCTTTTTCTTGCCTGAAAGTGTGAGGCTGGCTCAGGAGTGACCCTCTTTTTCCTATACTTTGATTGGGGTATTGTCTTATTACCAATCATTCTCTTTAAGTATTTCCACACTCCAGGCTCTCATAGTACTTCAACACCCAGAATGTGGCCCTCCTTGGGAGGTCTCTTAGGCCTGGCTCACAGAAATTCCTGAGCCATCAGTTTGACAGGTGCCCCTCCCCACAGGGCATACTTCCTAAAAATGTCATCCTTGGAGGGCCTGTAGTCAAGGATGTGTAAGGACCTGCAAGGCCAACCTAAGACAGGAACAGTCCATCATGCTGGATGCTCTCTGAGGTGGGGACAACAAGGCCAAAGCTAGAACTTCAACACCCCCTGCTAAGACACATTAAAAAAAGGGGGTGAAGGGGGTGCAGGGTGGGTGTGTAGGAGAAACTGTGGGCAGCCTACCCAAGCCTCAGGGACACAGGCCAGACTGCACTTCCTCCCTGAGCCATGCCTGCCTATACAGCCCACCCAGAGACACCAAAGAGGAAAGGACACACAGCAGAATCAGCCGCCTGAGTCAATGGGACCTTGGGAAGGGTATAAAGGTAGCTCTAACTTCCTTAATAAACGACTCTCTGACTCCTGGTCCTCTTCCTTCCATCATTTTATCCCTCCTTCCATTTTCTTTCTTTCCTTTCTGTTCTCCTATCTTTCATTCATTTTTCATCCCAACTCCCCTTTCTTATTTCCTCCCATTCTCTTGCCCCTCCTTCCCTTCTTCCCTTTCCTGTCTTCCCCAGTCTCTCATTCCTTCTTTATCCATCTTTCTTCCTCAGTTTCTTCTCTTGCCTACTTCCTTTCTTTCCTTCCCTCTTCTTTCTCCTTTTCTCTCCCCCTTGCCTTCCTATTCTCATTTACTTCCCTCCCTTCCTCCATCTCTTCCTCCCTCCCTTTCTTCCCTTCATTCTTCCTTCTCTTTCTTTCTGATAAATACAGGTTTCATCCCTCTCTTCCATCCTGGACTGCTTACTCTGTCAACCTGATGCCTAACACTTTGCAGTCTTTAGACTCAATGCTACCTTCTCTAGGAAGCCTTCTTTAGACAAACCTGTGCTCATCTTCTGTTGTCACAGGCATTACATGCCTGGTGTCTTCCCTGGTGACCCACAAGCTCCATAAAACAAGATTCTGTGTCCCTCCATGTTGTGGTTTCAAGACCTAAAACAGTAGCGGGTATACAATGTGCCCTGTAAATGTCTCCTGTGAGGATGAATGCCATTGAATATATATATATATACATATATATATATACATATATATACATGTATACACACACACACACACACACACACACACACACACACACACACACACACACACAAATGTGACCTATCATCCAAGATGAGTGTAGAGTGTTAGCAAACCCCTAGCTACCTTTGTCTGAACAAGAACCCAAGCATCTCTCCTTGTAAATGTGGCTAGTATCCAGAATGAGTGTAATTGGGGTCATATCTGAGCCAATGTCCTTTGTCAAAAAAAAGTCCTAGAGTCTCAGTTTCCCTTATCTTGGAAGTGGAAGGTAGTAACACACCTGTCCACTTGTTGAGGAATTGAGCCATCTAAAAAGAATGTGTTAAAAACTACAAAACAACTCACTAGCTATGCCAGATAAGACAATTATTCACAAAGATCACTGGCACTTGTAATGGAAGTCTCATTTAACTAAAACCATACTTCTCAGGGACCCCTTGTTCCTCAGTATCGTGAAACAAATGATGAATTCAACGTGACTAATGGCTGGTCTTACCGCCATAGATGGGCACATGGATGGGGTAAGTCTTAGTTTTGAGGCTTCCCCTGTGTGTTTGCAGCTGTGCTGGTTGGGAAATGTTATTTCTGTTGAAGTCTGGTGCTGCTGCCTCTGCACATGTGGTCATTATCCCATTCTCATGTGGACATATGGCACAGAAAGTTTAGAAAATACTGACCAATTTGTCTAAATACCAACTCAGGGCCCTATTCGCTGCAGTGTCGTCTGTTATGCAGGGAACAAACAGATGTACAATGTTATCAATACTGGTCCAAGGGAGAGTTGTGAGTTCAAATGCAAATCCCAGGCCCAGATTTGCTCTGGCACATTTGCAGCCAGAAGGCTAGTGAGGAAATCTGAAGAATAGAAGGGATAGAAGGTGGGAAGAGAGAATTGAATTTGAATATAAATTCAAATCATGTAACCTACTTGCCTATGCCGGATAATAAGTAGAATATTTTTCTCTATGGAAAGCTGGCTCCTACCATGCATATTTGCAAGACATAGGATTCACAAAACCATGGAACTAACACTTTCCTGCAAGAAGGAAACAATGCCCATGTCTTAAACTCTACCTCAAATCTACTAGTAGGAAGCAGACATGGACAATGACTCCCCTCCCTAGAAATATAGTTTGGGGAAGTTTACTAGTTACTTCCATTATATAAGCTATAAAAAAGCATTAGGACAACACAGGATGCTGTGTTTGAAAGCTCCCCTATTCTGTCAGTGAACATTAATTGAGCACTTGCTGAATGCAAGAAAATTGGTCCCACAGTTTCCAAAGAAGTCTGGGTGTGGCAGGTGATGCCCTTTCCATTTGTCTGCAAGGCTGCTTGGCTCTGAGTACTCTGATATGCAAATCTCCCTTCTCCTGCCATCCAGATGACTGCTTATCTGATCTCATTCTAATTGCAACCAAGGAGAGCCACAGCAAGCTAATTATGTTCAGTTTCTGCCTCAGAAATACCTGATAGTGTTTCAAATGCAAATGCAAAAAAAAACAAAAAAAACAAAAAAAAAACCCAGAGTTCAGATGTCAGGAGTCAAACCACACGGCCTGCATTACACTAGCTCATGTTTGGAGTATCACCTCAGCAATCAAGTTTGTAGAAATTGATTTCTGTTTTATTGGACTGAACTAATATCTGAGATCAAAACAATAAATAACTAAAATAAGAAAAAGAAAAAAAGGGGGGGGGGTGTTTTCTATTTTGTTCCTAAGGGAAATTTTCCCCAGAAAGTGATTATAAGCAGCTTGTCATCTGGGTAACTTGTCTTCCAAAGCTTCCTCATGCCTTTACCACTTTATTCGGTATTAGATTCTAAACAGGAAAACATGATACATATGATGTAGTCATGATAGTCATGCCTTCTCCCACATACCAGAGACTTTGAAGGTAGGAATTCTTGCACACAAAGTATTCCTAGCCAAACACTTTAGCCAGTGGATTGTATTATCTGTAATGTGGAATGGTGGGGTTCATGTGTGTGAATAAGCCCACATCATCCCAATTCTTGTTTGGATTAGGTTTCTCTTGACTTCAACAGCAAAATTGAAAAGATCAACCCATTTCATTTTTGTTTTCTTCTTTAATTTTGTATTTGAGTTAGGGTCTCATATAACTCAGGCTGGCCTCTACCCCTAAGTAGCTGAAGATGACCTGGAAGCTCAGCTCCTCCTACCTCCACCTCCCAAGTGCTTGGATTACAACTGTGTCCTGCCATACCCCATGTATAAGATGCTGGGAATTGAGGGCTTTCTGTATGGGAAGCAAGCATTCTACAAACTGACCCCCCAGACCCATTTCTTCAAGTCTCTTAGAGGCTAAATTGTATTTCTTAGAACTTGCAGAATGAGAGGACATAATCAGTAAATTTAGATAATGCAGTCACATTAAAGTCACAATCATGCCATTGATTTAAATAATCATTTATCTGAACACTGCAGGGTGCCCTTGCTCAAATTAAGATGTCCTTGACCTCACTGAGGGATATCATGGGGCCCTGGTTGTATATGCACTTGACCTTGGCCAAATGTCCTGATACAGCATGTAAATATAATTTCTCCACAACTAATTCCTGAGTACATATAGAATTCTATTAGATGAGGTTTGAAATTCTTGTTTATGTATTTCTTCAGCCCAGCAGTCTTTGACTTCTCACAAATGAACAGATCTTTGTATCTTTAGTCCAGTCTGCCATAAGATATGGCATCTCCCTCAGGCATCATCTGAGCTTAGCCACCAATGATGACCCTGTCCCTCCTTCCTTATAACTCACTTACAGAACTGAATAGTCTTATACCTGCCATGTCCCCCTTAACTCTGATGACCCTGTAGCTCTACCTCCTTACTCTGATGACCCTGAAGCCCATCTCTCACTCTGATGACCCTGAAATCCAGCTTTTAATTTCTTTTATTTTCTTTTTTTTTCTTTTTTTTTTTTTTTTTTTTTTTGGAGAGAGTAGGACTTTCCTACTTTTCCTGACATCACTTCCCTTCACCATTCCCATTCCACCAGCCCTCAGATTTCTCTCCACCCCTCCCCCCGGATTTCTCTCCCTTGATCTGAGTCATAAAGAATACTGATTCATTCAAAACGACCAAGAACCACCTACTTTAAAGTTTAAATGCCACCCACATTTGGAGTTGAGAATCACCTCACTCCTAGGCTTTCACTTGCTATCTTTGAGGTCTGGCAGCATCAATCTGACCTCTAGGTCTTTGTAATCTCTAAAGCCAAGTCTACCTTCACAAGCAGTCCTGTGTAGCAGCATTCATCAGTAGCACTGCCTTTATATAGAATGTTCATCTTCCTGAAACCCTCATCTCTTGCCTTGTCCTCCATGATTTCTCCTATCCTTGTAGTTCCTTTGTGTGCTATAGCATATCTGAGCTGCCTTTACTCCTTCCAGCGACATATGGAGGTTTAAGGGATCTGCCATTTTTATAGCTGTGTCCCCACACGATCTCACTGACAGCTCTACGCACCATCTTCCACAATATCCACTCAAAACATATCCCCAAAGCTAAAAATTCATTGTTTCATGTAGATTCCAGAGTTTGACAGATTTATGATGTCACATACAAAATAATTAAGATATGGTAATAAGTGCATTGAAGGGTTTTCCATACCACATTGCAAAATTGAGTCCTGGAAACAAAGAAGTGTGGGGAAGGCATGATATTCCTTATTGCTGTGTCTTCTGCTAAGTACAGCCCACATCTTGAAAATGATACACCTCGGGACAAGCCATCCATCCAGGGCCCACATATTAACCAGGCAATTGTGAGTGATGCAGTGTCATAGGTACTTAAGATGCAAACATGTGCTCCCTTCAAAGATATACTTCCTGACTGCATTGTATGGTTTCACTTAAGTCATTTGCCAGTGGCTACTGGCAAATGGCTAAGATGCTCAACTGGGCCAAGAGGTAGTATGTAAATAAGTTAGGATAAAAACTTATCCTGAGGAGATGACTCTGTGGGTAAGGTGCTTTGTGCACAAACATGGCAAAATGTGAGGATTTGATTTCAGTTCCCCATACAGATGCCATGTGTTTCAGTATCTCTCTGTGTGTAGAGCCTGGTGGGAAATCAAGGAAGTCAGGCCCTGGTTCAAATCTTAATTGACCTTGCTGGCCTTATGACTTGAACCCATTTAATTGCTTACCTCTTGTGTTTTTATTTTTTTAGTGTGTGTGTGTGTGTGTGTGTGTGTGTGTGTGTGTGTGTGTGTGTGTGTTTGCATGTGTGTTGGGGCAGGGACTTTCTATCCTGTACCCTCCCAGCTAGTTGGTCCACAAGCTCCCTATCTCCAAAGGACAATTCAGACTGCAATTCAAGAACACCCAAATGGAATTGATGCATAGAATAAGTATAGTGGAAGGAAAAACAGCTCTTCATCCTATTGGGGATTCCCTTCCAACACCCACCAACACTGAAATATTGTTCATTTGGGATTTCCTAGAGAAGTTCCATCAGATCTTCTACTATTCCCAGAGTTGGGGTCAATGACTTAAAACTAATCACGTGAGACTAACAGACAGAAGAAAAGGTGGCAGATCAGTGGGATTATTGCTTTGCTTAAAGACCAATCATGTGATTCTCAGATAAGGTTTTCAGGAATACAATGGAAGTAATTTGAAGATATAAGCGAGAGGAACCCTGAAAAATTGTAGTAGAGTTTAATGGATGCTTTGGGCTAGAGTCCAAAAGACCAAACTGTAAATAGGAATGTGGTTTCAAAGGGAACAACGACTGGTAGAAACTGGATTAGACAGCATACATGTTCATTCTGGAAAAGTTGTCTGTGTCTGAGTCATATTGTGAAAATTTGTATACAACTTAAGAATGAAATGTAATGGGCTGATTGGGGGAATTTCAAGACTGCGCAGCGTTCAGACTGCAGCATGGTCATTTCCAGATCTGTGTATGGTGAGAATATGAAGCAAAACGTTGAGTTCAGAATGAGGAAGAAGAAGGCAGCCAGACTAAAAAGAGCTGTGATTAAAGGAGCAGACACAGAGGCTCCAAATGTTAAGGGGTTTAACACCACTAAAGAGAGGTTGTGTGTTTTGTACTAGGAAAGTAAACATGGTGTCTGTGGGGACATTTCAGGAACTGAGGGAGACTCTATCCATGCAAGATCCATGGGGTAAAACTACAAATGGATTTTGAATACTTTCCTTCAGAAAGTTAGCCTTGCTAAACCAGGGAAACCTAGGGAAACATTTTCCCGGGTTCAGAGAATCATTGCAGCCGTAATCCCAAGGCTTGACTATGCTTAAACTGGCAGCAGAACATTGCCTATCTACATGATGCTGTGTTACAGGCATGCAGAATGCAGGCACTATGGAGAAATTCACCCAGATTATGAAGGGCAGACCAGGCAATTGCATCATAGAGTGAGAGCTCCCAGAAAGGAGCTCCTTGCAAAGCAAGGCTAGGAACAGGGAGCACAAGTTGTAGCAGAGACCTGAACCTTGGATGTTGAATCTGAAATGTCCCCGCATACTCATATTTTAAATGGTTGTTTCTTAGTGTGGGCCACTATTTTTTGGAAGCTGTGGAACATTTAAGGGGTGTGGCCTGCATAGACACAGCTAATTAGGGGCTTCCCCTTGAACATTTTAGCTTGCCTGTGGTTTCTGCCACCCTCTCTGTTTACAGATTTGCCACAATACGAGGAGCCTCTGCAATATGCTCCTGCACCCTCTAAGAATGGACTGAAACCAAGAACTAAAATAGATCTCTCCTCCTTGAAGCAGTGGTCATATCAACAAAAAGATAAAAAAGGGATTGTAACTAATACAACCCCAGACTCCTGGAACACTCCTCTCATTTGTAATGGGCCAAATGCAGGCAAACTTTGCCCTGGACATGCATTTTAATGCTCCCTTCCTGGGTGTGCAGGGACAGTGGCTAGAGAGATATATCATTGACCCAATGACTCAGCTGTATAGCCATGATTACTCTGACTCCAAAAGGAAGAGGACAGAGCCTAGAGGGTGGGGGTCCTGGGCACAGCAACCCAGCTTGTGAGTTCAACCTCTTAACTCTGCCATACAGCATAGTGTCTCAGCAGCAGCATTGTGAGGACATCACAGTTTCCCAGGGACAATCTCCTGATGATACAGTGGATATGTGGATCCCCTCTTGATTTCTAAGTTTTATTAATAGAAGAATGTAAGAATGGACTCAAATGGAAGCTCATGAACAGTTTTATGAGAGAGAGAGAGAGAGAGAGAGAGAGAGAGAGAGAGAAGCACTTACCTATCCAGGGAAGGAAAGCTGAAAATCTCAGCAAATGCCCAGAGAATGGAATGAAGAAGGAGCCAAGATACTTGAACTGGCATAGAGGTCAGACACAGGATGGGTCAGGAGACTTTAGGAAAAGTAAGATCCCAAAGCATCAGAGAAGCCTAAAGTGTGAAGGAAACTTTAGGAGTGAGAATAATTCAGAAAAGCAGGCAGTCTTAGAAAGCTGGTGACCTACTGTTATCAGGGTGGGGCTTCTAGGAGGATGTCCTGTCTCCTCTCCTTCAAGGTCGAATTATTCCACCTTTGTCTTTAGCATGGTTTGAGGTGAGACTGTCTTCACAGAGTGGTCTCTTGGCTAAGTGACTTACTCAATCTATCAAAGACAGTAAGTCTCTACCCAGGCAAGAGAATTTATTCTCATGAGTTTTCCTTTAATATGTCTTTATTGCCGAGATCACACTCCCATTTCTTTCCCATTAAGATTAGTAGTGACCATCTCTACAAACTTCCTCATAAGGAATTTCTTATTTTCATTTTCTCTTAATGCATGAAGTCCTCCCTGCAGTTGAATAACTGTAGCAGTAATTCATTTTGTCTACCTTTCAGAAGGGGTGGTGGAGTCTTCACTTTCTTGGGGTGTGCAGTTTACTGGGATGTAAGACTCTTCCTTGGATTCTTCAAGTCTCCTCCTGGAGGATGTACCCCTAGGAATCCCTGGGCTGTGCATCTCACTCACAGCAGACCTCTAGCTCCTTCAGGCCAATGCATATTTTTAACACAAAGTTTTTGAGTTGCTGACCCTCTGTCTGTTTTGAGCCCTGTAAACATCTACCTCATTATCTCTTTCATCTGGCCGGTTTTTTAGAATTTGGAAATGTAAAAGCTGGAAGAGGTCTTTTATTCTCTACCAGTTTCACCAAACTCCGATGGTATGTCTGCCAAACAGGGACCTGTCCCAAATAATGCACGGCTCACAACACGAAGCTACCATCCCGAAAGAGCCCCTCTCCTCTGGATTTCTATCTGGTAACACATCCTAAGCATATCTTACAAATGACAATTTTCTCTGACTCCTGAGCTAATGGCAAATGTTCAGACACTCTGGGATAAAAGTAACATTTTTCTCAGATTATACTAGGTGCTCCAATGGCTCAGGACAGTCCATTACTGCCTGTGTCTAATCTTACACAGAAGGTGGTAGAAACTGTGGCTGTATCAATAACAATGCCAGTCATTGTGAACCAGGCATGGAGATAATTATTTGAAAAGAGAGGATTTATAAACATGAGTAGCGCAAGCAGCTACTCATCAATAATCAACATGAACTTCCTGCCAATGCTCCCCTCTCTAGGCAATATGTGACTTGGAGGATTGGCCACACATCCATGTAGAGGATGAGCCCACAGGCAGCACAGCAAGCACCATCAATGGCTGCCTCTGTGTGTGTCCAGAGGCAGTTGTCAAAAGCTGGCTCTCTTGCCCTTACAGCAGAGGAGAAACATGAGTAAATGTATACATTATTTCTGTGTGTGTGTTTGATATATGTGTCTTTTGTGGTGTGTTTATTGGGGTACATAGTCATGTGTTCCTATGCGCATGTGCCTGGAAGCCAGAGCAGGATGTAGGATGTCTTCTTCCATTGTTCTCTGCCTTATTGTCTTGCAACAGAGTATCTTGCTGAACTAGAAACATTGTTTCAGCTGGACTGGATGCCGGTGTAGATCTGAGAGTCTATCCATCTCTACCTCCTGATGCTGGGGTCATAGGCATTCACAGCTATGCCTACCTGTGAGCTGGGTTCTTGGCAGTTGAAGAACAAACCCTATTACCCATTAAGCCATATCCCTAGCTGACATTAATACATGTTCGTCAACATGTGTGGACATGAGTTCATGGGGTAGGATAGTCTTATGCCACCACAGTGGCACTCCATCTGGACTTGAAAGGATTTTATGCAAGTTCAAATTCATCCAAAGGACAGAGTGAAGTAAAGATAAAGCCAATCAAATAACAATAGAATTTAGAACTGAGAGGGAGAAAAGGCATGAAGTTATAACTATAATCTTTACTTTAAGACCAGCAAAAATGATGCAGGAAGGCTAGACCTTGGGACAGAAAGTTACATTTTCAAACTGAAGATTCCCTCACAGATTTACTTTGGTTGTTGATCCCCAGTGAGATGAAATCTTCTGCAGAGGCAAGGCCTGCCTATCAGAGGTAGACACCAGAGTAGGACTTTGAAGATGAGAGCCAAATGTGGTTCCGGACGATTACTCAGTGGAAGGCTTCCTACCATGTATGTATCTCTGTCCCAGGAATGAGCCAAGCCCCTCCACTAGACTCTTCCCATAATGATACAACTTCTGCAGGTGTAGGTCAAGAGAAATGATCCCTCCCTTGTGCTGCACCTGCCAGATGTTTCCCACAGCACAAGCCGCTAATGCACAATCTGCCCAGAGCACAAAGAAAGTGCCCAGAAAACAGAGAATCCTTTGTTTCCATCAGCTTGTAGCCTGTCTAGAACCAGCTCGCATCCCAAAAGAGTTCACTGTACCAATAAAATAATCAAAAAAAAAAAAAAATCACAAAGAAACAAGTATTGGGTTCAACTCTTGAGCTGGTTGAGATTAAACTTGAGTTTCCACTTTCAATATTTTGAAGGTTTGCTGTTTTACTTGTGTGTGCAAGTGACTGTGTGTGTAACTCTGTGTGCGTATATGTGACTCTGTGTGTATGTGACTGTGTGTGAGAGAGAGACTCTGTGTCCCTGTGTGTATGTGACTGTGTGTGTGTCTGTGTGACTGTTTGTGTATATATACATATATGTGAATCTGTGTGTGTGTGACTCTGTGTGTGTGTATGTGACTCTGTGTATATGTATTTGGCTCTGTGTGTGTGTGTGTGGGTGTATGTGACTCTGTTTATTGTGTATGTGACTCTGTGTGTGTATGTGACTGTGTGTATGTGTGTGAACTGTGTGTGTATGTGACTCTGTGTTTATATGACTGTGTGTGTGTATATGTATATGTGACTCCGTGTGTGTGTCTGTCTGTGTATGTTCACATATGTATGTGGGCACCCACAAACACCACCAGCAGGGGCCCTGGATCCAGCAGGACTGGAGTTATAGGCTTTGTGAGCTGCCTGTGTGGCTCCTCTGAGGCAATGAGCCCACTTAACTGCTGAGCCAGCTCTGCAGCCCCCCCCTGCTTTTAACTAAATTATTGCTTCTCATAAGTTTTAAAGAATAAGCTAGATCATGATTTTTATGAAATTTTGTGAAGTTTTTTACGCATGAGGCAACCGAAATTAACTTTTGTCATTATCTCTACTTACTACAGTATTCATGCTTTTAAAAATCCACTAAACACATTTCCAATCTATACGTGGGATTTTGGACTTTTTCTACCTAGAACATAGCTGATTATATTCTCTAGTTGGACAGTGGTTTATGCACGACAAGATAATGGTGAGAGTTAGTTGGTTCAGTATTCATTGTCATCAGATCAAGGAGATATTAAGTGGATGCTCAGTTCACTGTTGGCAGGAACACGGATTCCTAGAGTGTATACTCACCTCTAAGAGGAGATGTGTGTGTGTGTGTGTGTGTGTGTGTGTGTGTGTGTGTGTGCGCACACACACACATGTGTGCACATGTGTGCATGTGTGCGCTTGCATGCATGAGTGCGAGTGGGCATACATGTGTGCATGTACAGGATGCCACCTTCCAATTAATATTTCTGAAGCCGAGGGACTCCCTCAGGAAGGGCTTGGTTTCAATTTGATAATGTTACCAAACAGAATCATCTTTCTTTTAGCCACCAGCAGAGCTAGATAAGCATTGGACAACATAGAACAACCTATGGCTGTTGACAATCATGGTACTTTTAGTACAAACCTGTTGAATGTGTGATAGCTATAGGATATACTTCCCAAAGAATGATGCAGACAATTGCCTGCCCCTGGAGGTTTTCTCTAAACTGCTAGAATTTAATTCAAAAAACAAGCAAACAAACAAAAACTAATACTTTTAAAAGATCATTTGTGAAGCTATAACAATGAGAGGAACTGTGACAGCAAGACCATCAAGGTGGATCCTGTAGCTGAAGTGAATATCCATGTTGATCTGCTCATAGGATCAGGGGATTATAGTACAGAAAGAGAAGACAGAAGCCCAAAGATGCTAGTGGTATCAGGCTCCATCAATGAGGATGTAGTCACCTGCTCTGTTCCTCTCTTTAAATGATAGTTCCGGTAAACTCTTTACAAAGCCCCAAAGTGGTGATCTCTGGGCCTAGCTGCGAAGAAAATTGTGTCTTGCCTCCTTTCAAGAAAACCCATGGTAGGACCAGGCAGAGTGCAGAAGACAGGACCCTGCTGCCAGGGTTCCTACTGCTGGTGACAATAAAGATGTTCTCATTGCATGTGCCAAACCCTCTCCTCCTCACAGACCCAGCCTGGTGTAAGGCAGCATCTCCACAGATTCCTGGCTCCTGTCCATCAATCTCAGGAGGAAACCAGCTACTGGGGAGAGCAGCTCATGACTCAAAATCAGGTCCTGTTGCTAACACAGCAAGACCTCCATCCAAAGATGAAGTGTAATCAGAGAATATTAGAATTTGTCCTCCTCTGTAGAGATTAGATTTCCATATGAACCCAGACCATCAAACCTGCAGGGGAGTCAATGCTAGGACCTAAGGCAAATCTATCCCCCTATCTGCAAATAGCAGCTTGTACCATATGCTTAGGCCTCCTGGCATGTACATACATGAAATAATTCACCCATTCATGTATGCATGTATTTACACATGATTATACATGTACAAAACACTCACAAATGTACACAGATGCTCACAGACACATATATACACTCACACACATGTGCTTGCATATACATTCTCATATGCACATATATCCATACATGTACATACGTACTCAAGCCTACACATATTTGTACCTTTATTCATGCATACCTACAAATCAGTTTTGAAACTGTAATGATGACAGGACAAATACACACACCTAAGCTTGAATGATGCCAGCTGTTAACTCTGGACAGGTTGAACCCTGAACAAGCCCCTCATGAGGTCAACCTTTTACATCCTGCAGTGTTGCTTACCCAACAGCAAACCCAGGGGACCATGAAAATAATCCTTCTCTTTACCTTGTTTTTAAAAAACTTAAATGAAACAGAAGAAAGTTAAGTACTTAGAAGCTTCCATCTGTAGTAGACATCAATCAACCCAAGCCGCACAAATGTCAAAGATGCAGACAACAAGGCACTATAGAATCCTGCAGGGAACATATGTCATGCCCTCCTCTCTCAAGGTTCAGGGATCATTGCAGGAACGGGAATCTAAAAGGTGTAAGAGCCCATGGATGGCTGTAAGGAAAGTGCTTCCAGTCACAGCAGGGCAGCTGCATATATGAACTCAAGGCGGTTGCAACAGTATGCACAAAACCTACATAAAGCCAAGTCAGGCCAAATCCCTGCACGGAGAGCACATGTACACAAAACCCATGCGTCGCTGTGGAGTGATTGGCCATTGTTGGCTGGTGGGAGAGGGAGAGACAGCTTTTTCTAAGAGTGTTAGCTGAACACACCCCAGTGGAAAGTCACATATCCAGGAATATATGAACAGCGCAGATTCATCCCGATACAGACAGAAACAAACAACCAGCACCGAGTTAGGTGGGCAGCAAAGACAAGGAACAGATCTGGGAAAAATTGTTTGGAGTGAATATAATCAATAAATATGTTGTGCTAAACTCTCAAAGAATTATTTGTTTTCTTTAAAAAAACAAAACTAAACAAAAGATGAGTACTTACCTTGAGCAATGGAGGTCTTCACTAAAATGAAATGTGTTTTACCAAAATAAATAAAATATTGGAAAGCACTTGAAGTGCTAAAACCACTCTATCAAAATAGAATCTCAGACTGGCGGGTTTCTACTGAAAAGACTCTTCTTTAAAAAATGCATTTGTGAAGATGAACGGAAAGGCAGTGTCCCCTAAACAAAAGATGGGCTTTGGTACCCCCGAGTGAGCTCACATCCATGGACATTTTATGTCATTGAAACCTGAGTGGGGATGCTTGCATGACCTGCCCCATCCCTGCTGCTAGTGAGGAAAGGAGGCAGATATGAAGCATTTTACTTCAGTTATGTATGAGGCCTACACCTCCCAAATTTCCACATGATAGCTTGCAACTTCAGGGACTGTCAGGGCCACAGAGCTGATATGCCATTGAGAATAAATGTGGACCCAAATCATTCCCAGGCTTGTTTTCTTCCCACCACACAAATTCTTTCTCTCTGGTGCTCAGCACATTTATCAAACTTTACATCACCAACTGGAAGCTGTCCACTCCATCTGATATGAGCTAGAGACCTGGTCTAAAGGCAACTCTTCTTCTCCCTCAGCCCTGAATGGAAGAGGCCTGAGTGCATAGAGCTCCTAAGAAGTAGGGAAATGTCATCTGGGGGTCACCCAGAGCCCAGTTAGAGCTAAGGTATGGCAGAGACAGGACAGGCAGAAAGGGATCCTGGATAAACAGATGAAACTAGGGGGTGGGGAGGGCAACAGCTATGTCAACAGAGTGGGACAGAGGGCTATGGAGACCAGGGAAGTAGGCAGGCCTGCCCACAGAGCCGCCAAGTCTAGACTCCAGATGTGCGTCCAGCCAAGTCAGTACCAGGGGTGATTATGCCTACCAGACGACAAGGGCTTTGCTATACATTGATCACAAAGGACATATCATAAGATTAGAGCTGATGCTGGGCATTGCTGCTGCTCCCCAAGGAGGAACCCATGATCATTCTTGAGCACACACACACACACACACACACACACACACGCATATAAATGTATGTATATGTGTGTTATGCATATATGTTCATATGACTGTATGCACATGATTATGTGTGTATGTATATATTATGAATGTGTGTATGAATGTATGTCTGTATGTGCATATGTGCATATAAATGTATGCACATATATGTGTGTTATGCATATGTATATGTGCACATAAATGTATGCATATGTGTGTATTAAATATATGTATGTGTATTGTGTATGTGCATAAGATCACACAAGGTACTTCTGTAAGTTACTATTATGACAGTAAATGGTGTATTTCCTTATATTTTTCTTGCTATGCTTTACACAGTTCCAAGATAAGCTGTCCTAAATAAATTAATTAGACACTTAAAATGACCGGGTACATGGAGAGAAGGCAAGCCATTTTCCTTCTGATTTTCAACTTCTGGAGAAGCTAAGGAAAGAGAGATTGATTTGGGTTCATGATTTCAGAAGTTGCAGCTGGCATCAGGAGCTCTGCTGTTTCTGGAGGAGACGCCGCACAGTGGCCAGCCATGTGGGTAGGGCAGGGCTGCTAACCTCCCAGAAAGAAAGAAGGATGGAAGAGACAGGAAAGGGAACAGAGAAAGGAGACAAAAAAAGGAAGGAAGGAAGGAAGGAAGGAAGGAAGGAAGGAAGGAAGGAAGGAAAGACTAAGAAAGGGAAAGAGAGAGGGCAGGTAGGTGCTGTGTGACTTTTCCTGAGGGACATTAAAATAAGTAGGCACTAACTAGTCTTAGAAAATAGACCATCAACGATAACCTAAAGAGGTAATTCTATCAGAGCCCAACTTGGCAAACCAGTAAGCTTACTAGGGTGACTTAAAGGAGTGTGGGTGAGGAGCTAGAACATCTCAGAGGCAGGAGCATCACTGAAATGACCACCCCAGTGTGGGTGACAATGACTCACAAAAGTTGTGTCCCTGGACCTCACTGAATGACTTGCAGGTGGCTGGGTAGGTCCAGGAGTTCCCTTTCCCTAGCGTCCTCACTCCTTATATAACCTTAGGGAAGAAAGGGCCTTGTGAATAAAAGTCAGATATTTTTCTGAAATAGGTGTTATTCACTTTCTGAGGCTGAAGGAGAGTCTTCCTAGGATGCAAATGTTTGATTTCAGAGGACATTACTAGGCAACAAAAGAAAGGAAGAAGAGAGGAAGAGAAGGAGAAAAAGAAGAGGGAGAACGGGTGAGGTTGAAAAGAAGATACAGCGCCCATACTCACATCCCTAAAGACTGACTCCCTCCCCCCCAGGTGTCCTTCAGTCACTCCCTAATAGCTCATCACATTTATTATTAACACATCATGGATTAATCTAATGATGAGGTCAGTGCTTCATGATCCAATCACTTCCCCCCAACTCTTCTCTAAATATTTCTTTACTGGGGACCAAGCCTTCAACATGCAAGTCTTTAGAGTTACATTTCAAATCCAAACTACAATGGTTTTTGTTGTTAATGATGGTTGTGTGTGTGCATTCTTGTATATGTGTGCAAGGGTGAGTGTGCAAATGTGAGCTCGGTGTAAATAGCCGTGTAAGCACATGTGATGTGAAAGGAAGATGCTGACTTGTCTTCTTCTCATTCTCCACCTTAGTCTTTGAGACAGTCTCTCCTTGAACCCCAAAATTGAGGTTTCGATTAGGCTGGCCAGCCAGTGAACTCCTGGCACCTGCTTATTTGTCTCTCAAGCCCATGGTTACAATGACAAACAGCCATGCCCAGCTTTTACAGAGGTGCTAAAGACTTGAACTTAGGCCTTCTTTCTTTGACAAGTGTGCTTACCCACTGAGCAATCTTGTCTGACCCAACAGCTAGGTTTTGGTTTTTAGAATGAAAGACCATGAATTATCCATTTGTTTCAAGAGTTTTTGCAGTTTTTAGGAAATCAGCATAGACGTGAATAACAAAAACCTAAAGATAGGTTTGTCCTCCTGCTTCCCCAACCAAAATGTTTGTCACTGTCTCCCACGCCAGCCCTCCCAAGAGTCATCAACTGTATCACCTTGGTTACAGCTAGTCTCAATGATGTCACAGGCTGATTTCAAAGACTGCGACTCTTTCCTGTCTCCCTCATGCAGTCGAAGGGGAAGAACACAGGGTTTCAATAACTCCAGAGTTGTAATATCTCTTTGCTTAAAATATATTGGCACCTGGTAGGAGGTAAGCTCTGACTTCCTGTGAAATTACAGCCTCCCATATGTCAGAGACAGCAGCTGAAGCAAGAGAATGCTCGGGCTTTTATGAACTCCCTTTTTCACAGCCAGGCCCCCAGGAGGTTCCTGGGTAACATCACAGCCACTTTCACTGTGTTCTGGCTTTATTTCTTAAGACAACAAGGTTTTATTTGGGAGGAACAACAGACCTGGAGCTTAGTCTAGATCAGTACCTTTTGGTTTAGAAGGACAGGTGAGGAATAGTATCCGAAGAACTGTCTTCTCATCTGCACACACATGCAGTGGCATGTGTTCATCTGCATCACCCCCACACACATGTAATGTCCTCTCATCTCTACATACATGCTCTGGCATGTGTATATTTGCACGCATATGTTAAAAGTAAGTTAGATAAGACATGCAATGTTGACCTTGGACCTTCACGTGTACATACACACACACACACACACACACACACATACACACACACACACACACACACACGAACTAACATATAATCACACACGATATATCATATGTAGAAAACTATATCTGGAATCATATGCACTTAGAAGGCTGTCACATGACTCCATACACAATTCTCTGACATCTTTCCCTAAGACATCACAGTGTCCCTGAAGCAAACCATCACTACCCCTTTAATGTGTTCCTGGGGACAATGGATATAGTATTTGAAACCTAGATTCCTCCCAAAATACCTACAACATATGGTCTCCAAAATTAGAGATGAAACACCCAATAAGCAATATGTTTCTGGAAGAGAAAAAAAAAAGTCCCTTAGAAACAGGAAACTAAAGACAAGTTGTTTTGTTTTGTTTAACACACAAGTCAAATTCAGTCCTGGAAGTTACTCTCTTAAGGGCAGCTCAGAATTTCTTTAACAAAAGAGACTTCTTCGAGGTGAAAGATGCTTGGATCTCACTCCATTTCTCCACTGCTTTGGACATCATCTTCTCCCACAAGTGGCTTAGCACTCGCATCATCACTCCTACTCTGAATGACCCCAACATCCCTGCTGTCATCGCAAATGCCCCTTCTAGCTGATGAGGGCTTTCTTCCTCATCTCATTTCTTTGGAGTCTGCCCGCCCCCCAGCCCCTTCCCGCCCCCTTGACAGGGAAGGAACCTCCCACAGAGACAATGAGATCACTTCCTGCTGACTCAGCATGTCTCCAGCTGAGTCAGGTCTCACTGGGCCACCAGGAAGGCTGCAATTAAGAGGGATGGTGGAGTTAATACAAAGCCCTAGAAATGTCATATAAGACCCCAGGAATTGGGGAGACCAATTACTGCACTGCATCATCCTCGTACACCCCACAGTCCTAGTAAATGTTCTCCTGCTGAGTTTCTTTTTTCCCATTGGCCTTCCTTGCTGGTCACCAGCCATGATGGCCAGGCCTCTTGGAAGAGAGCTCACACAGCCAGGGGTTCTATCTCTGGGTTTCAGAAGTTGCTTGGGCTTATGAAGGAGAAATGATAAAAAAGAAAGAGCTCTACCCTTAGCTACCAGGGGCTTTGCCTTTTCTCTGATGCTATGGCAAAATACCAGCAATGGCCATTTATAGAGACTAGAGGTTGACTTGGCTTATAGTATTGGAAAGAACAAGTGTTCAAGTCCCTGCCTTTGGTCAGTACCTGGTGAGGACTTCCTTGTTGCATTATTACAAAAGAAGTGGCACCTCAGCTTGGCCTAAAGGGAACAAGGGGGACTTTATCACTTATTAGTATTGCACGGATCAACTTTATTCACAGTTTGATATGTACACACAGTATATGTTCTAGTCCATTTGCTCACCCTCTTTCTCTCCCTCTCATTCCCATCAGACCTCATACCAATATCCAAAGCTAAATGGATGAGCAAATGCCTTCAGAAATCGTTACCTACCAAATTAACACAAATGTTACTGATGAATTAATACCCAGAGCTTACATTCTTATGATGGATACACCAGGCCACAGAGCTCCCAGTGGTCATCTCAAAACTCAGCAGCCCGAGTCTTCAAGATGAGAATTGGGTTTGTTTGCTTACCCCTAGAATAATGTCAGGGGGAAGGCTGAGGCAGGAGGATGGCAGGTTAGAGGCCCATAGAATCAACTAACCAGGACTCATGGGGGCTCACAGGGACTGAAGTGACAGTCAGGGAGCCTGAATGGGTCTGAGCTAGGTCCTCTACATGTGTTATGGCTGTGTAGCTTAGTGTTCTTGTGGGACTCCTAACAGTGGGACAGGGGACTGTCTCTGACTCTTGTCTACTCTCCTTTTGGAACCCTTTCCTCTTACTGGGTTGCCTAGACCTGCTGTGATGTAAGGGTATGTACCTGTTCTTAATGCGACTTGTGTGGCGTTTGTGTCCGGTATCCCTGGGAGCCTGCTCTTTTCTGAATGGGACGGGGAGATGAGAAGGAGGAGCTGGAGGGAGAAGCTGGAGAAGCTGGAGGGAGCAGAGGGAGGAGAAACTGGAGTTGGGGTGTAATATATGAGAGAAGAATAAATTTTAAAAAGTGCCTATTGGCGGAGGGTGCACTGACAGTGCATTTTGAACTAGGTGCCCTATGGGGTTGGCCCAGAAGTTGTTGTGACCACCCCCAGCCCAATCCCCTGCAGAAGCCCAGAAACAGTTCTTTCTAAGACCAGACCTCTTAGCTGCTCCTTTGCTCAAGGGCCATCCTGGGAGTTCCTTGTTGTGTTTGGGGCTAGTAATGTTTGATGGATGACAGATGTCTTGGGTCATTTTCAGTTATCTCTTTCAGGAGCCCTGCTAAAGCATCGGCATTAAACCATGCACACATCAAACTGGATGCAGGTTCTACCAAAGCCATGTTTAGAGGCACAGCCCTGCCCTGTACACATGCCCTGCCCAGCCATGTGGAAGCCATGTTTAGAGGCACAGCCCTGCCCTGTACACATGCCCTGCCCAGCCATGTGGCTTAGCAATCCCACACAGTTAAAGGCAGCCACTGGCCACCTGGAGACATGCCCAGGCAGCCTGTTGCTAATGATAATTTGCAAGGGAAAAACTTTAAAATGTTTCAGCTTTTTTCCTTTCTCTGTATATTATTTTTAAATAATTCTGAAGGGAAGGTTTTGGAGGAATGATGGTGGACACGGAGCTTTCCTATCATAAGAGGGAAGAATAAATGACCCCCATACTTAATGCCCAGTGATAGTATTTCAGAAGCTATGGGGTTACTTTGCACATCGAGGCTATAAAAGAGAATATTAAAGGACCAGGAAGTCAGCAGGGTGGGGGAAGGATTGGTGTTTTAAGAAATGACACATTCTAGAAACACAATCAAGTACAGTCAGGAAAGAAGACACTAAAAGGTGGCAAATGTACCCCACGTCTGAGTGTTGACACTGTCTGGTGACTGTAGTATTTCACTGCCACATAGCAGCTCTTTTGTTAAAAAAAAAAAACATTCACTGAGAATTTTATACATTTGTACATGGAAATGCTATGATATCTACTCCCAATGCTCCCCCTTCAGCCCCTCCAAAATCCCCCAACACACCTATCTTCCAACTTTGTCTTTATGCCTGTTTTCTTGTAACCCACTAAGTCCAGCTAGTGACACACACATGTGGAACACGGGGAGCCTGACAGTGGTCACCCCTTTATTGCCACTTCAAGTCAAAAGACATTACCGTTAGAGGACCTCTTCTTGGTTAAACTGTTTTAAGAATGTTGAGTGTGTGAGGGTGGTTGTGTGTGTATATGAGTGTGAGTGTATGTATTTGAGAGTGTGTACTCTGCGTGTGTATGAGTGTGTATGGCTGTGTGTGTGTATGAGTGTGTATGTGAGAGTATGTCTGTGTGTGTGTGTGTGGTGTGTGTGTGTGTGTGTGTGTGTGTGTGTGTGTGTGTGTGTTGAAGCTAGAAGGGGATAATGAGGAGGTGAAAGATTTCAAGGAAGATGGGAACAAGAAGGAATTAAGTATAAGTGATAATAAATGAGAGGAAGAAATTAATTGGGAGAAGGAAGGGAATCAGATATTAGGTGACAGGGATACAAGGGAGGGCATTGGGGAAGCAGAACCAGTGAGAGCTAAGCATGATGACACATATGTTTGAAAATGAAGTAATGGAACTCACAACTTTACATGCTTGTATAAAAGCTCAACCAAAAAGAAAGGGAGGGAAGCAAAGCAAAAGAAGAAAAGAAAGGAGTCAGAAGTTAAAGCACATAGAGACTTGGATGGTGGTCAGTAGCAAGGTTTACACCCAGATGCTTTAAAAAACCACTCAGTAAGATTTCCCTGCCAACTCCACTGCCTCTGCTGTAAATTCTGCCTTCAGTAGGTCTGACACTGGAGAGTGTGCTCTGTAGAGCCAAGGCCTACATGGCTGCTCTGGGGATGCTGAGCACCATCTTCCTGTTCTTGTCCTCTCTCCAATACACCTTGGAAACAGGGTCCTCACTCTCAACCCATGACCCAGGGACTCTCAGAGAAGGACATGGATCTGAGTTCTGTGGGGTGCAGGAGGGTCCTTGAGGTATGGATCTAAGGTCAAGGATGAGGCAGGAGCATCATCTTTCCATCTGTGACTGGCCACCCAGGAATGGCCTGAAAATCTGGATCCTAGGATAAAGGCTTCGGGAACATGGAACATCAACAGATACCCAAAATTTCTACATAGAATGCCAAGATTGCATATTCAGCACACATTTGTTACAAAACTCTCTGTGGCCCATGAACAATAATTCTTCACTAATTATGAAGCATTCCATCTGAATTCCAGTCAGTAGAAATCAAAGTTATCACAGGGGAGCATCCTTATTGTTTCCTTCAGGCTTGGGTTAGAACATCGTCCCCAGAATTTTCCACCCATGTGGAAGGACAGTATGGCTGCACACACATACACACACACACACACACACACACACACACACCACTTTTTTTTTCTTTTGTTGCCATAGATCATTTGGAGGCCCAGCTGCTTCTGTGACTGAAGCCGGAAGCATCTGAAGTGATCCACTCTTAGAGAAGATCATCCTGGCCTATCACCTTTGGGATGCAATGCTGTTTCTCCTTGCTCATTGGAGGACTCTTTGCCTGGTGACAAGGGACACCAGTCTCTGTGGTAACCACTCCCACCTTTCGGGGAGGAGCTTCACAGAGTAGAGACTTCCCAAGGGAAGGCAGGGAGAGGTGGGGAGGCAAGGTAGCACTTGTACTTGAACACAGGCTCAGGGTCTCTCTCTCTCTTTATATCTCTGTAAGGAGCAGGCATGTGTCCCTTTGTCCTTAACAGCCCCTGCTGTTTTGTAGTGGTGTACCTCAGAGGGTCATTTTATGGCTGGATTAAGTAAATTATAATCATCTGAAATTTACTCGACTTCTCCAGCTATCCTCTCGTGCACTTAATCCCCGGCCTCAACTGAGAGGCAGACATGCTTACCTCCCAGGAACAGGTTCCTGCCACTCTTCTGGTGCTCTGAGGTGGTGGCACCGGCTCCACTGGGAGCCCTCCGCAGGGAGACAGAAAGGAACTTGTACTGGGAGCCTCTGCTTGCGCATTGAGAAAGTCTTGCATGTGCAGCAATTCCGGTTGCTATTTCAGGGAATTCTGTCAGGAGTCTTGGCAATCGATGAGAACTGAAAACAATCAGGCACAATCGTGAATGCCTTCAAGTTCACGGTCAGTGATGCTTCCTAGGGAAAGTCTGGAGGCAGAGGCAGTGCAGATTATCATTTTAGGAAGACAGTGGTACTGCAGGCTCAAGAAGCAGCCCAGAATTCCTTGTTTTGTTTAATCAAACTTCTTTCCATCTCTTGAAGGCTGGCTGATTTTCAGAAGTGCCTCCGTGGTTCCTGTCCCCATAGATAGTGCAGTTGCTGTTGAAATCTGTACAGCTAATGTGGGCTAAATGCTTCCAACCAGCAGGACGCAGTGAAAACAATGGCATTCTTGTCACCAGTAAGAGAAATTTCCGAATTCCCCTGAAACAAGACAGGATTTCCACTTTCTTTTAGTCCATGTCAGTCACCCAAGTGAATTCAAACTGACTTGCAAAGCAAGAACTGATCCCTCGGGTTCTAGGAGAGATGTTCAGAAAAGAAAGATCAACCTGGAAGCAGTTCTGGGCACCGAAACCCCATGTCTCCTGCTTTCCAGGAGCTAGTCTGGTGTGGCCTCTGTTTTGGTTTGTATCCTCAACTGCTTGTTTTTGGTCACATGACAGACAGTGCCAGGAAGAGGTGCTAATTAAGTCCTTCCAGAGAGTCCCATTTGTTGAGGTCTGCACCTGATCTTGGCTTGTGAGTTCTAGAAGGCAGGAGGGGCTAGGGCAGCAGTCTATCCTCAAGTAGGTATTTGAGGAACTCCTTCCAGGATGCTGAGAGAAATGTGGAAGTATGGGGTTTCACAAGGGAGAGACACAAAGGCATGAACACAAGTCATATATGCAGCTCTGCCTCAGCAGTCCTGTAATGGAGGGCATCCCATGTTACCCTGCAGTTTCTATGTCCTCTTAGTTTCTGGTAGTCCCCTAACCTCCAGCAGGTTTTTAGTTGAAGAGCTAAACAACAGTTGCATGCCAATCTTCTGTCACATACAAATGGCACAGGTACGGTACAACTTTGGAATTTCACAGAGCTTGACCAATGTCATCTGTCTTAATTAAGGGTGCCTGACTTCTGCTTCTATGGCAAAGAGACAGAGAAGCTGTGCTGTCACTGTATTGGTTTGATTCCTCCATTTGACCTACCGTTGTCTCTTTCTTGTGGCCTTTGCACCTCTTCTCTGTTGTTTCAAGCTCATAGTGAGTTCCTAGGTGCAACCTCAGAATGAAAGTGTGTGTCTGCATTCACATAAGCAGCTTGTTTTCCAAGAGCCTATCTGTCCTTGTCCCTGTAGCACAAAAAATAAAATACACAGAAACAGATATTGGAGTTCAAGCTGAAGATCAGGGAAGCAAAGCAGCTGGTCACTAGCTTCTTACTTGTACCTCAGGCTGAATGGCTTGATCCTGGCTCCACAAGCTCTCACCAAGCCTCAGACTGTAACCTCTCCTCAGTGTGGCTGGAGAATAAATGCTTCTCTAAGACCTTAATTCTGCTTTATATACTTCCCTGGTATTGGGATTAAAGGTGTAAGTTATAATTCTCTTTTAGACTGATTCACTCTTGTGTAGATCTGGGTGGCCTTGAACTCACAGAGATTTGTCTGTCTCTTAATCCTGAGTCTTAGAATTAAAGGTGAGTACCACCACTTTCTAGCTTCTGCTTGCTGGGATTAAAGGTGTATGTCTGGCTTCTATGGCTTGTGGCTGACTTTGTTTTCTGAATTCTCAGGCAAGATTTAATAAATCATAAATAATATATCACTACATGTCCCTCCTACTGAGACCAGCATGCCTGGTTCTGTGTGTGGGAGGATGCTGGATGTGTGGCCATCCTCATTTTCTCTTCTCCATTTCCCAGTATGTCTCAGGAGACGACAGGCCAGGAGACCAGATTGCTGTATTCTCTAGGAAGCAGTAAGAAGTTGGGTCCAGAAAATTCTCCAGGAAGAGGCATCCCCAAAGGGAACCACCAGGACAGGAGATCTATATAACCACAGCCTCAGAGGAAGTCCTTCAGGTCACCCCCAACCCCGTATTAAAAATTAGGTAAACATTAAGTATGACATGAAAATTCACTCTTCTTTGCCCACATCTAATAAAATGTATTTGAAGCAAAGGCTGCTGGAGGAGAAGATGCTCTGATGATCTCTCTCTCTCTCTCTCTCTCTCTCTCTCTCTCTCTCTCTCTCTCTCTCTCTCAATGAATAAATAAATTAAACCCACAATGAAACAATGAGAAGCTGCCTTATGAATTTCTCATGATCTGCAAAACCCAATCAGCAGGAGACAGTGGCAAAGGCTGTCCACCTCTCCAGGCACAGAGCAAGAAGGAGCTGAAGCCTTGGGAGAGAAAGCTGTGGTCTACAGCCTAAGTTTCTCTCCTCCTCAACATAACTCTGACCCCATGACTGGCCACCTCATCAGCCACAGCTTCTGCAAATGGATTTCTCCTTTGAGGACTGAGAGCTGTTGCCCCTCACATCAAAGGCATGCTGCTATCAGGGTTCTAAAACATACACATTGCTTTTTTCTTTAGTTGCTTTCTGTTCTTTCTGCTGTCTGGGAATTTTGAGGACAAAGCATGGTCATCAATTAATCTTATTTTTTCCCGCCACCCCCTTCCTGCTTTCCAGTTTTCCTTCCTTTCCCCTTCCCTCTCTTAGTTCCCCCCTGCCTTGCTTGCTTCCTTCTTCCCCTCCTTTCTTCCTTTCATCCTTCCTTTTCTTCCCTTCCTTTCTTCCTTGTTTTCTGTGGGTGTGTGTATGTGTGTGTGTACCCTCCTGTGTGTGGGTGCACATGAGGGTTTAGGTGTGCGTATGTGGAGGTTGGAAGATAATCTCTGGTGTAGGTCCTCAGGGTACCTTCCCCTGTTGTTTGAGACTCGGTTTTCTGTGCCTGGGCTTCTGCAGCCAGCTGGTAGAGAATGCTCAGCTGTGTTCAGAGGATTCTCAGGGACTGTCGCACCTCTCCATTGTCAGAAAGACTCCAAGACAGATGCCACACTGGGCTATGCTGCTGTCTGCCTTCAAAACACTCTCTGGAGTTCCATTCTTGCTGAATTTTTTTGTCTTCTTATGACAAATCAGGAAACCAGAGTGCAGCTGGGAGCTGAGCTGAGTGGGAGGCAGCCCTGAATGGACACCTGTGCTGCCTGGCCAGGTACACAGCCTTGAAGGAAGCAGTGGCTTTAGGAAGGAAAGGGTGCAGCTGAGGATGGGACAGAAGTGAGACAGCATAGCCCAGAAGGGGAGCACACCGTTTAGAACCTAACAGGCTCTTCTGGGTCCTTTTAACCATTTCACAACCCAAGAGGAAGCCTTTTCATGCCTTTGTATATTGGGTTCTTAACTGTATGCAGGGACGTGTGCCCACTCCCTTTAGGAGCTTCTGGGGGAAAAATTTTATGCGGCAACAAGTGCCCGGTCTTACTGAAGTATGCACCAAGTGCTCGTTTGGACCTGGGATGCCCTTGGATTTTTGTCTGGGTTGGAAGCAGGTAAAGGAGAGACAGTGTGGAAGGGGACACCTCTTTTAGGAGAGCCCCCTCCTTTCTACTTTCCCTCCCACAGGAACACACTTTCCAAACACTCTCTGGCCCCGGGTCAATTCCAGAGTTCGATCTTGGGGTTTCCAGAGCCTTCTGAGGGCCTCAGCTATTCCACATAATTAGTTCTGAGACTGCGCCCTGCACATATCTGCGCAGGGTGCAGCTGAGAACCACATTCATGGGCAACAGGCTGGAGGAAGATTCGCCACAAGTGGAGTTCAGTGAGACTGTTTACCTCGCCCGGACCTGGGGATTGGGACACCTGAGATCTGGAGTCCCGTTCTGTATTACACTGAACTTCTCTACCTTCAGCCAGGGTGTGAAAGGAACAGTGGAGATCAGTCACTCAAGTTCTGTTTTTATTTATTTGTTTATTTATTTATTGTTTTGCCAACAGCACATTTCCAATTAAAATCACAAGTTCATGGGTATGAATCACGCAGTCCCTATAAAATCCCACCTTGTGATGATTTATATTCTTGATGCCAAATAAATTACACATAGTGAACTTGGCCTACTTTTCTACCACTTCATCTGTGGAGTCCAGGTTAGCATAAAGGGAATTGATTGGAGTGACAAGTAATTTGACTCTGCAATTTAGATCCAATGGGCAAATTATCTTAAAGAAGTGAAGAGTCAAAATACCTTTTATGAACCAAAGATCCCTCCAAAGCTCTTTGATGCTTTGAAAGCTAACCTGATGAATATGCTCTTGGGTTAGCTTCATAAAGGAAAGTTCAAGGCCCCAGGTCAGAGCGGCTGACCCCTGAACTCCTGAAGGGTGCTACCCTAACTATTGAGGCTTCTCTGAGGAAGGATAAGACAGCAAGTATTTCAGATCCAAGTCTAAACTTCAAACTTAACTCTGCTGATAATAACCTGTTGTCTTATTGGCCCAATTGCTTTAAATAAACAAAACTATTATTGTTGTTTTTGTTGTTTTGTTTTCGTTCTGTTCTGTCCTGTAGTCCTGGGAGTAGAACCTGGGATCTAATGCATGCTTTGCAAACGTTCTACCCCTAATTTACAGAGCCAGTTCCTTAAAACACAGTGTTTTAAAGGCAAATATCTCTTTTTGGTGTATGTGTGTGAATGTGTGAGTGTGCTCATGTGCGTGTCTGCAGCTGTGCATACATGTGTATGCATGCTTAAGGAAGCCAGAGGTAAACTTTGGGTCTCTTTCTCAAGTTGCTCTCCACCTTGTGTTTTGAACACAGGGTCTCTCTCTAACCCTGGAATTCACTGATATAGAGAGCTGCGAAGTGCCACGCCTTAAAGTGGTGCTGGCTTCCGCCTTACATCTTCCCACTGGTGAAGGCTCTCTGGCGCAAACAAGCCCTTAATTGGTTAAGTCTGTTCAGCATGTTTGCTTCTGCATTAGAGTAGCCTATCTGCAGGGCCCACGTGGCTCACTGGGGTTGGTTAGCTCAAGGGTATTTGGAGTCGCGTCTTCCTTGCTGGCAGGGGTAGGCACATACACACTGACTCAGCTAGACATGCTGTCCAGCAAGCTCAAGGGGTCTGCTTGTCTCTGCCTCCTCTTTATAGCTATTTGATGCTGTGCCTGATATATAGAGGCTGGGGACCTGAATTTTGATCATGATGCTTTTGTGGCATGCCACTTACTGAGTACAGTATATCCCCAGTCCCAGCATCCCTTTTTAAAAGTCATTTTAAGAGCCTGATATGGTGTACTTCTGGGGTTTGATATTTGTGCCAACTACAGCAGACTCTTCTACTTAGAACAAAGGTTGTGAACTTGAGGCCTCACATTTACACACTTTAAGCAACCAGGCCCTTCTAACCTTAAACATTCTAACAACAAAAAAGGAGGAAAAGGTGGCCTGCCTGAGGGAGCATGAGAGGTTGTTTAGGGATGGTTAAAGCCATGGGGAGCACTAAGACCCTCTTATGATAGGCCTAGGGCTCCAGTGCTCCCACTGTACCCTTGTTACTCAGAGTAGACCCTCTGTGGACTATCATCTTGGCATCATCTAGCAGCTTGTCCCAGGCACAGGATCTCAGGCTGTGGTCAAAGCCTACATAATCAGAGTTTGCATTCAGGTTAATAGTCCATGTGAAATCCAGGGAGAAGTGGGAGCAAACAAAAAAAGCAATGAAATAAATTAATTTGAATCCCATTGAGCTCTATGAAATGTTGCCTTGGTATGTATATGTTTACATTTATCAAAACAAAATTATATGTATATAATTTTCTGTAAAAATAACTACTAGCTACTTCATGTAAGTATAGTCATATATACAATATGCCTACAGGGGTTTCAGATATTTATAGTAAACTCCACCTGCACAAATGCTTGGTACCCCTTAGCCCATGACTATAGTCCCAAGTCTCTAATATTCTCTCAGAAAGCAAGTAAAGCATCTCTTTCTTAAGTTGACTCATCCATTGCTTTACTCAAGGTCTCAACTGTGTCCTCTACGAAGCATTGTGCCAAAGCCCAACTCCCCAGGGGAGATTGCTAGGTTCATCTGAGTCCCTAAGGTCTTCTGTATTGGACTTTTGTCCTTAAAAGAAACACCAGAGACCATTTCCCCATCAACTTGCTTGGAGTTGGGCTGCTCAGACTAGACACGTGGCAGAACATCGTTCTGGGTGGGTCACTGCTCTTGTCTGGCTTTCTTTCGGGTTTGGACTGAAGTCTTGGCTCTTCTTAAGTCTTCCTGCCTGCTGGTTTTCTGACTAGAATTACCCCACTGATGCCTTTGTGTATTTGGGATACAGTGGCAAAAATAACACAGTGGATGGCCCAAATAAGAAACACGTGTCTTTCATAGTTCTAGAGGCTAGACACTCCAGGTCAAGGGGCTGGCAGCTTCGGTGTTTTGTGAAGACTTGTGATCTGGATGTAGCCTCACATGGCAAATAGAGCACGCTCTAGCCTTTCTCTTCTTATAAGAAGTCCAACCCCATTGCTGGGGTTCACCTTTATGGCCTCACCTGATACCTGTTGTGTCCCCAAAGCCCCATTTCTTAGTACTGTCCTATTGGGTTTCAGTACATTTTATATATTTAGTCCTCACACATTAAGCTTCCCTGGTCCTATGAGTGGACCAGAACCTTCTACTTTCTGGGGACTCCAGCTAGCTAACTGCAAGTATGGAGTGCCTCGTCATCTGCAATTGTGTGGGCTGATCCTAGTAATTTCTCTCTGTTCTATCCTAGGTCTCTTTAACTGTCAAATTGACTCAGCTAGACACCTGAAAGGGAGTCTCAGTTGAAACGTTGCCTTGATCAGGTTGGCCTGTGAGGCATTTTCTTGATTGCTAACTGGTGTTGGGGGGCCGGGCCAACTGTGAGCCAAAGGCAGTTTCTGATCTAAGTAAGAACTCCATCTGAGCGTGTGTGCAGAGGCTGGTAGAAAGCACGATTTCTGCCTTGAACTCTCTCAAGCACGGAAGTATAAGCAGAGACAACCCATTTTACCCTTAAGTTGCATCTGTCAGAGTGTTCCATCATGCCACAGGGAGGAAATTTGAAGTCACCCTACCTGGGTAAGTATCCTATTAGCTGCATTTCTCTGGTGAGCTTTGAGTAGCATGGCTCAACACAGCAGGTAGCAGCTATGGTTAGGGAACAGACCTTTCTGCTTCCCTTTTCCTCTCCATGGACCAATTTGAAAAGTCTGCAAAGTGCTGATCTGTCTACTTCATAGAATCCCAGGAGAGGGAGTAACAAGCAGATAGGAGCAAATATGGTCTCTAGGCCCATGCTAAAACATGCTAGAGGCTCGACAGCAGTGCTCAGGTCCCATCACCAATGGACCCAGAGCTCAGACCTTTCCCCTTGTTCCATTCTCCTTCCCAGCCTCCCCTGCTCTTGAGTGAAGCTGGAGGCATGAAGCCATAGACTCCTGGGCCACAAGCCTCCAAAGACAGAAGCAGCAGAGTAATTCCTGGGAGCTGTCCCCTTATCTTCCATCACCGAGGACAGGAGAGCTTCTCAAGGGATCTCGCTACCATCTAAGATGGAAGCGGGCCAGGAGCTGTCGCCTCCTTCAACTGTTTCTTGTTATCGCTCAGTACCTCCAGTTTGGAGGCTTAAGTAAAGGAGACACAAGGGCTAGGTTTTAGGAGCCAGTTTTTGTTGTTGTTGTTGGTGGTGGTGCTGTAGGATGTTTCTCTTTAAGAAAAAAGTTACAGCCACAAAATGTAAGTGAATATTTATTTAGTATAAGCAAATAAACCAGGTTTCGCAAAAAAGAAGCACAAATACCACAAACATCTAAAAGAAAAGCACAACATTTTTTGTTAATTAACTACTTGACACATCTCTAAGATATTTTTACTCTTACATTTTTGGCTGTATGCTCAATGGAAAGTATTTCATTGGACAATAATTTGTAACTATTATTTTTTAAATACAAGAGAGGGGTGACTTGGTCTTCATGTAGCACAGTTGATTAAAATTTGTTTTAATTTCTCACTGTCGGGTAGGTGGATTATACTATTCTAATAACATAGGTGTGTGTGTGCATCTGTGTCTCTCAAACATGTGGATTCAGACAAAGAATATTTTATAGGAGTCATGTGTGTTTTTGTGTTGTCCGGGTTGAGTATTCCTACTGTTGAAAGCTTCCAGATCCAGAAGGCATCCTTGCAAGCAACATTTTTTACTCTGTGGTTTTACACAGCAGAGAAAAGGATTTTTCCAGACTAGCATTCAATCCTATGCACTCTCTTTCCTGACTAGAATTTCACCTGGAAAAATAAATCAGGGCCACCCAATGAGAAAGGCAATGGCCGCTCATCTCAGGTGGCCAGAGCAGAGTCAACTGCCAGGGCTGAGCTTGGAGGAGCCACAAGGACTATCAGAACTTTCCAAGAAGCAAAACAAGAGCTTCTGTGGGTCCTGGTTAGAGGCTGTGGAAGCCAGGGGCAGCTAGCTAGAAGACGGTATCATTGCTCCCTTCCATCGGTCCCGAGTTGCAAGAAAAGGGACCAAATTTAGAGATTGCTTCAGCAATTTAGTCAAAAACTCCAGCCATCTGTTTCCAGCCTGGCTGGTCATTGGAATAGCAGGACAGCATTCTCAGTGTGGCTGACCGAAGGTTGGGCTCCTGGGTTGTTTGTAGGGACAAGGGGGCTGGCTTCCTGGATGAGGTGCTGAAGGCTGACAGTCACAGTTCTATTTTTAGGTCTCATCTGTCCAGTGTCTGTTTGTATATTCAGCTTCTGGCCCTGCTGTCCAGTAGGGGTGTGTCCACTCAGAAGAGGGAGTCTGGGCCCGCTGTTTGTTTGTCCTGGAACCAGCTGAACTTGAAAATATGCTTTGGAACGAACCAGCCGTGTCTGTGCTCCACTCTGCAGTGTCCTGGAGCCAGCAGGTGTTTTCAGGACAGGCTTCTGCATTTAAAATTCGTTTTTAAAAAATTAGTTATTTTTCTTCTTGAGCCACGGGCTCCTGTAGCCCAGGCTGTCCTCACAACAGCTATGAATCCAAGGATGGCCTTGAACTTGAGATTCCCACTGCTTCTACTGAGGCATGCTAGGATTACAGGACAGGCAGCTGGTTTATTGCAGTGCTGGGATCCAACCTGAGGCCTTGCACATGCTGTTTAAGCTGTCTACCAACTGAGCCCCATCCTCAGCTCAGGATATAAGTTTCAAGTAAATGTGAAAGAAGCATAATGACTACTGAAACAGAGAATCCCTGCGAGTTTCAGGCCAGTCTTGTATATGTAAGCTAAACGCCCAACTGTGGGGTCCCCTCAGACAGGAGTTCACTGCTCATCATTCCTGGGCTCCACATCAAGAGGCTGAAAACGCTATTTCCTGAAGTTTACTTTCTGAACGCAGAGGAAAATCATGTTGTCATTTTAAAATGTAAACGGTGTAAGAAAGAATTTATTCCTAGCTGAGTTTTATTAAGGAGCTCAAACTTGATTAATTCTTGGCCAAGAAAAGCATGTACCACTAGCAACCAAGTGCCACTAATACAGCGGTTAATTTATAAGAGTTAATAAACACTATCTGGAGTTAATTTTTGCTCCTGAGGGAGGCTTGCCAAGAGCTTAGGGATACATTTCTAGGAGATTCTCCTTGTTAGGTCTGTGTACGGAGTTTAATGGACCCAAATCCTTTTTACAGGTGTCAATGAAAAGAAAAAAAAATTAATGCATAGAGAGCTGTGTCCAGGGAAACTGAAACGCGATATGCAAATAGGAAAAACTTTAGGAACTTTGCATAGTCAGCCAAACACTGCCATCCTCATGGAACACCAGCAGCTAGCTAGCACTGTTGTGGATTTCACCTATGAAGAAACCCTTGTTTGTACGTATGCCAGGGACCTTTGGCTCCATGACTAATAAATAATGGTCGAAGCTACATTTTTTAATGTATAGAGGAACAGGCATTGGCTGTGCTGTGTAGACAGTGGGCCACTCCACATTTCATGCTGGGATATTGGCTAACAATCTCAATGGGACAAGTGGAGAGTTCATTCTCAGTCTGAAGGCCTCACCAAGCACCATGCTTTATACATCCTTAAGTGGATCTTGCTTTGACTTACATGCCTAGTGAATAAGTTTACATGGTCTCTAAGAAACCCAAGAAGATATAACGTATTATATTGCTATACCATTAAGTCCCTGGCTTTACACATGATAACACATGATAAGTACATGCTCTGAGGACACTGAGCTGTCTAGCAATACTTTTCTTAAATAACTAAGCTGTTTGCAAAAACAAACAAAAAAACAAAAACAAAACAAACAAACAAACAAAAAACCGATTTATCTGCATTTTAGGGCAGGTCCTCTTGTTTCCTGGTCTTGATTTTTAAGAGTTTTCTAAGTTGCCCAAGCTGAACTTCAGCAACCTTCTTACCTCAGCTTCATGGAAGTGGGGGCAATAGACCCTCTGCCACATGGCGAATCCAAGTTGTCCTTAGCCAGAAAATGCCTCCATGCTCTGCCACTGTTTCCTCAGTTTAGCTACAGATTTTATCCTTGGTCAATGAGGAGCTGATGGTGGGTGTGGGGAGGAAGTCAGGGTGGGCCTGCTGAGGATTTTAAATCGATTCACTCTATAGCACCTTGGTGTGCTCAACCTTCCCTGGCTTCCTGAGGCCTTGACGTGTAACTGTATCAGCTTAGAAGGAAAGTGCATTAGACCTAAAATTTGTTCTTCCATTCTTGCAACTTATTATATCTCAAAGAATTTTTATTAGAGTGAAAACCAGGAAAGTTGTTTTAGCACCTGTCACCTCACCTGTTTTTTCTCTTTGCTGTTGTAGTGCTGGGGATAGAACCAGGAGGCATGCTCACTCTGGGTGAGCACTGGACCACTGAGCTACACCTCCAACCCCACCCCCAGATTCAGTTTTAGATCCCAAGCTGTGTGTAACCTGAGAAAGCCTAAGAAAAAGAGGCTCTGTCAAAGCCATCCAGTGTGAGTGTGAGCTGCTTCTGCCAAATTAAGAGCTCTTCCTAGGATTTTATTCTTCCTGACTTCTCTCTTCTCTCCCTCCTTTGCCTTTCTCTTTCTTTTCCTTCTCTGTTTCTGTCTTTCCTTCCTACTTTTCCTTTAAACATAATTCTTTGGAAATTTCACATCATGCACCACAATCCTGCTCACCTACCAGTTTCTTAATATCCATTCCTTACCCTTGCTGCATGCCCTCCGAAATTAATTTTTATTTTTTACATTCCAATCCCATTCCCTCTCCCTCCTGTCCTCCCACTCCTCCTCTCCTCCCATCTGCCCACGCAGAGGGTAAGGTCTCCCCTATGAAGTCTACTAAGTCTGTCCCATCATCTAGTTGAGGCAATACCAAGGCACCTCTCCATCCCCACACCCCTGTGTGTAGGCTGAGCAATGTATCTCTCCATATAGAATGGGCTCCACTAAGTCAGTTTGTGCATTAGTGTTAGATCTTGGACCTACTGCCAGTGACCTCATATATTGTCCCAGTCACATCATTGTCACCTATATTAAGGTAGTCTAGTTTGGTCTTATGCAGGATCCTCATTTGTTAGACCTGAGTCAGTGATCTCCCATTAGCTCAGGTCAGCTGATTCTGTGGGTTTCCCCATCATGATCTTGACTCCTTTGTTTATATTATTGCTACTCCCTCACTTTGATTGTACTCAAGGAGCTTGGTCCATTAATCAATTGTAGATTTCTACATCTGTTTTCATCTGTTTCTGGAAGAGGGTTCAAGCTTCTCTGGGGTTATGGATTATAGGCTGGGTATCTTTTTCTTTATGTCTGGTATCCACTTATGAGTGAGTACATACTATATTTATCTTTATGGTTTTAGGGCACCTCACTTAGGATTTTTTTTTCTAGTTCTGTCCATTTGCCTGCAAATTTTAGGATGTCATTGTTTCTTACAGTTGAGTAGTACTCCATTGTATAACTATACCACATTTTCTTTCTGTTTCCATGATCTGGCTATTACAAATAATGTTGCTATAAACAGGTTCCGGGGTTCTTAAGAGCAGCTTCCATACCTTCTTTTAGTTGTGTATTTACACTGGTAAACACACAATCTACAATAAATCAGGTACTTAGCAACAAGTGGTGTTTAATGGCATCTGTAGAAAAGGCATCATTAACTCTAGATTCTATTGCCTAGATTGATCCCATTACCATAGGTTGATGATATGGCTTTACAGATATAAATGATAAGTGATAAAAGTGGTATGCATTTTGTTAAAAAGGGTCATGTGGACAATGTACACACATTGGGTTTAAGTCTGCAGTGTTGTATTACTTCCAAGCTGGAAAGAACTTAGAAATGTTACAGTAAGTGTTGGTTGAGGTAGAGCTTGCTGCTTGCTATCCTAGGTATGTCAGCTCTATTCCTAAGATAAGCCCCAAGATGCCCATATGACCTGAGAAGGGACTCTTGTTGGAGGCTGCTCACTTTTCCAGGAGGAGCTTGGGCAGCTAAGCCAGCACAGTCACAAACTCATTTCTCTCCTGTCTTCTTGAACACCCTCTGTCTCCATGCTGATGCAAAGTCTTAGATGAGAAAGCAGTATTAACTCTTGGCCACACACAGGTTCCAGGAGAGGACAGACACACAGTAGGTTCTGCGTGTGCAATGTAGCATCCTGGCACTGGCCTGACAACGGCTCAACCTCAGAACCATAGTCTTTCACTTAAGGGGAATGTTGAGATGCTCCAGACATGGGAGGAGGCCTGTTTATGTCCACGAGGCTATGTGCTGTGGGAGATCCAGCAGAATAGGAACCAGGCTCTCTGTGTGGGAATGTGATATTCCCAGCCATGGTTTGGGTCCTGGGAGGTATTGTGGTCTAAGAAACACGTGTGTAAGTAGCAGCACAGAGTTAGAAGCCAAGACTCAGACCACTCCCTGATTACTATGCAGCAGGGCCAAGTGCTTAACCCAAAAACAATCCTTAATGAGCAGCTCTACAGATGCCTAGAAGGGCAGAGCAGTGACACTTTTTCTGCATTGTTCTCCAAGGTGAAAGTGTAACCAAGAACAGCGTAGAGCTGGGGTGGGGGGGCGGGGGGCACGACAACACGACTGAGGCCACGGAGGAGCAAGACAGTGCCTTACTTGGCCTCTTGCTGAGTTCCTGTGTGACTTGGCTCACCAGAGCAAACCCATTCCACGCACATGCCTGGTTGGCCTTTAAACCATGAAGGATGGGAAATACGAAGTACAAGCATGGAACCTAGGAAGGGAAGGGCACACTGTGCCAATGCTTTTGGCTAAAGTGAAAGACAATGAAAAATTTGGAGCCTGGGATAAATGTTTCCATGACCCACAGGTGAAGCAGTGGCGTTAGCCCTCTTGGATGCAAACCTTTGGGTGGAAGTGCACTGGGGGACGCACTGAGTAGAAAGCTGTGTACCCAATTCACCTCTCTGCTGAGCACAGCCCAGATGGACACAGCCTGGAGCAGAAAACAATGGAGGGCCCAGAAGTGCACATACACTTTTTCAGATGAGTCAGGCAACTCTTCATCTCAGAAGTTTCAAGACACCAAGAGGCTGAGATCCATGCTCATGGGCTGGTCACCTCAGCTGAGGGGTTTCTATCACGGCCTCTGGAGATACAGGAGCTAATGGAGATTGTGATTCATTTTACTAGAGTCCCGTGACTCCGGGAGACACAAAATGAACACTTCCCTCCTTTTAAAGGGTTTCATTAGTTTTATAAGCATTTTTCCCTCTGTTATATCACTAACCATAGCCATTCAGACTTTTGAACTTGAAATCCTCTTACCTCATTCTCTTCATTATTTACCCATCACCACTCCTGCCTTACAAGCATTTCTTGCTCTTCCTCCCCTTCTTCTTCCGCCCTTCTCCTCTTCCATCTCCCCTCCCTCTCCATCCCTCCCCTCCTCTCCTCTGCCTCTCACTTCCCTTTCTCTTTCCTCCCTTCTTCCCTCCCTCTAATACCCCTCTGTCCCCCTTCACTTCCTCTTCCTTCCCTTCTCCCCCCTCCCATTCCTCCTTCCTCCATTCCTCTCCCTCCTCCCCTCTCTCCTGTTCCTCTTTTGCTTTCTCTTCTTCCTCCACCCTCTCTTTCCCTCCAACCTCTTCCTCTTCCCCTCTGCTGCTGCAGTGAGATATGTATTGATTTATTTTTTGTTCCTGACAATTTCATGCACATTATATACTGAATTTTGATCATTTTCTCTCCCTATTACACTCAGACCCCATCTCTGCTACTTTCCTCCCAATAAGCCTCCTACTTTGAGATACTATTTTCTGCCCACTGAGCTTAATTGTGATTGTTTACATGAGCATGAATGGTGGGTATTTACTGGAACATGGACAACCTATCAGTGGCTATACCACTATAGAAAGTGACATGTCCTCCTTGGAAACATGCAGTGTCTCAGACTGTCATGAACCCTTCCTCATGTATAACAGAATGCCAGTGAGTTCAACCTCAGGCAGGTCTTATCCACATAACCACAGCTACAGTGAGCTAATGGCTTTGTCAGGTCCAGAAGATCCTGTCTGGCCTGGCTCCTCAAAGGAACAAGGTCATATTTCTTTTGCTTCAAGGGTCACTGCTGAATGTTAAGAAACAATAACTTTTATTCTTTTCTCCAGGGATCCCAGATGAGAGTGTGCTGCCAATTGCTCTGTCATTACCATAGAAAGAGCTTATGGCACCGCCTTAGGCTGAGTGAATTCTCAATAGATGGCTGTTTCTTGGAAGCATGAACTAGTCACACTTGAAACACCTTTCTAAGGGCGAAGCCGTCGGTTTTGTTCACAGTGCTCATTTGATTGACACTTAGGAGCTGTAAGTGAAGTAACCTAGAGAGACTATGGACCTCAGCCTCCTTCTTTCTTGTTCTCTGCAATTCCAAAGGACAGGTCTAGTGTTAATGGTAAGAAACCTCAATAGGCCATAATAGAGCTTGGTGAGGGACATGGGTATGTGTAGATATGCGTTCCAAACTGAGATGGCTGTAATGGAGATGTTCAAGGGATATGATGAGGAACAGAGGCTAGGACACCCCATCATTCTAGCAGATGAACCCATCAACTCCCTTGGGGGAGAGAGTGACTGGGGAGGGGGATAGGATTACTGTGGTGGTGATGCCTTGTCCCCAAATGCTAGAACCTTAAATTATATTTGCAAAACTGGCAGTAGCTTAGAAAACGCTGGTCCCTGATTCATGCACAGAGACCCAAGGACAGCATTTCTCCGTGAAATCTTTAATAATCTTCATTGTAGATGCTTATTAAAATGTTAATTTCTGGTCCTCATTTGAGATTCACAGTAAGGGCCAAGCAAGGTTGGGGCTTAGGTTCCTTCTCTTCAGCTCTGGAGTTTGAATGGATCATGTGATTTCTTTGTCACATGAATAATGAGCAGTAGTCTAGGAGAGGTTGCATCTAGTCAATGCAGTTGAGAAATGACCCTGCGGGTGGACACACGTTCAAAGGTCTCCGTTTCATTTTGAGACAGAGCCTAGACTGAGCCGATTATGTAGCTGAGAATGACTTTGAACTTCTGGTCCTTCTGCCTCCACCTCCAGAATGCTGGGACCACAGCCATGTACCACCATGCTAGGTTTATATGGTTCTGGGGACCAACCCCAGGGATTTTCATGTATTCACATTCTACCAATGGAGCCACCTCCACAGGCCTAAGGGCTGTAATAAGGAGCTGATGCCAAAGACATCCTTAGGAAACTTGTAAAATCCCGTGGCCTATGACATCTTCCCCTGTGAGCAAGCTTCAGCTCAGCCCAGGGAGCAATTCTATGCTTGACCAGAAGCACAAATACAACTTTGGCATTGTGGCTGTGGCTTTTCTGCTTGGCTGCAGGGAAAGGCTAACCTCATGCTTAGTGGCAGCACCTTTGGCCTCATCAGGCCAAGGAGCTTAGAACTGAGGGAACTGACTCATGGTTCTTGTCACATACCCTACAGTAGACAGTGTGGGCTTGGTAGAGTTCTAGGGAAGAGTCTCCTGAAACGTGTATATACTGAATCGCAGCTCTCATAGACTGGCACTCTAGATTTACCAATCCAACATGGCTGCCAAGGTCCCATTGTTCGCCTGTGGCTCTCATCCCTCTGTTTTTAATGCTGAGTGAATGTCACTTTTTCCCCTTTCCTTAGAGGGTTATTATTGTCTGTTTGTCAAACTTCCCTCTGAGAAAATGAAGGTCTATTGAAGGAGATCTTCTTATCCTGACCTCTCCCTCTCTTAGCAGAGAGGGTCTGGGGGTCATTCTATATCTTTCCAATACCTGGCTAGACATCTTCTAAGACTTCTCATAATTTATATTAACATTTCTTTCAAAAATATATACTAAAGCCTTCCTCTTGTTTATAAAAATATCTCACTATGTCTACCATTATCTTGTCTGTAATATTAAGGAATGCTGCTTAAAAATAAATACACTTGCTGGGTGGTGGTAGTGGTGGCAGTGCACGCTTTTAATCCCAGCACTCAGGAGGCAGAGACAGGCAGATCCCTGTGAATTCAAATCCATCCTTGTCTGCAGAGTAAGTTCCATGACAGCCTCCAAAGCCACAGAGAAACCATGTCTCAAAAAACCATCAATAAATAAGCATGCTTATCCTAAAATCAAACAGTCAGTGTTGAAAATGTGTTAAATCCAGAAATATGGGGTAATTTTTATCATTAATTACATCATACCAACACTGCTGTATTATAGCATAGTGTGAGCTACTGGTGGAGATAAAATCTTATATCCTCCATCCTTCAATTACCTTAAGTCAGGTAACTGCTAATGATACCATATTAACATCAGTTAAAAATCACTGTGTGGACATTCCCTTTTATTGACCATTAATGCTGTTTCCTGTAAGCAATACCATGAGTGTCTTCACCATGAAGGTTTTTTAGTCTCCATCTCCTTACCATCAGGGAAAAAAAAGTAATATCATTATACCCAGGGGACATTTTTAAGGTCCTTCATACATATTTCCAACTTGCTTTCCAAAAGGGTTGAATCCTTTAAACTCCTACCAGCAATATGTGAAGAGCATTTACTGGCATGATGCAACCTATGAAAACCATAGTTACGCATCCACAGGAGGAAAACAGCGTTCTATATTAGGAGGATGGTGGAAGAGTTTTCTGAGTTGAACAGCTCTCAACACAATTGCAGAACTTGGTTTAGAGAGTTCAGCAAATCCCTTGTCTGTTGGTCATGATGAAGTGGACTATCCAAATCTAGGAGAAAACACTAGCAACATAAAACTCAGATGGCCTCTGTGTTCAGTGGCCAAGCCCCTGCCAATGCCCATAGTCATCTGCTGTCACCAGAAACCAGAATTACTTAGTGTTGTGTTGCAGGAATAGGGGATCCCAAGGAAAGATGTGGAGTTGGCCCTACCCAGTGGCTGCAGATCCTTCCCCCAGAAGGTGACATAATAAGCTGAACTAGGAGGTTTGCAGGGTATGGAGGAAGAATGAATGGGTGTTTCACAAGGAATGCTCTGTCATGTGCCAAGCAGCCTGGAATCCCAGAAGGCGCAGGGTCTCCCAAGAGGTGAAAGTGGTATCATGGGATTGGAGATGATAGGGATAGGATGTAAGGAGTTATGATTGATAGCTGAGGAGTTAAAGCTCAGGATGGGAACTCAGCATCCTTAGAGACTTTACACAAGGCATGAGGCATTAGGAAACAAGGGGAGATTTCTTGTTCATCAGGGTGGCATGATAAGAGGCACAGAAGAAGACACAATACAAGCCAGGAGACCTAGGACAAGTCACAGCTGTTTCCTGGTATAAAATAATGCCAGTTGGGTAGGGTAAACTGGGTGTGGCAGACATACTAGCCAAATGGCAGTTATGGGGCTTATCTGAATAGAGTTAAAAGTTAGAGGAATTATAATTATCATGTTCATACAGATAATGTAACCATTGAGAAAGGGAATACAAATGATTGAATTAAAGAACTATGAACTTGAACATTATAAATCTTAGATATTACTGACAGAGAAATCCAGGAAGGAGGTCACATGTGTGAATTTCTAGCCCATGTGATTAGGTCTGACTTGGAAATAGAATGAGGTTCAAGTACAGAGGAATCAAATAAGGCATGGCAGTAGATGAAGCCACCAGGGCATGGGCAATGAAAAGACAGATGTGATCTCAGTGCTTCTTTGTGACAGATCAGCAACCATAGACTTGGTCAACAGGATGCTGCTGTTACCACACATGTTTCATGCACCCATTATTCTTGGCTCACTTGTTTATCCATGATTTTCTAGTTTGACTTCAGTTAGTATGATTAAAAATCCTTAACCAAAAGCAACATTGGGGAGGAAAGGGTTTATTTAGATTGTAGTACAGGCTATAGTCCATCCCTGAGGGACATCAAGACAGAGACTGTACATCAGGCCTGTTATTCCACTCACCATCACTTCTGATGGAGTGCACTCACATCCAAGGGAATATGGCTGGAACCATTGGGGGATGCTGCTAACTAGTTGTCCTCAGCTAGTTTTCTGATATAATTCAGGACCACCTGCCTAGGTATTATGCCACCCACAAGCAAGCTGGGCCCTCCAACATCAATTAACCATTAAGACATCACCCACAGTCATGCCTACAGGCCAGACTGATCTAGACAATCCCTTTTCTGTGGCTCCCCTATCCTCTCACATGACTCTAGGTTATGTCAAGCTGACAGTTAAACTTACTAGGACATCTAGTACTTGTCATCTCTTTCTCTAATCATTCATGCATATAGTGACCAATTTATTGAGCCAGATAATGAGACTACGAGGAGCCACAAATCAGTGAGACAATTTCTCCTCTGAAAGAGGGATCCATCTAGTCAGACAGCAAAGGCAGGCATGAGGACACCAGATGACAACACATGGTAACAGATAATTCAGCAAGGAATCTTTTGAATTCAGGCTAATCACTTTCTCTGGTACTGTTTTTTGTTGGCTTGTTTGTTTTGGTTTTGGTTTTTCAAGACAGGGTTTCTCTGTACTGCTTTGGAGCCTGTCCTGGAACTCTCTGTGTAGGCCACGCTGGCCTCAAACTCACAGAGAGCCAACTGCCTCTGGATCCTGAGTGCTGGGACTAAAGGCATGTGCCATCAATGCCCTGCTCTCTGAAACTGTTTTTAAAGGAGCTAATTCCTAAGTGAATGGAGTCTTAAAGGACTAGAGACATATTGCCAAGAATTGGGTGAGGAGGTGATGGAGTCATGACAAGACCGATAGATATTGTCACCAGCAATACACAAGCCTTTCACCAGTATGCTTGATCTCAGGGAACTTGGGGGGGGGCTGGAAATGAGGTAGGTCTTACCTTTTACCTCTAGATTCTCATGATGGAGGACACTCTGTGCTGTAATAAAAAGTTCAAACAAGTTTTGGGAGTGCCACTGGTAAGTTTTCTCCTGGGAGGGTCATGGTAATTCTATAGGCTATAGGATTGGTCACTCTGCAGAACTAGGTGGAGGGCATTGCTGCTTCTTTTCTATTGCTGTGGTAACATACCCTGGCAAGAGAAACTTAAGGAAAAGTTTATTCTGCTCAGTTGTAGGTTATAGTCTATAAAGATGTGGAAATCACAACAGTAGGAGCTCGAGGAAATGGTCACACTACATCCACAGCCAAGAAGCAGGCAATGCCTGTGCTTAGCATCCCTTCTCCTGTTCATTTGGTCCAGGACTGAATCCGTAAAATAGTTTCACCTACAAGTAAAATGGATCTTCACATATCTATTGATGTAACTGAGATAATTCCCTAGGTATGCCTGGAGTCTTGTCCTGGGTGGTTCTAGTTTATGTCAAGCTAACAAAAACCCTAAGCATCAGAGCAGGGCATGTAAGTACCTCAGAGAGAGGAAGGGGGAGTTTGGAAAGATTCTTGGTGGAATGATGAGGGCCTGGGTTTGGTCAACCACAGCAGTGTTGGAGAGAAGCAATGCCATCTCTGACATGTTAAAGAGTTGAACTGGTGAGTCCTAGGGACCATGTGGAAGTAAAGGGTGGGTGGAGGATGGTGGTGTGGTGTTCTGGCCAGGTATGTTGTTTTCATTTAACCTACTTCCAGCCCTGAGGCAACCTGACCTCTTGATGTTCCAACTGTACCGTTTATAGGAAAGAGGCTCAGGTCCATTCAGACAAGCCAACAGATTGTTGAAGCTATAACTTGCCTTGCACTGCTGCCAGTGCTAAATAAGTGTCATTGGTCATCATTATTAGTAACATGGTTCTCTCTGCTAGAGCAGATGAGTCATGATCCATCCAGTGTTGAGTTGTGGACACAAATCAGAGCATGTTTTTGTTACCTGGGGATTCAGGTAATAGCCAGGGAAGAGGCAGGGTTGAACCAGGTTGGGGGGAATGGAAGCTAAAAATCCATAATACTATGACTGTACAGTGATGGTAAAGCCAACTTTCAAGTCAGGCTGTGGGCTGAGGTTCTGTGTATCTTCTCAAACCACCAAGCTAATTTAAGATTGAAGACTTTGAAATAGAAATTTTCCACCACTAGATAGCCTCTTTTGTGTGCTGTGGTTGCCATCAAAATGTTCTCTAGCATCAATTATCCTTCCACATCTTGTTGGCATCCTTAAAAACCTTTCTGCCCACATGACATGAGGTGCAGGGACTACCTGTATTCCCAGAATGCTAGGCCTGAGGCTGTAAAGGCAGGAATGGTGCCGGAGACCTATTTTTTTTTATGCCAAGGTAGTCCTGGCTATGATGACAGCCTCTTTGGTTGGGGATCTCATGATCAAGAAGACCATTGAGTGAGCCAGACCTGGTGACAGTCTGGTAACTCAGCTAATTAGGAGACGGAGACTGAGAAGAATCATGAGCTCAAGGCCAACTTGGGCAACTTAGTGAAATTCTGTCTCAAAGTGGGAAAAAAAAAAGCTGAAGATACAACTCAGTAGTAGAGAGTTTGCCTAGGTATAAAAGAATTCGTCTTCAATTCCCAGTACTAAAATGACATGAAAGCACCATTTAGTACCATTGTGATTAGAGTGGCACACTACTCATTATGAAAAATCTGAAACTACCTTCATCTTGGGGAAAGGGGTTTCCAAACTAAGGACTGATGGCTCTGCTGTCACCTGGGGCCATGTGCCTCTTCATTTTCTGTCTGGTTTCATTTCTTAACTTGTAATAGGAACTAAGACCTTGGGAAGGAAGCCCTGTATGATCATCCTAAAGCTTCAGCAATATGGGAAACTCTGTGTGCCTGCACACAGTAGGTTAGGATGGAGGCACAGGGGGCTGTGTGTCCGCACACAGTAGGTTAGGATGGAGGCATGAGGTCAGCGAACCCAATGAAGACTACGTGTCTCTGTGGCAAATTGTGTTATCCTAGCTTGGTGTTCTGTCTTGATATTAATTTCTGGTTTTTCTGTTTTGAGACCCATGATCCCATTCTCTGGTAAGACTTGGATTTCCCTTGGAGAGTCACTTCTCACATCTCTTACTCTATGCCTGCATGTGTAGTAAGATTTTTTTTTTCTTTTTTGGGGTAGGGGCTGCCACACAGCTTCTAAATAAACCACAGATGGAGGCTTATTCTTAGTTATGAATACCCGGCCTTAGCCTGGCTTGTTTCTAGCCAGCTTTTCTTAAATTACCCCATCTACCTTTTGCCTTTGGGTTTTTCCTGTTCTCTTCTGTAAATCTTACTCTTACTCCATGGATTACTGTGTAATGGGATGGCTGAGTGGCTGGCCCCTGATATATTTGCTTTGATAATTTTTTTTTGGTTCACACTTATAACTGTTAGCATAAAACTCCTTCCTCATGTCCCAGTGTCCTAGACTCCCACTAGTCAGGCCACCTCCCAATGCCAAATCAAACTCCTGTGTTGTCCATAGTACATATATAGAGGAATCACGTGAAAGTTTTATCTGCCTCTTTGTAAAGGCAAGTCAGATGCTCTAACATAATCTACTCACCTACTTCTCTACAAAGAGGTCAACATCTTAGCTGGTCATCTACCCTGTCTGTGTTAGAGGTATTGGCTTGAGTCCTGGCACTTGGCCTTAATCAGAAGGTTCTCGAGAGGGTCTTCCCTGGTTAGTAAGCCTGCTCATCTTGAATTCCCAAAGGTACCTCTTAAGAGGTTGGAAGAGAGAGGCAATAAGAATGCTTCTGTTCATTTCTAGAGCCTAAATCATTGCACTGAGATAGCTTGGCCTCAAGGTTTTTGGAATGGCCTTGGTGAGTGTCTGAATGTTTGTGAGGCATGGAGGATATTCCATAATTTGTTTTCTCCCAACTACTGTACTGAGAGTGTAGAGTGTCATAAAAAGCTTCCCAACTATTTTACACAGCAGAGAAGAGTCTAGTGGCTCTTATAAAGCTTGACGCTTGTGGTCAATATTTGCTCTGAGCTTTGGCTCTCCAAAAAACAGTGCGAGCTCTCTGGTGGTACTCTTTTCTAGCATCGTATACTTTTTCACTGACGTGTTATCCATTGGGCAGGAAAACATTGACAGAGAATAAGAAATGATGAGCTGGGGGGTCTCATGATAGCTTGATTGACATAAAGACTCATATGCCTTACTGCAGTCTCTTGACTCACCATGAGCTGTACATTAATAAGTAGCAAAACAATATTTTTGATAATAATTTTAGAGCTGTCCTCTTCATCTTCTAAATAGATTACAACTGTGGTATTCCTGGTAAGAAAAATAATAATTAACTAAATCAGATATAATTTCTTAGCCCACATGGAAGATCTTTGTAAAACAAAACAAAACAAAAATCACATACTACAGGTTGAATCAAAATAGTGAGCTGTGCATGCACATATGTCTTTGAGAGAGGGATGGGGATAGGAGAGAGGAAAGGGGAAGGTTGAGAAAGAGAATGGATGTGAATATTGCCTTTTTTTTCTATGGTCACAGCAGCAGGGTTGGTAGCTGCTTATAGAAATGAAACCAAAGACGAGCTAGGTGTGTGTACAGTGCATTCTAGATGTTCTGCTCTTTCAGTCAAGAGCTCCGGAGCATGGGGTCAGTGTGGCCCTCTGGGGACCCATCCCCACTACCATTGTTTCCTCTCCCTTCCAGCCTTTCTTCCATTCAAACCCTACCAAGATAAAGTAACTTACCAAGGCAGGTGCCCTTCCTTGAAATGGGCCTTTGTCCTAGGATTTTAGCTTTTGTTTCCTCCCACTTTTGAGCATTGTGCATTGGTTGTCATATCTGCAACCAGATGACTCCCCTTCATTTGATAGCACTGGGATAGAACTTGTAGCATGTGGGTTTTGTGAACCCCCAATTCAATTCCCTCTCGAAATTCAGTGACTAACGTGTAGTGCATGCATACCAATAGCAGGCTTCACTGATTCAAAGCAGCGTGGAACAGATCTGCCTAAACTCCAGGTCCCCTCCAAGATGCTTCACACGTCTACTTTATGTGAACGCCATCATCCCTCAGTGCTCAGACATGTATTACAGAAGTCTCACTTCCAATTGCATATTTGGAGGAAACAAATCAGTTGTTATAGAAGATACCTGACCCCATCTCTCACACTCATGTTCGTATTAACTGCAGTATAGTCAGTATACAGACATATTCCAAGAGCTGATTGCTCTGTTTGAGGTGTGGGCTAGTAAAGGTCAGAGGACAGTGTTTGGTACTAAAGGGTTTATAGGTAGAAGGAGTAAGGAAATCAGGACCCAAACCCATGGTACACTGTACATTGTAGATGGGATGGCCACAGAAGATGTCGAAGAGATGGGCATAAATTACTATTTGAGCTGTGCTTTTTAAACTATACTGTTTTTCAGACTGAGTATCATAAGTGATGGTTCAATAAGAGTTACAGATAAAAATAAAAGTGTAAGAATTTTTTATGTGGGATTCGGAGGGGGGGTGTTAGAAAAGAAGTAGGGATGAAAAAGAAAAAAGGAGGAAGCCGGTTAAACAAAATACATTTCCTGAACACCTGTTCTGTTCTGGGTCTGGCTGTGATCCTGGAAAAGTGGATGACTAACAGAGTCGCCCTTGCTCTCAGGCATCACACAAATAACAGGGAGGGAGATGTGTTTGTCAAGAACTTCTAGGCATGTTGCTTGGGGAGCGTTGCCACAGTACCTCTGAGTTCTGCAGTTCCTCACTCTTCAGACAGCTGAGTACCATGTCCGTGCAGGATGCTAAAGGCAGACCAGCCAAACAAATCCTGTATCTATATCATATCTGTGGGAAACAAGATGAACAGTGTACAGTGTAGCATTAGTGGAGCAATCACGGGCCCTTGAAAACCTATACATATGTATTGGTTGCTACTATGTAGATAGTATACCAAATGCTTAAAAAGTATATTCTGACTTAATCTTCCTACTCATCATATGTGTCTTCAGTTGGTCACTGTAACTATCTTTATTTTATAGAAGAGTGTGAGCTTCAACCAGAGAAAATGATTTCCTTGTTTGCTGCAGGGTCAAGTGTTGAGAGGGAGCAATCAGCCATGACTTGTGCTTCAGAGGAAGAGCAGGAGTAGGCACGCCCAGAAGGAGGGGTGGGGTCAGATGGTTCTGGTAGATGGCTAAGGATTTTGGCTTTCTTCAGTAGGACTCTGGAGTCTCTGTGTGGCTTGCAGTGGGGATTAGAGACGGGAGTTCTACCTGAATCTCACTGCAAAGGGTCACTGAGAGGCAGCAGGAGCTGTCCGTCAAACCAAAAAGATTAGTGTTGCACTGTGTGGTATTCTGGGCAGTGTGTTGTGTGCATGTGTGCTTGAGAATTTGTGTGTGTGTGTGTGTGTGTGTGTGTGTGTGTGTAAGTGCAATCAGATAAAGTACACATTCTAATGCTCAATATGTACTGATTGGGAATACACACTAATTAAAGTCCTGTGTCATAGAAGAGCTATCATATGTCCTTCTGCTATTCTTAGCTCCCATCATGATTAGATGTAAAAAGTCATGCCTATCAATAAAAAGTGAATATATTTTCATTGATGGAACTAGTGGTGTTTAAGAATTGTAGGCTCAAGGTGAGAACTCATTAAAAATGAATCAATGGGAATCAAGCCTAATAGAAAATTAGTCATAAGATAAAAATGCCTTCTATAGTCAATAAATGCTTGATTTTTTTTTATGTTGTTGTAATACACAGACCCCATTAAGATGTCGGTAAGGTAAAAGTTGAGAAAACCATGTGACAGAGGTACCCTGAAGGGCTCCTTTAATTGGTGGTAAGAAAGGTCATTCTAGTGTACAATGGAAAAAAAGCTGGCATTTCCTCAAATCCCATCTATTTGGCTGATACAGGGTTGCCCCTGCTTGACCTATACTCAAGGTGTGTGCCCATAAGACTTTGCATAGAATGTCCATAAATATTTCTCAAAAGTGGCAGAAACAAGTGAGAAAACCCAGCTACCAGGTAGGAAGTCGTTTAATAGACAGAGGGAGTAAAGTAGGCAAAGCAAGCTAGAGCCACCATAGGCAGTAGTAACATGAGGAGTGTTACAATGGAGAAAAGTTAATAACATGGGCATGGTGGTTTGAACAAGATATCCCCCATTGTCTCGGGCACCATGCCCATGACCTCACTTAATGGTAGTATTTGAGGACACCCCCAAGAGGTGTCACCTTGTTAGAGGAGGTGTGTCACTGGAGATAGAATTTGAAGGCTCCTAGCACTTTGCATTTTCTCTCAGTTCCCTAATTAATTGGTTCAAGATGTAAACTCTTGGCTTCCTAACCACCACACTTCCACTCTGCCATTATGGATTCTTAACCCTCTAGAATTTTAAGCCCCCATAAATTCATCTGAAATTTGCCTTAGTCATGGTGTTATCACAGCAAAAGAAAAGTAAGTATAACTAATACATGGGGAAGCATTAATAATATCTTATAAGTGGAAAATTGCACTCAGTTATAGCCAACAGGACATCCTCATTTCATATTAAAATAATTTATAAGAGCTGCACATACTTTTATTAAGTACATAAAATACAGTTGATGTGTATGAATAAGAAGCTGGCCACTCTAGATGAAGGTTGACTTAGACTCGTACCACCAAGGCAGCCAACTTTCAAAGTTGCATGTATGCAAACTTCTTTTTTGATTGGGTAGATTCACCAGTATCTTATATATAGTTGAAATATGACTTCACTACAATTAATGGAAAAACATCTGCAGACTGTCTAGGACCACTTTCCCATCATGTATGACCTTGTGTGGACAAACAGGGAAGTCTAGTAAGCTGTATGACTCCTTGCTCAAGGGTTTCTACCCCATTTAATTGATTCTGCAAAGATCTTTGTTAAATGAGAAAGTCAGTGTCTAACACTCTACAGTAGTGTCACATGGGAATCAATTAGCTATTTTATGCAAAGCACAGAGACAGCTGTACTTCATAATTCCAAAATAACCAGCTGTTGGGTGCCTCTGCATACATTTAAAGTGTGTGTCTGTGTGTATGTGTGTATGTCTCTGTGTGTGTGTGTGTGTGTGTGTGTGTGTGTGTATGTGTGTGTGTGTGTGTGTGTGTGTGTGTGTGTGGCTTCAGCTTAAGGCTTATAACAGATCTTTAAATTCCACAGAAGCCTCACATACCTATGAAAATGTACATCCCAATGTTAAAGAGGAGAGGAACTTGTCATTCTGCACTAATAGGTTCATTGTAACAGGCCATGTGTGCAAATAAATTATTGGGTTGCAGTAATATCTACATATCATCTAGCTATTTTCTCTCATCTTTATATTTTTATCATCTATCTATCATCTATCTATTGACCCATCCTTCATCTTCTATGTATCTGTATCCCATGAATCTATCTTCTAGCTATCATCTATCTATCTATCTATCTATCTATCTATCTATCTATCTATCATCTACCATGTATCTATCTTCTGTCAATGTATCTATCATCTGTAAGTCTACCTATCATGTATCTATCTATCTATCCATTATCTAATCTGTCTCACTCATATGTCAAGACAGATTCATTAACCAAAAAACAAAATCTTAACTGGGCTTTGGTGGTGCATGCCGTTAGTCCCAGCACTCAGGAGACACAGGCAGGCATATCTCTGTGTTTGGGGCCAGCCTGGTCTACAGAGTGAGTTCCAGGACAGCCTCCAAAGCAACACAGAGAAATTCTGTCTCGAAGAAGCATTCTAGAGAGGACAGTGAAAGCATTCACACTGGAGGGCTTGGGTTTCCAGGGAGACTGAAGAGTGCCTCGACTTTATGACTGAGATGGCAGAAGGGGTAATGGCAGACACAGCTTTAAAACAATTCATTCACCTAGTGGACAAAGGTGACACTTTCTGGGTAGTAAAAAAGCCAGACATTGATCAGAGGAAAACCATGCACGGTTTGTGAGTTTGTAGAACAAGAATTTCGTCTTACCAGGAAATCAAAAATGGCCAAAGGAGACAGCGACAGAGCAGCATTGTCTGGGGGTTAAAAGGGGAGGTGAGAAGTTGGGCAGTTGGAGAAAGAGAATGCATGAGGGATGCAGAACAGAAGAAGCAAGAGCTGCATGGAGAGCATTTCAATGACAAGAGAGGAGCTTTGAGAGGGGCAGTGTGGGCATCCATGAAGAAGTGGGTATTTCATCCAATGTAGACATGTTGGGGAACATACATTTTAGACTCACACATAAAAGTGATCCCACGGATCTCTGAAATTGTTGTCAACTTTAAGGCAGCAACAACAGAGTTTGGAACCAGGCACAAGCAGGGTCTTACCAAGCACAGATTCTCCTGTGACTGCAGATCCTCTACACCCACAGTGCTGGCCTGCTTACAGACCATGTTCAACCAGGATGCAGCTAATTATAGGCCTTGGGGAAGAGGATGTTGATAAAGGGCCATGGCAGGAGGAAAGCAGGGTAGCAGAGAAAGGAGTCTGGCCAAGTTAGAATCTTGTTTCTCTTTTGACATAAAGATTTGGGGGATTTTATCTTTTCAAAGAACTGCCTTTTTATGGGACTTCTCCCAAGCAAAGGGAAGTAACCCAGAAATGACAGAGAGAGCCATATATGCTCCACATCCAGAAGTGGAGCTTCACCCCAGGCTGCATTTAAGCAAAGCTATAAATGCTCAAGATCAGCCAGTAGGTCAGAAAGGGAAGTTGAGGGTGTGTACTCCAGGCTCACAATACCATGAAGGGTTATGAGCATCTATCAGCCTATCAAATCATCCACACCAGCAATCAGAACATGTACCACCTGCTGGATGGGCACGACAAGGATTCTACAATTGAAACGGTGACATGGCAATGTTTGTTCTTGGAAGAGAAATGGGGTCACTGCTAGGCAAGGCTCAGCTCATCATTTTTTCCCTGAGTGGTATGTACATACCTGTGACTCTCTTCCCTCTCCCCTCCCTTCTTCCCCTCTCCCTCTGTTACTTTCTCCTAGTTTGCTCCAAATCTCTTATTTCTTTGATCCATCTGCATCAATTCTTACCCCCTTCCCACATCAAATTGGAAGAAGTGTGAGTATTTATCTACCTGGGTCACACAGTTGTTGCTGGAGTTTTCTGTCCACACAGCTGCTTCAGCCCCAAATAAACACACAGACTCTATATTAATTATAAAACTGTTGGCCGATGACTAGGGCTTCTAACTGGCCAGCTCTGTCTTAATTATTAACCCTTTTCTATTGATCTATGATTTTCTATGTAGTCTTGGCTTACTGGAGAATGTTTGGACCTGTTAATCCTTTGATGACTGCATGGTGTACCATTTGTGGCATTTCTCTGCTTACGTTTCCTAGAATTCTCCTCGTCTCCTAGTCCCACCTGTCTTCCTGCCTCTGTTAGCCAAACAGTGTTTTATTCATCAACCAATAAGAGAAACACATATACAGAAGGACATCCCCTATCACACAGTAATTCGGGAAAGTCTCCAACGAATGGAATATTCTCATATTCCATTCGACTATATCCATGGCTTTAGGGACCTCCTCAAAGGTGAGATGAAAGGAGTTTTGTGTCAATGACCCTGTCACCAGAGCTAGGGGTTGATTCAAATTACAGATCAGTCTGAAGCCTCAACCAATTAATTCTTCCTCGGTAATTTCTCCATCCTAGCTAAGATAGTAAAGTCTGTAAACTCACTGTGGGGGCTTTGGCATGAGTGTCTAATCTTAGGGTCCACACTGCCAGTGTCTGTGTAACCTGGTGACATATGCCATCCATTCCGTTTTCTTCTATGACTTAATAAAAGGAACTTATTAAATAAGTTATATAATCAACTTAATAAAAAGGAAAAATAAAATTAATGCCGAACTAGTCCAAAAACAGACGTTGCTTTTACTTGACAACTTACTACCTGGCTATTGCAAGTGTTCTAATGCATAACAAAAGTCTTATGAAACATGGATGAAAATATTCAGTTTTATAATTATTATGGCTGTTGAAATATTATGCTTTTATGAAGCTTAACTTTGTGTAGATAATTATCATAAAAAAATGGGAAAACCACAGTCAGTTAAGAAGAAGAAAAATTCATCCAAACCCATCTCCCTGCTTTAACCACTACTGGCATCTGGGTCTGTTTCTTCCCACTTTGGATGCTTTTATCTATGCACAGTTGATTTTATACTGTGTACCCTTCTGCCTTGACCCTTAGCAATCTGCAGGAGGCATGCCTCTGAATCACTGATAGCTTTAACAACTGCTTTATTATGGGTAGAGAACCCATTGTGTGTGTGTTGTATTTGAGGAAATGTAAACTTTGTGATAATAGAGAGTATGATTAATATTTTTCTGGGATAAAAGTTGTTGTATTAATCTATTTTAGACTTTTTATATGTGTTGATATACAATTGGAGTTACATTTTGCATTTCTTCATATTATAATGGGGAAATATTTAGTTGGGGTTACCAAGTAAAAGGTAATTGATATTTAAAATCTGGACGTTTTTTCCTCTCTCATATTTCTTTGTTGTTGCAGTGAGAATGTGTGAGAATAAGTGTGTGTGTGTGTGTGTGTGTCTGTGTGTCTGTGTGTCTGTGTGTTTTACATGCACATGTGTGTTCAGGTGCATAGGTTAGTTGGCATGTATATGCAGTGGCTGGAGAAGACTGTCCAATGTCTTTATCATTCTCTGCCTTTACTATACAAATTGGGGTCTCTCACTGAACCTCAAGGGAAGCTTTATGTGAGTGCTGAGGATTCAAACTGGAGTCCTCAAATTTGTAAGGAAATCACTCATATGTCCAGAGCCACCTCCCCAATCTCTCCTGTGTGTATTTGTCAAATAAATCACTTTCTACAATACTTCTAATGTACCGTGTACATCGTCGGGAGTAATTGCTTTGAGGATAAAGTTAGTTCCAGCTGATGGTGTGCATGAACTCTGAGGCTGAAGGCGGAGTCTTTAACACACAATGGCTGCTTTTTATCGGAGCTCTGGGATCACATAACTTCTGAAGGGCCAAAGTAGGCCTGCAAAGTGACAGAACATTACCACCAAATAGAAGCTTCAGAGTGTCATGGGCAAGGGGAGGAGGGTTGGTCAGAGCTATTGTGATGTTCGTGAGCTAAGGCTGACATTCCTGGAAAATGGCTGAGTGTTCTGCTAGAGTTTGATTGGAGCATGTGGAATTCTTCAGACACGGCCATTAGTGTTTTTCATTTCCCTTTGTCTAGCAGCTACTTGTAGAATACCACTACATAGATTCTACTCTGATAATTTCATCTGTCACATTCTGTACATCCATACATCCCTTGCTTATATTTAGAATCCTCTCATTCACTCACTCGCTCACTTGCTCTCCCCTTTCTCCAAATTCTAGGCAAATTGCAAACGCTAGTAAGCCAAAGAATCTATGCTGTCACTTTGTCATATAAAACACACACATACACATACACACACACACACACACACACACACACACACACACACACACATTTTAAGAGCTTATCCTGAATAATATGGCCTTTGCTTAGGGGGAAAAAAACAGGAGAAGACAGTTTACACTGCAGCATAGCAAAGACCATATTTTCTCGTATTTAGGAACAAAGGCATGCCAGGCTTTATTGAGCACATCACTAACTATATAACTAGCGTTAAACACTCTATTTGCAACTGTTGCTGTGTGTTTTGTGTGTGATTATCACCCCTAGATCTGCATCCTATAAAAAGATATTTCTGTTTGCTTAATTATAAAGCTCTTTATGAACAGGGCTCCTCTGTAAATAGCTTGGTGCGGCTGAAATAGAAATATAATTATAATGAAGGCAGATGTTTGTGAGATACTGGCTCATGAGACTTGTTCAGAATCTACAAAGGAGCAACGTCGGAGTGTGTGTTTATCACGGGCCAAAGCTAGAGCAAGGCGTGTTTGCCTCTGGGCTGGGTGCATTTGCCTCCAACTTTTGCTCTGTGGCCTCTGTGTTGGGGACAGGAGGGACTCACCTGGCTCTGGAAGAGAGAACTGTTTGGAGAGAGACTGAAATAAAGCTGAGAAGAGCGAAGCACCTTGGACCAGATGGAAGGGGAGAGAGCCAAGCTGTACACACTGTTCTACCCAGTGGGCAACTTGGGCGGCAATAGTGGGGATTCGAGGTTAGGCGGTCTGCTGTGATTATGTTGAAGTCCATTCAAAAGAGAGAATTCCCTTCCTACTAATTGGATTATCAAGAAATTACTCACACAGGAAAGTGGGGGGGGGGAGAAAGTTAAAAGATATTAAATATTATAAATAATTATCTGACCAAAGCATTCTCTCTGGGCTAAAAATCAGACATTTTATTTTCAAGTCGTTGGTTTAGGTGAAATTACTTTTGAATTCCCTTGTAACTGGACAGGGCTCTTAAAGTCACTGTACTTCTCTGCCCACACTTTTTGAGTCACTATTGCGTTGAGTTTTTAAAGTATTTTGAAAACATTAGTTCTCTCTCCCTCCTCCTCTCCCTTCCCCTTCTTTCTCCTCCCCATCTCCCTTTCCCTCCCCCTCCGTTTCTCTTCCTTTCTCCCTTCCCTTCCCCTCCTCCTCCCCATCCCCATCATCCCCATCTTCCCCATCCCTATCTTCCCCATCTTTCCCCCATCCTCCTCCTTCCTCTCCCCTCCCCCTCTTTTAAATGATTCCAAGAATAAATGAAATTTAAATCTGACTGTGGCTATACTCTTTACAGCCACACTTTCAGTCCTGTGCTGACATTTCAGAATTCATGTCAAAGGGTCAGAGCACTAACAACTTTTATTTTCCAAGTGTAATAAACATGAAGAATTTGGCATGTGTGCATCATGAGATGTGTGTGTTCCTGAGGTTCTGAATGCAAGTACTATTAAATGTCCAGTTAGTTTCATGTATATATGGGATAATATACATGATAATATTAAGGATACAGGATAATATTAAGGGTCTTACTTATGAGGGTTACATTAAGTTCCATTAAGTGGTCAATTCCCCTCCCTTCCATATGTCTGTCTGTATGTCTGTATGTATGTATGTATTTATATATCTATATATTTGTTACCTGTGACCAGTACATATTGAAAACTACACACACACATATATATACTCTATATTTCTAATATAGTATATGCACATATAAAATATGTATATGAACATATACACAAGTGCTATATCTTTTATCTACATTTCTCACTCTTTCTAAGGTTTGAGCATAGTTTCATGTAGTTCACACCATCTCAGACTCTCTGTATAAAAGGGTATAGCCTTGAATTTCTGATTCTGATCTCTCCATTTTATCCTTCCTGGGGTTAAAGGCATGCTATCCCTCACCTGTCTCTCCAATGCTTGCATTAAGACCAGAGCTCTGTGCATGCTTGCACCCTACCAACTGAGCAACAGCCCCATCCACAGTCCTCATCCTTGATCATACATCATCCACCATTTTTAAACCACATGTTAAGATCATAAATGGCCACGATAAAAATATCCGACCTTGGTTCCTACCTCTTTTGTGAATGGTCTTAAAAAGTGATTTTGTGCAAGCACACTTTCAAAAGCCCAGCTATCTGTAGTTAGCATCTGAGTGAGAGATATGCTAGCATGGCTGCTGGGCAATTCAAGTGTCCCATACAGAGCAGGGGCCTTTGCCAGAAAGCTTGATGTCACTCAGCCACAAGAAGTTGCTGTTTGGAATCCTTGAGGAGCCTCAGCAATGAGAAGAATTGGATATTAAGTGTCCACTGTATGCTGTTATACCATGTGCATGCACTCTGTGCTAAGAAAGACTGCACGTGATTTGGCATTCGATTTATACTAAGTGGGTTACAGTCCCTGGACTCTTGTGTGTGAGGAGCTGAGTGGCAGATATCCTGAGCAGTGCCCTGGTATGCACTGATGAATGCCCAGACAGTGCTTCTGTCCATAGCAAACTTAGAATTTTTATCTAGTTGTGATTATATCTGAGTTCTTGGTCTTTGTGAAGATTCTGGGTATTCATTCCCTAAGTCTTTCTCTTGAAAGGAAAAACACGTCTCCTCTTCATCATTTGCTTCTGTCATCAAAAACAGTCATGACCATACATGGTACCCAGAGAAGGGGACAAGGACAAGATTCCCCTAGCAAACTGGGACCATGGGGGAGGGGAGGAGTTAGGAGAGAGAGAGAGGGGAAGAAAAGGAGGGGAGAGGTGGATGGGCATGAGAGAACAGGAAGATTGAGACAGGGAAAGAATAGAGGAGAACAAGAAAAGAGATACCATAATAGAGGGAGCCATTATAGATTTTAGGAGAAATCTGGCCCTAAGGAAATGCCCAGAGATCCACAGGGATGAACCCAACTAACAATCTAAGTAATAATGGAGAGACTATTTTTAATGAGCTTCCACGATCAGATTGATGACTACCTTATATGCCATCCTAGGGCCTTTATATATTTAGTAGCTGATGGAAACAGAAGCAGACACCCACAGCTAAACACTAGCTGAACTCCTGGAATCCAGTTGCAGAGAGGGAGAAGTAATGAGCACGTGGGTCAAGACCAGGCTGGAAAAAACCACAGAATCAGCTCACCTGAACAAGGGGGAGCTCATGCACCCCAGTCTGATAGCTGGGAAACCCACACCCCCTGAATGTGGGTGTTAGTTAGGAGGACTGGGCAATCTATAGGGCCTCTAGTAATGGATCAGTATTTATCCCTAGTCCACGAATGGACTTTGGGAGCCCCTCCCACATAGAGGGATACTCTCAGCCTAGACACATGGGGGAGGGCCTAGGCCTTGCCCCAAATGATATGTCAGACTTTGAAGACTCCCCATGGAAGGCCTTACCCTCCCTGGGGAACAGAAAGGGGATGGGCTGGGGTTTGGTGAGGGTGATAGAGGAGGATGGGAGGGTGAGGGAACTGGGATTGACATGTAAAACAACCTTGTTTCAAATTTAAATTAAAAAAAGGGGAAAAAACTGTCATGGCAGGTAAAGCATAGTCCCTTGTTTTATCTGTTCTTGCCTTCTTATAAAATGTCCTGTCCATTCTGTATAGTCTTTTTCACGTTTAGGAAATTGAGTGTTTTACTTTTAATTGGTAAGTGCTACTTATATATTGGGAATATTGACTTTGTATTACCCTGCTTTTCTTGGTTATTATTTTATTTGTGACCAAGTTGTCCTATTTTCTATTCCATTGTTTTAATGCTTTGGGTGTTTGCTTTGTTTTTATTTTTTGTTTGTTTGTTTGTTTTTTGTTTTTGTTTTTTTTTTAAAGATCAGTGAAAGATTCATTCTTGTATTTATTTTTGTTTTCTTTTAGAAATATCTGTCATTCAACATTACCAATGGAATCAACAACATCGGTCCCAAGTATAAGGTAAGACTAACTTCACAGAAGGCTGGGGCGGAGCTCAATGGTAGTATGCTTGCATGAAAAGATTCCAGCTCCACTTTCTTCAGGCTGTAATGGGGGCAGTGGTAACTCTTGGAACCTTAGCAATGCTTTGGCACAGCTGTGGATATGAAGTAAGCATGAAACTTCCAGGCTCTCCATGTGTTGGCGGGAAGATAAAGATGAGCAATAGGAGGAAGTGGGAGCAATGAAATTGAAAAAGGCAGAGTTCAAATGTTAGTCAGCCTTTTGTGACTGTGACAAAATGCCTGAGACAAACAACTCAAGGAGCTGAAGAGCCATTCGGGCTTATGCTTGCAGAAATTTCCATCTGTCATCTCTGGTTCCGTTGTTGTGGGTCTGTGTGAGGTGGGGCATCATGAAGAGAAGGTTGGCAGAAGAGAGCTGCTCATATCAAAACCAGGAAAGAGAGAGGGGGAGGGGAGGGAGGGATGGAGAAAGGGAGAGGGAGACCTGAGAATATAAAAACACATAGTTGTTGTTAAAGACATACCCTAGGGACCGACTTCACCCAGGTCTCCCCTCCCAATAAATAGCCCATCCATTGATGTACTCATTGGTAGATTTACTGCTGGGATGAAGCTCATGGCCTCACATGATAGATCAACACCTCTGGATATTGACGTTTTTTTTTTAGATCAATCTTTAAATATGAACCTTCTGGGGGACATTTCAGATTCAAGCCACAGCATGCAGATTCTACACTCTTTTCAGGTTCAGTATTTGAGCAGGACCTGTGTTCATTTACCAGAATTCTGACGCACTGTTCTCGGGTGGATCAGACAATAGAAATAACATTTCACAGTGTTCTGGAGGCCAGATGTGTGAGAATGAGGTGTCCGGAGGTTCTTCTGGGGACCATGAAGGACAGTCTCTCCCAGACATCATTCCTTGGCTTATACTTGGCCAACGTTAGTAACCTCCATGTTTCCTTCTCTTTATATGCATCTGTGCCTCAGTCTCCTGTTTAAACAAGGACACCAGTCTTATTTCATCAAAGTCCAAACTAATCACACGGTTTTACATTAATTATCTCTGTAAAGACCCTATCTCTAAATATAGTGACATATTGAGAGTTAGGACCTCTATGGAGAAACTTGCCTGCACAAAAGTACCTGCACATTCAGGGAGATTAAGCACATGGCCCAGCCTGAGGACTCCACATTTCCAGAACTGATGAATGGATGTGTGGGGGCAGGATGTGTCCCTGATGTTGACACAGGTGTGTTGTTCTTTTTAATCTGTATGCATTTTTCTTAATGTAGTGGATTTTTGCAAAGCAGAGGGATTCCATTGATTGAGTCCCTACCTACAGTGTGGTAGCATCTGCATACCAACTGCTTACTTTGGGCTTAAATACAACAGTCCCTTAGTTCAGACATTATTAGTTCAGGGGTTGCATAATGTACTGAGCTTGTGAGAACAATTATTGACTTGATGTCAATTGTTGTTTCTTTGATCAAATACATCATATGTATGGTAAACATAAAATGATCAAAAAACTAAACACACATCTTTGACATGTTCCCATTTCCTTTGCATTCTCTAATCATTCATTGACTTCATCATCTGTCCCTGCCCGCTGGCAGAACTGGGAATTGAGCCTAGAACTTCACACTTACTAGGCAAGTGCTGTTCCACTGAACCATATTATCTGCCCTCACCTTTAATCACTGACATTAGCAGAGACTGTGCTGGGTGCACTGGGCTGCTGGGAAGTAAGACAAGCTCCTTGTTTCAACTCTTGAAACTTCAGTCTAGTACAAATTACAGTTTACATTTAATGAAATTACTTGTATAATTGGGTTATAGCAAATCGAGGAATTTTCATTACAAAGAAAGCATAACTTTACCTCAAAAAGAACACTAGACTTAGAGTTGAAGATCCTAGGTTTATTTATATTGGCCCTTCTTAGTTTTGAGGCTTAGGTTGTCACTTGTCCCACTGCAAATCATTGATTCACACAGGTTGGTTATGCCATCCCAGGCATTTTACACACAATGCGTTTTTAAACTCTGTACCTTTTCCAAATATTTTATAGTTACATGGTCCCTAAAAGGTAATAAGTTCATAGTACTCTCCTGCCCTATATCTAATGGTGGCAAGCAAACAAAACAAATCTTTGAGTAAAACTCTTTTCTATGCCATGTTTTTCTTACAATACTTGCCATGATCCTTGTGGTTATTACTTGCAGTTCTCTTGTCAGAATAAGTTCTTAATAAAAGTAGCAAACACAGCAAAAAAAAATCTCTCCATATTCCAGTGTTGTGCACAGGGTTCCTAGAACATAAATACAACTGTGTCACATTCTAAAAACTCAGCCCTGGAGCTGAGGTCCTGGCCAAGTGTCTCTCAGCCTTCACCATGAGAACAACTGATGGAGGATATATGTTTCTCTTATTGGAGGATGAATAAAACACTGCTTGGCCAATAGAGGCAGGAAGAAACCGGCAGAACTAGGAGACAAGGAGAATTCTGGGAAAGACAGGCAGGAGAGACTGTGAAGGATGCCATATAAAGACCGGGAAGATAGGACACACCCAGTGTTCTCTGGTAAGATAAGAACATGTAGAAATACATAGATTTGCAGTTATAGGTTAATAATTAAGAGACAGCTAGCCAGAAAGAAGCCCTATCCATCATCCAACAGTTTTATAATTAATATGTCTGTGAATTTGTTTGTGGCAAAACAGCTGTGGGACCAGGCAGGACAAGAAACTGCAGTAACAGTCTCTTACAACCTTGTTCCAGGGCTGAATAGTGGTTGCCTTTGACAGTGTTTTGAGCACTCCACACCTCAGAAAGTCCTGGCTCCACAGCTAGCATTCTAGGTAATGATAAATGTTTGCTGCAGCCATTGTAAAGGTTAGCAGTCAGGCTGCTATCCATTGCACATGGCTAGCTGTACTGCCAGGTTGCGTGACTGTCTGACGACGGGTCTCCAAGCTCTCTAGATGGATGCATCTGTGTGTGACTGCTCAGCATTCCTGCGACATTACTTCCCTCACACTCCAGATGCAACATAAGGGAGAGAATTAAGGAGTTTTTCAAACTTTTGGAGAACATTTAGTCTTATAACCCCTTTCATAGGACTGCCTGTCTTGCTGGGCAGAGCTGTGGGGTTCTTGTCTCAATCTTTAGTGGAGTTCTGGGGTTTCACAGCTTGCCCCAGTTTACTGGTGTTCATGTTTGCCTTCTACTTCTTGAGTACAAGGGTCTACTCTCTGCCCCATAAAAGATTCCTGATTGAGAATTGACAAATCCTCTTAGGAAGGCAACCTTCACCCACCTATTCCAACTTAATGGCCCAATTTTCCAGCTGTTTGGGGCACACATCAGCCTCATTCATCCATCTGCTCTCCAAAGTCTTCTTGTTTTCAACACATACTGTCAGGAATCAGCTATACGCTACGTCTAAATTATTTGTTCTCATTTTGCTTTAATGTTGTTCTTACAGATTACTACGTCCCCAGTGTTAAAAGTTATTTGTCTTACCAAATGAGGCTTTTTAAGGGGCATCTATCAACTCCTCACTCACCTCCACTCATGCATGCCTCAAGCCTTCTACTCAGACATTATGCTGTGATAAGAATTATCCTGAAAATCAAGACCCAGCAACTCTTCAGACATAGTTTTTGGACACTCAAATATTTCCTTTGCAAAACCCTCCAAGATAGTCTCCAAAAATGAATTGTTTTATTTGGAAATCCTAGGACATCCCTATGGAAACCTATGTGCCTCAGACAAAGATGAGTGCATTGAAGGAGGCAATGGGAAGCTGTGAGATATTCTGAAATGATAATCATGGCAGATATTTAAGAACAGATAGCAATCACGGGGCCAGCCCAGGCCTGGACATGTGTTTGCTAAGGGCTCTTCCTTGCATGAGTACTTTCTACATAATGTTGTAGTGGCATTCATGCAAGGCTGTAGTCACAACAGTACCTTTTATCAGGCATACAGTCAGGGTGTCCCTTCATTTATAGCTTCCTGACTTTACTTCTTCCTAAGTTTTGGTGATAGCCAAAGTGACTCCATTTTGGCTCCAGTAGACTTCACAGAGAGGGTGTTAAATGTAGAAGTTGTTTCAGATCCCAGGGAAATGTTACAGACCACACAGTAAGAGCCTGGCTTGGGAGGAGTCTAGGGGAACTTTGTAGCATGGAACCTAATCATTTGCCCTGCTTTGCACTCTTCTTAGCTTCTGCCCGGTGGGTAACTCTGGAATACTTTGACTATCTGTGCTGCAGAACGTTTTTTAAACTCTACATTTAGCATGGGATGGGGGGGTATTTCACTCTTTGTAGGAGCCTGACTCTACATTGTGTATCATGAGGAATAGGAAAGGAAGGGCAAGGGAGGCATTCAGGACTTGTTGGAGATGTGCAAGTGCTTAGAAGTCTGAGAGAAGACTGTGTTGTCTTTTGTTGTGACTTCCTGGCATGGCTGGCAATTAGACAATATTAGAATGCATTAAGAATGACTCAGTTAAAGCAAGAAGAGTGGATCTTCCTGTCATATACTTCTTGTCTCATCAAAACATTTTCCCTAGAGGGCAGAACTCACTCTGGCCTTCTTCCTCACTCTCCCATCACGTGACTTCTCCATCCTGGAAGCAGCTTTAGGAAGGTGCGCATCACCCCTGGATTTAACTCCTTGTTTAAAGAAGCTGGCCAGCTTCAGTGCAGCCCTAAAGAGGACAGCCAGGCTTTGTTCCATTATTCCATGTCTATCATCCTATAGATAGGTACACATGGTCCAGGTCATTAACATTCACCATCACAGAGACAACTTGAACATAAATATCACTGTTCTAACCACTCGGGGAGCTCTACTCTGTCTCTACTCTGGCTCCACGGTCTCTCTCTGCCCTGCCAGTCTCCACACTACCCAGCACTTGGTTCTTCAGCTAAGCAACAGCTTATATGTTCTGTATCCAGAAAGGTCTGTACAGAAGCCCATGACATCCCTCCGCCTTGTGTAAGTCTAAGGTGACAACTAGTGATCTCAAGGCTTGAATTCCCCTCTTCCAAATTAGATAGACACTTTTTCTTACAAAATGGTAGTATAGTTTCTAATGCCAGTGGGTGTCTCTTGCACTCATGGTGGAGAAAGAGCTGTATCATTCATGGTTATCAGCTGTCTGAAATGTGTCGTGTCCTGTGTCAAGCTAGATGTGGAAGGACAAAGTAAGGGCTTCCTTAAGGTTTGAACTTGCTCGGTGTCTCCTGTGTTGGTGTCCTGGGAGCCCAGAACTGTGGCATACACTCTCTGAACCTCTTAGTTTAATGAAATAAGATATTATTGTTGACACCTGCAGAGGAAGACATGCAAACCCAGTCTCAAGGGGTTCCCTCATACTCAGAGCTCTCTGCGTAGCCCTAACTCTCAAGGACATAAATAGAGTCCATGCTGGATCCATGGCCTGAACCCCATAGGCACAACTCTTTCTACAGAGGACTTGTGAATGCTTGAAGACAAGTGAATGGATGATCTATGCCATGAGCTGTGTGACTTACTAATGCATTTGTAAAGATAGGTTATATAGACCTCAACCACAGGCAACATAGGATAAGATGTAATTAAGTACTTAAGCAGATCAGGGATTCTAGGATGATGTTCCAAGAAGACTTTGTGAGCCAGCTTAATCCTATTATCTTCACATAATCCACCATCAGACTGGGGATTTGAAGTATCAAATATTTCCAAGGCCATGGAGCTGCTCCCAGACGCAAAGCCAGTACACAATGTTGGGTTATCTTAACACTAATCCCTTATTCATTTCTGTGTATCCCCCTGCAGTTGGTGGCTTCTCAGAATCAAAATCTAATTAGTGTTTTTTTTCTCTTAAAATAGTGTAGATGTATTTTCTCCAAAGTATATCTAGTATATGCACTTTAATCAAAGCAAGGAAAGCAAACTTACTTATGAGAATAGAAGTTGTCCTTCACCTTAAATCATGCAGCAATATATGTCTTCATGCATCTAGAAGGCTAAACTTTCACAAAAATTGTGGTGTCAGCCTGAGCCATTATTTACTAATGAAAACATGTTGTTAGTGGGGTAATTTGGTTAAGAGAATACTGAGCTAAATTATCTGGAATTTATAAGATAGCACTGATAACAGTTTTATGGAAAATTGCCTCAAAATTATACTCTTATAGAGTTCACACATTAACAACGCACCACAAGGACTTATAAATTATATATGAGCCATATTCCTTTGCCCTTGCAAACATTGAATAATGTGATGTTGGAGCAGCAGAAGGTAAAAGCTGTGTTATTAAGACATGCTGGCATTTAAATGCTACATTAAAATCACCATGGACAACTAGGTGATACAGAGATGATAAAGATAGTGTTTTGAGAGAGATGAGATTTGTTCTTTTTCTAAAGGGAAAAGTCGGGGAAAAAATAGCCTACATATAGAGAGAAGATGAGAGGAGCTCCAAATAGGAATTAGAAGAGGCTCGTGCCATCTGTCATTATTCAATGTATTTTGTTGCACTAAAATGGTTGTGAGCCTTAAAGGCACAAGTTGTTTCTTCTCCTTTGGTGATTTCCTCCCTGGTTTCATTTCTTCCTCAAAGATTCCTCCGGGCCCAAAGTTGAAGTCAGAGCTAACTGATGTTGATACAATGTTAATAAAATCAATTGAAGAGCAAATACTTTTCCCCTGTAAACAAGGAAAGCAAGCCTTTACTAGCGGAAAGCAAGTCTTCATCAACACCCATGTTATTCCTTAGTCAGCCAGATACCCTGTGCTGGACTCCAGATTCTTGCAGCTCTGGGGACAAATGACAGTGTCTGCACCAGTGTGCTTGTCGGCAGAAGGGAAGGATGCCATTTTTCAAGTATAACTTCTGTCTTCCTGATGAATCATCAGTGTTTCCTCTCTCCTCTGGTAGCTGACTGGATAGGAATGCCAGAGTTTAGGATTATGAGCACTCCAGGAGAGGATCCTGGGTTTTTGGGTGAAGTGAAGTATTGCGTCCAAATGGTTAATACTAGCCCTGATCTGGAGGGCTCACACTATTAGGAGAGAGCAGAAAAAGAAAGTCAGAGGGAGAGAGTACAAGATGAGGGAACAGGAGGAGGAAATGGAAAATAGACTATTAAAAGAGTCCAATGAGATTAAAGGATTCTCAGGCAAAACAGTTTATCGACTCTGGTTGATATGAACTCCTCAGTGAATTGGCGGGTACCCCTGTAACTTAGTGGTCATTTCAAAGCCCTTGCTTCCTATTCTACTTAGAATCCATCCTTGGGCAGCACTGTCTCCCTCACAAACCCCAGGAAAAATATTATTATCTTCAGCATCTGCTTCCATTTGCATGAAAGGAGCTCTAACTCCCTGGAACAAACAACAGACAAGGCGTCCTGCTGTGGAGCCCTTTCACCTCTGGTCCTTACCATATGCCTCACTCCCAGTCACAGCTGAGATTCTCTAAATGTTTGTCTACTCTGTATTGTCTCAACTCCATTAACTTCTAGGCCCATTGCCATGGGCCTTGACTGACATGCTGCTACCCTGACATGAAACTGTCCTGCTCACATGGGTACCAACCTACCAGTCCTCCCTTTCTCCCTCCCTCCCCCCCTCTCCCTTTTCTTCCTTCCTTCTTTCTCTTTCATCTCAGTTTATATCTATCCATCAGTCAATCAATCTGCCATGTTTGTTGTCGATAATCTATCAGTCATCTGTTCTGTCATCTATCTAAACTAATTTATCAATTATCTATTAGGATACTCTGACAAATAGAGCAATGATTGTTTGATTTCTTTGCAGCATTTGGCCTTGCCAAACTTGCTGTCTCATGAAGTGAGAGATACCCCCTACACACACACCAACACCAACAAAATGAACCTTCCTCTTGATAGTACTCTATTCTTGACCTCTGTGACACCACGTTGTCCAGGTCTCCTTTAGATTTACCAAGTTAACCCCACCCCACCCCCGCTTATTGAGTATTCTTTTTTCTGTCCTCCAAAGACTAGCCTTCCAGTCTAGGCAATGGCTGTTAATGTTTACAACGTCAAAAAGATGCTATTTGAACTATGTTGTTGTTTGAAGGGTTGCAGCTATTTCTCTACATTTGTCTAATTTCTTCATTAAGTGACTGCTTTGGAAGTACTTTTGTTCAAGCACTCCTGGTACATTACAAACATTATCTGTTATAAATACATCTTGCCTGATCATCATTTTTCTTTAAACTTGTTTGTTGATATTAAAACAGATATATATATATATATCTATGAATATATGTATATATACATGTATATATGTATATATATATGTATATATACTATGTATATAATGGCTTGCCATATACATATATATATGTATATATATATATATATATATATATATATATAATTAATTTAGGAGGCACTTCTAGCTGTGCCAAGAGTTAAAATTTCCTTTCTCATCCTCAAAACTGTGAGCACCTTGACAAAGGTTTTCACTGGCGATTTGTAGACAATGTTTTCACATTATTATTATTGATCCATATAGAATTTATTTTCTAAAGAGTGAGAAAGGCTGTAGAGATGTCATTGAGCCTCAATTATTTGAGGTATGATGTCATGAGGTGACAAGAGCAGAGATGAGGATAGTATTGTCCCCATGTTAAGAGATGCCCGGAACTTCCAGAATCTGGAGGCAGCAGGAAGTGCTGTCCTGGACAGACTTCAGGTCATCCCCACACTCAGGATACCTCACACAGTGGCAGCATCAGGAAGCTGGGGTAGCACTCCCTCAGGCTGCTTCCCCTTCCCTGCATTATCCCTTTCCCTCTCAGTGTTGTTCTCCTCTCTGATCCGTGGATCTTCCATATCTGCTTTTAAGCTAACCAATGGGGGGCACAATCCTAGTGACAGGATCCGTGGTGGTTTCTGTTGTTCTTCTGTTTTCACTGCTGGTGCAATTCCTATGACAAAGATACAGTTGACAACCTGAAGGCCCTATAGGGAAATGCCTGTCAGACATTGGTCACTGAAGCCTGTTTTTACCTGTGGTTCTCTGGAACCTTCTCAGACTGGCTGATAGCTCAGAAGGGGGAAATGAATCCTAGTGCAGCTTTATACAAAGAGATTCAAGGCTGTTGGTCTCCATATAAGTTTGTCACAAGACACACCATGCAAAGCTTCAACAAGGTGGTGCCTGCTCCCAGGAGCAGCCCGGTCCTGCTGCTACTTGGATGAGGCCACCTACACACTGGCAAGGTTTTGCTCTGCTTGGGACCTACCACACCCTTGAGGTTTTTACACAACAGCACTTAGACAGCAGCAGTACTTCCATGCAGAAGGCAGAGAGAATCTTCGGGTGCAATCTTTAGAAGATATAACCTACTGCATAGCTCTGTGTCACATATACCACACAGATGATGGATTTAGCCTTTTCTCCCCTTGTGGGCATTAGTCAACATCCTCACTCCCTTAGAAGCAGAGAGCCACCCACCATCTGCCTCCTGCTTGTCCTGAGGACAGATGCTGCTCCACAGCAGTGACTGGAGGCAGATCTACTGTGTACTTCTCACCGGGATTGTTTGCTATGTGAGTGAATTAATGTGGAAAGCAAATATAAAACAAACTAAATAGCAAGTATCAGTGGTAAAATTCTAACCATTGTGAGGCAACTGATTGTTTGCATTACTCCCAAACCAGTTGGTTGATCATTTGAGATCCATTTGCATTAAGACTTTGGAAATCTTCATGTGTTTGCAGATAACAGTGTCTGTTTTCACTACAGAAGGCACTTGGACTCTTCATTCACAATAAACCAAAGGTTGAGGGGTGAGAGTCAGTGCTATGGTTTGGATGTGAACTCTTGTCCATACATTCATCTGTTTGGACACTTGAGTTCTAGCTTGTGGTGCTGTTTGGGGAGTATAGGAGGCATCTAAAAAGGAGGGTTTCTCTTTAGGAAGTTGGTGGGACAGTCACTGGAGAGGGGAAGGCCTCATGGAATTAATTGGCTATCCTCTGGCCAATTCCAACTGAAAATTCTATTTACTTTCTGGTTTTCTGAGATGTACATAAGCTATTACACACACACACATACATACATACACACACACACACACACACACACACACACACACACACACACACACACACACCCTGGCACTGAGCTGCTCCCCATCATGACTTCCCTGCCATGATGACTGTGTCTTCCTCTCCCACACTATATGCCAGATAAATCTCTCCTCTGTTAATTAATTCTGGTATGTATTTTGTCACAGAGGTGAGAAAAGTAATAGAATTAAGTAAGAGAGTGTCAGTCTAAATCAAAAGGTTTTAATGATAAAACAGCTCCAGTGGAAAAATACAGTTTTCTGGCTTTTCGGCATATGAGAACTTACTAACAAAGAATTACGTATTCAAATTCAGTTTGAGACTTTAGTGACCAGCAGACAGCTGGTGTGTCTTAGCATCTCACCTATACATGAATAGCAGCTTTGCAGGGCTAGGTCACAGAAAGATCTGGTCATGGGACTCCCAACAGAAACCACATTTGTTCATCTTAGCATCCTTACCAAGTTTGGGAGTATGATAGGTCCTTAACACATAAGCACTGTAGTTCTCCAACTCTGAACAAAGAACCTAAAAAGAACTAAGGAATGCTGGGAATGAGCGAAATAGTCTTCCCCAGGGAAGAGCACACTTATTGGATATCCAATACCAAGTGGTCAGCACTAAAATCATATACATATAAGTAACTTTAAGGATAAACAGTTTATATTATATACTTAGGAATAACACACACACACACACACACACACACACACACACACACACACACACACCAACAAGAAATAGAGGCATGAATTTGAGAGAGCAAGGAAGGGTACATGGGCCTGAGGCTTGAGGGGGTCACTGGCTATTTGAACACCACAGTTCAGGACACATTCCTACACTGCCAAGTAGAACACCTGTTGCCTAAGCATTCATGGGTAAATATCTAAAAGTTATAGCTATTGGACAAGTCACCCTAAGGTGTAGGCACCTATTGGGAATGGCTTTCAGTGGAGGTATTGGGTCTCTCAGCAGACCAAAGGCCAACACTCTCTGCTGCTATCTGCAGGTCTGAGAGCCTCGCTGGGTATCAACCAGGGAAAGCAACCTTTACCCTTGTGAGCTCACTACAACATAATGTCTTCTCCTTCAATGAGATGAGACAGACAGACAGAGAGAGAGAGAGAAAGAGAGAGGGAGAGGGAAGGAGACAGGGGGATGAAATAAGTGAGAGGTCAAAGGAGCAAGAGGGAAAGAACAACATGAAGATCAAGAAAGAGCCATTCACCAAGGCGGATACCCCCACCGTCTTTCTATGATCCTGTCTTTGAAGTGATGTGGTGTGGCTCCCACCATGTTAATATTTGTCAGAGAAGGGAAAGGGCCTCTTGCTAGACTCCAAGAAAGGGAGGCTACATGAGGCATGAATCCCCCAGGACCAAGAGCTGCTACCAGTAGTTTCCTGATAGTGCTTGTGCCTAGGAATGATACTCCATCTGGGGATGAGAGCTGACAAACAGGCTGACAAACAGGGTGTGGTGGGTTGAATGCAATTGGTCCCATTAATCTCACAGGGACTGGCACTTTTAGGAGGTGTGGCTTTGTAGTAGTGGGTATGGCCTTGTTGGAGAAGGTGTGTCAGTGTGGAGGGTGGGCTTTGAGGTTTCCTATGCTCAGAATACCACCCAGTGTGTCAGTCAACTCCCTGTTACCTGCAAGATGTAGAACTCTCAGCTCCTTCCCTAGCATCATGTCTGTCTGCACACCACCATGCTTTGTGCCATGGTGATAATGGACTAAACCTCCAAAATGATAAGCCATTCCAGTTAAATGTTTTCCTTTATAAGTGGAATGCCATGCCATGCCATGGTGTCTCTTCACAGTAATAGAAACCCTAAGACAATGGGTGTCCTCATACTTGATATGATGGGATTTGTCCCAAATCCAGAGAGAGCAACAGTCAATCTGCTCTGTAGCAATGGACTTGGGAGGAGTCTGATGGGGGATGATCTTCTGTAAATATTTCTCTTATTGGTTGATCGATAAAACATTGATTGTCCAGTAGAGGCAGGAAGATAGGTGGGGCTAGGGGATGAGGAGAGTGCTAAGGAGAGAGACACAGAGAGGTGTCATGTAGAGATCAAGAAGATGGGATGTGCCAGGTAAGATAAGGGCATGTAGAAATACATAGATTAGTGGTTATGGGTTAATAATTAAGACAGAGGTAGCTAATAAGAAGCCCTAGCCATCAACCAACAGTTTTATAATTGATATAGCATCCGTGAATTTATTTGGGACAAAGCAATTTTTGGGTCAGGCTGGAAAGAAACTCCAGCAACAGAAGTTCCCCTGATTCTTTCTCAAGCATCAAGAAACAGCAAGCTTCCCCTAGAGGATTAGTGGACTGAGGCCCCATTACATCAAGCTCTGTCTCAGTTGGGAGTGGTGGGACTTGTGTGCAATCCTAGTGCTCAGGAGATTGAAACAGGAGGATTGCTGTGAGTTCATGTACAGCCTGAGCTACATAGTGAGACCATACCTCACAAACACCAAAGTAGACTAAATCAAGTTGAACCTCAGTCTGAGTGAAGAGTTATGGGTAGGAATGCTATTGAAGTTTTTCACTGAGGTTCAGTAAATGACCCACAGCATTTCCAGGGCTTTCTGTAGCCTAGGGTTTCCCCCACTGTGAACTGGGGACTGGATCCCATCACTATGCTCACGGCTCACATAGGGCACCACGAACTTTTGCAAAGCAGACCAGGCCTTTGTGAGGCTGGCTCTCCTCATGCTGTGTCCAACTGGACTCCAGTTACCTCTTGCCCTGAACATGAGCTCTGTGTTTCAGGCTAGAGAGGCAGGCCTCATGTGTCTGTGTGTGTTGGGCAAATTTGGGGACACTCCTTGAAAGAGTGGTAAATAAGCAGGAATGAATTTCAAGTGTAAATGCATCTCACTGGAGGCAGTGGAAAGCTATGTGGAATGTCTAAATGGTTCAAAACAGAATCCTCAGTACAGATGTTGATTTCCTGGACTGTGACTCTGCAGAGAATGGCCTGTCCATCACCAGTTTGGACTCCTGCTAGCTGTGTGCTCCCAAGACAGCAGGGCTGATCAGGCAGAGCCAGACTTGCTGTACAACAAGATGCACACAAGTGTGCACATACTCTGTAATGGCTTCATCCCTTCTTCCTAGAAGGTTGGATTCTAAGCCTATATACGTTTGCCGATCCTGTGTCTCTTCCAGGGATTGGCACAAGACTTGTAATCAGGGTAGATGGGAATCCTCAGTGTTTAGCAGTTCACTGTCCATTTTCAAGAATCCCAGAGAGTGCCTAGTTTGTTCTTGGCACCAAAACCCAGTTAGAGAAGATCAGCAAACTTAAGTCCACAGTGTGAGAGTTTTCAGAAACATTAACTCTACATGTGAAATCTTCCCAGATACTGTTCAGTCACAGTACTTGGCTTCCTGTCCATTATAAAACCTGTTTTCAGTGAATGTCATCTTGGTTTTTGTTAAATGCCTTTCTGGTTTGATATGTTCATTATAGAGAAAAACCATTGTTGGCATTTTTTTTTTGGCCTGGCATAATTTCTGCAAAAATATCCACACACAGGTCATTACTATACCACAGGAGGAGTGCAGGGCTTAAGGGTGGAGCACTGCACTCTAAGTTCCTGTGCGTGCACTAGCAGACTCATGCACGCACCATTTAATCCAAGGATTCTGATTCTGGGATAAAAATAAATCTATTTACTTCCTCCAGTTCATACACTCATAGACAGGCCAGGTTTCACAGCTTCATGCTGCCGTGTGCTCAGGCTTAATTATATTTTCACTTGGTTCAGCTGTATAAGAGGAAACCTGGATCCTGGATATCTACACGAAGGGCCCCAGGGAACCATGAGGCCTCCCTTTGCATTACTTTTCATCCTTCTGAGCCCTACAGTGGTAGGCATGCTCTGTTGACATGACTGTGATTTATAGAAAATACAACATATATGATATGTAGAAATACTACATTTCTACAGGGTGTCCTGAAGGAAACCAATCACACCCCCTCTGGCAGGCCCTGTGACACAGCTGTAGATTGCACATGGCGATCTAGAATCAACTGTGACTACAGGGCCCTGGGGTTACCTGTCTTGCCTCCCATCAGGAGTCCCTCGAATGAGGTGAAGTCCTTGTCTGTGAAGAGCCTGGGGTGTGATTCTTCTCTCCAGTCCCCTGGTCTGAATAGCATGTCTCTGTGCCTGGGTAAAGGCCTCTGTTTATTCACATGGATGTTTTGAATTCAACAGAGCAGAAGTCCAAGTTCTTTCCTCTTTTCACTTGCCAAGTCCCAAGCCAACTCTTACCTCATTTGAATAATTGAGTCCCCGGACCCTCTATTTACTCCTCAGCGATCAGCAGGGCCCTTTCCTCTCAGACAGCAGTTCAATTGCAGGGTGGTACCTTCTGGCCTTGAACTTCTGTCCCTGCTCCAGCCCTCTTCCTGGGAGGCATACGCCGGCTGTGCAAACTTCAGATAATAAACGGTTCCATGTGGCAGGGGTCTGGTTGGTGTTCTGAAGTGGCCTTTCATTTCACAGATGCAGAAACTAGATCTCACACTCAGCCTCAGCTAGATCATCAGCAGTAACTTCATGTCCAGGTCCTTCCCAGGCCCTTCTGGGCTCCAGCTTCATTGTTGTCTGCCATCTTTAGTCAGTTATTAATTTTATTTAGTGTGTGTTGGTATGTGTATGTTTACATGTGCCTATAGGTCTATGTGTGAAGATGTGTATGTGTGCATATGTGAAGGCCAGAAATTGACATCAGGCATCTTCCTCATTCACACTCTATCTTAATTTTTTCTTCAAGGTAGGGTAACTCATGGAACCTGCTGCTCACCAATTCAGCTAAAACGTTTGGCTAGTGAGCTCCATCCTGGCTTTCTTTTGTCTGAGAATAGGAATGTCATGTCATCTATTCAAATAGGGGTTAGTTTACTTGGCTCTCACTCACCCTGCACTGGCTGGTTTTTATGTCAGCTTGACACGGGCTTGAGTCATCTGGAAGAGGGATTGTCGGGAGTGTCAGGTTGGCCTGTACACATGCCTGTGAGATGCTTTTTTAATTAGTGACTGATGTGAATGAGAGGAACCAGGCCTCCTGGCAGGTGATGCTGGGTTCTATAAGAAAGCACGCTCAGGCTGATAATCCATGGGGAACAAGCCAGTAAGCAGCACCCTCCATGGTCTCTGCATCAGCTCCTGCCTCCAGGTTCCTGTCCTGCTTGAGTTGCTGTCCTGACTTCCTTCACTGATGGACTATGATGTGGAAGTGAGAGTGGATCTTTCCTCCCAAAGTTGCTTTTGATCATGTGTTCCATCACAACAATAGAAACTCTACCTAAGACGCATTCCATCCAAGTTATAGACCACGTCCTGCCCCCTTCCTTCCTGGTTAGACCTTTTGCCTCATCTTTGTCCATCCATAGAGCTATGGGGTACCACAGTGTGGTGAGGTGCAGGAGAGGTACTTAAGACATAGTAAGGTTTTATTGTCTTACTATCTGTGGTGGTTTGAAAGAAAATGGCCCCCATGGTGAGTGTGGCCTTATTGGAGAAAGTGTGTCACTGTGGGGGTGGGTTTTGAGGTCTTATATACTTATATACTTAAGGCATATCCAGTGCCTCAGACCAGTTCCTGTTGCCTGTGAACCAAGATGTGAGAACTCTCAGCTACCTCTCAAGCACCATGTCTGCCTGCATGCCACCATGCTTTTTTCAATGATGATAATGGACTAAAATCCTGAACCATAAGCCAGCCCCAATTATAGGTTCTCCTTTATAAGAGTTGCTGTGGTCATGGTGTCTCTTCACAGCAACAGAAAACCCAACTAAGACAGTAGCTATGCCCATTTATCATGCAGCCACCCTTTGCTTGTATCTCAAAGTTATTTGAAATGACACAAAATTTCAGACAATGTAGAGGGATGGAGTAAGTGTCAGAGCCCAGCTTCATGCCGCACAGGAGGCTTGGCTGCCAGAATCATAAGCCGCCTTGGAACCCAGTGCTGGTATCTCCCAGTGATGCCATGTGGCTGGTCCCCTTCATGGTCTTGTCTTCTGGGATCTCTGGTAGATCGACAAGCATCATATTGTGTTCAGCTATCATACACCATCCAGTATCCCTGTGATACCGCAGCACTGGAAGCCTGGCTTACTGCATCAAATGATAGTATCTAGGGGAACTGGATGACCTCCATGTTTGGGGACTCCTTTGTCCTGTGTTGTTTTCAGACCTCTCTTGATGTTGTGGTTTTTGGATAAAGGACTTCAAAGACTCTACATTGCTGCTTGTGGTTCTGCCTTTCTCTCAGGCCTTCCTAAGCCTGAGCAAGAGTGAGGTGGATAGAGATGGTGTTTAAATGACTCACCCTAGTATTGAATAGTTTGCATGGCTGGGAGTCCTAGGTGGGGGGGTCCATGCTTAATTCCTGAATGCTGTGCAATCTCAAGCTGTGATGCTTCTCTGTGCCTATGTTAGTAGCTCTCAGAGCAGGGCACTGAATTATGTGATGTCTGATAAGGTACCTCTAAAACACCTACACCCTTCTTGACAGAGGCTCCCCTAAAGAAAGCCCTTCATGCTGCTCAACCTGAAAATCTCAAGACTTAGCATCATATCAGGTTCCCCACTCCTCAGTCTCACACTTCTCTTTTGTGAAAGCTGAAAGGACACAAACAAAGACAATGAAATGGAGGTAAAGAGCCAATCAGTCACCAATTCCCTCACTCCATACACAGAAAATTATCACCAGCTGTTGCCCAATTAAATGCAACAATCAAGCAGGGCACCCGAGCTCACAGGAGACCACAGCATACACTGTGTGCCCAGCCAAGCCACTTGCGTAAAGCCCAGAGGACATTGCATCAAAGCATGCTTTCCCATAAGGTGGGTTTGTGTCTTTTGCTAGAAGCATTTAAACACAAATACTTGGTAACCAGGAAGGAGGCCCTGCTGTAAACTAAGCACCAAGTCCCGTGCTTGCTAAGCCAGGAATCTGCAGAAGGGAGTGTTTTCATGACAAGCCACTAAAGCCTACCGAAGGTTCTCGCTTGTGCACAGCTGGATGAGCAGGTGGAAGCAGGATTGGTAGTATGTCCAACCTCTCAGATGAGTTTACCGTGTGCCCTTCATCTGCCAGACAGAGCCTCCAAGGATGTAAGTCAAGGAGACAGGGTCCCACCAGGAGAAGACTAAAAGTCCAGTGTGGCTAAGAAGAGTGGAATTTGTAACATTTTTTTTAATGCAAGGCCTGGCTAAGTGTGTTTGTTGTCATAGTAACAAGGTAGCTGAGATAAGCAAGTTAAAAAAAAAAAACATTTGTTTTGTCTCATGATTTCAGTTCATGGTACTTTGGACCTGGTGTTTTGACCTGGTGTTTTGGGAAGAGACCCATGTACTGCAGGGTGCTCCCCTCTGAACCCAGGATTAGGCACAGACCACACCCAAGCACAAACCAAATACAAAGAGATCATTTATTAAACAAGGTAAAATGACAGACTCTGAATTAGGCAGCAAATGGGTTATATGAGTGTTAATTTTAGAGAAGGATAGAGGGAAGTCTGTGTTAGAATGAGCCCAGACATGTTGGTAAATTCTGGTTGGGTATCAAATGATGAGTTTTGATTGCTGAACCTTGGTGAACTATGTGTCTCAGGAATGAGTAGCTCAAATAAGGGAATAGCTCTTGGGGGCTAACTTTAGCAAGGGGAAAAGGCAAAAGCTGATCGTTGCATGTTTTCCATGGTTGCCATGGTCTGGTGTCCTGCAGCCCTTCACTTTGTGTCTGTGGGAGCAGAAGCCAGTAGATTTCATGATGGCTGGAAACAAAGAAGAGAAATGAGTGTCTGGGGTACCAATATCCCCGTCAAGACTGCACCTTCCAGTGCACTAGGTCTCACTTCCCAATGGTGCCTCAGGGTGGACATTGACACAATGTATGGCAGAGGGCTTTACTGGGCCCTTGGGTGAGAAAAGCAATATCAAGATGAGTACAAGGAAGCCAGAAGGGAAAAAGTACAGCAACTGCCTAAATCTAATACGTGCTTTTTATCATTAGGAGTTATCTTTCTTTTCCTCCTATTCTCCTTCTCCTTGTTTATTGAAGAAGCTGCTTCCTGAAATTATCATGGAGTCATTGTCATCCAAACTGTTGTTTTGGGTTTTTTTGTTCTGTTTTGTTCCCCCCCTAGGGGGAAAAAAACTTTTCTTTTTATACACGTATGTCCGCCAGCCAGAAGAAGGCACCAGATCTCATTACAGATGTTGTGAGCCACCATGTGGGTGCTGGAAATTGAACTTGGAGGAGCAGCCAGTGCTCTCAACCTTCTTCTGTATTGTAGTATATCCTCACCCCCTCCCCTGGAGTGAGGATATCAGCCTAACATGAGATGTCTAGTTACAATAAGAAAAAGAGTCCCAAAAGCAGGCAAGAGTCAGAGACAGCCCCCACTCTCACTGTTAGGAGTCCCACAAGAGGACCAAGCTATACAACTGTAACATGTATGTAGAGGGCCTAGGTTAGTCCCATGCAGGCTCCCTGACTGTCGGTTCTGTCTCTGGGAGCCCCTATGAACCCTGCTTAGTTGATTCTTAGTTGTCCTTGACCCCTCTTGATTCCTACAATATTCCCCAAACTGTACCTTATGTATCTGCTCCCATCAGTTGCTGGATGAAGCCTCTTTGATGACAACAAGGCTACTCACCAATCTGTGAGTATAAGAGAATACCATTAGGAATCATTACATCGACATTGTTGATCTATACTAAGTCTCTTGGGGCTCCAGTTCCTGGCCCTCCAGGCAGTGTCAGGCATGGATCTCAAATTAGACAAGTCATTTATTTGTTGGCCGCTCCCACAAATTCTGTGCCACATTTACCCCAGCACATCTTACATGCTGGGTCAGTGTCACAGTCCCTCCACTGAAATTCTAGCCTGGTTTCAGAAGATGATGGTTCATATCCTTACCACCCATTATTCAGAGTCTTCCATAGGGTCACCCTCATAGATTCCAAGAAGTTTCCATTGCTGTAGGTTTCTACCTCACCCCTCAAATGGCCCCAGTCCCAATTGTCTCTCCCAGTACTCTCTCCCTCCGTCCATTTCCTTCCCATCTGATCTCTCCTGTTCCCATCCCCAGCAGGCTCCAGTTCACCTGCAAAATCTACTCTGTTTCCCCTTCCCAGGGAGATCCTCATGCCCTCCAGGCCACCTCGTTACCTAGCCTCTCTGAGTCTAGATTGTAGCATGGTTATCCTTTACTTACAAGTGATGGCATATCATGTTTGTCTTTTGGGGTCTGGGTTACCTCTAGTTCCAACTATTTGCCTGAAAATTTCACGAAGTCACGTTTAACAACTGAGTAATACTACATTGTGTAAATGTACAACATTTTCTTTATCCATTATTCGGTTGAAAGACATCTAAGTTTCTGGCTATTATGCATAAAACTGCTTTGAATATAGCTGAGCAAGTAGGTATCCTTGTGGTAACAGACAGTGTCCTTTAAGTAGATGCCCAGAGGCTTGAGGTGGATTGAGTCCTAATTTTCTGAGCAACCCTCATACTGATTTTCAAAGTGTCTGGAAAGTTTGCACTCCCACTAGAATGAAGGGGTGTACCCCATGCTCCATACCCTTGCCAACATGAGCTGTCATTTATGCTTTTGATTTTAGCCATTCTGGCATGTATAAAATGGAATATAAAAGTTGTTCTGATTTGCATTCCCCTGATTGCTAAGAATGCTGAATATTTCTTTAACAATTTCTGTTTAGATCTGTGTCCCACTTTTAATTGTATTATTTGGTTTGTCGATGCCTAGTTTCTTGAGTTCGTGTATGTTGGGTAGTAGCCCTCTGTTAGATTGGGAATTGGTGAAAATATATTCCCAGTCAGTAGGCTGCCATTTTGTTCCATTGATGGTGTTCTTTGCCTTATAGAAGCTTTTCAGTTTGAGGATCCATTTATTATTTGTTGATCTTGGTGCTGGTGCTATCAGTGTTCTGTTCAGGAAGTTATCTCCTATGCCAATGTGCTCAAGGCCATTCTACACTTTCTCTTCCATCATTCAGGTTCAGTATATCTGGTTCTGTGTTAGGTCTTTGGTCTACTTGGACTTGAGTTTTGTACAGGGAGTTAGATGTAGATCTATTTGTGTTCTTCTGCATCACATCCAGTTGGACCAGCACTATTTCTGGCTTCTTATAAAATATCAGGCATCCATAGGTGTGCGGATTTATGTCTGGGTCTTCAATTCTAGACTATCAATCAACCTGTCTGATTTATGTCAATACCATGCAGATTTTATTACTATAGCTCTGTAGTACAGCTTGAAATCAGTAATGATGATACCTCAGAAAGGTTTTATTATACAGGATTGTTTTAGCTATCTTGAGTATTTTGTTTTTCTGAATGAATTTGAGTATTGTTCTTTCAATATCTGTAAAGAATTGTTGGAATTTTGGTGAGGACTGTGTTGAATTTGTAGATTGCTTTTGGTATGATGGCAATTTTTACTATGTTAATCCTACTGATCCTTGAGCACGAAAGACCTTTCCATCTAATACCTTCTTTAGTTTCTTTCTTCAAAGACTTGAAGTTATTGTCATATAAGTCTTGCTTGGTTAGAATTACCCCCAAGATATTTTATATGTGTGACTATTGTGAAAGGTGATGTTTCCCTGATTTTATTCTCAGCCCATTTACCAATTTTATATAGGAAGGTTACTGATTTTTTAAAGCAGTCTTGTATCCAGCTACTTTGCTGAAGGTATTTAACAACTGTAGAAATTCCCTGGTAGGATTTTGGGGATTACTTATGTATACTATTTTATCTGCAAATAGTGATACTTTGACTTCCTCCTTTCCAATTTGTATCTCCTTGATCTTTTGTTGTCTTGTTGCTGTAGCTAGAACTCAAAAAACAATATTGAATAGATATGGAAAGAGTTGACAGCTTTGTGATTTTAGTAGAATTGCTTTGAGTTTCTCTCCATTTAATTTGATGTGGGTTATAGGCTTGCTCTAAATTGCCTTTATTGTGTCTAGATATGTCCCTTGTATCCCTGATCTCTTCAACACTTTTATTATGAAGAGGTACTGGATTTTTTTTTCCTAAGGCTTTTTTTAACCTCTAATGAGATGAGCATGTGTTTATGTTGAACCAAATCCCTGCGTCTCATCTCTGAGGTGAAAACAACCTGATCATAGTGGATGATTTTGGATTTGGTTTCTAAGTATTATTATTGAGTTGTTTTTGCATCAATGTTCATGAGAGAAGTTGGTTTATAATTCTTTCTTTGCTGAATCTTTGTGTAGTTTGGGGATCCGGGTGAATATGGTCTCATTAAATGTTTTCGGAATGTTCCTTCTGTTTCTAGTTTGTGGAATAATTTTAGGAGTATTGGCGTTAACTCTTCTTTTGGAAGTCTGTTTAAATTATGTGTTAAATCCATCTGGCCCTGGGATTTTTTGTTGTTGGGAGGCTTTTAATGACTGCTTATATTTAAATTCTTGATTTAACTTTGGTAAGTGATATCTATTTGGGAAATTGTCCATTTCTTTAAGATTTTCCAATTTTGTGGAGTACAGGTTTTTGAAATATGACCTAATGATTTTCTGGATTTCCTTGGTATCATTTGTTATATCCCTCTCTTATTTCTGATTGTTAATTTGAAATGTCTCTATCTGCCTTTTAGTTAGTTTGGATAAGGGTTTGTCTATCTTGTTAATTTAAAAAGAAAACACAAACCCTGTTTCACTAATTTATTTTGTATTGTTCTCTTTGTTTCTATTTTATAGATTTCAGTCCTCAGTTTATTTCCTGCCATCTACTCCTCTTGGGTGTGTTTGCTTCTTTTTGTTCTAGGGCTTTTGTGTGTGCCATTAAATCATTAGTCCCTGACTGAGTATATGGTCAATATTGGAAAAGGTTCCATGAGGTGCTGAGGGGAAAGCACCTTTTGTTCTGCAGGTATGTGTTTGTTAGGTCCATTTCATTCAGAAAGTCCATTAGCTCCATTATTTCTGTTTCGTTTTTGCTTGGATGACTTGTCCATGGGTGAGAGTAGGGTATTGAAGTCTTCCACTATGAATGTGTGAGAGTCAGTGTGTGAATCAAGCTTTAGTAAAGTTCTTTTACAAAGGTGTTTGCCCTTGTGTTTGGGCCATACATGTCAATAATTGAAATGTCATTGTGGTAGATTTTTCTTCTTAATATGAACTATAATTCCCTAACTCTCTTTTAATTTTAGTTTCAAGTCTATTTTGTAAGATATTAGAATAGCTACAACAGGTTGCTTCTGGGGTCCATTTGCTTGGAAAATCTTTTTCCAACCCATTATTCTGAGGTAATGTCTCTCCCTGATGTTGATGCTTCCTGACTTCCAGAAAAGGTGAGATCATGTTTTTTGTTGTTATTTTATTATTATCTCTCATTTTACATATCGATTCCAGTTCTCTCCATGGGGAATGTGCTCCCAAAGTCTTTTCGTGAACCACGGATACATCGTGGTTCCATTGTCAGAGGTCCCTTAGACTTCCCAGGCCTTTTAACTGAGACCCATGTTTAGGGGGTCTGGGTCGATCCAATGCTGATTTCCCAGCTATCAGACTGGGGGCCCATTAGCTCCCCCTTGTTCAGGTCAGCTGTCTCTGTGGGTTTCTCCACCCTGGTCTTGACACCTTTGCTTATCACTCCTCTCTCTCTCTGCAACTGGATTCCAGGAGTTTGGCTCAGTGTTTAACTGTGGGTGTCTGTGAAGGTTAGTTAGCAATCTCATTAACAGGGAAGGGCATTTAAGGTAGCCTTTCCACTGTTACTCAGATTGTTAGTTGGGGTCAACCTGTAGGTCTCTAGACATTTCTCTAGAGTCAGTTTTCTCTTCAAACCTATAATGGCTCTCTCTATTATGGTATCTCTTTTCTTGCCCTTGTTTATTTGTCCCCTGACTCAATCTTGCTGGTTCTACATGTTCTCCTCTCCTCCCCTTCTTTCTCCTAACTCACTCTCCACTCATTGCTCCCTCCCAATTAGCTCAGGAGATCTTGTCCTTTTTTCCTTCTGTGAGGGACCTTGTAAAAATCTCTTAGGTACTTCCTTGTATACTAGTTTCTCTAGCAGAAATTGTAGGCTGGTGATCCTTTGCTCTATGTCTAAAATCCATATGACTGAGTACATACTATGTTCCTCTTTTTGTGACTGTGTTACCTCACTCAGGATGGTTTTTGAAGTTCCATCCATTTGCCTGTGAATTTCAAGATTCTTATTTTTTGTTTGTTTGTTTGTTTTTGTTGTTGTTGTTGTTTTCTGCTGAGTAGTATTCCATTGTGTAAATGTACCACATCTTCTTTATCCATTCTTTAGTTGAGGGGCATTTGGGTTGCTTCCAGGTTTTTGATCACAAATAATGCTTCTATGAACATAGTTGAACAGATGTCTTTGTTGCATGGATGTGGATTGTTTGGATAGATGTCTAAGAGTGGGATGCCCAGGTCCTGTGGTAGACTGATTCCCATTTTCCTGAGGAACTGCCATAATGATCTCCAAAATGGCTGTACAAGTTTGCACTCCCACCAGCAGTGGAGGAGTGTTCCCCTTTCTCCACATCTTCTCCAGCATACGCTATCATTGGTGTTTCTGATTTTAGCCATTCTGACAGTAAGATGGTATCTCAGAGTTGCCTTGATTTGCATTTCTCTGATGGCTAAGGATGCTGAGCACTTTCTTAAGTGTCTTTGAGCCATTTTGGATTCCTCTATTGAGAATTCTCTATTCAGTTCTGTACCCCATTTTTTAATAGGGTTATTTGGTGACTAACTTCTTGAATTCTTTGTATATTTTGGAGATCAGCCCTCTGTCAGATATGGGGTTAGTGAAGATCTTTTCCCAGTCTGTGGGCTGCCATTTGGTCCTTTTGACTGTGTCCTTTGCCTTACAGAAGCTTCTCAGTTTCAGGAGGTCCCATTTATTAATTGTCAATCTCAGTGACTGTGCTACTGGTGTTGTATTCAGGAAGTAATCTCCTATATCAGTTTGTTCAAGGGTACCTCCTACTTTTTCTTCTAAGATGTTCAGTGTGGCTGGATTTATGCTGAGGTCTTTGATTCATTTGGACTTGAGTTTTGTGCATGGCAATAGACATGAGTCTAATCTACAGTCTTCTACACACCTTCATCCAATGTGCCAGCACCATTTGTTAAAGATGCTTTCCTTTTCCCATTGTATACTTTTAGCTTCTTTGTCAAAAATCAGGTGTGGGTTAATATCAGGATTTTCAATTTGATTCCATTGGTCTACCTGTCTATTTGTGTGCCAGTACCAAGCTGTTTTCAGGACTAGAGCTTGAAGTCGGGGATGGTGAGGCCTCCTGGAGTTCCTTTATTGTACAGGGTTGCTTTGGCTATCCTGGGTCTTTTGTTTTTCTACATAAGGTTGAGTATTATCCTTTCAAGGTTAGTGAAGAATTGGGCTGGGATTTTGATGGGATTGCATTGAATCTGTAGATTGCTTTTGGCACGATTGCCTTTTTTTTTTATGTTTATCCTACCTATCCAAGAGCATGGGAGATCTTTCCATTTTCTAGTATCTTGTTTTAATTTTGGTAAATGATACCTATCCAGAAATTAATCAAGAACACATAAGCAATTTAAATAGACCTATAACCCCTAATGAAATAGAAGCAGTCACCAAAAGCCTCCCAACCAAAGAAAGCCCAGGGCCAGATGGCTTCAGTGTAGATTCTACCAGAAATTCAAAGAACAGCTAATACCAATACTCTTTAAATTGTTCCACATGATAAAAGCAGAAGGATCATTGCCAAACTCTTTAAACAAAGCTACAATTACACAAACTACAGACCAATATCCCTCATGAACATTGATGCAAAAATAATAAAATACTGACAATTCGAACCCAAGCACACATCAGAGAAATCATCCACCATGACCAAGTAGGCTTCATCCCAGGGATGGGTCAACATACAAAAATCTATCAATGTGATCCATCATATAAACAAACTGAAAAAGAAAAACCACATGACCATCTCACTAGATGCTGACAAAGCCTTTGACAATATCCCTTTCACGATAAATATCTTAGAGATAACATCAACATACCTAAACATACTAAATGGAGAGAAGCTTAACATGAGTCCTCTAAAATCAGGAACAATCAAGGCTGTCCCCTCTCTCCATGTCTCTTCAATATTGTACTTGGAGTTCTAGCTAGTGCAATAAGACAACAAAAGGAGATCAAGGGATTATAAAGAAGTCAAAGTGTCTCTTTTTGCAGATGATATGATAGTTTAACTTAAGTGACCTAAAAAACTCTACCAGGGAACTCCTAAGTGGATAAACACCTTCAGCAATATCAGTAGCCCTACTATATACAGACAATAAAGGGACTGAGAAAGAAATCAGACAAATATCACCCTTTACAATAGCCACAAATGACATAAAGTATCTTGGGGTAATACTAACCAAACGAGTGAAAGGCCTACATAGCAAGAACTTTGCATCTTTAAAGAAAGAAATTAAAGAAGACACCAGAAAATGGATCATGTTCTTAAATTCATTTTGTCAACCTGTGTCTTTTTGTTGGGGAATTGAGTCCCGTGATATTAATGACTAATGATTGTTATTTTGGTGGTGACGTATGTGTTTTGCTGGTGTGAGATTATTTATTTCCTATGTTTTCATGAGTGTAGTTATCTTTTGTGGCTATATACTGTTTAAATTTACTTAGACATGGAATATCTTGTTCTCAAAGTTTTGTTGGGTGTATTAGTCTTGTCTGGCATCTGTTGGTCTCTTAGAGTCTACGGGATTATCTGTCCAGGCCCTTCTGGCTTTTAGAGTTTCTATCGAGAAGTCAGGTGTACTTCTAAGAGGTTACTTGGCCCCTTTCCCTTGCAGCTTTTAATATTATTTCTTTGTTTTGATTATTATGTGGCAAGGGGACTTTTTCTGGTTCAATCTAATTGGTGTTCTGTAAGCTTTTTATACCTTTTAAGGTGTCCTTCAGGTTAGGAAAATTTTCTTTTATGATTTTGTTTAGAGTATTTTCTGGGCCTTTTAGCTAGAACTCTTCTATTCTTAGGTTTGGCCTTTTCATGTTGTCCCAGATTTCCTGGATGTTTTGTGTCAGGAATTTCTTAGATTTAATATTTTCTTTGACCAATGCATCTATTTCTTCAACACCTGAGATTCTCTTCCATATCTTGTATTCTGTTGGTGATGTTTGTGTCTGTAGTTCTTAGATTTTTCATTTCCAGAATTCTCCCACTTAGACTTAGTGTTTATATTTCTAATTACAGATCTTGAAAAGTTTTGCTTCCTTCAACTGTTAATTTTTTTTCTTGGCTTGACTTTCTTCACCCACCCCCATTTTTTGTAGAATTTATTTATTTTCTCTTTATGGACCTCTTCCATCTTCATAAAGTTGTTTCCTTGTGCTGCAGCTGTGCTGGGATATTCGGGTCTTGCTGTTGTAGGGTAGGTGGGATCTGGTAGAGACATATTGCCCTGGCTGTTGTTGATTGTGTTCCCACACTAGTTTTATCTTTGTTAGATGGGTGTTTTCTTCTTGGTTTTTGTGGCCTGGAGTTCTGACAGCCTGCATAACCTCTGGTTCAGCAGGGGGATCTTTGCCTGGGCTGGGGAGTGGGATAGTGTCAGAGGTGTTCTGAGAGAATAGAAAAGGTCCATTGTTGTGCTGCCTATCTAGAGTTCTCACAGTGCTGTGGTGTCTTGTCCAGCAGTGTTGTCTCTGTCTGAGTTCACCTATCTGTTCTTTTGACTGGCATGACCTGTACCTCAGCAGTGAATATCCACTCATCCACCCAAGCTGGGGCAGGGAGGGGTGGCAGGGGATTGGGTCTTTGGATGGTGCAAAGGTTAGTGGGCCTCTTACCTGTCCTTCTGACTCCATTTTGTTTTTCTCATCCTGGACACCTGGATTTCCAAGCTAGAGGGAGATAGAGCAGGGCTTAGGACCTTTGCTTACAGGCGAGTAGCCAGGACGTCTGAACACAGAGCTAGACCTCTCAAGAGTACCATATTCACACAAAGAAAGATCCACCAAGTCTATTTTATTTTTATTAACTGTGAATTCCCTACTACCTGATGCTGATAGAAATAGTATTTTCCACCTACCCTTTGTTATAAAACACCCCACTAATCCCAACATAACATTTCTCCCATGACAAACCTAAATGGGTTAGCTCATCAGGAAATCAAGTATACCAACCAGCTTTACTTAAAAAAAAAAAATGTAAACAGGATGTAATATAGAATGATATAGAAGATATTAGACTATTTCATTTATGTATGAGTTTTCAAGGAGGGATGGCTCACCTCCTAAGTAACATTGATGCTGCTGCTGACTCTGTTAGTTGTCATAGCTAGAGTCAGGAGAAAAGAAACAGACACCAAGCTGTCATGGGACTGACCTATGTCTCACTGAGCACAAAACACACAAGGCTTGCCTCCAAGAGTCAACTCCCCAAGATCAAGCCAGGGTAGAGAAACCAAGCTCTGTTGTAAGTTTGCTTAGTTCCCAAGACTTTTGTTCTGGGTTTTGTGTGCATGCATTTTTTTAATGAAATATTTTAAATAGATTTTTTTATTATGTGTGTAACTCTAAAAATATTTCACATATTCTGTTTTAAAATATACACAGACAGTTTCTCTTTCCAGAACAAAGTCTGCACACACAACCCACATGAAGACAGCTTCCAAGAGGGGAGAAAGGAGACCCAGCACGATATTTGGGCTACTTCCCTAATGAGGCCAGACAGGTCGGGTGTGCTCAGGTTTGGGTTCTATGGCTTTCCAGAGCTCTGAGTGAATGGAGATGAGCCAGGAAGTGATCTTGTATGGCACTCAGTACTTCTCAGAAACCAAGGGCTCAGAGAATATCAGCTACTTCCAAGGACTGCTTTTACCACTTGTACCCTCACTCAGTTCCTCACTCTCCAGGGTCCAAGTAATCATTTATTCCTCTTTTGTTGGGCACAGGGAGATCCTCCCCATGCCTGGAAGCTCTTCTTCTGACTGCTCATTCTACTTTTCAGTTTCTTTCCCAGCACATGATTCTTCATGCTTCTCTGAAAAATAGAAATCTCTGGTTTATGTAAGCCCATTGCCATCCTCCTGTCCACTCCTAAAAATGCCCGGCTTCACTGTGACTTTCAACCCATTCTATGTTGGCTGTCACCTCCCTCCATGAAGGTAGGAACTGAGGCTATGACTTCCAAAAATACCAGGTCTGTTTAGTTCAATACTCTGACCCAGGATCAAGCCATTTGTACTTCTTTTGGTTAAGTGTTCAATGCCTGTGTGACTACCTATTTCTGAGCTCCATAAAGAGCAGAGAAGTGAGCTGATAATGAATATATTCACATCCAGTGAGTTTCTACCTGGGTGTGATGGCAAAGCTTTTAATTAAGGGAGAAGAAGTGGGTGGTTCTCCACAAGTTCAAGATTAGTCAGGTCTCCCTACTCTCAAAATGAAAAATAAAACATTTTCAGGGGACAGAGAGATGTCTCAAGACATTGAGCATAGTGTTCATCAGATGACAGATACCAGGAATGTCTAAATTAAGACAATATAGGAACACTGACCCTACATAATAAACGTGGTTCAGTCCTAGCTGGGTATCCAAGGTCTTGTCCAGACCTGTCCCTTCTCAGGAGTGCTTGAACCTCAGTGCAGTGTGGCTTGGCCAGTACACTAGTCTGCTGAGAATTTCTCCTGCACAAACAGTGCACGTCCCAGGATGAACCTGGGGAACTGACAGCAAGATGGATGGCTTGGCCTTCTCAAAGCTAGTCACTGTTGTTGGCACTTCCAAGACACCTGCCAGAGATAATACAGGCCTCCCGCTTCACTTTAACCACCACTGTGCAAAAGTAAAGGGTTACTGACCGCAGGAGATGCAAATTGAAGTTGGGGGAACATCTCAGGACACCTTTGTCTCTGGCCCATATTTATCCCGCCAGACTTAACATCGGCAACTTGCAACCAGTGCCTCTACTTTTAGAGTTTAATTGGTAAAGATGTCTTTTCTGTTAAAAGAAAAAAAATATTGTTGGCTGATGCCTTGTTTATTTTGTAGTTATTGTTGATTTGAGGTTTGCTTGAGAGAGGGTGTGTCACTCTATTCCAGCATGGCCTCCAACTCACTATGTATCCCAAGCTGGCTTCAGTGTCCCTAGGGCTGGGATTACAGCACTAAGCCACCATGACCACATAAAATTCTTTTTAAAATTGCTTTTAAGTGACAGTGTCTCTTTTTCAGCTATCTGAGGAGTGACATAATAATCCAAACATTGCTGTCTCTTTGGATATCATTTTTAAACTTGGGGAGCGTGCATCTTCAAGTGGTTTTGGAAAGGAATCTTTAGTTATAGACTGTAGCACTTCCTGTGCCCCAAAACCTCCCAGAACACTTTCTCCCCCTGTGTTCAACCTCTCACCTTGTCTACCTCTGCAGAGACTGTTCCTCCCCTCCGTGAATTCCTTAAGTATTGTTTACCCGTGCAGCTCTTGGGATACTTGTCTTCAAATAGAGAACAGACGTCTTGTAGAAATTAATCTGGGGATTTAAAGCCCCTCAGAGTCCTGTGAGGGAGCTGTGTTCTCAAACTGTTTGCCCCAGCCTCTCCTACACTAGCCACAGATGGAAGCCTTTTAACACCGCTGCCTGAAGAATGCTCTTGTAAGAACAAGGTCATAGGTACCATAACAGAGGCCTCTGAACATTCCCAGGCCAGAGATCCCAGACTGAGTGGGGCCCTTGAGTACTTTGTGGTAATGTTTTAGCTTAAAAAACAAATTTTAAAAGCCACTTGCCACTCATTGTTCCCCTAGCTGATGACTAACTAGTACAGCCACAGGCAGGGGCAGCTTGTTTACCCCTACTCCAGTTGCCGTGATGAACTGAACCCAGTAAGCCCCTACTACCACCATCTTTGAATTGCCCTTGATGGATTTTCCTTTTTGAAGTCCCATAGCAATTAGACATTTAGCTGAGACTATTCCTTTGCCAGTCCCGGGACAAGAGAGGAACAATGAGCATTACTGTTTACATGCCAAGGATGTTTCGGTCTCTTGCTTTACATCCAGCATGTGTGTATCACCACCACAACCCTGGGGTAAGCACCCTAGAGAGTGGCTGTAGTTGCTATCATTGTTAAAACTGTGACCCAGTTCCCAAAAGCAGCAAGGAAAGAAAGATTTGGGATCTGGTCTATCATGACAGAGGTGGTAGGATCGTAAGGTAGTTGTTTGGATGGGTGGTGTTGATGTGGAAGCAGAAAGTCCAGGAAGCAAGTAGAGTTGACCTATAACACATAAGCTCCACCCTCAGCCACACACTTCTAAGGGTTATAGAGCTTCTCAAAACAATCACCATTTGTTGAAAGCCTGGTGTTGATGTGAAGCTGTGTGACTCTTTTCCCATTTGAATTGCAACAATGGAGTTTAAATACAGGCTCTCTAATCACAGGTGGATGTTCAGCCATCTCATGAGAGGTAATGGCAATGGACCATGGCTGGGTGTAAGAGGCAAGTCAATCAAAAGCACATGGGTTTATCCTGATTCCCTCTCAACACTATTTGTGTGATATTAAATAGGTTACCACGAGTATTTAAACCTCAATTTTCTTAAATGCAAATGTGGCAGATCACATCATATGGTGTATCTACAGATGGAACCATGAAGACCAGGAAGGAAGGTGCCAAGAAGGGCTGTGCTTTCTGTATTAGCCCCCTGGGGCAAGGGATGGTCCTGCTACCCAGGATGTAGACCAAAGTGAGCCCTGACTCACCCTGTCAACTTCTGAGACAGATGCATTTAAGGAACAGAGCACGATGTAGGACAGATGGGCAGATGTGGGTGTGGAGGAGTACAGGTGAGGCTAGGGAGTCTGGCCACAGCAACATGGAGCTAGCTAGATTCCTGAGGGAAAACATTGCAGACTCTAGAGCAGGGATGGAAAGGACTCCAGCAGAGCTGTTGGAGACAGGAAGGGCTGTGTGACCTTGGACCACACATGAACGGATATGTGGACTTTGCCTCCTAATACACAGTGTGACATGTTTCTCCAATGCACATGAGGGATACCTCGCTGTGAACACAGAGCTTATGCACACCTCCCAGCACACCCCCAGGTCCCATCAGGTCCTCTTTGCCCATGCTTTCTTACTCCTGTGAGCTTCCTCCTTACCTAGCATGGAAGCCGCAGACACACCCCATCATGTCAGAAAGCCTAGCTGAGTCCATGACTCTGATTCATTTCCCTTTCTAGCACATGACCCCGGGGTGAGGCTGGGTACCCTGGCCACCTCATGGCATTGTTCCTCCAGTGAACCTGCCTGTCATGCTTGGCCTCCAAAGCTAATTGGTAGAAATAAATCCGATTATTACAGCCGGAAGCTGTTTTATTGAAGTGCTCTGGGCTATCCCCATCAAAGGCCTCTCAGACAGTGCCGCCTCTTGCTGAATTCTGTATTTCCATGCGTTAACAATACCTGTGGAGCTAGCACTCTGCTAGACATGCTTGCTCTGCTTCCCCCCTCCACATGCCTACTTATTTAAACCTAGCTGTATCTGAAGAGGGGTGATGTTTGTAAGGTGGAAGCAGAAGGGAAAGCTGACCAATGCCCCGAATTTGTTTATTGATGCTAGCGGAGAGGCATAAGCAAGCCTCTTCATGTAGGCGATGCCCCAGGCAGGGCAGTCCATTTCTCCCTTTTAGTGGCACCAGGAAGATAGGAAAACTGCTAGAATGGTAGACTTGGTGAGAATCCCTAAGACTTTGTGTTTCTATTTATTTAAGTTACAAAACATTCTACAGAGCTGTGCCATCCAGAAAGCCCATTGGCCAGGCAACTCCTTGTTGGGAACTCCTCTTGCCATGAACTTGGCCACATCCCAATACCTTTTATTTCAGTGTCTTCAGCAAATACCTCCGGAACCCTACCCAGAGCAACAAGCCCAAGACCCTCAGAGACATGCCATATCTCTCTGACTAGGGAAGGGGAACTGGGGCGTGAGGTATTAGCAGCACCCTTCTGGAGTCCCTGTAGATTGTAATAAATGCCCCTACCATTTGTTTATTGTCTCTAGACAGTGAGGAACATTCAGATAAATGAAGTCGGCGCCTGTAAGATTTATGATGCCCTTCTGTGCTTAGTAATGTTTAATCAGGAAGTTAGCATATTATAGTGTAAAATCCTTTACACGCATGTACAAACTCAGGGCTGCCAGGCGTGGGGGTCAAGAGGCACCCCAGACTCTGGTGAAGACTGGAGCCCTGCACCCTCATTGGTTTCTTTCTATTTTCTTTTTCTCCCCTCTTTTTAAGTTTCTCATTTGGGGGAGGCAATGTGATAAGCAAAAACAATGCACATACTGTGCCCATATCTGGGACCCACCAGAGAGCGAGGGATTAGAGGTAGGTAAAACAGGGTCAGCAGAGGTACTGGAGGTTAGTGTGTTTGGACAAGGCTTGGAGCCTGTGGGGGAAGCAGCATGAGCTATCCCACCTGGAGGAGGAGACATGGCTCCAGCCCCAGTGCCATAAGCCTGGCTCCACGAAGTCTAGCCAACATCTGGAATGGATATCAGGAGACACAGGAGGCCTCGCTGGCTCGCCTAGCTACCTTTGTACTTTTCATTGCAAATTGAAAAGCAAAACAGACATCAAGGATATATTTATATAACTGTCTTCAAGTTGCATTTTCTACTCCCATCTGCTGCACATGATAAGTTTCAAGTGTTTTCTAATAAAGGGAGTGGGGGCACGGGTGGATTAGAAGGAAGACTTGGTGTGTGCACAACCTCCTGAATGTCTGTTCCTTATTTGGTGTGGAGACTGATCTTGCTTAAGCTTCATTTAAAGATGTTAAAATACCCACTGGCTGGAAGCACTGCTTAGAAAAGATGTTCTGAAATTTTGCATGTCATGTTTATTCAAAACTTTGTATTGGAGCACATTAAAGAAAGGACAAATCTTTGACCCTTTAACCCTTTTGCTTTGGTGGCAAGAAAAGAAGCCCATATTTTTGTTAAGTCTTTGGAGAGAGGAGAGATGGCGGAATGAGATATAGAAAATACATCAGGGCCAAACCAAGATAGTTTAGGTTTGTCTACATTTAGGTAAGTGACCTTGCTGGTTATTTACAGACAAAGCTGGGATCTCTGTCTGCCAAGTTCACTACAGAGCTGAAACTAGTCTTTTCCTCTTTCACTTTTCAACTAATCAGGCTTGGGTGGAGGGGATCTATGATTTTCCTTATACCATGGAGCCCACCCACAAAGAGAATCACAATACAACTAGGCAGGGAAGATGGCTTAGCTGGTAAAGTACTGGTGGCTGCTTGAGTATGAAGACCAGAGCTCAATCCTAAGCACTGACATAAATGATATGCATGGAAGGGATGCCATAATCATCATACTGGGGAGGCAAATGATTCCTTGAGGGCTTGCTGGCCAGGCCGCACAGCTGAACTCCATCCTCAGGGAGAGACCCTATCTCAAAATGTACAGCAGAAAACAATTAGGAAGGCACACACACTTGAACCCCCATACACTTGAACATGTATGTGTGCGTGTGTGAACAAAAACACAATTATCCATAAAATTGGGAATTCAATAAAACACTAAGCCTAAAGATCTGGACATATGGGGTTAAAGTGTTCCCTATGGTTCATTGGCAGTCTGTTATTCGCTCCTCAGAGTGCTGTCTATCTGGAGCTTGTTGAAGGAAAAAGTAGAATGTCCAGGCCAATTATTGATCAGCCCCCAAGATGTTTACTTCTGGTCATTTTTTTTTTTTGCATCCAAATGAAAATAAACTATGCTGATCCAGAAACACCATGGTCCCTATTAACATGCTGGACACAGAATGGGCCAGGAACAAATAGTAGAGTTCTCAGAACACAGCTGGCTGCAGCCCCAGACAGAGGTGGAAAGATCAAGGCCTTGGAAAAAGATAGATGGAAGTGAGCTCTGCTTTTTACCACTTACTGTCCTGAGAGCTGCATAAACTTTTTAGTTCTTGATGCCCCCACCTTGAACATGAACATGCCATGGGTTTAACATGTGTATAATGTCAAGTGTGCTCTTAAGACAATATACAGTTTCACTACCCTTGATTCCCTAGTCAGTTGAGTTATATATGTGCCCCCCTTTGAGCCCCTAGGTGGACCTCCTAACATACCCCCATCAACTCTCCCCTTCAGAAGACTTTTCATCAAAACCCCAATACATACAAAGTCACTCCAAGCTAACATGGCTGTCTTTGTCTTACTTGGGCCAGTCCTGTCTTCAGGCGGAAGTAATCACAGAATTTTCCCCACATCTGTTAAATAGGCCATATTCCAGGGGTGTAGGAGACTTGGAAATTTAGACTCCTGCATCAAATATCCCCTCTTCTTCTACATCTGTCATCACATCCCTCACTAGGGTAGGTAAGACCACTAGAGGGCTTAAGAGGGTTCCTGAAGTGAAGATAAAAGACTATAGGAACACTGTGTAGCCTACCAATTGAAGGGGCCAAGCTACATGTTAGCATGGTGTGTCTAAATGTGGGAACTACTATTTTTGGGTCGCACAGAACATTTTACTGAAATAATGTGTGCTTTAGCTAAAAACATGAACCACATTCCTCTGAGATAGAATATGGAATTCTGCCTCTCAACTTCTCATTACAATGAGGACAGAGTACTGAGGATCAGAGAGAGACATGACTGCCTGTCCATCATTTACTCTCCTCTGCAGTGCAAACCTAAGCACCTAATGAAGCTTGTGGCTTCAGAGTTCATTGGAGTCTGAGTCATTCTGAGATTGCATTCTCTGGAGCTGGGACACAGAGACTGACAGGACTCAACTCTAACCTCTGCATGAAGACTAAACAGAGATTCCAGCAAGAGACAGCAAGTTGGCTGGCTTTCCTTAATCCAAGTAGAAGGGGGGAGACAAAGAGTAAGGAGACAGGAGATGGTTTGAACTAGACATGGTATTGCTAACCATAATACAAGCATTTGGGATTTCAGCTTTAAGAGAGAGAGCCATGTGCCATCTGGTCACAAAAAGTCCCTCAGCTTCACACGTCTAATGGAGACCAGAAAACAAGTCAGCATCCTAGACTCCTAGATTTAAGAGAATTCACAAAGAGAAAGCATGGAGGGAGGTACTTAGGAAGGGACTTGCTCCTTGTTGAGTTAATAATGTGAACACACACCGTGATTACAACCAGCGGCATGCCAGGGAAGCCTGCAAGAATATAGGTTCCTGAGTTAGCATGTGGCTAACAAGCTCTACAAACATCCACCTGTTTACTTCAGAAGCCCAAACCCTGCACACACCTCTGGTGGTTTTTCATGATTCCTTACAGCCTTTGAAAAGCTAATTTTGTTTTGTTAAGAATGAAACATATTCATTTAGTTCAAGGGGTCAAAACAATGACTTTCTTAAGATCCTAAAACTCAGAACTATATACTTCTATTACTAGGAAACATGTATGCCTATTTTGTAGCAAACTAAAAACGTGTCACAGCAGGGTCAGAGCCCCTGCCCCTGGACCCCTCAGACTGAGCCAATGTGGTATGTGGCTGACTGTGACATTCTACGACACCCAGCAGTTCACCCAACCTTCTGTAAAATCAGCAGAGAAAGAGGGAGACTAGCCAAGTGCCTGAGAGATGAGGCAGTCCCTCAGTGCAGCCACCACAGGAAAGAGATTTCACAACAATGTGTCTGTCCTGTGTTCTGATTCCATTTCCTTGGCCCTTTCTTGTTGATGATGTCAAGCTTACCAGCTCACTCCTAGATTGAGAATGGTGAGTTGCTCAATTCCACAATTGCAAATAGAGGACAAGTTAGAACTGTAACTGTGTTCCTTGTGGTTGTCCCTTTAAATGTCATGTAAATATGCACAAACACACATTTTCTCATCTTCAGACTTGGGGGAATCTCGCATGTTTTCTGGTATCCATTTTACCTCAAATGGTATAACTTTCAGAGGAAAACAAACTCTCTTTATAAAGGTCAGCAGAAAGAATTTACTTCAGCTTTTGCTCACTAATGAAGTTTTCAGTTTTGCATGATGGCTAAAGGAATTCTGGGAACAGCTTGGCCTCTTACCTCAACTGTGTCTGAAGAGGTTAGTGTCAAGTCCATAAGACTCTGATCCAAGAAGGGATAGTCATGATTTTGGTTATTCTGAGACAGTTATAAAAATATTGTAACACAGATGTTAATATTGAATCTGTCTTCAGTTGTTCAAGGCTCCATGGAGCTAAAGATCACACCAGAAGGTGGGGAAATGTGCAGGCTTGTGTGGTCCTATAAAGAAAGAGGAAGCAAGCCTATAAAAGAAAATCCCTTGGTGATCTACACAGAGCATAGATGGTTCCAGCAGAGTTTCAATTGTATATCTAACGCTATGATCTACAATATCCAAGGTTTTCCTCCTCAGCTACTTTACCTGTGAATTAGGAACCAAAATAGTAACACCTTCACTGTATTTATAAGCTGGAGTAATAAACGACTCAATGTATACTGAATTCTTAGTTTCTGGCACGAGGTTCCAATCCACTTTGTAGATGAAATAAAAGGACTGAATGGAATTCCCAACTCTGACAGGGGGAGATGCAAACACACAGAGCAGCCTGAGTGGCTGGGGGTAGGGGTCTACCTAACAGGTCCACGTTTCCTACTTGTGATATGGCAGCACACTGAATTAGATGGGGTCTGTTACCACCATGAATGTGATAAATGCCACTGGGCTGCACACTTGGAAAATGGCTAATTTGAAGTCCTATGAACTTTACCTCAACTTTTCTAGGGAGGGAGGGATAACCAGTGATGAGCCTAAATAGACTTAGTAAAGTATGACTTTGTGTGTGTGTGGATGGTATGTGTTCAGGTGTTCGCGTGAATGAAGGTTCATGTGCACATGTGTACATATAAATTCACATGGAAGCCCAGGTTCAGTGTCAATGTCCTTCCCTGGGGTCCATCCATTTTATTTTTTGAGATAGTTAAGTGAACATTACTAACTCCAGGGCCTATCTACTGCTGTGTCCCCTCAGATCAAACACTCAGCTAGATAGGATATGCTCTTGGACTAAGCTGTGACACAGCCAGGATATGCAGTTCAGGACAGTGGCTAATCAGAATTCATCAAAAGCAATCAGAACAGAACTTTCAGGGGCTCTTCTCTCCAGGGAGGACTTCTTCATAGTCCAAATAAATAATCTAGGCGGGCACAGACTCCATTCGTTGTATTTAAGAGACACGAAGACTCCTATCCAGGTCTGGCTCCAGGAAGCAGCTCAGACCCCTATTTCATTCTTTTTCCTCAAGCATGTTTGAGAGGCTGCAGATGTGCCTACATCTGGAAGTGAGAAGAGAGTGAGCCCTCAGGTCTAGGGAGCATGGCGCAGATCCAACCAGCCAGTCCCCGCCAGCTTACAGATGCAGGCCACAGCCCAGTCCCTCCACCACTTCCAAAGAGTGTACATTCTTCAGTTCAGTTCCCAGTACCCCTCAACTCCAGGGGCAGTTAGAACTCTTCCAGTCAGCCTGGCCAAGCATGCTCAGGAGGCACATGCTTCCAAAGCCCAGGCAATGGATAAAGCACCCTGGCTCCCTTAGTCAACTTTGTCTAAAGCTTCTTTCTTTATTTTAGTGCTATTTTTCAAAATTGAATTGTATAATTACTACATTTGCTAATTCAATAAATATGTACCAAAGACCTTCTCTATGTTCAGCATGGCAGGGAAAAAAAAAAAAGAATCAAAAGTAGCTATTATCAGTCACTTAGGAAGGGCAGGAGCAATATGGGAAATGTCTGCACCTTGAGAAACAAGGCTTGCTCCTTCAACCAAGAGTCAGAAAAGATGGTGTCCATACGAGTGTCGAAATTTACTGTGTGATAAGAATGGTCTTTCCCAAAGGGATTGCCTGTAAAACCTCCAAAGCTTTACGAATTGAAAATGATACATTTTCTCGCTCCTGAATTACAGTCACCATATAAGCAGGGAGAAAAATGAGAATTTAACAGAAAGTGGAGGGAGAGAGAAAGGGAGGAAAATGGAGAAGACTGTGTGACTTTGTTCCAGTCTCATACACAGAGTGTTCAACAAGCAAAGACAGGAAACACTGACTGCACTGTATCAATAGAGTCTGCAGTGATAGGGCCATGGAGAGCCTAGCCAAGTACTTCCAAGACACTTGGACATCTGTGTATATTTGTAGATGGATTTCATTTTGACTCGCTATAAGATCCTTCCAATCATATCATTTTCAGACCCATCTTGCAACTGGACAGGCTCTAGAATGTCTTCCTCCCAAAGCAACAACCCACCCAGATGATAAGAGTTGGGAAAGGAGGCGTGCCTCTGTTTAGCATGAAGAGAAAGCACAGGGAAGGCTCAAAGTCCATCCACTCACACCAGCCAAGAAACGGTGTCTAATTACTGTTTATCATCAGCTGTCAGGACAGATCATGGGACCATCTCCCTCAGAAAGGCTAAGCTTCATGCAAAGGCAATCAAAAGGAAGGCAGAAGCCATCAGCCTTCACAAGATGACAGAACTTCAGAATTGAACTCTGGCTCTCAGGAGCATGCTTAGCTCTAAGAGCCATAATTTGGGGGTAGCTTCCTAACAGAAAATTGCAGAGCCTTCAGTTTCGTCTGACACAACATGCTAGAGGCAGACATTGCTCTCTCAGGTGACAGCATTTCCACAGGGGAGCAGAGATAACTCACACCAGCATGGGGTTCACAGAGTTAGCATGCTCAGGAGTGCTACCAGATTCTTCGCAAACATTCCTTGAAGGCTGGGAAACATTAAAAAGTACCTGGATAGAGAGTTAGGAGCCTGACCTGCCTCCCTGTCCCACTGGCCCATAGCTCAAGCAGAAAGTCCGCTCCTGCCAGCCACTGACTCCCCGACACAAATCACAGGTCAAGAAGTGCCATGGATTGCCCCACGGAGAAAGTTCTTGCTTCAGTAGAGCAACCGTCTGCCGTGGGGAAAGAGTAATGCCATCCCTATGAAATCTGTAAACTTGAAACAGGGACACAGAACTAGTGGCTGCCAATAACTTTAACTTCATTTATCTATATTTGGCAAAAGCTGCACTGCAGCTGGGCATGAGATGCTGAGCTGGATAACTGCGGAGGCGTGAGCCCCAAACAGCAATTACCACGCCGCCGCGTTGCCTTGTGGAAGATTTCACTTTTATTCATTGTTCTAAAGCAGCACTCTGGCCGGGTACAGTACAGGCCACATTGTCAGTGTCCGCAAGGCCTGCTGCTCAGAAGGTCTGCAACTCTGATTGTCCGGGAAGGTGTGAAAAGGGAGGGGAAAGGCCTCTCTAGAGGCCATGCGAGTGCAGCTTCCATGCCAACCTTGCCATCAGACACACCTCTCTTTTGTCCGTAATTAGAAGAAACTATTTTCATGTTCAACCCAAAGTTGGCTTATCATATACTTCACAACCCTAACGATGTCTCCCCTTCCCGTTTTTTTTTTTTAATCAGTAAAGATATTGATAATTATAATTGGCAGCGGGAAGAAGAGGTCTATAAATATCTCATCAGCTGCCACCAAGCAGAGAAGTGGGGGAGGGCGCAAAAGAGGTGGTCGCTACTGCTCTGAAGGGGGCTGGCTGGGTGGGGGAATGGAGCTTCACAGCCATTGTCTCTCCAGCCAACATCTGTTTCTTATGGTGTGTGATGATTTTCATAGAATCATAGAAATTAAAGCTAGAAAGGACCTATTAGGTCATCTAGCACAGCTCTCTGCCAGTAGAGGAGGATTCTCAACCCAGAAGACCATTTCTTTGTTCTCTAAAAAGCTCTAGCACTTATACTCACGGATGGCTCCCCAAAAGGAAAGGCAACGGTATTCAGACATTATTAAAAATCTACTTTTGTGCAACAGGGACCTTTTATATGTTTACAAGGCATAGCAAGATGGAATGTCCACAATTTACAGAGCCCAGAACAAATTCCACCTTTAACATTAGAACTCAGAGGAAATGCAATTTCTTCCTCTCCATCTGTCTGTCCGTCTGCCCATCTGCCCTTCCCTCTCTCCCTCCATCCCTCTCTCTCTCTCTAGAAAACAAGGAGGAATAAAGGGCTGGCCATGCAGTTATTGAAGTTGTTTCTAAAAGTTGAGTTCTCTTGGGCTTGACACATCCATATGTGGGTGTGACCATCATTCACTTTACCTAGATGAAAGCAAGACAGCTCACCTTTGGGGTAACTAAATTTATGTCTGTTTCTGAAGCAATTCATGTCTGGTGTTGCTTGATGCCACTGCACATTGTCCTGACCCCTGGATCCATCCTTATCTACCTTGGTCTCTCCATGCCACAAGAAATACTGAATCTTTGTGTCTGTCAAGTGGCTACTACTTCTGATTCACACTGCTGAGTGAGATCGTGAACTTGAGAAGCTCACCAATGTCAAGCCAACTCCTTATGCTCTCTAATCTCTAGCAACAAGACCTTCTGTTCTCTGTCTTCAGCTCCTTTCTCTTATCTCAGGCAATAACTTGTGTCCCAACTTCACACACATCTATGAACTCCTGCCCATTACATATGGCTCAATAGCAGACATAACTCAAGATCAGAAGTCTGCCTTTCAGTAGGGAGTTGGTCTGAAATGATAGAAGAACATTCCCTCTGATATGTTGCCCTGCTGTAAGAGAGCTGGATTCTTACAGCTCTCTGTCAAGTGTGTTCTTGACAATGCACACTAAACCCACATTTAAAAAAAAATAAAAACTATGTGCTTGCTGTTTTAGAGAAATATGTTTGTCGACTTCTGAGGGGATTTCACAACCCAACATATATGTGGGCTCAATGCTTTCTCCGCCTAGAAGACAAAGCAAGGAGCAGCAGTTGACTGAGATGTGAATGGCTGTTCTCACTTCGTCTTATAGTAAGGACAGAGTCACACTAGGATCTAAAATTCACTGTAACATACTTGCAAAGTGCATGTCTGCCAGTTTCACAGAGAAACCTTTAAAACATTACACAATCTTTTCTCTAATGTCATGACAATAATCCAAGAGTTGTTGGTAATAATTATTAGCAGTTGATAGCTAATCTTAGTTGTCAACTTGACACACCTGGAAAGAGGGGTGCTCACTTGAGAAATTGACTGCTAATTGAGGGAAGAGGGCCCGGTCCACCATGGCAAGAACCATCCTTATGCAACTGTGCTTGGGCTGTATTAGAAAGTTAACTAAGCAATCCAGGAGAAGCAAGAAGTGCTCCTCATGGTCTCTGCTTCAGTTCCTGCCTCCAGATACGAGCCTTGAGCTTCTGTGTTGACTTCCCTCCATAATGGACTGTTACTTGTAAGCTGAAATAAACCCTTTCCTACCCAAGTTACTTCTGATCATAGTGTTTTCTCGGCATCAGAAAGAGAACTAGAACACCAATGAGATTATTACCACCACCAGAAAGATACCTAACCAGAGCCTGTTTTGAGCAACAAGACCACAATTCAACTTACATAATTTGATGTAATAATCACAAGTTACTCCACAATAAACTAGGTCTGGTTATCTGTCATACATACACAAAACACTGAGCAGGGAATATGGGTGGGGATTTTAGGGTCACAGAAGAATGCATGTGCTGCCTAGCAAGGTTAAAGGAGCCAACTTAGGAAACAGGAGAAGCACAGAGAAAGGCAGGGAACATAGTCTCTCCTTACCAGTCATGGGTCTCAATAGTGTGCATGGGAAATGGTTGAAGAATGGAAACAAATGAGTATGGATAAGTGTGAGATGTCCCCCCACTAGTCATCATGCAATCCAAACTCAAAAGAGGTAGATTGCATTACAGTCTTTTAAAAAATGCATTCATAATCTTAAGACAGGATTCATCTTAAACCAAAGACTAGCTAAGGATCAGGAAACCCCTTTTGCCTGTCCTGTCACATGTGGTCCAAGCCACCTTGGTCATGCCATGCCTTCCTTTGTTGAGGTCACTTGACACCTGTGAACACCAATTTCTATAAAATGGGCTCAAATGTATCTACAGATGAACAGACAACACACCCAACCTGTGAGGACATGTTATACATGCTGAGCAATTTATTTTTCTAAATCAATAAATTTCATCAGTTTACTCATTACTTATGCATGAAAGTGCATTGAGCAGTGTGTTTCTAAAGTATTCTTTGAAAACAATCATAGATGCAGACAATGCATGTTAGTCATCTCCATCTCTACTCCCTCCAACTCTCTAGGGCCCCCTCAACTCATCTCCCTCCCAACTTTACACCTTTTTTCTTTCTGTATAACCCACTGAGACCAATTAGAGCTACCCATATGCCCATGAGTGTGGAGCCCTCCTCTGGGATCTGGAGAACCCACCAATGGTTGACCCAGCGAAGAAAAGCAGTTCTTGCTTCTCAGCAAAGGGTGGGACATCAGGAGCCCCTCTTCTCCTGATAAAATGTGGAACTTTTAATTTTGTGCAGGTAAACACCACCTGCTAAGGGTTGGTTTGTGCAACACCCAAGACATGTACTGAGTTGACATTTCCCAGCAACTCCTCCCACTCCTCCGGCTCTTGTATTATTTTCGCCCCTACTCTCTGAAATATTATCTGATCCTTGTATGGAGGGGGCATTGATATAGATTTATGGCTTATTTATGGCTGAGCACTCATGGTCACTTATTCTTTATTTTTTAACAGTTATGAGTTTGCCTATTAAGAAGGTTCTCTGGCCGTGGTTGAAGCAGCATGAACCTCTTGCTGCAGGGACCTAGAAGTGTAAGCTTTTTTTTGCCATCCTCAGACTTTGTTTCACACACACCAAAAAATATATATATTAAGTACTCAGTGTATGCCAAACCTAGTCAGAGTATTTTAGGCATTGCAAGGCATCCCTAGACCAAGAACAATCTGTAGAGGGTTTAAACATAGAAGGTATTTGTGCTTCTCTCCTTGGTATTTTAGGTGGGTTCTGTACCTGGTTCTGCTAAGTTTCTTCTGGACCCTCACTTACCATAAGCTATATGGTCCTATGAGGGTCACTGTAGCCAGACTTGGGAATGAATAACCTTTATATTCTACCAGTGGAGCCATGCTTTTAGGGCTCATGTTCAACAAACTATGTGTCTGCTGCTTCAGGGTCACCTGCCAACTCCTAGAGAGAGTTCCCTCCCCCTAATTAATGTGAATCTGATGTTTGTCCCACATAGTGGATGCTGGGTGTCCCTACAGTGGCCTAAGGAACAGGTCTTCAAACTGGTGTTCCCTTTTGCTTCTTTTCTTTCTGCAGAAAATGCTGTAAAGAATTTTGGAGTAAACCAGAACAATTTTACCTTCTCTCTGGCATTGGTGGCTTGTGATTGCTTCCTGGCTCTTTTCTGCCACCCTCTCACCCTTGATTTCCAAAGCAGACACCTAAATTCACTTCATGCTCAGTGGGAAATTATCTCAAGAGTACCCAAGGGTACCAGAATGCATGAATGGCATAGCACTGAGCTCTGGATCAGGTGCTCTAGCCTGCCATCCAGACAAGAGGCTAGAAGTCGTTTGCCTGGAACCTTCTAGATCAATTGTTTCCTTGAGTTTCTTGTCTTTGTCCTTTTTCTTGTGTGTTAGCTCCTTGGCCAACCAACTTTGAGTTCATGAATCAAAACCTTGCTTGCTTCAACCTTGCAACAACCTAAATGACCTGTCCTGAGTCTAGAAAAGGTTCTCGGTGTCTTGCAGGTGCTTCTGCATTTGTCCAAAGGCCCTTCCTCCAAGGGTCTTCCTAGGATAGGGGATGGTGAGCAACATGGGACACACAGGAACCAGCACATCAACACTGCTCTCAGAACAAAGAAGAGAGCAGCAAAAGCAGATGGTTGGACTCCAGACAAAAGCAAGTCTAGCCGGGCTGGTATCCTGGGTGATTCTAGAGCCTGTCAAGTTGGCAATTTAAATGATCACCAACGTCTCCACTGTCTCTTGGATTGTGACATTCTGAGGTCCCATACCTGATAATGAGTGCTGTAACTTGGTAATTTTAAACAGTTTGACAAATTCTAAAAACCCCAATTTCCTCTCCCTGCAAGCAAACAGAATACCCAACATTCCAAGGACCTTCCAGAACCCAGGCTTTCTGTTTGCATTTCTTTCAATGATCTATTACAGCAATAACTGATTGGATGCACTGAAGACAAATGTACACTATTTTTTTAAAAGTAGTAAAAAAAAATTCATTCTCAGCAAGGAGATAATATCAAGTACTGGAGGTGTAAGGGGGTTGAGAACAAGGGGTTTGACACAGAAACTGGGAGTGTTCTTTGATGGCGTCATTAAATTTTCTTACAATTGAGTTAAAAGACATCAGTGAGAGTAGATGTTACTCTTGAGCAACTGTACCCCACTTCCCATCACAGAAGCCCGAGTTCCTTTCTCGTGAGCATCCTTGCAGCTGGACCCGTCTCACTTCCCTCATCCAATGTTACTTCCCCTCTCCACTTTCTACACATAGAGAGTAGATCCTCTCCATCACACTGGACCTCACACTGCTTCCTCCATGTGGGTAATGGCATTCATTATTCAGGCTGGGCATGTTTTCTGAAAGTTTGTTTTCCTGTTTTCCCTGAGAACTCTTGTTTGCTCCAGGTCATTGTCTGTAGGATCTAGACTGTGCTCCTTGGCTCCCCAGACTTCTGAGAGAGTCTGGCTCAGACCCTCTTTCTAAAATACCATGGCATCACAGTAGTTTTGCTGATATGGACTTCCCAAGCTGGCCTCTGGGTTCACCCAGATTGAAATATCCTCCTCCTAAGTCTACATCTGCACCAGCCTCAGTGCATGAGACAACTCCACTTGCGCTTCCCTGTCCAAGGCAAGTGACACCAAATCTCACCACTGAATAGGAATACTCTATGAGAAAAAGCCATTCCTATCCCCTTGCAACATCAGAAGAAGATGAAATAACAGTCCTGTCATTGAGCAGCAAGGAACGATGTTAGGAGGCAGGGGGAATCTGAGCCACTGTCAGCAGCCACTGCCTCTCATGTGTTTCTCTGAGTAAATCAGAATGCCCTATGTGCATGTCTGCCACTTCCATGAGATTGTCTCCTCCCTAAGGGCAAAGAGTTTGTCTTCAACTGTGTCCTCTGGAGGTCTTGTTAACTACAGAAAGTATGTGCAGACTACAAGTACAGAGGTTCATACGATTGCCCACTGGTTGAAGTTCTCTGTGGATCCTATATTTAATATCTCACCCCAACCTCATATGACCTAGGGCTGGTCACCCAGGGAGAAGCTGAATAGCAGATGGAGACAGAACCCTATCTTCCTCAGAACCCTCTCTCTCTCTCTCTCTCTCTCTCTCTCTCTCTCTCTCTCTCTCTCTCTCTCTCTCTCTCTCTCTCTCTGAGTTTTGCCAGGTTGGATGAGACCTACCTACCCTGTGAGGGTCTTCTGCTTCAGGCAGATCCACTGACTTAAATGCCTTCTCATCTAAAGAGCGCCTACTCCCTTACAAGTGATTGGCTGAACATAGCACCTGCCTAGCCAAGTTGCCACACAATGTTATCAGCTATAGGATGACACCATCCCTACCTTCATTCCACACAAGAGGAAAGAAAGACACAGGCTGCTTAAATAACTGCTCAAGTCAAAGAAAGAGACAGTTGGGATGGTTCATTTTCTTATAATCAAAGTTCTGACATTTTCCTTCAAATTATAGCCTAGTAGTCAATATTTTTCCAAACGTCTGTGTCTTAGGGGTGTGATTGCTGTGATGAGACACCAAAACCAAATGCAGCTGGGGGTGGAAAGAGTTTACATTCCACAACACAGTCCATCATGGAAAAGAGTCAGGAAAGGGCTTCAAATAGGGCAGGAACCTGGAGGCAGGAACTGAAGCAGAGGCCATGGAGGGGAGCTGCTTACTGGCTTGCTCCTTATGACTTGCTCAGCCTGCTTTCATATAGACCCCAGGACCACCAGTCCAGCAATGGCCACCTACCCACTAGGGAGCTGGGTCATTCCCCATCAATCTCTAATGAAGAAAACGTCCTACAGACTTTCATGCAGCTGGATCTTTCAGAAGCATTTTCACAAATGAGGCTCCCTCCTTTCCAATGACTCTAGCTTCTGTCAAATTGAGATAAAACCAGCCAGCACAGGCTGTGTGATGAGGTGCAGTGAAAGATGAAACATACCTTTCTGACTCTTCCAAGTGTGAAATGTTGTAAGACAGACATAGCATTAAGCAGAAATGCTTGTCCAGGAAACACTCCAAGAAGATGGTCACATACCTAATCTGGTTGCATGTTAATTAGCTGAACATTAACCGTAAGCCATTGGACTATTCTTAAACCAGTGGAGGCTTTTAGGCACGTGTTTGCTTTGATTTGGGGGCTGGAGAGAGAGAGAGAGAGAGAGAGAGAGAGAGAGAGAGAGAGAGAGAGAGAGAGAGAGAGAGAGAGAGAGAGAGAGAGTTGTCTGTCCGTATATGCTTCTTGAACCTGGTTCTGGCTCCTCAAAGTTACTAAAGGTGTACTTTTCTCCTACTGTAAAGGGCTGGACCCTGACTGCCTACATTTGTCTTTCACCCCCAAAAGAAAATAAAATGTGTTGTGCAGTTAAGGAAAATGACCCCAAATCCTCTCTTATTGTCTGCTCAATACGCTGGACTGTTATTTAATCTTTTCAAGTTTCAATCTCATTCATGCAATGAAGTTACTGGGATACTTCCCTGGAACAGTTGCCATGGTGACCAAGAAGGAATGCTGCAGGTAATAATGGCAGCCCATACCTTGTGGTAGCAGTGGGGCACTGTGAATGTTAGTCATTATTTTGAAGGATAATTGATGTATAAGCTATCTTCAATATTTCCTTACCAAACCATTTTAATTATAATTTTATGATGCAGTGTTAATTATAAATTATATAATTTATGGGTAAAATTATTTGTTATATTAATTATAAGCATGCAATATATAATTAATTATACAAAGTAAAGGGTTTTTTCATTATGACATTTCCATACATGCACATAATTTACTGGTTATATCCATTCCCTCTATTAACTCTTTCTTGTCAACAGCACTTAAAATTTATTCTGTGTGTGTGTGTATGTGTACCCATGCCTTCCACAGTGAACATGCAGTGGTCAGAAGACAATTTGCAGGAGTTGGCTCTCTTCTTCCATTGTGTTGATTCCAAGGACCCAACTCAGAAGCAAACACCTTTACTCACTGAGCACCAGATGACATTTTAACAGGAAACAATACCTAAACAAAGTAACCTCCACCTTAAGAGCGTCCCTACAACTCAGGAACTTCAAGAATCATTTAAAGGTTGTCCCAGCTAACACCTACCTAGACAACTGCATCCTTCCTAGCTCTTCCCATTGCAGCTTTTGGTGATGTCATAATTCCACACCCCCACCCTGACAGGAAGACTTTCCAGCTTCTCTCCAGTCACTGGCCATCTACCTGCAGTGGCCCATTCTTATAGGAGAATGCAGTCCCCACTGGGGTCACAGTTTGAGCATGCATGGAACCCTGTTGTGTCTGGTTACCATTGCCCTCCCACGGAAGAAACTACAGGGCCCCAACTGACCACCATTTGTTCCCAGGGGAAAATGCTGGGAATAATATTTCCCAGAGCACCAGCTTCGCCTGTTCCTTCTGCAGAAAATTAAGTGGATGTGTCGATGTGTCTTCAGGGCTCTGACATCATTTCACATACATGAGTTCTAGGCCAAGGCTTAATGCATTCCAGTCATCCTGTGTTCCAGCACATGCTCAGGCCACAGTTCCTCTGTCAAGACTCACATGGAAGCATTTTCTCACATGGGGCCTCCATTTTCTCTTCTAGTCTCTGAGCTCCAAATTGAAACTCTCACTTTGCAGAAGCAACAGCACAAAGGTACCTCCTCAGCCTCCTTGCCTACCAACAGTGATGGTCATTCACTAAGCTCCTCACAGGACCTTGAGGGCTCCCTGCTGCTCCTGCCCTACCCAGGGAACTGCAATGAGAAGGGCAACAAGGACAGAGCCATCTGTGCATCAGTGTTGCTGGGGGACAGGACCCCCTGCATAACAAGTTCCACCTAACGTCTAGTAAGTGTAAAGAAATGCAGCCCCACACTGGATTTGCACTGCATACCACACAGCACCTCGCTTCTCCTAGGGTTTACAGGTCTTCAGAGATAGACAATAAATTGCTATCATTGTATTGGAAATGTGTGCTGCTGAAGATGGGCCAGGGAATGCAAATACACAACACAGCTGACTTAGTTTGGGAGGGTGGTCCAGGAAGCCCTAGAAAGTGAGACTACTATGGAAATCTGGAAGCCTATAAGAGACCTTGAGAAATAATGTAGAAGAGCTTTACAGTCTGAGTTCTAAAGTCTGGTGGGGAAAGCTACCCATGGAAGAAACCATTGCATCGCAGGACCTAGAGGCCATACTGGGAGGCCCAGATGCCCAAAGCAAGAAGCAGGAAGACCCTGAGCTAAAGCAAAGTCACTCAAGCCTGGCATACAATGGTAAAAGGTTTTAACTTCTCCCTGAAAGTCGGGGAGGTTGCTGGAGTCAAGCAAGTTGGATCTAGTTTACGTTCTGAAAGGTTTTGATACTTGGAGAATGACGGCACCAGAAGCAAGCAAATTGGTTCACTACTTGCCCCAAGTCTAAAGCAGCCAAAGTAGTGTGAACTTAGACACCCATCAGCACAGATGGATAATCCAAGGGGGCCACTATACAAGAGAGTACTCATGATGTGAGAAACAAGGCAATTCCAGCACAGTCGACAGCACAGAAGTCGTGCTCAGTGACAGACGCCAGGCACAAAGGGTCCCCTGCAAGTCAACTCCATCTCCGCGGTTTTTAAGACAGGGTCTCATTGCGTGGTTCAGGATGGATTGGGCCTTATGACGTTCCTATCTTAGTCTTCCAAATGCTGGGATCTGATGTGTGTCACTATACCTAGGCTCATGCTTCCACTTCTGCAAAGTGTGCAGAGCAGGCAAAGCTGGAGGAAGTGGAGGAAACCCTGAGTGAAGGCCTGAGTGGTGTCTATTGTTGACATGGGCACAGCCACACTGAGGACCAGGTTCAAGAGGGTTTAGAAAACTTTCCTTGGGGGGTGCTAGCATGAGTGTTTAAGAACAATGAATTACTGAGTACAAACACTGGCAACTGCAGCTTCCTCTTCCTGGATGTTTATAACATCAAGGCCTCAGTAAGAGAAGACCTCCTGCAGAGATTAACTCCTCCCCGTGTGCTGAGATTTCTGATTGCAGTGATAGACAGGGGTAGATGAAAGCTGGGGTCGGGGCCGGGGGGGGGGGGTCTGCTGTGTATCTGGCCCTTCTTCCTTCCCTTGAAACCTCTAGTCAGGGTTCCAGGACCCAAGCCATGGGAGATGTGACAAAGTCATAGAGACAGCAGAGACTGGTGGTTGGCAATGGCTAAGAAGAAGGAAAAATGGTGGGTGATTAATGTGTATGATCCTACATTTGGGGTAAAAGGGGCATGATGGATTTTATAATGTGAATGTATTTGGTGCATCATAGGACTCTACACTTTAAAATGGCTAACAAGATGCACTGGCTACCCCTTCCAATTGAACACAATATAGAATCATCTAGGAGCCCAGGTAACCCTGTAGGAGGTTGATTGTGCTAACTGATATGAAAGGATCCATCTTAAGAGTTTCCTGGGCAGGAAATCTTGAACAGTGTAAAGTGGAGATTGGGAGTTGAGTAGCAGTGTGTTTGTGTATCACCCTCTGCTTCCAGCTTCAGATGCCTCTGTCTGCCTCGGGCTCTGGCTCCATGTCCTCCCTCCCATGCGACTGTACCCTTTAACCGTGAGCTAAGAGAAACCCTGTGTTTATCTGGGTGTTTTATCCCAGCAACAGGAAAAGAAACTAAGATGCATAGCTGTGGCTATATTGTTGTGGGATATTTTATCTCACTGTGAAACTCTGCAACTGTGTTGATAAAACTAACCTTGGATCAGGGAGCAGAGCCAGTGACTAGTTGACAGGAATAGCCCATAAACAATCCTGAGGATCCAGGGATATGGATAGAGAGATGTAGATGAAGGAATGGGGAGAGACAGCGATTCAGAGGCTTTTATGGTTTGGTTTGGGATAAAAGGAAAGATGCTCTCTTGCCGGATCTCCAGCCAACAAGGAAGGTCAGTCATTTGCTTCTTGGCTCAAGTCTTTCTTGGTAAATAGAACAACTTAGATAAAAACAACACTGTGTACTTCAACATAATCAGAAAAATAAGCCAATTAGAGTAGAGGTTGGCATGGTGATGTGAGAGGTATAGAGTGAACTGTGACTGAGTGTAGTTCTTAGGATGTTTGACCCCCCTTACAGATGCCCTAGGTGACAACTGCCAGGCTGTTCAAGGTAAGCCTGCAACTTAGAACAGCAAGGCCTTTGGTGGAAGCAGGAGGATGGACACAGCCTCTGGGTGTCAACAGCAGGAAGGAAATGAGTCTCCGATGGGATTCTCAACTACACATACAGGCTGAGACTCTGGGGCATTGAGTGGAAAATGGATGGGGGATTGGCTTCTCCTCATGGAATGAGTCCTCATGATCCCCAGATATGATAAGTCATGGGAAAGATTTCCCAGCAGGAGTATAAGGCAGCTGAACATAGCATCCATTGACAGGAAACAGAGGTACAGAGAAATGAATGCTGCTGTCCAGGACCCCAGCCTGTAGTTGCTACCACCCACATTCATGGTGAGCCTCCCCACCCCAATTAACCCACTCTAGAAACTCCCACACAGACATGTGCAGACATTTATTTCCTAGATGATTCAAGCTCATTTCAGGTTGACACTTAAGACTGATCATCCCAAGGATGGAGCCAGCCACATAGTATCACAGACTGAGCCCAGGACAACAGTGAAAGACACATTTGCAGTAGCAGGATGCATGTCTCCCAAGGGACATGCAATTATCTATCAGACTATCAAGAGGCAAAACCAGCTACCTGGAGAGGGAGGACCAGGTGAAATTACAACCAGTTTGGAGACTTCTCTGTACCCCTGGGGTCCCATGAGGCTCTAAGAAACAATAGCCACAGTGCAAATACGGGACATTAAAATCATCCTATAAACAACCTCTCAACAAAAATGGGACAATGCCATGCCACATCTTGGACTTTATGTCTCTGTGAAAGCTCCACTGATGGGCTGTCGAGTCCCACTGGGACAGCCCTGAAGATATGGGAACCTGTTTGTGCTCTCTACTCACCCAGCACCATCCTGGACCTTCAGTGATCCTGGTATTATGATCATTACAGCTTTTTTTTTTTTTTGGTGGATTCAGCACATGGTTTTTGAAGACTCCATTCACACCTTCTTAACATTTTTTCCACTCAGCAATCCTTAGAGTGGGTATTGCTAACACCATCTCTCAGGCAAGAAATTGCATTCAGGGAGGTTAATTGACTTGTTTGTGATCCAACTGTGAGCAAACATGATGCTAAAACTTGGATGTGAGTCTTGGGTGCAAGTCCAATGCTTTCCTTGTCATTAGCCTCTTCTGACCTGGTCAAAGAGCTCTCCACATCTGTCCCTACTGCAACCCTGTGCCCCAAAGTCAGAGGGACAAAGCAGTGCGCCAAAAAATCCAGAGAAACTTCAGCCTGACAACAAATCGTCAAGTGACCACACATCTGGTTGGGTTCTTAACTGGAAACTGTCACAGTCTGTTTCCTGAGTGTTTCCACTATAAGGTCTTCAAGCCAGAGAAACATTTCCCAAGTTCAGACCATAGTGGCAGCATGTATGTGTGTGTGGAGACATGCAAACACACTGGCCTCTTTAATGCTGATGATATCCCTTCTATGGGCAAGGATATCAGAGGTAGCCTTCAAACATTCATTGAAGTATAAGTAATTCAATATGAAAATGTGGTGGTTTGAATGGGAAATGTCCTCCATGGGCTCATAGACTTTAAACACCTGTCCCAGTTGGTGGTCCTGCTTGGGAAATTATGGAACCATTAGGGTATGGAGCACTATTGGAATATGTTACTGTGGGTGACCTTTACGTTTTATAGCCTGTTCCCCTCTCCCCCTCTCTGCTACCTCACCTTGAGGCTAGTCTCATGCACACTCCCACTTCCCTGTCTCCTCCCATATGAATGGACTCCATCCCCTGGAACTCAAGTCAAACACACACCCTTTTCTCCTGTCATTTGCTTTTGGCCATGATATTTTATCAAAGAAAAATAACTAATACAGAAGCCATTTCTATTTTGCAATACACTTCTAAAGGTCCCATAATGTCTTTAGGAAGCCACATGGCCTAGCTCTACAATGAAGAGGCTCCTGTAAAGATGTAACCCTCCTACAGTGGCTCTGAAAAGCATCACTCTACCCTAAACGATTACCAGGTTCATCTCAAAGAACCATATGAGACATACTTTCAAGTATTCTGTCAACTGTTCCTAGCTCTGTTTCTACAGGAGTTGAAAGAGAAGTTAGTTCCATCAAGAGACAGGATTGTTGAGCCACTCCTGTTTCTGATCCTAATGTCCCACCTCTGGGGACAAGGATAAATCTATGGAACTGAAGAGAGATTGGTGACTGATACTGGAAATGACCTATAACCATCACAGCCAGAGTAGTAACAAGGGGGCCACAGTCAGAGAATAAGGAGGACAATGGAGTACAGGGAACCACAAAGACACTCAGGAAAAGGAAGGGATTAGTAGTAAGAACTTCAGCATGTGAGCACCCAGGCATCTTTTCTTTCTATAGCTGGTGGGCTGTATGAGAGGACCATCATACCACTACCTGACCCATAGATGAGGAATGGATTTCATCTCTGTCCCACCAGTAACAAGCCACATGGCTCTGACCAGTCATACCAGTTTAGTGGCTGAGTTATCTCTGCACACAAGAAATGACAATTTTACCACAGTAGTTTCAGAAGGACTGAATAGAACACTATGTGTATAAATGCTCAGGGTATTAGTCAAATGACAGTATGTGATGTCGCCAAAATGAATGATCTGATTGAATGGCAATGATAATAAACATTTAACCTATACATTGAACTTTATGTGTATTATCTAGTTCACCTGCCACAAATAAGTCCTTGGGGAAGGAGATCTTAACACCCGCACTTAGTGGGTGAAGGAAGCTAACCTACAGAGAAATGAAAATATACACCAAGTTCCTACACAGCTAAGGAACACTAGAGACATTCAGATGCCTGTGAAGAATCTAAAGTCCACACAATTAATCACAAAAGTGGGGAGATAATAGGCGGAGAAGGAAGAAGGTAAAGAGGAAGTAAAGGAAAAGGGAAGACACAGAGAAGGGAGGGAAGGGGAGGAAGATGGAGAAGAAGATATAAGTCTCATGGCTCATTTGAGCCTCACAGTGACCCTATGAGGCAGGTGTTGCCTCAACCCATTTCTTAGGTAAGGACACTGAGAGGGTCTGTGAGTCTGGCTGATTAACCTTCATTAATGGCTTGAAAGAAAAGAGAGGAAAGAGAGAGTCATGATTCTTCAGACTAACAACCCAGTAGCACAGAGTGGTGAACAATGTGGTCATGTGGCCAGACTTCACTGAGTTCAAATCTCAGCTCCATCACTTATTGCTCTGTAGCCCCAAGCGAGCCACTTGATCTGACTGTGCCTTAGTTTCTCCCTCAAGAGTGATGCTAAGAATCAACTGCAGAGTCCATAGCCCCTGAAAGCCTTTTGGAAATGCAGGCTACACTTGTCTGCTGCATGCTGACCTCTTAGAAGAGCTGAGAGGGATGTGGTAAGAGTGCTATTGGTTCATGCCTCTGTTATCATGGCAGATGTGATGAAGGAGGAGCTGGAAAAAGTGAGGAATGATCTAGGTCAGTGAGCTGAGGCTAAATGGTGAGGGTTCCAGCCCTGGATATAAGGACATAGCAGGGTCAGAGATGCCCTGGATGGTGGGGCTCTGCAGGCAACAGGGGAATAATGAAGAATTTCCTTCCATGTGAGATCAACCAAACAAATGACTGAGCCTCAGATCAGCAAGCACCACTAGATTCTCTGACTGTAAACCGTAAGATACAGGACACCCTTGACATTCATCAGGACACATCAGGGACAGACTCTACACAGGCCCAAGTGTTTCATCCAGGAGCTGCTATAACAATGAATTTTTACCCCTCACCCCACTGTGAATCCATGCCTAAAATTGCCTTTGTTTCCACTAAGGTGTGTTCAACCAGGAAACTCTACCCAAAATGAGGCTCCATCCTTAGACATTGATTACCTTCTACGAGGGAAGAGCTCCGGATTGTCCATGAGGAGATTATAATCATAAACTTGTGGATAGAGGCTGAGAACATGGAGAAGCAGCTACCATCTGGGTCTAGAGTAAGTCCCTCTGTAATGCTAAAGAGAATGGGACTGGTACAAATATTTTCCACAGTTGAGTACCCCACCATCCACATGAGTTGATCTTGCTTTCAGAACTGTTGAGCTAACAAAAGCTAGGATGTATCATTCAGCTAGGTGATAGTGCCAAGTACCCACAATGGATCTCTTAGCTACAGTGTTACTGTATCTCAGCTGTGAGAGTTAACAGACCTAGATAACACTGTCTACTCATTAGGGGCTTCAAAGAGCTATAGAAGAAAAGCAGTTGTACCCAGGCCCAATCTTAACCTTGATTCAAGAGTCACCAGTGGTGCCTCTTGGCTTGTGGGGCCATCATCCTTGATTTCACATCCAGAGTGCTAGTCATGTACATGGGTAGCTTGAATATGTTTTATCTTAATAACAACTCTGGTCACATTGAACAGTGGCCCTCACACTTCAGTATAAATTATTATTATATATGCATATGCAACTACCCATCTTCAAATGCTGCCACGTTGGAAGGCACAGCAGATAAAGTCTTAGTATGTGACTTGCGAGGAAACACCAACTTTACTTGCATTTAAGTCTTAATCTCAATCCCTAGCAAAGTCCAGATTAGAATGGAAAGGAATTCTGTGCCCTCATTGCCAGACTCCCACGAGGTCAGTAGGAAGAGTGGTCAAGGCCTCTGCAGCAGATTGTCTCAGAGCTGTGGCCCATCCATGCCCACCTTGTGAGGGCAGCATACACTAAGCTCACTGGTGCTCTGTAGCTCCCTGTCCTCCTTTCCAGGGTACCAGAGATTCCCAAAAGAGCTGAAAATATGGGATTCCCACAGTTGGTATTTCCAGCGTGATTGGTACCACCAGTTAGTAGAACCACAGTCTAGGAGTATAAGACGCTCTGTTCATTTGACTGCTGCACTGAATCATTTTAAATTTTTTTCTGCTTATGACAAATAAGGGAAAGGGAAAGGAAGGAACGGAGGAGAAAAGCAAGAGACAAAGGCAGAAGAAAAGGCAGTCGTGACTACAAGCAAGGCTCTGTTGCCGTATGAGACTTTGCAGCTTTGCTTTGAGGGTGAAGCCGCTCGAGACGGAGTGCAATGTTGTACCAGCTCTGGCCCCATGAAGGCTGGTGAGATGTAAAGTGAGAAATCTTAATTTTGGTGGCAGTCGCACAGAATCAGAGCTGGAAATCAAAACTACCCAGAGTCCCAGTCCTTGTGTCACGTAGGCACTAACGGCTCCTTTGTTTACCTCACTATCTTGGTGGGTTGCTTGGAGCCATCTGGATCCAAAGCCCCTCCGTGCTTCTCAAGACCCCAGACCCTCCAGAATGAGTACTCTGGAGCTCCTGTGGTGAGCAGGAGGATGCTTGGGTTGGAGGAGTTAAAAGAGCACACATGCATTTGTAAAAATCTGCCTTCCCTACACAAGTTTCTATTTTTAATGATCGTGACAAACGTTTTGTTTGTTTTTAAGCTGGAGGAGTCTGCCTCCCTTTCATCATTAGAATTCTGTGTTTTCCTCTCTTCTGCCATTCCTTCTCACTTACCTCACCTATAACTCCTGGAGGTATCGAAGTGTGAACATCCTTTTAAATAACAAAGGAATGTCAAAATAAGGAAGTGTGACTTGACAGCTTCGGCCTCGTCTTAATGTTGCAGAGTTCACTTGTAAAACTGTCCTGGTTTTTATCATTGCATGGAGAGATGGGAAATCTGAAGACATTGAAATCCCGGTATGAGCATCCTTGTCCATCACCCCAGCTCTGGGTCCAACTCACTGCCAGCTGAGAATACAACATCAGCACATGGACTCACCATCTCTAGCCTCCTCTTCCTCAACACTGGGCCTGTTTTGTGCCAGTGGGAAATTATTGGGCTCACATGGATTCTCTCATATCCATACCCAACCTCCACTTGACACACCCCTTTCTCTCCTCTGCTTCTCAATTCACACTTCCTGTCCCCACACAGATGCCCCTGCCTCTACCCTGAGGTCAGATGTCTCTGCTCTGACACTCACTGCTGCTAATCCGTCCCTGACCTAGTCTTAAGTGTACCTCCACAGACTCCTAAAACGCCCTCTGCTCCCTTCCTAAGAATAAGTAATATTTAAAATGACACTTCTCCCACCCAAAACTAATGCTATTGATACACTCCAATACAAGAATCACCGATGCCCTCAAACCTCTATGCCCACAGAGCTATGCAGCATAGGTCGGGATATTTCTATGCAGCCTTCACTCTGACTCCAAGTACACCGCCCCACCTATGATAAAGCCCCAAGATGGCTGACTGTCCTCAGCACAGTAGCTTGCAGCTATAGTCTCATCTACCTGGTTCTTCAATGTCCTCACACCTTCTTGTCTTCGAGCCATTCAACCCCTGACTTTCTTCTATGTCAGGTGATGCAGGATGTCCTGTACATGTTTCTCTTATTGGCTGATGAAATAAACACTGTTTGACCAATAAAGGCAGGAAGATGAGGAGAATTCTGGGAAAGGTAGGCAGAGAGGGAGACACCATGGAGCCGAAGAAGGAGTAACAAGTCCGAACCCTTCTCAGGTAAGATAAGACCATGTGGAAATACTTAGATTAACAGAAATGAGTTACTAATTAAGACAGAGCTAGCATATAAGCAGCCTAAGCCATCGGCCAACGGTTTAATAATTAATATAAATCTTTGTGTATTATTTGGGGCTGAGGGCAGTGGGACCTGGTGGGAAAGAAACTCCAGCGACAGTCAGGAACACTGATGTCCCACCTCTCTGTGTGAAAGGCCACTGTGCCTCTCACAGTTGACAACTTCACACAGGATGTTTCCACACCTTCCCTTCTCCCATCTAAGCCTCTTCTCAGTCCATCCCCTGTTATGGCCTCAACTATCCATCCAGCAAGCACTCTCCTATCCCAGGGTATTAGCCCTGGGGCGGTCCTAGACCGTTGCCCCCATGCCTGGAGTAACCTGAGGGATTACGTCCAATACAAGCAGAAGTTTATCATGGGACTGCACTGGGTTTACCCTACACAGCACACCAAACACAAGGCGGACACATGCACACTGAGAGGGCATTGGGGCTCTGGTGATGGCACAATATGCAAAGCACTGGCTGAGCAAGCATGAGGGCCATAGCTTAGATCCCACAGCACTCATGAGGGCTAGGCAGCTGGCTATAATCTGAGAAAGATGAAGAGAGAGAGACAGACAGGGGAGAGACAACCCTGAAGCAAGCTCTCCAACTAGATTTTCCAGAATCAATGAGCTCTGGGTTCAGGAGCAGACCCTGACTCAAATACATTAGGTTAAAAGGTATCAACTGCAGGCCCACCCCCTGCACATGCATATCCACACACACATACATACACATACATATCAACACACAGACACACACGTACACATACACATTCATACACACACTCACACAGAGACACACACACTACGTAAGACACTCACAGAGAGATATTCATACACAGACACACACAGAGATACACATACGCATACATAACACACAGAAACACAGATACATACAGACACACAGAGACACATACACACACAACTATACATATATATCCACACACACTCATACACACACACATACATATTAACACACAGACACACACACATACACAGAGATACACACATGTACATACTCACAGAGACACACACATACTTACACACATGTACATGGAGATACACATACTATCACACATGCACATGGGGACGGACACACACACATGTACATACTCACAGAGACACAGACACAAGCACTTTACACCTGTGCCAGGGATCCCCAGTGAATGAATTACTCTTCTCTAAGAGCTGTGTCCTAGCACAAATAGAAGTAATGTTCTCCTCAGTTCCCATAGAGATGCTTACACTGTGCTCCCAGCTCACCTTTTAAGCAAGCTTGGAGGGTTCCTGATGCTCCATGCTGCCAGTGTCTGATGCCTTAGCTGCAGAACTCCTGCAAGCTGGACATGCCCATCTCTAGGCTCCCCTCTAGTGAGCTCCATCCCATCTTCATCATGCTCTGATTCTACACCTCTAGGCCCTGTCTCTGACACTGTCTGCTGGGAGGCAGTGCTTGAGGAACGTCGTTCATCTCAACTGTCATCTCTTGAAGTCCCACCTCACCTCCACCAGCCATTCAGAGTGGGCGTGGCCATGCCTCCTCCTACTTTCAGCCCAGACTTTGTTTCTCCTCCCTGTGCTTGCATCTCTACATAATGCTAAGATGCACCCTTAGCTGCACTTAGTCACTCCCTTCCTGATGAACACAATTCTCTTCCAACATGCCTCTCCATATGCCCTTTGGTTTCTCAAATAAATAACTCAATGTTAGTGACAAATCAGCATACCAGGAGGTTGAGGGGAGAATCCTCCTCCTCCCTGTGATGTAAAAAGGAACAGACACAAAAGCTCACATCACAGGCCTGGAACATAAAGAGTGCTTAGAGCCAATGGCCTCCATGTCTTCTAGCACAACCATATTTTGAATGATGACAAAGACGGACCCCATGTAGATTTATGTTGCAGTTTTTGCCGTGATAAAGACCATAACTGAAAGTAACTTGAGGAGGAGAGGGTTTACTTGATGTGTGTGTCCGAATCAGTCTGTCATCAGGGAAAGCCAAATGAGAGCTCCAGGCAGGAACTGAAGCAGAGACCGCAGAAGAATGCGTTTTACTGGCTTGTTCCCCTGGCTTGCTCAGCTTGCTTTCTCACACAATCCAGGACCGGCTGCCCAAGGTGTTCCCATCCACAGTGAGCTGAGCCTTCCTACATCAATGCTGAAAAACAAAAATGCTCCCATAGCCTTGTCTATACAGTCGGATGGAGGCATGCTCTCAACTCAGAGTCCCTCTTCCTAGATGACTCTAGCCTGTGTCAAGTTGACAAAAAGGCTGCCCGGCTTGATACCTTAGCTGTCACAGTTCAAAGTCTCCAAGCAGTTTCTGCATATTCTCCAGTGTTTTTCAGGCAAAAGTTGTCTTGGTCTGATGTCTACCCAGATTAGGATCCAAAGAGATGCTTCTCTGAGACATCAGTCCAACCTTCACATCACAAATGAGATGCCTAGCTTCAGAGACAGTGGTAGCAGTCCAGTAGATTCAAGGCTGTGTCCAGGACTGGATGGAGTATATCTGGTCACTATATCAGTGGACATTATCCATAGAATATTGCACTATGGAAGAGAGATGCAGGTGGGAAAAGCAAATTACTCAGCAACCCACTCCCGCCAAAGATCTATGGAGTAAGGCCAGCATTTCCACAATGTTGTTCATCTCTCCTGCCAAGTTGTCCTTTGACCTCATGTTCACATGATGGCACATGCACGCCCATGTGTGCACACACATGCAAGAGCACATACACTAAATAAGATTAACTAATATCCCATACCACTCAGCCTGGCTCTAAATAAGATTAACTAATATCCCATACCACTCAGCCTGGATCTCAAGTTCTCTGATATACTAGAGTTACCTCAGAACCAGTAGGCAGCTGCAGGAACCATGTCAACCCATCTGCTTGCCTCCAGACCCTGTCTATTCAGAAGAATTGTATTAGTCACCTTTCTGATTGCTGTTATCAAATGACTAGAAGCAACTTAAAGGAACACAGATTCATTATTTATTAGAGTTTGAATGGCAGTAGGCCATCATGGTGGATCAGTCATTGCAACAGAAGCATGGAGTAGCTGAGCTGGTCACACTCCTTCCACAAAAAGGCTCCACAACCTTGCCAAACCGTGACGTTAGTTGAGGACCAAATAAATGTATAAACAAACGAGCCAGTAGGGTATACATCACATGTAAACCACCATGGGAACTTTAATCTACTGCATTCACTTAGTTCTCAGATCCTCATTTGGTCTTTGCAATATCCCTTTTCAATGTGCACTGAGGAATTTCAATTAATTCAAAGTTAAAATTTGATGCAACGCTCAGTTTGGAATTACAATTGTGTATATGCAATCACTTTTGTAAAATGAATTATTAGCTGGGGTTTATAAGAAGGTATTTTTAGTTCAGTTGTCCACTCTGGTCTGCAGATTTGTCCTCCCAAGTTTCCATTACCAGAGGGCAGATGTGTTCTTATGTGGTAGAGCAGTGGTTCTCAACCTGTGGGTCATGACCTTTTCACAGGGGTCACCTAAGACCATCAGAAAACATGGATACTTATAATTCATAACAGTATCAAAATTACAGTTATGAAGATGCAATGAACATAATTTTATGGATGGAGATCACAACAACATGAGGAACTGTGTTAAAAGGTCAAGGCATTAGGAAAGTTGAGAACCACTGTGGTAGTGGGAAAAAAACTTATTACAAGAGAGACAGCATTCACAGAATTCTCATTATAGTGGGTAACTGTAACATTTGAGCTTACCACTATTGCTAATGTCTTACTTTTCCTAACCATAAATTAAGCTTTGCCACAGGAGTGAGGAAAACAGATCATGTAGGGTTAGGTGCTATCTAGACATCTTCTGGGGTCTTAGAACATAATGCTGTGGATGAGAGGGATGTGGCTATGAATAGGAAGATACAGGATAGGAAGACAGCTCCATCAGTAAAGTGCTTGCTGCACATATATGAGGACCTGAGTGCAAGCCCAGGAACTCAGGTAAAAATGCTGGGAGAGGCAGTGTATTTCTCCAATCCCATCACTAGAAAGGCAGAGACAGGCAGATCCCTCTGGCTTGTTGGCTGGCCAGCCAGCCCAGCTAAATCAGGGAATTCTAGTTCGTGGGAGTGCCTCTGACTTCTGCATGGATGTCCATCCTTGCACCCTCTGTGTATCCCTTCCTTCCTATTCTCCTTTCATCCTTTCCCTCTCTCCCAACCCCCCACACACACATATGCATGCACACACACACACACACACACACACGCACACAATAAAGAATGAGACAGTGGCTGCTCTTACAGTGAGAAGAAGGAAGTCATATATATTGAGGACCTGCTGGTCTCAGGACATTTGTGTTCTTGGTGTCACCTGAGCCTCACAGTCACCCTAAGCTCCTATGGGAGACAAGAATCGGGGCCAGATTTGGGTGTTGTGCTTGAGCCCAGACCTCTTCCAATTGATTTTCAGAAGTCTGTGTTCCTCCAAGTAATCAACAACAAACATGAGGACAGTAGACTTCTGAGATGGGTGGACCGGCTGCTCTTTTCTATTTAAGGGAATCTCAAAGTACACACCATAAATTATCCTCTCTTCTGCATCCAGCAGTCCTCACAGGCACTGGGTCCAGAGCCAGCCCTCCAGCTTGGGACCAGGCTAAGCTGGTTACCCACTCCACCCCACTGGATAGCCAAGCGAGACACAGATCCACCCAAACACAGGGCTGTCTCCACCTGCATCTTCCTCTCCACCCAGGTGATTGATAGTACCAGGTTGCAGAGTTCCTTTTTAAAATTTTACACATATACTCAGACTCTGCAAGATTGCCAGTTTTCATCCCAACCCTCTCTGTGCTAGCCACTGAGCTCACCCACCATTACCTGTTCTCCATGCTTCTTTCTTTTATCAAGCATCTCCCATCTCCAGTAACCCTTACTAAGAACTCTGCTTTTCCAAAAAGAACAGTCATACTCAATATTTAAATAATCAACCAGCTTTTCTTGTTCATAATCAACCAGCTTTTCTTGTTCTCATCTGGAGACAAGGCAGGAGGAGGCTAACAGCCCACCATGGGGCAAATCTGGCCACTCTGGGTCTGCTGTACCCCAAGACAGCCCTTCTAGAAGCCCCCATGGTGTGGCAACCCAGTTATCTTCCTGGAACTCAGATTTCCTTCTAATACACTGACAGTCACATCTTAAGAATAGAGCAATTTTCTCATCTTGGGTTTGTCATATAAGCTACTGGCAGGGATACAGTCCCAGGGCAGCTTTTTAAAGTCTGTCTGTAAACAGCACCAAGACTAAATTTGTGACCCTGAACTAATGGGGACAGAGTTTGTTGCAAAGAGAGGCTGAAGAGGCCAAGGTAGAGTCTTGGTTTACCCTGCCAGAACGTCTGAACAGCAAGTGTCCATCGACAGGGTCACATGCCCTGCTCTCAAGTAAGAGAATTCTAGTTATGAATTCAAAGCAGTCTGGCTCATTCCTTAAAAGCAGTGTTGAAAATTCACACCAGTAATATTCATATAGGCTCACTTTCTATGTCACAAGCCTTTTATAATGTATGTGAAGAAGGGATACTTTCCAAAGCAAGAATAGATTCTGTGTGCTTAGAAACAGACAAGCTTTGTGGCTGAGTGTTTTTCACATACAGGTTAGTCCCCCGCCCCCCATCCACCCTATGCCTCGTGTTCTCCTTAGTGGTTCTGTGACCATGCCTACTACAATACAGACAACCATCACACCTCTAGTGGAACTCTGGGTGTGAGTTTTAAAAAGTAAGTGTAAGCCAGGAGACTAGCTTCCCTTCTCAGACTGACAGTGTACCTGGCAGTAGCTCATCTGTGAACTCTTTCTGGTTTTGTATGAGAGGGTGAGCATGAAGCTGACAGATGGCCAGAGTCTGCAGAGTGTTCTGTTTTCAACAGAGCGAGAAATCCCTTCCTATAGGTGCATTGTCCTTCTGTGGACAGAAGAGCCAAACTCTTCACACAAAGGAATTTTTTTTGCATTAAAACAATCACTATCATGAATAAGGAAATTCAATATCATACTGTTGATAACATAAGATGTTGGAAATAAGGTTTATAGTTATATTTAAAATATCACAAATCACTTTCTAAAAATAGTCCAGAAGTATAGAGTTGAGACTGCATCATAGAAAGAAAATTGCACAGTATTTTACACACCAGACAACATATGTGGGTGTGCATCTATCAAGCCATTTAACTAACAATGTGCCTAAACAATAGTTGTAAGAACACTGGAGAGACTTCACCTTTTAAAAGTTTGGGGACTGGAAAGATGGTCCTGTTGAAAGTAGTTCCCAGAACCCATGTCAGACAATTCACAACTGCCTTTAATACCAGCTACAGGGCATATTATGCCTTCTTCTGGTCTCTGCAGGTGTACACACTCATGTACACATACACATGAATATAAATCTTTAAAAAAAATAAAAAAGCGGTGTTCTTACAAATTCTGAATTTCTTTGAGTCTGTGAGATCATCTTATCTCTAAACAACAGAAAATAAAATCTATGTGTTGTAGTCACCCCTTGGCAGTAAAGGGACAAAGTAATATTGCCTTGTTCTGTGATTCTGAGAATATTTTAGCCTTTTGAATATTCTAAATCTAATTCACACACAATAAAAAGGAGACTTATTTCCCAAGAGGCTTCCAAACAGCTTCTGCAAAACAGACTTATGACATAAGACTATAGAATAGAGTTAGGTCAGGGAAGGGGCTGCCTCTGCCACGGGACATGCATTTCTCACTTCCTGCTACATGTTGGTGTATTGTGAGAAACTGCTAAAATAAAGTGAATCTCTATTTTCTTGTTGACACAATTGGTTAAAAATCAAATGATCCATCCAACTAGCAAATAACAAAGTGGGTACCGGTTGGAGTCTACAGAAGTATGACAGTTGAAGATGCAAAAATAGGAACCAGGTCATCCAAGAATCACCCACTGCAGGGCACCCCTCAAGCCATTCTATTCCCTTTGCAGGGAGATGTTACTTCCTAAAGCCTTTGAGTGGGTTTGTTTGTTTGTTTGTTTGGCTTTGTTTTTTGACTTTTGGGTGGGGGCAGGATCTCCTATATATCAGCCCGACCTTGAACAGACTCTGCAGCTGAATATGCCATTGAATTTCTGATCCTCCCATCCCTATCTCCTTAAGTGCTGGGGTTAAAGTCATGTACCATCATAGCCAGGTTTGTGTGCTGCCAGCATCAAACCCGGGGTTTCCTGCATGCTAGACAAAGACTGTATGAGCTACTCTATGGGCAGCTCTGATGTTTCTAGACAGAGCCACCTGTTGTGGTTAGAATGTGAAATGTCCCCCACAGGCTCTTGCCTTTAAATTCCAGGTATTTGGCTGGTGGTACTGTTGTAGAAGGTTGACAAATGTTTAGGAAGTTTGTCTAGTTGGTTGGCCAGTAGGGGTGGGATCTCTGAGGGAAGACTTTTGAGGGCTCCATCTTGTCCACCTTAGGAACCTATCCCGACAGAGAAGCCTCATGAAATACTCCAGAAGCCATGGAGCTCTTCTACTATGCCTCCCTGCCATGATACATGCAATCTTCTGAAACCATTAACCAGAATAAATTCTGGTGCCTGTAAGTTGCTTCCATCATGGTATTTATTTGGTCACTAATCTCACACCCTCAGCCTGTGTGTATGTGTTGCTCATTTTTGACAAAGTGGACTGTGTTAAAAGCGCATGATAAAGATATTCCAAACATACCTCAGTAGATGTTGGGACCTAACAGATGGGACCTAATGTGTGCTCAGCTGAGGCAGCTGGGGCTACAGTCCTGCCATGGTCCCTCATTACCTGCTTTAACTCACTCTCAGCTGGGAGAGTGACAGAAGCAGGACACAAGAACCTGCAGGCAGCAGGAGAACACACCGTGATTCTTATAACCCACCAACAATATCCTGTGTTGGACAGGCACTTATCCCAAGCCTCCTAGATCTCTAAAGCTGACATGCTTTGTAGGGCTGTGGGGACTTAAGTTACCTAGGTGCTTAGGGGCTAGCTGATAAATGAGTCATGGTCAAAATCAAATGTGTGAAAGCATGAAGGCAGACAACACTTGAAAAATTCCAGAGGTCAATTTCAAACACATTTTAAACAAAACTCACCTGTTGTGAACTGGCTTTTTTTTTAAAAAAAAAAAAAAAAAAATTATCTTATTTTATTTTAAATCAGAAAGCATAAAAGCAAAATGTTAAGTAGATCACAGGCTACAATAGTGCTATGGAGCCATAAAATCCCTTTTAAACCTAAGGCAATAGGGCAAGACGAGAGGCAGAGGTGAGAGGACCCTTCAGGAGAATGCAATCCTAGGCTGCTGCACCCAGCATTGAGAGGGGAAGCTGGAATGGGTTACAGTAGCATGTGTTTCTCCTTATATGTTCTTTAATTGTTTGCCATTCGTTATTTATTGGGGGACACATATGTGGAGTTCAGAAGTCAACTTTCAGGAGTTAACTCTTTCCTTCCACACATGGACTCCAGTGATGGAACCCCAGCATTCACACTCAGCGGGAAGCACCTTTGCTCACTGAACCATTGTCTTCCTTACTTTCCTATCTCTAGGAAAGACACCATGACCAAGGTATCTTACGGAAGATATTATTTGGGACTCACAGTTCCAGAGGGCTACAGTCATAGTTGGGAGCGTGGCGGCAGGCATGGCTGGTGCAGTAGTGGGACCTCACATCATGAGACACAAGCATAAGGGGTGAGGGACTGGGAATGTCATGGACTTTTGAAGCCTCAAAGCCCACCCCCAGTGACATACTTCCTCCAACAAGGCCACCCCTCTTGATCCTACACAAGCAGCTCCACCAACTGAGGACCAATTACTCAAACATATAACCCCATGGGGGGCATTATCATTCAAACCACCACATTCTCTCTTTTTTTAATAAAGAAAAGGTCAAATTGCAAGCGCTATGACACATGGCATAGCAGGTGCTTTTTGGGCAAGCTCTGAGCTACATGTTTGATTTGATGTGTAATTTTAAACACTTAAATGTTAAATCTCTCTGTCAAATTACATAAATGTGGGGAGAGAGAAATCCAATACAGCACCAGAACCCAATAAAACAATGCGACACTGCAAAATCCCTTATAGGTACTGGTCAGTGTCATCTAAAAGCGTTTGATGACTGAGGTGAAGTTTCCTAGAAAGCACACACATTTGAGAGCAACCTGAGTGGACAAGCATTGCTTTTGTTTCAATTGAGTATGTGATTAAAGAGTAAGCATTCTCAGCATCACTGTGGCAACTCAGCCTGTCGTTATACATTATCATATACTTTCCTTGAAAACCATCAATTGTGTTGGCACATGATGTTGTAAAGTTAATGTATAGTGGTTCCAATGGCAGCAGCAGGAGGTGCCATGATCAGATTTTCTAAGCTCCAGTCCCATTGTTCCATGACAGACAGGTGATACACCCACAAAGCAGAGAAATGGCTGGCAACCACCATGTGCAAAAAAGAAGGCAGGGGTTTGATCCTTAACGTTTGTGTAAACGCATACATGTCTTGAAAATGAACTCCCCTAGCAGGCAAGGTGGGGACATGTAGTCCTGTAACCATTCTAACAGGAGTGGAAATATTCTACAGAGACTCTTGTATCCCTCACTTTGGATATTGAAACAATAGTCCTCTAGAATCTGGAATTTCCCCCAAGAATGAACAGGCCAAAATCCTGATGCCAGAGGAGGAACCTGTCTCCTAGAAAGATATTTCTGACAACTTGTTCACTTTCAAAGAAAGACAAGAGCCTAGACAATGGTGACCACACCTTGGTCAGGAATTCTCCTCTAACCTAAACCTCCTGCCAGATCCTGAAAGACAGGCTTGGGGGAGTGGGGGGCACCATTACACTTTATTTGTTCCTCTTCCCAGTGTGGCCACATTAAATAATCCCCTTTCTCTGCTTTTCACTATTAACTATTTAATTGGGGTGTAGAGAGGTCACTGAGCTTGGATTGTTAACATTTCCTTCCAGGCTCCCACCAGAACAATTCCACCAACAGCCCCAGCTCCCAGGAGGCTAGGTGAGAGGATCATTCAAACTCAGGAGTTCAGGGCCATCACAGACAACATAACAAGAACCTGTCTCAACAGAAGAAAAATAAAACCTCATATTGATTATAAAAAAATCCTACTGTTCACATAAAGATGTATCTAAAATACAAACTGAAGGGCTGGGGAAATGGCTCTATGGGTAAGAATGCTTGTTCTGAAAGAATGAGAGCCTGAGTTTGAAGCTGCTGAGCTAAAAGAGCTCAGTAAGATGAAAGACACAGTATTTGGGGTGAAGACATAAAGTCCCAAGAGCTTTCTGGCCAGCCAACCAAGCCGACAGTTTGGATACATTTCCCTACACAGTCACTTTAATGTATGTGTGTGAATGCACCCACGTGCACACACACGCACAATTTAATGCATACACATGCATTCTCTTTAATACACACACACACACACACACACACACACACACACACACACACACACACACACACACACACGCACGCAAAGGACTTGTACAAAAATGAGAAAATAATGCCTTCACTTCTTTGGTACTTTCTTTACTACATCGCCGACATTTTTATTACTTTGTATGTGTGTGGCCATGCACAAGGCAGAATATGCACAGAGGTCAGAGAGCATCTCTGGTGAGTCAGCTTTCTCCTCCCATAACGTAGGTCCTAAGTAAGGACTCAGCCCATCAGTGCCTTTGTCCACTGAGCTATCACGTCAGCCTCCTCCGGTTCTTTCTGTTAAAGTCACTTGGAGACTGTACTTCCTAAGATTTCATAATTACTTCATCTCTGTTTTCTTTTGATTTTCTTGGTTTGTTTTTAAACCAGAATTTATTGCTATACAGAATCCATCTCATACACACAGTGACACATCTTTGCAGCTTCTATTGCACCAAGTATTGAAGATTAAAAACAGGACATGAAGAAAACACTGCAAACAGCCAAGCACAGTGCTTTGGTAAATAGATATTAAAATGGTCCAGAGGAATACAATCCATAGGAAGAAGGCCCTAGGAAGGATGGGCTACAGACATCACACAAGGACCATATTTCTCACCAAGCTCCACAGACAAAGCAAAAAAGCCCTGTCTATGTATCACAATACCATGGAGGGCTTAAATCTCTCCAACTGAAGCCACATCAAGTACAGAGCCACCAGCAAAAGGACACCGTCTTTTCCTGCAGACATACTGGCCCTCCTTCCTAGGGGGGGTCTTCATGTGAAAGGGTTGCCACTGTAACTTTAGCATCATGTCTCCCTGTGACATTAAATGATCTTTGGCAGAATAAATCAAGCTGTGTTTAACTACTCCCTTACTTCTCAGACACTTAGCTGGTAACCAATCTTTTGAGAATAAACAAGATCACGGCGGATGATAAATTTTATGTTACACCATTAAATTAAAAGCACAACACACAGTGACATAACCCAATCGGATTTAACCTATCTGATTTTAAATACTGAGCAAAGATTATCATAATAAATCCTAGGTCTATCCATTCCATCTTTATCCCCCAAACTTAATAAATGTGGCTTTTAATGCCTCCTATGATATCATCAGTCAAGGTGCTGAGAGGTGCAGTTTCCAGGGGGCACCTTGAAATTTCACTAAGGATATTATTAAAATTCATTTCAATACATGATTAAAATCTACATAAGTCTCATAGTTCCAAACTCAAACATTTCCTGAGACATTAATGAATATATGTATCCTATGAATGTCTACTAATAGGACAGGGAAAAGTCCTGGCATTTGCCATGCATGCCTGTGGAGTCCGGATCCTCAGGACTCACAGACAAGCTGAGCAGGTGTGTAGTAGATGGCCTATAACATCAGCACTCAGGGGGCAGAGATGGGATCTCCTGGAGCAAAATGGCTAGACTAGACAACTAGAAATTGGCACACTGCAAGTTCAGAAAGTAGAAAGCAGTCATGGATGATACCCATCAGCTCTGAGCCTCTATACTCACATGCACACAAGTGCATGAGCATCAGAACACACACAGCTGTACCCACACACGTGTGAACACACACACCCCATGCATACATGTACACATCCTTCTATGCTTAGCCAAGGCCTTTGCTTATAAACACCCATTAAGCACTCAAACTTTGACCTACAACCGAGGTTTCCACTACACAGAGCTGACCCTTGTCATCTTCTGCCAAGTTCTTTTATTTGGCCACCCTTCTGTCAGTGGTGACAATCCATTCCTTCCCGACACAGCCTCTCCAAATCATCTCACTCTCCAGCCTGTTCTTAGAAGCCCCCAGTCCCCAGACGAGGCTGGCTGGCTTTGTGTAAATGCTGCTGCTGCTGCTGCTGCCTTTGACCTCATCTCAGCAGCCACCTCTTTGTCTGAAGTTGACAAAACTCCCTTCTGGGAAGTTCTTTAATTCAGACTCTCTTCCCCAGAGAAACTTGGACTCTGAAATAAAACACTCAGTCTTCCTGTTACTATTGTGTGTTCTTGGGGTTAATTTTCCTTTGAGATTTCTGGCAGGCTTGAACCCCATTTCAAATGACTAAAGATTAAAGTCTGCCTTCTCCCAGGTGTAGTCTAACTCGAGCAGCACTTTCTACCTAGAAGCTGAGCATTATCTACCCTCAGCTCTGTGGGCAGCTGGACAGTGAGCCAGACAGACAGACTCAGACAAAGGAGTCTCCCAGGCACAGGAAATTGCAGAGTGGTCCCAGGACAGAGTGGTTGACATCTAGGACTAAGCTAATAGCTTTTAACACATTGATGATCTTCACATCAGTGGCTGACTTCCAGCCCAGATTCCACCTACTTTTTCCTTATCAAAATGAAGCACTGTTGCCACTGTTGAAAGTTCCTGATAGATGTGTAGGCTGGCTAGAAGCTTGGCTGCACAGCACACAGTACAATTAAATATTCACTGCTAGATGGCAACTTAATGAGAGCGTTACCTGTGGGGAGAGGATGAAGTCCTGAGTGAACGTGTTGTTGTTGACATGAGCAGGGCCATGTCAAGGATCCCATGCCTTAGACCCATGGCAATGGCAAGACTTTCCTTGGAGTAGACTCAGAAGAATGGCAGAGTCTCTGATCTGATGGGGGAATGTCCTTCTGTATATATGTTTCTCTTATTGGTTGATGAATAAAATACTGATTGGCCAATAGCCAGGCAGAAAGTATAGGCAGGACTACCAGACCAGGAGAAGGCTGGGGAGAGGGAAGAGAGGCCCTAAAGCGATATCAGGCTACCAAAGTTGTAACATGAAGGATTATGGGTACTCCACAGCATTGTGGCAGCACACGATTAAAAGAAATGGGTTAATAATTAAAACAGAGCTATCCAATAGGAAGCCTGAGCCATCAGCCAAACATTTTATACTTATCAAGTCTTTGTGTGTTTATTTGGGGCAAAACAGCTGTGAAACCAGGTGGGGCAGAAACCAATGTCTTCACTGATCCATCTATGAGTATTTGGAAACAGTTGTCAGAATGTATGGAAACTTTTAACCAGAGGTTTCTCCTCTCAGATGATCATAATCAGAGACTTCTCCCCTCCCCTATAGAGACCCCCTATGGAGATCAGCCAAACTGGCTTCTCTGTTCAGCTGTATGCAATAACCCATCTCCTCAATTTAGATGCATAAAATAAATATGCAGTTTCTAGACTGTCACCTCCATCAGAGGTGTGCCCCACCAAATCTCAGCCTTTCCATACACATGTCTGTCATTTCTTCATTCCCCATCACCCCAGTTGGGCAAATCCCTAAAGACATGCAAGGTTCTGGTAATTATCCTTTACTAAATACTAAGATAGCAACAGAGCATCCTATTAATCCAAAGGGATTCAGGGGCATTGTAGTAATTTCTGGTTTTGCCATTCATGTTACCTATCACAAGGTGAGATATTAGGTTACTTTCTTTGTTCTGTGACCAAATTCCTGACACAAAATCATATAGGGAAGGAAGGGCTTGTTGTGAGTTTTAAATCTGAGGGGCTACAGTCCATCACAGCAGAGAAGGGGTGTCCTTAGATGGGTTGTCATAATGCATCCATAACCAGGAAGCAGAGAGGAGATTGGAGGTAGATTGATCTGTCAGACTTCTGAGCCCACCCCCAGGAGCTCATTTCTTCCACCAAATGTCCACCTCCCAAGGGATTATAGCCTTTTCTAAAAGAGCCAAGGGCCAAGTATTCAAATACATGAACCCATGGGCAGACATTCCACATTCAACTCACATAAATGGTTACTTCTATACTAGAACAGATGCCGCCGTGTTAGCTTCCAGATCCAAATGTCCTAAAAGTGAGTGCCATTCTGGTACCTCTGAATTCATAATCTCCAAAACCCAAGAGCAGCAATCTGAGCGGAGCTTCCAAATGCCTGCTCCAGGCCAAACATTCACCACACAGCTGACAGCTACCCAAACAAGCCCCAGCTTTTGCAATAAGCAACAAGAATTGAGATGCAGTCACGCACAAAGTGTGCAGAGCTAGATGTGCTTCAAGTATGCACCATTGCCTGCTGACACCACTAGAGTGGTGAGCTAGACAAAGGAGAAAACTGCCTTTTTCTGAGTACCTGAGTGTGGCAGAGTATTTGTACAACTATGCAAAGATGTCTTGCATTTGTTTAACAGTGCAAAGATGTGTTACGTTTTGCTTATGTTGCAGAATACTTAACTGTGCAGAGATGTGTTGCATTTAGTTATGCAAAGATGTATTACTGTTTTACCTTGGCTGCCTAAGGCACCTGATTGGTCTAATAAAAAGCTGAGTGTCCAATAGTGAGGGAGGAGATATAGGCAGGACTTTCAGGCAGGGAGAGTAAGTAGGAGGAATAGTTTAGGTTTGGGGAAGAAAAAAAAATGAGATGCCAGGGAAATAGAGACACCAGAGGCCAGAAAGATAGCCGCAAAGGAAGCAGGAAAGTAGGACATACAGAATGAAAGAAAAGTAAAAAGCCCAAGGCAATGTGTAGATGAGGAGAAATGGGTTAAATTAAGTTATAAGAACTAGTAGGGCAAGCCTAAACTAAGGCCAAGCACTCATAATAAGTCTCTGTGTGTTTATTTGGGAGCTGGTTGGCAACCCAGAGAAAATTCCAACTGTACCTGAGGAAAGGGAATTTCTCTCTTTTCCATTCCAAAAGAAGAGTGCTAAAATTCCTGTACAGTACCTTTTTAGGGTAAGGACTGACTTTCAGCCAATATTGCCAAGTGTAACTACCTGAAGAACCAAGTGTCTTTACACCAGGACTACTGACAGTATTGTTTTTTGGGGGTTTTTTTGTTTTGTTTTTGTTTTATTTTTACTTTAAACATTCCTTCCAAAACTCTGAATATCCTGTTTATTCTTATTTTGTTACAGCCCCAGGAGTCTGCTTCCAGAGCAGGTCATAAAGAATCCCCTCCTTTTTCCTCTTTCTCCACAGTTAGCAAGCCTTTCTCACAACCTGCTCTGCTCTCTTTCTCAGGAGGTCTCAGCCCTGTCCCTGGAGATGCTTTATCTGGTGCAGATCTCCAGGAAGCTTCAGTGAGGCACTGCTCATCTCTCCTGCTGCCCTTGTGCCCTAGGTCCTGCCACCATGTGGATCTGCTTATCTCTTCTCCATTCCACAGCCCCCAGGGCTGGGCACTGCCTCCCCACACTGTGTTCCCTATGAGTTTGGACAACAGCTGCTGAGACAACAGCATGCCTGGGTCTGGGGACTGTCTAGTGTGAATTCCCAGGCCTTCATCAAGTGAAAGCAGGGGGGGGTGTCCCCTCCCCCTACATCTCCAGTGACATTATAGGGATTGTGAAAAGAGTGAGTGAACACGGCCCTTAATCATACTTAAAAGAACATGCTAGCTCTGAGCTAGTGGCAACAGCTAGACACATTGAGACAGATTACCCAGTGTCCATACAGAAAAAAAAATAAGAGAGAGAGAGAGAGAGCTATTAAGCCATACTAATAACTTAAAACTTTTCACTAAAGATGTTCTTAGCTGATGTTATTGTCAAAAACCCAGCATGTTTTTGTGCAAAGTTGAAAGACCTTGTGACACCCAGAGTATTTGGTAGAAACTTCCAGAATATGAGACCTTAGTAACTGAGATAAGTAATCTTGGACTAGTGCTGTCCATATCACTTCAACCATGCTTTAAAACAAGGCTTGGGGCACGTTCTGCTTTGGAAAAGGTGAGTAGATACACTTCTAAATCTCTCAACCCACCCTGGACACTGAATATCAAACAAACATAGCAGGACCCTGACAGCTTCAGAGAAGGGAACAGACCAACTGGGGATCTAGAAATCTAGATACCCCTGGGATTCCACTTTGCCTTCTGTAGATAAAATGCCAACAGCAGAGTCCTCTTCGTCCAAAGAGGTCCCAGAAAGAGTCAGTGCAGTCTAATAAAAACCTTAGATTCATCTAGTCAAATACCACAAAGGAATTAATGGCCAGAACCAACAAAGACCAGATGGAGCTAACATCCCCTAGCTGGGATGTGATTGGACACATTCCAGTCCCAACTAGGATGATGCTGAGGTATTGTTGGCTGCCAGGCAATGAGCCTGGCACCTTTGTTGACAGCAGAGACAATGGGAGAGACTGGACTTCCATTTGCATGCCACAGTAGCCAAGTGATGGCCTCTCACCACAAGTGTGGCAGCAGATTAATGATGTGGGAAGCCCCTCTGAAAGCTGTGAATATGTTTTATTACCACTGGTTAATAAAGAAGCTGATTTGGCCAATAGTCAGGCAGAATAGAACCAGACAGGAAATCCAAACAGAGATACAGAGAGAGAAAGAAGGTGGAGTCTAAGAGATGCCATGTAACAACCAGAGTAGTAAGATGTCAGAGCATTACTGATAAGTCACAGCCATGTAACAATATATATATATTGTGAGACCTAGTTAGTAATATGCCTGAGCCATTGGCCAATTATAATTAATGTTAAGCCTCTGAGTAGTTATTTGGAAACTGGTAGGTGGGAGAGAAACATCAGGTTACAGAGTGTTCCTAGAAGACAATCAGGCATCTTAGTTATGTCAAGTGATAAAGAAGCCATCCATTCAGGGAGACTCCCTGAGAACCAATAGCAAGGTCATTCTAGCCAGGCTCACATGATGTAAACATAGTGGAGAGTGTAATGTCTACACACAGTCCTAGGGGATACAAATCCTCCAGGCAATGGAAGCTGGAGCAGGAGTTCCCACGAGACAAGAATGAAGAGGTATACCGTCATATTTTCCTGGAAGAATTTCTTAGAAGTCTCTGAATAAGATTTAGACAGAACTGAGGTGGGTCTTTGAACAATTTTAAAATGCCCAGGTTGCCATGAAAAATGACTTGCACCAAAAAAAAAAAAAAAAAAAAAAAGATCAGAGAGGTCTCGAACACAGGACACTAGACTCCAACATTGGCATGAAGAAAGGGTGTTTCTACAGCTGCCAACATGGCTCATCATATTAAGAACAGGAAACTATCAAACTAAGCAAGGAAGGCACTGCACTCCATCAGCAGTGCTATGGAGAAGCAGGGTGACCTCACAGATCCCACAGCTGTCACCATTAACATGATTCAAAGGCAGCCCACAGCCAGCCTAAAGCAAGCGAGCCCACAGCGAGCCCACAGCAGAAATTCTCAGCCATAAAACAGAAGATGTGAAGGAGAACAAACAAAACGTGTCGACTAAGAATAGCACCAATCAAGATGGATGAAGTTGGCAGATGGATGCCTCTGTGCAGAATTACTTGCAAGTTTACATGAAGCTGTAGATGAGAGGCCTGTATGGGTTGCCACTCCCTCTGGGGTTGGGTTTCAAGCTTCCAAGTCACTTATGTGATGCAGATAACCCCAGTAAACCCATTAGTCATCTAAGCTGGGCTTGGGTAGAATCATTTCTTTAGTCTGTTGGTACTTTACCCTGGGTGAATTGCTATTTGATAGTCAGTGTATATAGCATCCAGGTGAACTTGATTGACTTCTATGCTGACAGTGGGCTCTGGGTGGTGTTTAAATATTGTTCTCTACAGCTATGTAACTTATGTTTCTATTTCTCTATCTTATTTAAAACCTGTCTTCCTGAGTGATGGGGGAGGAGGGAAGAGGTGAGGGAAGGAGAGAGGGAGAGATTCTTTCTCTATTATGTTTTACATGTGTACAGGCTGTTTAGCTCGCATTAGCATGTTAATGTTAACTTGCATGGTAGATTTCACTGTGGTTTTTACCACAGTGTAGTGACCATCTTTATTTAGTCCTTTTTAAATTATTGTGGGAAGAAGGCAGGGCACCTCCATGCCACGGTGCGTATGGAGATCAGAAGACAATTTTCAGGAGTCAGCTCTCACCTTCTGCCCTGTTGAGGCAGGGTGTCACTTGTTGCATCTCTGTGCTATATATAGCCCAGAATAACTGGTCTTTGGGCTTCTGGGCAATTCTCCTGGCTCCACCTCATTTGCCATAGAACTGCTGGGGTCACAGGTACAAGCCACTGCATCCAGATTTTCAGGCAGGTTCTGGGATTGAACCCAGATTAAGTTTGACCAGCCAGGACTTTAATCTGCTGAGCCACCTCCCCAACCCCAGGATTTTCATATCTTGCAAAAGCATATAGAATATGAGCTTCAGAGGGCCTCATGTTTATGTTTATCCCATCACTACCCTGACTACTACAGCTGTCCTGTTTGGATGTCCGTCTTAAATACCTCTATCTTGTTTCATCTACATGTTGAGGGCTGTTTTTTGGTTTTGGTTTGCTTGGGGATTTGGAAGTTTTCGGTTTTATTTTGTGTGTGTGTGTGTGTGTGTGTGTGTGTGTGTGTGTGTGTGTGTGTGTGCGTTATTCCTACACATTTTATTCTCCAATGACACTGCTCAATACATCTCCTTTGGGAATGTGACCTTCAACCCTTTTCGCTTATTCTCTGCTCCTCTTCCTCTCCTCCCAGCACCCCTACCCTCTTCTTTACTCTCTATCTTGCCCCCCCCCCGTTTCTTCCCTCCCTTTCCCCTGATGGAAGGATCTGCCAGTTCCTCATTGCCTGACTTTTATTCTCTCCCGAGCTGGTTTTGTTTTTTTTGTTGTTGTTGTTTTTTTTGGTTTTTTTTGTTTTGTGTTTGTTTCCCTGGCTTGTTGGTTTTGTTTTCTTCTTGTATTTCTGGAAGGGCCCTGGCTGAAACTGTTTGGTCTCTGTACTTGGATAGCAGCTAGGCTGCATGTAAATATTTTGAGTTGCAGTTCTTGCTCTAAGAACTTCTAGCATTGCCTTCCATGGAGAGCTGTGCAAAGGTCTGGGGATACCCTGCCTTCCCTGCCCCCACACTGACAACTGTCATAGAATTGTCTCCAGTGACTTTTGTTAGAGCAGTTCTGTTCTGGGACCCGGAATATCCTTTCAATCTGTAGATTGCAATCTTTTCTTAGAATGTCAAAAAGAATCTAAGTATATATGTTTAAAAATGCTTGCTGGGCACACACAAAGCCCTGGGTTCAATCCCCAGCACTACAGAAACTTGATTCAGTAGCATGGTCCTCTAATCCCAGCTCTAGAAAGGCAGGGCAGGAAGATCAGGAGAATTCAAGGCCATATTCTTGGCTACATAGTGGTGCCAAGGCCAGCCTGGCATACATGAGACTCTGTCTCAAAATAATGAAATAAAAATAAAATAGGAGGCTTGGGCATGACTCAGTCAGGGAAGTACTTGCTATGCAAGTGTGATCGGTGACATCATGTGAAAACCATAGGCACACAGTCATGCACACCATAATCCCAGCACCAAAGAGGCAGACACAGGAGGATCCCTGAGAAACTCAAATGAGCTCTAGAGTCAATGAGGGAAAGCAACGAAGACATAAAAAATTGGCCTCCATAGGCATGTACATACATATGAATTCTCCCTCCCCCTCTTCTCTGTCTCTGTCTCTGTCTCTCTCGCTCTCTCTCTCTCTCTCTCTCTCACACACACACACACACACACGAAGGAACACATATGTACATATATGAAGACATATTCTTGGTCTCTCCTGCTTCCCGCTCATCTTCTATACCTTCCTGGTTTTACCATTTAAAAATTGGTATAGATGTAAGTGCATTTTCTCCAGAGAGCTCTGAGTGGGTCCACTCAGACTATTTCACCTCTCAGAGCTTCCTCTACTCTCCTTTCCCAAGGAAAGAGGCTACGCCATGCTGAGAGGAATTGGACTGACACAGAAATGGTAGAATGCAACTAGAAAACAAAAGAAGTCTGTGAATAGAGCCCTTTCTGAAGCAAATCCTTGCTAAATTTCTCGGTCACAAGCAAACCCATGTCAGCTAAAAGAACTCATTGCAGTTGGAAGACTGAGCTCAGTGGTCAGACATTTAAACACAGCTTGAAATCTACCCAGAACTAGGTCGGGGAGCTCTCTTGAAAGGTAGGATGCTTGCCCCACCAGGAGGTTCAGAATTTGATCCTTGGAACCCACATAAAGGTGACGAACCTTGTAATGTCAGCCCTGGGGAAGGTGAGACAGGAGGACCCCAGAGCTCACTGGCCAGCCATCCTGCCCTAATCTGTGAACTCCTGGCCAGTGAGAGTCTATCTCAAAACACCAAGGAGGATGGCACATGAGGAATCCTAGGGCCATCCTCTTATCTACACACACACACACACACACACACACACACACACACACACACACACACACACCCCTAAAATGTTATGTCCTGATTCAAAGCACACCAGGATGGCTTGCATAAAAACACAAGCTATATAGGCTGTTCCCAGTTCCACCAAGCCTTTCTCAATCAGTAGCAAATCTGGCAATGACCCATATCTGTTCAGGCCAAAGAGTGTAGGGGGCAGCATGGAGCCACCCCTGCTTCCAAGGAGCTCATAGGAGGGAACACTTCAGAGAGTATTCAGCCTGAATTGCCTCTAACACTAGACATCTAGACAAGTGATGGTCAATAATCTTAGCTGTAATAAATTCAATCCCCATCATTGCCTTTCAACACAAACCAGAAAACCATGTCATACCATCCCAGGCAAAGAGGATGGGTAAATTATCTCCCAAAGTGTCCCAGAAGGCTCCATGGTAATCAAAGAGGAGAGTGCATTTAAAGCAGAATGTAGAGTGAGCCAAGATTCCAACTTTTGGATCACTTCCTGAATTTTCTGTGCAAAAACATCTAGTTTTAAAATAAGAACTACTGTCTATGAATGCAAAACACACCAAGAAAATTTCATTTAAAAGAATACTCTTTCAGAATGTACCTGTGTCATTAATGCGTTAGGCACCTCTGGCAATCATATCAGGGCAAAGCTGATGTTCCACACTTTGTCCCCTTTCTGGAACTATAATTAGAAGCTGCCTGTGTCCTGTCACACAAAACCTCTGCAGACAGAAGGCTGATCCCAGCCCTGCTCACCTCGGACTGTGTGCTCCCAGGACCAAATTAGCACAGCTAGAGAGGAAATGTCCCCACAGGGTGAATCAATGTGCAGCAAAGGATAATGGGATTCCTGCCCCAGCAGCTGTGGCCTGCTCCCTCCCCTTAGCACCTGTCAACCAGGGTAGACAGGGCGGGGCCAGGGCAACCACTCCACTCAGCTCCCATATTGCTCATTAGCCCCAGCCGGTGCCTGGGGGCCCGCCACACTGCCAAAGAGTGTAGTTTTCCCCCCAGATGCAGAGAAACAATGGCTGCTCCTAGAAGAGCTGGCACAGACCTTGTTAATCTTTCCCATTTCACTTCTGTTTCTGCCCTTTGCACAGTGCATATGAAGGGGTGGACTGGAAGGTGGGAATTAGATCATTCGAGTTAATTTTACCAGCTTTACTTAGAAGCTGAGAACCATGGGAGCCAGGCTGCATCGCTTAAAGCGTGGAAATAATAGGCACTGATCCTGTCATCTAGAGTGATCAATGGCTCCCCTTGGGAACACTTTAAAAGCTATTTGCCCCAAAGAGGACTAAGGGGCTTTCCATGGCTCAGGCTCACCCTCCTCTTCCTACTGCTGCAGAAGGGAAGAGGCATGGAGAAAGAAACTGGGCATTTCAAATTTCACTACCAGCCTGGAAAGTAACTAGATTTTTGCTTTTGAACATTCTGTTCAAGGTCTCAGTAACAGCCATACATTTATGTCTATGAGGCTACAAAACCACAGGCTGGGACCAGGTACTGTAACCTGTCCTGAACTGTCAAGATGCTTTTTAGGGGCCTGTGTAGGAAAAGGCCTGGGATACTTTCGGGAATTCACAATATCGTACTGAAAAGTTTGGCCTCTATTCGTTTTGGAGCTTGTTAATAAAATCTGGTCTAAAATCACCTCTGTGTTTATCAGGCTGTAACCTACTTACATATGTGAGCAAATGGCAACCTAAGGAAAGAGTAAGCAAGCTCTTGTAGCTGAGTGGAGCCCCTGCCAATCATTTCGAACTGAGCCTTATCCAATTACAAGCTGCTAAAAGATCACTCCATGCCCATATGAGGCCAATACCAACTGAAGCCAATCAGTTTGCTTCCTGTTCCTTGACCTTGATTATAGATCTATACAGTCTTACGCATGTTGAGGTATAAAATTCTGGGCCATCTTTGGACTCAATGACAATAAATTTTTAGATTTCTTTAACAATATAAAGTGTGGTGTTTGCCCAGGAGTCTTGGTACCTACTCAGGAGAACCAAGAAGATACTTCTCAACGAATGGGCATCCTTTTCATCTTTGCCTCTTTATTTTCTCCTTCCCCAGGCTCCTCTTTGTCTGCAGGCCTGATTTTGTTCTTCATGCTGCATGTTGTGTGGATATTTAACCCAGCCAGCCACCTGCTCTTCCTAGAACAATCCTATTGCTTTCAATAAGAGGAAATAGGCAGCATTGCAGGATGTTAATAATTGATTGTTAGTCATCTCTCTCACACATTCACTACAGAAACCATTCACAGATAGGTATTGACCACCTACTTGTACCAGCTCCTCTCAGGCAGAAGGCACTGTTGACACTTGGTTATGGGAATCAACTTTTAGGGACAGGAAGGCGATAAGTCCCCCCAGTAGTGACTAACTCTGCAGATGCAATAAGCTAATCAAGCCAAATTAAAGCCCAGGTTTCAATCTGAGCAAAGCATTCCTGGGTGGTCTCAGGAAAGAAGGGAAACCACAAGGCTGCTTCCCAAATACCCTTTGGGGGAAAGCTGCTGCTTGGCAGGCTTTCTCAGAGGTAGGGGCTGAAGAGACAAAGATGGAGCTTCCACCTTAGCAGAAGGAAAGGAAAGGGATTCGGTTTTCACCAAATTTCTACAAGGTTCTGGAAACCAGAGGCCAGCAGTCTGCAAATTTACTAATAAATCATGTAGGTAGCTCCAGGTGCCCGATCCTCCTCTCTGTGAAAGACTGAACCTTTGCCATTGCAGAATGAAAAGTGAGGAGCATTCACACAGGAGACAATGGTGAGGGAAAAAGTCTCATTCCCATATGCAGCATACAGAACGTTTGGTAAGCCCCTGCCGTGTGTGTGTGTGTGTGTGTGCGCACATGCATACGTGTACACCTGTGTACACCTGTATATATTTTCCCTTGTCCATTGTGTCTGAGCCACTTGGCATTTTGAATCACATGAAACTGCTGATTTCAAGTAATTTTGACATACAAAATACCCATTTCATAGGACTCAACCTGACATTGAAGATGGATTTTTGAAACTAGGATGGTAGTCTGAGTTGGTTTCTATCCTGACTTTTTTTTTTCTTTAACCATGTGGAAATTCACACCTCTGACATGGAACAGTGTCCCAGTTTCCTTCCCGTTTGTGTGATGAAACTTGCTGATCACAAGCAATGTGGAGAGGAAAGGGTTTCTTTGTCTTACACTTCCATGTCATAGTCCATCAGCGAGGGAAGTCAAGGCAGAAACTCAGGGCAGTAACTGATGCAGAGGCCATGGAGGGTGCTGCTCACTGGCTTGTTCCCCATGGCTTGCTCAGCCTGCTTTCGTCTTCGCCCCATAACTCTTGCCCATGGATGACCCTGCCCACAGTGGGCTGAGTCTGCCCACATCAATCATTTACTCAAATGAAATATTCCACATCCCTGCTCACAGATCATCCTGATGAGGGCAATTCTTCAACTGAGGCTGCCTTTCCCAGATGACTGTAGCTTGTGTCAAGTTGACAAACAACCAACACAAACATTGTAATGGATTACAGCTAAACTAGGGCCTGTGAGGAGACTCAGCAGGTAAGAGCATTTGAGTCAAGCCTGACCAACTGAATTCAATTCCTAGAACACATCTAATAAAACCAACCTTGGCAAGTTGTCCTCCACACAAACACACATACACATATACTTACACACACATACATACAGAGATTGGTGCACATGTAAACACACAAACACACAAGCAAATATACACACATGCCACACATATACATATACATACAAACACATGCATATGCATACATATAAGCAAATATACACACATACATATGTACATATACATACAGATTAACACATGCACACACACAAACATACTAGCAAAAATATACACAATGCATGCACACATAAGTACACACAAATACACCCATACTTATGCACATATACATATAAATACATGCACAAGCACACAAAGCAAATATATACACATGCATGCACATACACATATGCACACATACACACATACAAAGCAAACATACATATGTACACATGCACACACACAAACACACCAGCAAATATACACACATACATACAAACAGCATGTACACAAGCATATAAATGACACAAACACACAAGCAAATATATACACATGCATACACACAGGCATGCACACACATAAATATACACAAGCACACCCACACACAAGCAAAAACATGCACACAAATACACATGGATGCACACACACATACATAAGTAAATGTAAAAAAATTAAGTTGAATAAACTGAACAGAAACCATTTCTCAGGTTTCACCTTTTATTCATGCCACGAGTATAAAATAAATTCTTGAGACTGCAAACTAAAGAGAAATGTAAGCTTTTCACATCTTCATTTTGTGAGAAATGTCTACATTAGAAACACGTTCCTGTCTTTGGTGCATGAAGGATGGACTCTATAAACCAAGGGCAAATAAGACCACTTCCCATTTTGTATATCGAGGCTGATTTTGGAATGATTCCTGTACATCAAAGCCTGAAGCATGCACACTTGGCCTTGATCTCCTGCAAAATTAGTTCCTGTCATCAACAGCTTGTACTGCCTAAATATTTACCTTTGCCATCACTAAGACACATGTAGCCATCTATTTGTTGACATGTTCTTCCTGATTTAATAATGTCCTTTCACTTGGAGACATCTACAATACCTCACTGATGACTGAGAATTGTGTTAAGCTAAATGTCACTCCCCAGCTACCTGGAGAGGGTGACACACTGATGAATAAGGCCCAGGGGCGGAGAAGAGGGTGGTGAGAGGGACACAAAGCCCAAAATGAAATGTGAGAAAAACATGGCTCAGAAAGCTACTCGCAGGTCGCTCACCTTAAAGTCCGAAATAGAACAAAAGGTTGTGGTTTTCTTTGCAAAAGCTTCAGCAGGTTACAACAGGGACACTCTGCAAACTGAAGGCATCTCATCATCCCTGGAGATGAGTCACCAGCCCTACATATACTTCCTCCATGTCTCACTAAGTGCGCAGCAACAAAAAAAATATCAACTTAGAAAAGACCCAGAAATGCCACACTGGACCCCCTCCAGTCTTGTTCATGTCCCAGATGGTAGAATGGGAGATCCAAGGTAGAATCCATAGACTTGTGATATGTTTCTAAGTTACTGAAAAATAAAACATGAAACTCCTTCAAGAAACTACAGAGCATTAAAAAAAAAATCTCAAAAAACCAATTCTTCCTCCCTCCCTACACAGTATTTAAATTTCAATGTAAAACATTTACTTTGGGTTTAAATCCAACCTACATTATATCTCTTATACATGGCGGGGGTTTTAGCCAAATGGCTTGGAATGCCTGTGGTTGCCTTAAGGTACAAGTTCTTACTCTCTGAAAGTCTCTCCTCATCTTCCACACTACAGGAAACTCATTTTCTTTTAAAACCTGCATTTGCTGCTGTGCCTTTCTGTGTCACATCTAGAAGTGGGAGTAAGGCCTCTGCTGAGGCAGGGTGGGGGACCCTCTGTGTTTTGATCAAATCTCCTAGTTCCACCTTCAGAGAGCAGTTCCCTGTGGTCTTCTGGTGATGACCATGGGCATGACCCACCTGTGGCAGTGAGCAGCAGAGGCAGCTGAGCGGGCCACCAGCTCACGCTGGGCAGAGAGGGGATCTGGTTGGGCACTCCTGTCAGAACAGCATGTGCAGACTCTGGGGAGCATGCTGCAGTCACTGTGGCCCGTGCCACAGAGCCTCTTTGTGGTCCCTGGGATGATTAGAGATTAAACAGAGCCAAAGATGTTGTGATTGCTACCTCTATCCTCCCTCCACAAAGAGCAATAAGTGGGGGATCCCACACAGGCCTCCTCCTCACCTTCAGCTGCCTCTCCCGCCCACCCCTTGCTGAGTGGCTATTGCTAACACTGTTGTGAAATGTCAAACGCTATTTATGTTGACATTTAAAAAAAAATACATCTTCTGAGAGGGAAAACAGCCTTTAAAGATGAATGGTCCCAATGGTAAGTCTGCAGCTATGAGAGCAACTGCCACACACCTATTTGGCATGTCAGATATATTAAAACTGTGTGCAGGATTGAGAAGAGCACAGGTCCTCAGAGGTGATGTGTAAAGACACTAATCTGAATTAAACTGCATTCATAGGCAACCCCTTTCATTCCAGGACCAGAGGAGATCAGACAAACACAGAGGCCCTGTCAACATCCTAGAAAATCAATATCTGCAGAATTCATTTCCTGTTTGTTAAGAGAGCTATCAAAACACAAAGTTGGTTTGCTCTATGGACAAGTTCCTGTCCCCAGACTGAATCCTACAGACCTTCTGATTTGAAAGTGGTGTTTTCTCGATGACATCATTCATTCACACATGGGACCACGGCTGCTGTCAAACCGCAGCAGAGCTGATGGCAGGAGACAGCTATCCACAGAAGCTGAACGTTTAAGATCTAGCCCCTTGTAGAAAAAAAAAAAAAAAAGAATGGCAACATGTGGTTTAACCTATAAGAAGTGTCATCCACAGACCAACCCAGAGAAATATAAGGAAAGAGAAGCAGTCAGTTTCCCAGAGAAGATCTGGGAGGGGCCGCCTGAAGGAACACATCTCTCCTGTTGAGAAAAAAAAATCTAGATCTTCCTATACCTACACCCAGTGAGTAAAGATGATGGGGAAAGGCAAGGTGTGGGTTTGAGTGCCCCCCACCCCAGTGAGGGGGAAAAGGTGGCTGCAGAATGCCAGGAGACCCTTGGAAGCAGTGGAGCAGACCACCCCTGCACTCCCACTCCCCTGTCTCCTCTCTGCCTGCACCAGCTGCTCGGACGACCTTGTTAGGTGCTTCCAGAACAAGAGAAGTAAGAGCTAAGCAACATCCTAACCTGGATCTTATGGAAATGCTGGCCACTTCAATCAGAATGGGGCAGGGAAGCTGGGTGCACAGAAAACAAGTCCGCTGGTGGCACAAACAAGAAATGAGACTTAGAAAAGTGTGGGCATTTTTGTAAGAAAAGAAGGCAGAGACAGGGTTCTCCCTGGAGCAGGAGGCTGGCTCCAAGGTTTGTTGTTGTTCCCAGGATGGGGTATATCTGTGTGTACTTTCCCGTGTGGGCTGGCCCATGCAAAAGGCTGAAGTCCAAAGACTGAAACTGATGGATGTCATGGAAGACGATCTGAAAAGAACAGCTGGACCTGCCTTGACTCCATCATACCTGGTCACTGGGGTGCACTGTAACCGAAGAACATGACAGTGGTGTGCAAGTAGCCCCCAAGTGCCTGGGAAATTGAGGCAGATGGTCTGGTCTGTCTGTAGAACCTCCGTCTCCTGGGGACCAGTGCCAGAACCCAAAAGGGAGAAGAACCTAAAACTCCCACCTGCCTTTAAACTTGAGTTTCTGAAGAAGCTTAATGTTTTCATGCCTGTATTTGCATACAAGGCACCGGAAACCGCCATGTTTCACACAAGATGAAGAGCCTGGGAATCGTGAGAACAATTGAGCTGGAGAGGAGGAAGCACGGCTTGCTGCCGGCACTGACTCACTGTTTACAATAGTGCTCATTCAGAAAACAAAATCAAGGAATTACTTTGTCAACACATGCAAATTTGGCCTCCGGGGACTTGGGGAGGGGCCATGGGAGCGTTTCTGTAATTACAAGTCATACAGAGGTACTTCAAGCTTGGCAGTGATGGGGATGTGCAAACTGAAAACTATGTAGTGACAGTTGGTGATAGAAATCCTAGGGAAGACGGAGCCTGCCAGGTACCAATCGCTGCATGACAAAACCCTCACAAGTGCACCATGACTCACCATCTCCTACGACTGAATGATGCCTCCGTCCGATGAGCCTTCTGAGTTGTTACCCATCAACCTGGTACCACATGTGGTCCCAGGTGACACAGGCAGCCTGCTTCTTTCTCCCCTCTCTTCCATCAAATGATTTTATTTATTCTTTAATGTGGAAGGTTACAACATCCAAGAATCAAGCTCTTAGTCTTGAGTGCATTGACAGAAATGAAATAAACAAAAGTCATGTGGCATATATAGGAAGCACCATCTCAGTGACCAGCCAACAGCTTTTGAGTACTCATAAAAAAGGGGGCAGTGGGGTGTCATGGCACATGGAAAGGGGACTTTCTATGGACAATATACACTCACCAGACACTATATACTTTTGCTAGGCCCTTTGTAACTAATAGCATACAGAAATATTTCATCTTTCATGGTGAAAGTCTGGGCCAGGATGCAACTGGGCAGTTAGTCCTCAATCTGTGCACCAGGATCTGCTCTGTGGAGCCCCAGCTTCCATGATGCCCTCCCATGGCACTGAAAACATCCTGGGTAGCCCATGCCTGCAGAAGCTGCAGCCCAGGCTCTAGCCCCATGCCCACATGGTGCCCTCTGTGTTGATCCCTTCTTATTATTCTTATTCACCTAGAGCCCAACCGAATGACCTCATCCTATCTGGGTCCCAGAAAGATCATCTCTAAGGCCAAAATATCTGTATATCTATCTCTCTCGTGTTCTAATTTGTTCATTTCCTTTTTTTGGGGGGGTGCACTTTAACTGATAGAAACATTTACTTTAGGTTTATAGTTTAATTTTTTGTTTATTTTAAGACAAGATATAATCTCATGTAGTCCATATTCACCTCAACTATGTGGCCAAGGATGACTTTGAACTTCAGATGGCACTGCCTTTGTCTCCTGAGTGCTAGGAGCATAGCTAGCAATGCCTGGTTTATGAGGTTCTAAGGATGGAATCCAGAGCTTCATGCAAGCTCAGCAAGCACTCTACTCACGGAGCCACATCCCCAATGCACTAGGTGTCAAGGTTGTCACCCCTTGGCATTTCACTAGGTATCCAGGTTGTCACTGGTATTCATAAAGTTCAGGATAGAGAGGAAAGGTTCATCTTTCAACACTTCAAAAATTACTAGCAAAAGCTAGGACAAGGGTTCTATTACTGTTTAAGGTGGAGGGATCTAGACGAGGCTGGTCGCACTGATGGGTGCTTATCAGGGGACAGCAGCTGCTGGAGTCCAGCGGGCAAAGTGGGGGATCTTGGCAGAGGGAACAGAGGAGACTGTAGAGCATATGTCTCTGAGCTGAAATCGTGAAAAGCAAGAGGGAGAGCTTCGCATTCCTGCTGACTGCTCTCTTATCTCCCACAGTCAGTCCTGATTCTCGGCTACTCCCTCCCACTCCCTTCCTCCCCTCTTTTTATAACATTTGAGAGCTATTTAGTCTCACATTTTCTTATTTTTCAGGAATATAATCATGAGCAAGGCAAAAGGCCTGTTTCTGGAATGGTGGACTTCTCATTCCTCATCTCTAAACATCACCTCATAGCACAGCCACCATGACATCCCCTGCCTCTCTTTCATAGCACTGGGCACTCCTTCAATATTTTCCAGCATCTTCTATGGCACAGCCATTAAGAGCCCAAGTTCTGGATTGAGATACCACATAGAACCCAAGCCATTGGTCCTCAGTTTATGGAACTGTTTGGGGAGATGTGGAACATTTAAGGCCTGTGGCCCATCCAGCAGAACTGGGTCACTGCTTACAAAGACTCTGCCTCCTGATCTGCTGTGATGTACAAAGCTACTCTGCAGGCTCCTGCTGCCACAGAGCAGCCTCTGCAGCCACCATATTCTCTACCACTAGTGCTGAATCCTCTGAAACTATAAGTCAAAAGAAGTCTCTCTCGTTTGTTTTCATCAAGTATGTTGTCACAGTGACAGAAAAATAATTAAGTTGAAAAGTCACCAAAACTCTAATAAGAAAAAAGACAGAAGTCATTGATGAATGAAACAATAGAATATCCCTACAGATCCTGGAAACACTAGACACATATAAAAAAAAGCCATGACCAATTGCACACAACAGTGTGGTGATTGTATTAGTTAATTTTCTAGTGCTGTGATAAAATACCATGATCAAAAGTAATTTAAGAAACTATTTTAGCTTAGAGTTCCTGAGGGACAGAGTTCTCATGGCATGGATAGAGTTTTCATGGCATGGAAGGCATGGTAGAAGGAAGCTCAGTGATCACATAGAAAGGAGAGAGGAGAGAGAGAGAGAGAGAGAGAGAGAGAGAGAGAGAGAGAGAGAGAGAGAGAGAGAGAGAGAGAGAGAGAGAGAGAAGGAAGTGGGTAGAGGATATAAACCTTCAAATCCTGATCCCAGTGATGTACTTTCTTCAGCAAGACCCCATCTCCAAAAAGTTTCACAACCTTCCCAAACAATACCACAATGGGGGACCAAATGTTCCAATGCAATGATGGGTGACATTACTCATGCAAACCACCACAATAACTTACATTAAGTGGACCAAGTTCGCAACAAGCACAGACTATGAAAAATCCTGAATTATCAATGTATAATTTAAATACCATCATTAGCATTGAGGGAATTTAACTGTATATATTTTAAACTCCCAGATGAGAGAATTCAGGGCTTAGCCAGGATATCAGAGAATTTTACCAAGCGCTTGAAGAATAATACCAATTTTTCAGTCTCTTCCAGAAGGAAAGGTTTCCCAACTTATTTTAGAAAGCTGCCGTTACTATGCAGACAAACATCTAAATCAGACAAATCCAGATGAAATAAAAAGAAACTATGGCTAAATCTTCCTCATGAGTGTAGGTATTAACACCCCTTAATAAAATGTTAGCAAACAGAAATCATCAAATGGTAAGGGGAGAAACATACCATATGGAGTACTTTATTCCCAGCACGCACTAGTGTTTCAACACTTGAAACCAATCAGTATGATTTGGCATGCTAAGAATGTAATGAAGAAAATCCCAGGGTTGTATCTATCAACCCTCAAAAATCACTTGCTAAAGCCTAATACTTACTCCTTGTAAAAATCCCTCAGAAAGACTAAAGGGAAACTTTTTGTTCTTATAAAGAACTGTTATAAAAATATATCTCACACTGTAACATAAAAGTAAAAACATAAAAGCTTTCCACTCTAAAATCTGGAGCATGGCAAAAATGCCCACTTTTCCTGATCTTATTCATCATGCTATGGGAAGTTCTAGATGATGCAATAAAGCAAGACAAGAAAACAGGGACATACACATCAAAAAGGAAGAAATAAAATCATCCCAACCAGTGAACCTCATCACCACCTACACAGGGAATTACAGGAACTCTCTCCTGTCTCAACGGATTTCTCAACTCAGTAAGTTAGGCAAGGTGGAAGGCAAATATTCCAAAGATAAAGGTATGTTTGTATACAGTGAACAGTGACATTAAGAGTACAATAGTATTTTTAGTCAATCAAAAAGTAATAAGTTCCTAGGTGTAAATTTAATAAAACATAGCAAAGATGATTGGCAGAAAACTATAAACACTAATATAAGAAACCAAGAAAGATGTTGGTTGGCCCCCTACCTTGAACTCTCTAGTCAGGGCAACTGGGCTGCCCTTCCCTATATAATCCAGCCATTCTTGTTACCCTGCTCTCTTTTGGGGCTTCTGGTTGCTGCATGTGGTTCCCCTCTCTCCCCTGACCCTCCCCTCCCTGTCCCATCATGTTGCTCAGGGTCATGTCTACTCTGGACTCACCCAGGAGCCCCTATCTCTGGCTATGATCTCCCTTTTATCTATAATAAACCTTCTCCTCCACGAGAAAGAAAGAAAGAAAGGAAAGAAAGAAAGAAAGAAAGAAAGAAAGAAAGAAAGAAAGAAAGAAAGGAAGGGAGAGAGATAGAAAGAGAGGAGGGAGGGAGGGAGGGAGGGAGGGAGGGAGGGAGGGAGGAAGGAAGGAAGGAAGGAAGGAAGGAAGGAAGGAAGGAAGGAAGGAAGGAAGGAAGATATCAATTAATGGAAAGACACCATGGAGAATGTACATTAATGAAGAGACACACTGTGCTAGTTAGTTAGTATTTTGAGTTTTGGTTTTTGTTGTTTGGGTTTCGGTTTTGTTTTGTTCGTTAACTTGACACAAACTAGAGTCATTTGAAAAAGGGAACCTCAACTGAGAAAAGGCCTACTTCAAATTGTCCTGTAGACAAGTCTATGGAGCATGTGGGAGGGCACAGCCCACTGAGGGTGGTGCTAACTCTAGGTCCTGGGTGGTATATGGGTGGAGCAAGCCATTAAACAGTGTCCCTCCACCACCTCTGCTTCAGTTCTTGTCTCCATGTCCCTACCCTACTTGAGCCTTGGCCTCTTCTTCACGACAGGCTGTGATCCAGACATGTGAGCCAAGTAGCCCTTTCTCCCCAAGTTACTTTTCGTCATGGTCACAGCAAGAAAAGCAAAGTAAGACACACACCATTCCCATGGAGCAGAAGGCAGCAGAGCAACAATCCCAACTGTAAAACGAATGTATATGCCTAATATATCTATTATTCTTCATTTTAAAAAACAGGGAAAAAACGAATGTATATGCCTAATATATCTATTATTCTTCATTTAAAAAAAACAGGGAAGATTCCTTTCCAATTCAGGTGAAAATGCAATGAAATTACAATGTTAAAGCAGGTTTTTTTTTTTTTAAAAAAAAATACATCAGGTGGGAAGAAATTGTGCATACAATTTGAGAAGGTCTATAGCTATAGCTGTGGTATTGGTGGAGGTGCAGATATAACACAATTGGACACCAGACAGAACCCAAAACAAGCATGCATGGATATACCCAACTGATCTGTAGCCAAAGTAAAGGACAGCACAATGGAAGAAACACAGAGCTTTGAATAAATATGACAGTAACTGGACATCCACAGAGGAAGACTCCAGACAGACACACACACACACACACACACACACACACACACACACACACACACACACACACACACACCCCTGGGGTGGCAGGAAGTACTGACTAGGCTTTTCTAGAGGTCTTCTGTAAGGGGAGTGTTTTGATCAGCCACCGCTTGCTCCATATCTCCTTTTCTCATTTCTCCAGCCCACTTTACAGGAGCTGTTAGTCCACAGAGGGCTGTTAATTTCGAGCATTTACAGACATAAAAAAAAAATCCAATTTGGTAAACCACCAGAGAAACTAGAAAAAAGAATGCCAAAGAATGCCTGTGCGAGTCTGGGAAAGTAAAAACAGTTATAAATTCTCTCCCACTCTATTTTTCCAAGTCAATTTTTTTAAAACTGTCTTGCCAATTAAAGGTTTTCTCAATCCCCTGATTTTATATTTTATAACATTTGATAAAAATGGCTCATCAGGCCCTGGGGCCAGAAGATGGCTTTGAAGACATATTGTTATAATAGGGAATTTTTGAGAAATTCCTCACCATTTTGAATAACTCAAAGCACGTGGGTGTCCCCAGGATAGGCCCCCTGTTCCCCAAGGTGGGTGAATGGAAATGGACATAGCTGAGAATAAATAAACTGTTCCAGAAAGAAAGAGTGTGGCTGCTCTGTTAAAGAGTGGCTTGGGTGCCCAGCATCTTTCTCCTGGTGGTCAACTCTTATCTCTCGCAAACACTTCCCAGGGAACTGCTCTTCCGGATTCCACCCTTGTCCTGTGAGTTACAGTAGACTAATTATCTCCCTTGAACGCCACAGAAGCTCAGCTGTGTTCTAAAGCACCCACACCTACTGGCCAGAAGTCAATGTTGATAGACAAAGCCTGTTTCCTCTGAGGCTCCAACACTGCCTTTACCATGCCCCAGTCTGTTTTAATTCTCTTCCAGACCAGGTGAAGCCTGTTCCTATTCCTACCATGAGGCCACCCAATAGAGAGAGATAGGGCTTCTTCTCATCTCTTCCAACCAGGCCATGAAGCATCCCAGGAAAACACATGAGTCCGAGGGTATGAATGGTTCCTGGAAGTGGTCAACTGTCCCAAAAATGCACTTTGTCTCTAGTACAGCAGGAAGATAAGCCTACCCCTTCAGACACCCCATGTTCTCCATACACCTCACTCAGTAAACTCTCCTACACCACCATAGACCTGAGCTGTTGATAGAGACACACTCGGTTGTAGTCCCAATTTCCACTTTGCCTTCGGAAAGCCTATGTAAAGCCAGTATTTCCACTTGTTGTTTTAATGTTGCAAACATTTTAGTCTTGGTAATAGAGACCATGCAAGTCTCTGAACTGAGAGCAAAAGACAGTACCATCACTTTAATTTGGATTTGAAATGTATCTGATAAACCCATGCATTAAAGGCTTGATGGCCAGTGTCAGTCACTACTGAGAGATGGTAGGTAGAACCTTTATTAGGCAGTGCCCAGTGGAAGGAAATTATGTCACCTGGCCAGGGTGTTATTGACAGATATTGGGAAACTAATCCCCATGCTCTCTGTCTCCCCTAATCAGATGAGCAGCCTCCTCTATCATCATCCCAGCTATGATGTGCTATGCTGTGGAAGGCCCAAAGCAACAAGGCAGGCAACTGAACTCTTGGAAACCATGAGCCCTAAATAAACACTTTATTAAATTGATTCTCTCAGGTATTTTTGACAGTGATGGAGAGTTAGCGAACACAGCTGCTGGAGACCTTGAGGCGAGGACAGAGACCCCCCCACACACACACACACCCAAAGCTCATCAGGACATAGCATCATGTTGGTCTTGTGATTCCTTTTATGTAGGCTCCATTTCATTGCTTTATAAGTCAGAAGAAAGCTGATTGATTCTGTGCTTTACACATTTTCTTCTTACTTGGAATTCATTATTCAGGTGTTTTTTAGATGATGGGGGTTCTTCAGTAGTCATCCCCCTGTATTTATCTCTTGGGTCAGTATTTCCTATAATGCTAGCCCCTGCCTAAATCACATCACTTTGCCAACATTGCTTTCATTGTATTCACAGTTCTTTTCCACTAAGGTAGAACTGCTCTCCTGGAGGTGTTTCTGGAACCATGTCATTTCCATTGGGATGGTGTCTTTTATTCTAAAAATCCACAGATGCTATTTTGAGGTCTAATTGTGTGGCATTGAAAATGTGTGGTGCCGTTTTGTTTGGAAGGAAAGCATCCTTAAACTCCAGCATCTGGGTTAAGACACACCTGCATGGAAACATGAAGTTCCAGCCAAAAGTAAGGGAGGGGGAGAGGGAGACAGACTGCAAAGCACTGGGAGGTAAGAAGTGGTTTCCCTCCTAATGGGGACCGTGCATGAAGCCTTATGTGGGCTTTAGACTTTTGGCACAGCAAAGAGGATGCATGTTCCAAAAGAGGACTTAGAAGATTGGGTGAAGAAGAGAAAATGCATCACTGAGAATGCTGTTGAGAAGTCTACATGGAGATCTGATGCTGATAGGACTTGTTGGGAGGAAGGAAAATGATTTACTTACCCAAGAAGGTCAACACAGAAATCAATTAGTATGTTTTCAGAGTCTCACAGCACCCTCCTTCTCGACCCCAAACAAAACTGAAGAGATAGAACCTTCTATGTCACACCCACAGAGACAAACAGGAGGCCTCATCCTAGCAGGAAACTTGTTTTAAACAGCCACATTCAAACTATAGCTTCCATTGTGATAGTTTTTTCGGTCCCTCTTAGGAACCCATGTCAAAAGGACAGTGATATTTTTAAAACAGAAAAAGACACAGTTTGGTTTTTAAAGTATATAATAATACAAGAACTTGGGCTTTTATGCCGAGCTTAAATGACAGGACTTAAAATTACATAGACAGAATAATTCCAACCATCATAAAATAAATGATACGTGCACATCACAAATGTCCCCTTAGCGGGCTCTTTCCTCAAAGACTAGAAGTTAAGCAAAATATTCATCATAATTGTCCCTTCCTAGATGGTAGAGCCACAGGCAGTTTTTCTTGGGTTCTCTTCACTTCCCAGAACTTTCCACCCACCCACCCCCAAAATAATCAAATAAAGAACAATAATAATCACAACCCAAAAGCACTATCTCTCTGCAAACTTCCTAAGGAAGTTTAAGGGGCAGCAGCTACTGGTTTGTCCCCACAAGTAAAAGTCTTCAATGTCCTTAAACCTGTGGAAGCCCCTACATAGAGGGAGCAGAAGGGTACTTCCCTGATGGCTGGGAACACTCCAGCAGAGCCACACAGGACTTTGCAGGACTTTTCAAATATTCAACTGGAATCTCTACAGTAGAAGTTGCACATGGCTCCCCAGCACCAACATCACTCCCCAGGGTGTCCCATACCCCCAGGAAAGTCTTGGAATCTGCCTAAAGCCTCAGTTTCTCCAGGTCAGGGTGTGGAGAGGAAATGTGTCTATCCAGCTAGGAGTTGTGTGCTGAGATGTTTTGTTCACAGAACAGCTGAACCTTTCAAAGTTCTAGGAAGCTGTTAGGGACAGTTTCTCCACCCTCACACACACACCCTTCACCCTGACCCCACTTCAGCTTTAATGATAGGCAGGGAATACAGAAGGAAGAGTGGCAATGAGCTCCTTTGTCAGGGAGAGAATGGCCACAGTAATGTCCCTTGTTACCCTCTTGGTCCCCTGGTGGTAAGGAAGCCTCTTTAGTATGTGCAGGTGGGCGATCCTAGTCCCCAAGATGCCTTTGGGAGAAAGCCCTGCATTCACTAAAAGGGATGCTAGTGCTGTTTGGCCCTGGTTTAGCTCTGCTCTGATAAGACCATTCCCAAAGCACAGTTCAGTCTCTGGAAACTGGTCTGTTGTAGGAGTTAAAAGGAAAGTGATCAGACTGAACAGATCCCATATCTACAAGGTAAGCAGCTATTCCCTTGACAGATCAAAACTGCTGCTAAGAAAGGAAAGGTAACGTCAAGTTCTCCCCAGCGGTCCTCCACCTGCTCCCAGTTCTGCTGCTGGTTTGTAAGGAAGCATGTTTGGGGTGGATAGGTGGCATGAGCATGAGTACCGGAGTTTGTGGAGTCCTACTACCCACATGAAAGCCTGGCGTGGTGGCATGTACTTGGAATGCCAGCACTGAGGAGATGCAGGGAGGTCCTTGGAGCTCACTGGTGACCCCACATAAAGAGCCCTGTGATGTTTCTACAGATAATCTCCTCTACCATGCCAGTGCTGGCAAGGGCCTGGGTCTGGAAGGGATCCAAACTGAGAATCAAATAGTCTTGAAAGGCAGAAGAAATCTCTGTGGAGATGGAAGGCATTTTGCATTCAGGGAGTTAAGGGGGTGTGGTGAACTTCTCAAGTTTCTCTTCTATAAACCCAAATACCAGCATCTGAACACAGCCCTACCTGGTGCTAACATCCCATGAGGAGCTGTTGTTTTGCTCTGCCCGTGCCCCTAACCACTGTGCTACCTTCAAGTCCACTTGGGGCTGTGTCACCAGAAAGTGGCCAGGTCCACAGCTTACACGTGAAACCCTGCCTCCCTCTCCCCAGTCACATTCTATGCTACCAGCTGTGACACCTAAGCAGCCTTCAAGCCATCTCCTCCAGGCCCTTCTATATACCCTCAGAACCTACTTAGAGTAAGATGCTCATCAGTACTTTGACAACTTACTCCCAGCACCTGATGGGAACTGGGGTGAGAGTAAATGCAGTGGCATGGGGGGGGGTCTCAATCTACCCCGTGCCAGCCGGGGATGCACAGGGCAGAGGAAAGATGGTCCACAGGGCAAAGAAAGGATGAGCTGTGCAGACCTGACAACAGAATGCTCAGAGTTCAGGAGAGTGGGGCTTCAGAGCGAGGAGCAGGAGGGAGGACTTGGATGGCTAGGGATAAAGCTGATGCAGCAGAGGAGTTCTGGGTGCCCCAGTGTCACTCTTGTCTCTGCCCATTCATTATTTGGCAATACAGTAGAGTTTCCATCACTCTTTCCCTGTAAGCCAACCAGAAAAGATCACTCACATCAGAGACACAACAGGTCCGTCCCCTACCTGGGAACCTGGTTCCCATTCTGTTCTCTCCGATCTCTGTTAAAGTCCTGCCCATTTCCTAAGGACTGTAAGCAGCTCCTTCTGCCAGCTCTGTCCCTTTGGTTGAAAGCCTTTCCCTATGAGCCACACAGGCCATCCCCTCTTTGAAGGAAAGGACAGCCTGCCTCAGCTCGCTCACTCCCCTACTGCCTCGGCAGCCTGATCCTGAACTGCCACATATGATGAGGTCTGATGAGGTGAGGCCGGGCAGGGTGGGGCAGGGCTCTTCGGTCTGGGGCAAATCTAGGAATCAATGACAAATGTGCACCCATGGTAAGGTAAACTGTCCCATAAATGGAAATATAGCCACAGAGGAGAAGTCAGCAAGTCCCAAGGATGTGAGGGAGGCAATATGGAGGTTAGAAAAACCACAGGTGGCCACGTCCACCTAGTCATAAAAAGGAATCCATGGAAACCACCAGGTCATCATTTCCAGAGGGTTCTGTGAAGAAAACTGAGGTAGTATAGACAAAATACTATACACGTATACTCTGGGAAGCCTTTTAGTGTTTGTACAATTGCTGACAACACAGGGTGTGACAGCAATGGTGGGATTGTGCTATCTCTTCTCTGAGTAGCCAAGTCCTTGACACAGGAACCAAAATGCTTTGCTGACTTCCACACTGAGAGTCAGATCATTACTCGGTGCCAAATAACAGCCCAAGAGCTGGCCTGTCATTAGGGCAGCCTGCAAAGGTGGGGCCGGGGTAGAGTTTGTAAAGGCTCCCATGCTGGCTTGGAAAGGAGAAGGGTCCTGCATGCATTTCTCCAACTCACTGTGCCAGTAAATTGGCCTGACAACATTCAGGGCCCTTTCCAGCAAAGAATGCACAGCTCTACAAAGCTGAATACAAGCACTCAGGGCCTCCTACTGCCCTAACACACCAACAAGTGTCCTCAGTGGCCACTGACCTTCTCCAGTTGCATAGGTTGGGTCCATTATCCGCAGAACAGTTGGGGCCAAACTGACGTGCTTGGGTGGCCTCGGGGAAGTCCCACTGATGGAAGCTTCCCCAGAACATACTGAGTGCCATTGCACCCAGGCTGAGAAAGAGAAGCACCAGGCTTGCATCTGGACAGGCCTGTCTCTTGGCTGACAGAGGGATCTTTTCTCTACATGTCCATTCCTCAGTGCACAAATGAAGAGATGGCTCTGTCTCTTCCCCTCTTGAGGACAAACATCATCAGCCAATGTCCCCACCCCAAGAAAGGACTTGAATCTTTCTTATCCCCAAATCTCCAAAGACAGTTTCACTGTGTGATAGTTCTTCAATACATGAGCTGTAGTTCAAGGAGCATAACCCAAGTCTGTCTATAGCACTGACCTCAACATTAGCATCTTCTCTCTTCCCTCCTGCATGCACCATGTAACCATGACCCCAGCTTTCTCTCTACAATTTCTGCAGAAGAAATTCAGGACCCAAGTTAAGCAGGGAGCCTGGTAAGAAACAGGTCCTGCAAGTGTGGGTCTCCTGCACACGGCTGAGATGGAATGAGGTCCAAGATAGGTGTCAAAACAAACTCCAAGTAAGCGAACAGTCGGGCAGATGGAATTATTAGTGTTCAAGCAGGTAAGTGTATCACAGGGTCACTGCTAACACACACTGGAATAATCTTTTCATGCTTTGGATAAGGATTGCAGAGCCTTGCAAAGCAGGGGGCTGGGAGGATCCCACCCAGGGTTAAGTGGAACCAATGCTGAGTGACTGGCTCATTGCCAAATTTAACTAGTCCCAGTTTTCAACCAAATTAGATTGCACTACATCAACAAACACAAAGGCCACTTCCAAAGCTGGGGGAGAGACCTCAGGAAGGTGTTCAAAAAACCAGAGAGTTCCTTGGAGAGAAGAGAGACTCTAGCTACGTGAAAAGCCACTCAAGGCCCCAGTCCGCACAGGCATCATGTCTAAGGTTTGCTGTCCAATTGGAACACACAGTTAGGAATCCCTGATAGGAAGAGGAGCCCACAGAGGGATCTACAGGGAAGATCTACATAATATCTACACAAACATAACAGCTGAACCGGTAGCTAATGGATACTATTGAGAGAAGAAAATGAGATTCTCCACAAAGGGGCCACTCAGCACTTTATGGGAGCAGGCAGTAACAGGACAGGTAACTCCTGACCTTCTGAAGGTCCTCTCTGACCTTCAGCTTCAGTTCTTTCCCAGGTTTCAGAGGCCCCAGGCTGAGGAGCAGAAGAAGTGATTGTCCTCAGACCTCAGTGGCCACCTAGACTCATGGTAGGAAAGGAATGGATTATGGGAAAAAGAGAGGTGGGGCTGGATGTAAAGAAAGGGGTTTGTATCCAAAGAAATACACACCCAACCATAGAGACATTTGAATTCCCATGCTTATTGCTGCTCTATTTACTATAACAAATAATTGGACTCAACTTCATTACAATCAAAAGATGAATGGATAATGTCAATTTAGGTGTGTGTGTGTGTGTGTGTGTGTGTGTGTGTGTGTGTGTGTGTGTGTGTGTTACTACAAAGCTCTAAGGAATAATAAAGTTGAAATCTTTGCAGGAAAATGGATAGACTTTGATAAACTTTGAATGTATGATCTGAAGCAATGTCACAGAACCTCAGAAAGAAACAAACCTCATGTTTTCTCTCATATATGGAATCTAGCCAATATGTGAATGTATGTATGTAAACAAATACCCTCATGGGCACAGGATAACATGAAGGAAAGAGAACAATGAAAAATAAATATAACGGAATGAGGAAGGGTGGCCGCAGGCAAGGCACACAAGGCATGAAAGGGCAGGCTCTTGGTGGTCTGGCTCTGTCATGGAGCTCTTGCTTTTGGTAGTAGATGAATGCATATTCAATACTGCAAGTATAAAATATAAGAGGTATGTGATCTCTGTGAGTTTGAGGCCAGCTTGGTCAATAGAGCAAGTTCCAGGACAGACTCGAAAGCCACAGAGAAACCCTGTCTCAAAAAGCAAGAACCAACAACAATATGTAATGTGACATTTCTCAGCTTCTGTTTTGAATGCAATTCAATTTCCTTTTCTTTTTTATCTTTCTTTTTTTAGGTTTTTTTTTTCATGGCATTTGACACAGCATTTGGTGAGATGGACCTGCTTTGTGGATATTCAGCCAAGTTCACAAAGGGCCTGGGTCTGTCTTCTTACCCCTCATTGCCTTCACTGAGCAGAGAATCCTGCACTTATTTATCGAAGGGCTGGCAGATGGAAAGATGGATGGCTTCATGGCTCCTTTAGTCACTGGGAAGGAAACTATTGTGTACAAGAGGTAGCCTTCCAGTAAAAATCCATGTTCACCTGGTCACAACGAAAAACAGATGGACATTGGCAAATAAAGGCACTCACTCTATTTTGAGTCTTCCTCTTTGGACCCCAAAGGCCAGCATCATCCACGGACTTAGCCAGCTGTCCCTCCCTGCCCTGACTCACACCTGGAAAAAGAACCCCATCATGTGGGAGACAAAATGAGAAAGGGAGGGAGACCCAACCCCCTGCCAAGAAACTGGCAACTGCTGCTTCTGTCTCCGGAAACAACCAAGGTCTAGAGGAAGCCTCCACAGATGTCCCCAGGCCTCTGTGCTGTGAGTGTCCCCCAGAACCAGGGAAAACAACACAGCCATCCTATTCAGTTTCCCAGGGTTCTACAAATTCACTTACAAATGTCACTTATAAAAATCAGATAACTTTTCTGCCAGTTGTCAAATCCAAAGTGTCCCCAAGAAAGGATGATTGTTATGTGGGATGTCACTAGGAATAAAGACATTCAATGGAACCATCCGAATGTAACTCAGATTGAAGAAATAAAACCTATACGAATGCCAAATAGAAGTATTCAACCAACAGAAAATAAAGCAGAGGTCCAGGGAGACCTGGGTGGGTTCAAGGTCACAGAGCAGAGAGATAAATAGAAGGTTAAAGGTCACAGAGCTAAGAGGTCCTGGAAACAAAACCTCCTTCTAGTTCTGGTCCAGATATTCACAGTTTCCACTGTTGTCTGCCATCACGGGGGAAAGTTACAGCCTGGCACACTAATAAAAGCAAGCAGTTCATCTGTAACTCGGGGACATATAAATGCTTTCTAGTCTAACAGTCGAACCACAGTTTAGAACAGAGATAAATTCCATGATTTCACTCTTGCAAAAACCAGTATTTATGGCATCTGAGTGAGAGGTAAATTACTAGTTGCCAACAAAACATGTGCTGTCTCTGTGTTCACAAACACTCCATCACCTCCAGCACTTGCTGTATAATACAGTATATGGGAAATTAGTTTATTATACTGGAGGTAGTTTAACCAATGGGCTAATATATATTATACTAATATGTGTGCATGGTTCCTGATTACACTGAATTGGGTCCTAAATTCATATTGATGGCCCAAGAAGCCACTTCATAATGAATGCCAGTTTTATCTCATAATCCAAGTTTATCTTAGAAATGTATAAATATGAGATGCCACCTACCTGAGCAAACTCCAGTATCACATCCAGGAATCCCAGGGATAGCTGACTTCCAAGGGAGCAGGAGATGGTCTGGTCTGCAGAATATAAAGAATATAAATATACACTTCAGAGTCCAGGTCATCAAATTCATGGAGACAGAATTTAACCCCAACTAAAAGATCCTGGGTTTCCTAAATAAAACCAAATTTGCTAGACCCTTGGCATGGCAGCAACCAGAACACTCTATCTGGTAGATAAGCCCCCAGCACTGATATTCATACTTGAGCAAGGCCCAGTCAGATGACAAGAACATCTTTTTCTCATTTACCTTGACCAAGACACAATCAGGTCATGTCTTCACCCTCCAGGAAGTCCCTGCGGACTCCAATCTGTGAGGCAGCTCAATAGGAGACACCTAGAGAAAGCGTGTTTGGTGACAACCACGCTCTTCAGTCTGTATATTTTCCTCTAACTCCCAGACAATACCCCATGGGTTCAGAAACAGCTGGGACTTTGACAGTGACCAACAGATGCTTGAGATTGCTCTTCCTGACTGACCCTTAGAGTCCATTGCCTGCCCCAGATGGTAAATCCCTTCCTTCTTGCTTGTACAATGATACTTAAGTGCATTTCTAGGGAGCATGTCCCCTCTGAAAGCCCTTTTCTTAATCATCTCCCCTTCTCAGTATGACCTTCTTGAATATTTTTGTTATTGTTTAATTGGGTTTATTTTGGTTTTTTTTTCAATCTCATTGAACACAAAAAATTGGAACTTTATTATACTTAACTGCTTTAGCATCATAGTATGGCATCCATTGCTTTTGCCTCAGGCCCTACACAAAGAGGTACAGAGACACCCTGTCATTCCAAGACTACAGAATACATCTGTCAATCATCTCCAAGCCCACATCCCATAAGCTTCACCCGCCACTCAGCCAAAGACTGTTTCTGGGTGGGAATTCCTCCCCTGATACTCTCAGGAAATGTATGTTTCTCTGAGTTGCAGCTCTAAGAAAAACCAATTATGAAAATGGGAAGACCAGAATATGGTTATAATCTTCTTGTAAGAAATAGACTTAGCAATCAGGATATTGTGAGTTCCATGGAAACCCCTAATTCAAGAGCAAAGTGAGAGCACAAATGCCGAACAAGGAGTTCACCATGGAGCATAAAAGCTGTGGTACCCAGAGGCAACACTGACAAGAGCACAGTAAGCTACCAGGCAGGCTCTTGCAACTGTCTGGTCTGCTCCTGGCACTTGTCATTAATGCTAATAAAATAAATATTAATATGTTTATGGGCAGACTACATTTTCCATAAAGCCTGTGGATGCTGTTCCAGGAACAAGGAAGTTTTGGAAAGAAAATAAACCCTTAAATTGGCAGCATTGACAAAAGAGTCTGCATAAAGGCTGCCCACCATGACAGTAGATGCTTGTGTTACATCATTTGAATAATGCCCAATCCATTCCCTAGCAGTTGAGGATTTGCTGTAGGCTGCTTTTCTCTCTCTCTCTCTCTCTCTCTCTCTCTCTCTCTCTCTCTCTCTCTCTCTCTCTCTCTCTCTCTCTCTCTTCGTTTCTTCTCAAAACAAATGGAAAGAGAATACATCAGCTCTGTGGAATCCTTGACCATGAAATCAAGAACTGACAAAGAATACAGATCAACAGAATGGCATTGATTTCAGCAGTTGACACCCAATTGGGAACAGCAGACACAATGCCACAGCTACAGCAGACAGTAAGCACCATGGAGGACAATGCCTGAAGCAAAGGTATTTCTGTGTGCAAACGCACAGCTCTCACCTCACAGGGAACAATAGCTCACTCTTGGGCCCGAAAGGTGGCCCAAAGGACATAAGTACTTGCCATGCAAGCCTGATAACCCGAGTTCAATCCACAAAAGCAACCAGTGCCCACAACTGTCCACATACACGCATGCGCTCATACATGTCACGTACACACACACACACACACACACACACACACACACACACCACCACCACCATCACCAAAGATTCAGCTTGCCCCCAAATACAGTGTTTTAGAGCAGTATAAATTTTATTAAGTTTTTATAGTAAGAGAACAGAAAGTCATAGATCAAGACAGGACTCAAATACATTGGTAGAAACATCAGGATATCAGCTAAGATGATTGAATTGGTCTTGGTCTCAAATGGCATCTAGTGATATTCCTAACACTTGGGTTGGTAGAAACCAGGGCTTTGTTTGTACATACCAAAGAGAATATACCTGCCAGTCAAAAAGGAGAGATAGAATAGGCCAAATTCAGTAGTGAGTAATAAATGGCTATTTAGCATGCTAAAGAAAACTCAAGATAATTTGTCTCTAGACCAGCAATAATTTTAGCTTGGACCTATGTCTTAAGTTGCTTTTCTATAGCTGTAATAAAGCAGCAGACCAAGGCAATTTATAAAAGAAAGCATTCATTTGGGGCTCACAGTTCCAGAGGATGAGAGCATGCCCATGGCCTTGGTATAGTGCTTGGCAGAAGAAGGAAGGCATGATACTGGGACAGTAGCTGAAACTATGCATCCTGCTCTGCAGGCAGCAGGTGGACAGAGCTAACTGGGAATGGTGTGGGCTATGGAAGCCTCAAAGCCTGCCCCAGTGACACACCTCCTCCATCATGGCCACACTAATCCTTCAAACAATTCAGTAGAACTAACTGGGGGCCAAGCATGCAGACATGTGCCTATGGGGACATTGCCATTCAGACCACTACAGCCTGAAGCATCTGCAGTGACTCCCTGCCTGCTGAGCTCTTCCCCATCCACCTCTGCTGGTGGTCTGCCCCTGGGGCTCTCCAGGAAGCACAGTTCAGAGTACAAAGGTTGTCTTCTGGAGTAATGCCTGTTAAGGACAGAAGGAGAGAAGGGTGGCATTAAAACACGGACTAAAACATGCCCTATCAGAGGGCAGCCTTTCTCTGTCCAGATTCTCCTCTATGAATAAGTCCAGAAGGTTACAACAAGTTCCGTACAATGTGGGAATGTTAAGGAATGAGACCCATTTTGGAAAAGCAAAAGTCAATAAGGAGCAGTCGGTCTATAATACTTAGATGTCTTTATACAATGGAAAAGTACAGGAATATTGATCCCAGATTACTGACATTAATTGGTGTATAGCAAGCAAAACTATATATTATCTGCCTCTCTTCCTGGAGCTATTTTCTATTGCAAAGGCTCAAAACTCAGACACCATGACAACTTTCTAAAGAGCACTCCCTGTTTCAGGACAAGCAATTTATTGGAAACACAGAATCTGCCTACAACTGCATGGTTGCAGGTGCAATTAGACAGGCCTCCTATTCAGAGGCCTGACAGGTTATTCTGCAGTGGGCACAAGGATTTCACACGTGATTCTGTACTCCGTGCTATTCAAAGTCCTCGAAGTTGATAAATAATGGGGAGGACTCAAAGCAAATGTCTTTCCCAAACTAACTTTGAGGTGACAAAAGAAGACACTGGTGTGATGTTGGCATCCACTCATGAACTTGGGTCAACCAAAGGAAATCCAACCTCAGCTAGCCCAAATTCCTCCAGAAGTCTACAAGAGGAAACTGCAAAATCATCTTGGATCTCCTGATAATCTCAGCACTTATCCCATCTAAGCCCATCCCGAATGTATCATGCATACATCACTTATTTCAACAAGATTAAATCATCTATGTGTCAGAGACACAGATGTGAATGCAACTAGGACCCAGACCATGCAAGGAGCTTACAGTCTCTCAAGACACACAATCTGAAAATGAGAAGATGGGGTGAGGTGCAATCAAAGAAGAGATGGGAGGGTAGGAAGAAAGGTATTCCATCTGCCTGAAGTAGACTCTAGAAAGGACTTCCTGGGGAGATTAGCTACATTGAAAACAGTAATAAACTTCAAGCCAAGGAGTGAATGACCATTTGAGAAAGAATCACCTGCCAATCAGGAATAAAATTCTGCCTAGTAATAGTGGATTTCATTTCGTAAGTTGTAGAGACAGTGAGGCACAGAGTGTGGTTGGGGGAAAGATGATGGTGGTGTGCCTATAATCCCAATATGGGTAGAGACAGGAGGATCAGGAGTTCAGGGTCATCATCTACTCCTTAGAAAGTTTGACTCTATCCTGGGCTACATGAGACCTTGTCTCAAATATCTAAGTAAGTAAATAAATATTTTTCATTAAAGTAATTATTTTCTGTGTTTTATTTATGGACCAAATCTACACCCTCAAACATGTTAAATATCCCCTTTGCCACTGGTTATACCCATAGCATTCTTTACATATGTAAAGATTCTTCCTCTGTATTAGTGAGGAAAAACAAAACCCAAACATATGTTTTAACTCAAAAGCCACAGAGATCTAAATACCAAGGTAATAGATTTCAAGCTGAATAATCAGCAATTTTATTAAATATAAATAGATTACATGCTGTAAGTCAAAGACAAAAGTTGTCAGACTGAATTTACAAATAGCAAAATCCAATTATATGACTGCATATAAGGATATTGAAAGTATAAAAGGTGGCACCTATGCCATGTAGATGTGAAAACACAGACACCTGACCACAGAAACGTTGGTGCAGATGAAGTTTGCTTTGTGACGACAAAAGGCAGCAGAGATATGAATAGGTGTTAGGAGGGGCTGGAGATAACTCAGCAGTGAAGACCTAGCCCTCTGCTCTTGCAGAGGACCTGAGTTCAGTTCTCAGCACCCACGTTGGGCTACTCACAATCTATGCAACTTCAACTCCAAGGCATCTAACACCCTCATGGCCTCCTTGAACAGCTGCATACACATGTTAAGTACACACACATGCAGACTCTGTGTGTGTGTGTGTGTGTGTGTGTGTGTGTGTGTGTGTGTGCACAAGGAAAAATTTAAAAATAAATCTTAAAATAACATCACTTATGGATATTGAAGATGGAATGGTATGACCAACATTAGCATATGTAGAACAGCACACCCAGTGGCTAAAATATACATGCACTGTTACTGCAGAACAATGAATGTGACAACCACTGAGTGACCCAGGTACCCAATAGTGAGGCTGAATAGGACTCACACACTCTCTCACTCACACTCACACACAGATACACACACATATTCACACAGACACAGAACACACATACACACACATTTATACACAGACACACACAGAGACACACACACTCACTGACACAGACACACACACACATTCACACACACATTCACACACACAGAACATACACACTCACACACTCTTACACACTCACACACACACTCACACACACACTCTCACACACACACTCTCACACACACACTCTCACACACACACTCTCACACACACACTCTCACTCACACAAACTCTCACACTCACACAAACTCTCACACTCACACAAACTCTCACACTCACACTCTCACACACTCTCACTCACACACACTCTCACTCACACACACTCTCACTCACACACACTCTCACTCACACACACTCTCACTCACACACACTCTCACTCACACACACTCTCACTCACACACACTCTCACTCACACACACTCTCACTCACACACTCTCACTCACACACTCTCACTCACATACACTCTCACTCACACACACTCACTCACACACACTCTCACTCACACACACTCTCACTCACACACACTCTCACTCACACACACTCTCACTCACACACTCTCACTCACACACTCTCACTCACATACACTCTCACTCACACACACTCACTCACACACACTCTCACTCACACACTCTCACTCACACACACTCTCACTCACACACTCTCACTCACACACACTCTCACTCACACACACTCTCACACACACTCTCACACACACCCCACTCACACACACACACACCCACTCATACACACAGACACACACTCATACACACACTCACTCACACACACACACACACACACACACACATGCTCACACACTAAAATTCACACACACTTACCTCACACACAGGCCTAGACCTAACGTCAGGAAGCTGCTGAGAAGTGCCATGACAAAGTCTATTCCAAACTGGCCTCTCATGCAATGGTTCTCAACCGTCCTAATGCTGTGACACTTTAATACAATTCCTCATGATTTGGAAACCCCAACCATAAAGTTATTTTCACTGCTACTTCATAACTGTAATTTTCCTACTGCTATGAATCGTAATGTAAATATCTGCTATGCAGGATATGATTATGTGATCCCCCAAAGGGGTCCAGGCCCACAGGTTGAGAACTGCTGCCCTAATGTCTCTTTTTACTCTAGACAAAGAGGACATTGAAGCCTTGTGTAGTTGGTACTGCTTTTCCTAATCCTGTGTGGCTCTCAGGAGTGTGTACCAGTGAGTGACTGTGGTCACATGGTTCAGCCTCCATGACAATTAATATGCTCCTCCCCAACTCTAAAGCCACCTTCCCTTGTAATACACTTGGCTCAGTAGTGCTCCCATTGCATGGTGGGAGGAAGCATTAAGGGGTCTCTTTTAATCACACTTACACGAAGTGAATGCAGTGGTCCTGTAGCAGAACACCTCTGCATTAAGCTGCCGCCTCTGCATGGTTACAAATGACATGCTTGCCCCGCTGTGATGACCTAACTGATGTTAGTACTTCTCCCTAAGGGCAATTGCTGTCCTGAACACACATCAGTCCCCAAGGACATGTAGTCATATGGAAATAGGAAGTCAGCACACATTTCTAATGCCTGTGGCCAAATCAGCTGTTTCTGCCCTCTTCCCCACTCACACCTGTTAGTCATCGCCAGTCCCACAGAAAGCCCACCCTGGTCTGGTGCTCCGGGAGCCAGCATGAAAGGCAGGAAGGAAGGAAGGCAGGAAGGAAGGACATCTTCCCAGGCCACCTGACAGGTGTGGGGTACAATATGTGCAAGATGACTCCCTCGTCTCTTCCTCATGGGAAGGAACTCTCAAGTCCTATGGTGACAGGCACTCAGGACTAATGCTACAGTACCCTTCTGAGGTCCCTTCTGCATCCACCATGCTTGACAATGGGGTGTGGTTATGAGTACCGAGTCAATCAACTGAACAGTCCCCGTCCCCCCCCCACACACACACACACCTCCCACCACTAGCTATTTTCAAAAGAGGAGTGCAGGTGCCTAGCTTCCTGTGGCTGAAATGACTGGGTATCTAGAGATGACTCAGTGACATGTGTCGTGGTTGTCTGACACAGCCAGTGCATCTCAGAGTCCAGAAAAGGTCCCTGCCCACAAACTGAACAGGCTGCAGCCAAACAGCCCTTGAACTCTAGGCACGCAGTCCCAGTTCCCCAAGCCCTCTCCTAGAGGCAAAATGGAGTCTGCACAAAGCAGGTGTGCGAAGGGGAGGGCAGGGAAGCAGTTCCCATTGTTTTGATAACAATCCCATCCCATTTTCTATACTGCAGCCTCCAGTCCATTACAGGCAATTTCCTGGCATCACCCAAGCTCAAAAGGCCAGATCAAAAGTACAGAGTGTCCCAGCTGTGTGGGGCTCTCTCAGACTGAGCATTAACCACAACCCTTGCAAATAATTTATTCCACTGGAGACACCCTGTGCTTCCTCCCTGGGCGCCTGGCCCTGTTGTCTCCTCCACATTCCAATTGTAGAAGCACGCCCTCCTTGTACTTACTCATCTCCCCTAGGACAAAACAGCCACTCTGTCACTCTGCCTTGGTTTCACACCTGCTGGGCACAACAGGTTTGAGTCCACCCATTGTTGGGACATACAACCACTCAGAAAGCTGAGTTTTCTTGTTAACAAATTGTGCTCATTTTATTGTATTAGAAGTCTGGAAGAAAAGGATGTTGGCGTTGGGTGTACAGTGGGTGATCAGCAAATGGATGCAGACACAGTAACAGAGAGGTCAAGAAAGAGGGGTCAGGTGAATGCTGGGATGAAACTAAAACCAGGAAGGTGAGTATGGCACAGAGAGATGACATTGGCCAGAGATCAAGGGCAATGTTCTCTAGATTTGTTAAAACAACTTATTACATTAGTGTGTGTGTGTGTGTGTGTGTGTGTGTGTGTGTGTGTGTGTGCGTGCGTGTGTGCGCGTGTGTGTGTGTGTGTGTGTGTGTGTGTGCGCTCCTACAGGCATGTTCATATATACATGTGTGTATATGTGTATGTAGAAGCCAGACTCCAACCTCATTCTTCAGGGGCTGCCTATCTTACTGTTTGAGACAGGGTCCCTGACTTGCCTGGACAATACCAAGTGTGCTAGGCTAGTAGGCCAGTGAGTCTCCAGGATCACCCCACCTCTGCATCAATGGTGCTGGGAATACAAGCATGCACCACCATGCCTGTGCCCAGCTTTTTCACAGATTCTTGGGTTGGAAGTCAGGTCCTCAGGATTCTGAGGCAATTGTTTTACCAACTTAGCTATCTTCTCAGCCCAGGAAGAACTAAATTTTCTACCCAAAGAAAATGACCAGAGAGTATGGTGGACATTTGGAAAATAGCCATGTCTGAAGGCTTTTTTAAAAATGTTATTTGGTTCATTTTTATTCTATTGAGTCAAAGTCTCAAGTAGTCCAGGGCAGCCCTGATCATCACATCTCTTTGTCCACTTCCTCAGAGGCATAGGTTATCACAACCACTCATGAAGGTTATTTTATTTAAACATAAACAATATAACTGTTGGGTAAGATAGTTTATGCCTGTAATCCCAGCATTGGGGAGGTCAAATGAGGAAGACTGGAAGATGGCCTCAAGCATGATGCCAGCATGGGTAACATAATGAGTTCCAGGCTAGCCTGTGATGCCTTGCCAAAAGGAGGAGGAAATGGAGGAGGAGGGGAAAGGAAGAAGGAAGGGAGGGAGGGAAGGAAGAAAAGACGGGAAGGAAGGATGGTCCAACAACAACAACAAAACAGTATAAGTAAAATGATTTTCAAGCTGAGAATGTAGTTAAGTATTAGGATGCTTGCCTAACTTACCTTAAGGCTGTGGGTTACATCCCCAGAACAAGATGGTGAAGGGAGGGGGAGGGGGAGATTTTTAACAGCACCCTGAGATCAAGCTCAGTCCAAAGCCGACCTCTCCAGGGAGAGTCAGATGCAAGCACAAAATTCAGTGCCTAAGTTTGGTTTTGCAGTTTTCAGAGATTCAGTTTTCACCAGTTACAAGGGCCATATCCATGAAATACAGCAGGTACCTCCTGGGCCTAGTTCTGCATGCCTGCTAACATTTAAAACTGCACTTGTGGTACATAAAAGATTTATAATGATCTTACTCACAAATATAAATTTTGCCCCACACAGTATAGAAAGACCTAGAAGCAGAAGCAGTGAACCCCTGAATGCGAACACAGGGTCATAAATCTATAACACTTGCAAGGTTTTTTTTTCTTCACAACCCCATCATAAACATGACTGATTTCAATTTATGGGATTTTACAGCTAGGTCTAGGAATGTCCTTTGAAAACTTAAAACTTTAGAAACAACATCATGTATTTGGGATTTCTAAGAAACTGTCTACCGAGTCAGGTGACCCTGACAAGACAACCTTGGACAGTCCCTGGTTATGCAAAGTAAGGGGGTATGGGGGGGAGGTCCCTGAGACTACTAGAGTCAATGCAGAGTCTTGATGGCTCAGGGCCACACACATATCCACCCACTGTGCACCAGACACAGGGCTCTGTACGTGGGGGAGTCACTAGGGGAAAGCCTGGACTTTGCCAAAATGCACAGACCTGGGTTAACGTCTAATCAACCCTCAATGGTTGGGTGTCAGTAACCTGGCTCTAAGGCCCTCAAATCTCCAAGTCTGCTTGAATAAGGTATTTAAGGAGCTATCCATACTAAACAAGACAGTACTGGCCCTTCCCAAGTGTCAGCTCATTACAGCTTTCTTGTAACTTCATGCTGCTTTTTAAAATCCCCCTTTACCTGCAAGAAAACTGAGGTGCCCAGAGGTCATAGCTTTTCCTGGCTCTTACTGCTAAAAAGTGGTGGTGAGCTTAACACAAGGGCAACTAACTCAACTGGAACACTCCCATAGTGTTCAATGCCTTCACACCACAATATAAGAAAGGCTGGGTGGGGTGGTGTGCACCCACAATCCCAACTCGGGGAATGGAAGCAGGAGGATGAGGAGTTCAAAGTCATCCCCTGCTACATATCTTTGAGGTCAGCCTGGATGACAGGAGACCCTGTCTCAAACGCATAATTAAATAGAGCCTGCATGATAACTCAGCAAGTCTAAGGACCTGAGTTTGATTCCTGAAATCCATATGGCAGAGGAAGAGAACCTCTGATTTCCATAAATGGACAGTGTGTGCCTGCAGATGCACACACACACGTTTACACACACAATTAAAAATAAATTCAAGCTGGGTCTACTTCAGAAAATGGTACCCTGTAGATAAAGGAGACAGAATGGCATTCTTCCTTGCTCCCATTCTAGAGACAATGAGCCATTTTGTTTCTCAATAATTCACTATATTGGCCCAATGTAAGAAGACAGAATCTGTCCAGCTACTGGTCATTAGACTACCAAAAATGTCTTCCACTAAGCATGGCAGACCCAACCCCTACCTGTGGTTAGATCATTGTAGCCCCTGTCCCAGCATCCTAAGAGTCACACAATTCTCAGGATCCTTAGGTTAATTTTCTCAAGACTGCAGGGAGGATATAGCTGATCTTCAAAATCAAGTCTGTATGCATTTTCTCTGGAGTTTCTCAAACATATTTAAATGTTATGCTCACAAAGAGCAAATTAAACAACAGAAACACACACTCAGTCAAATGTTGTCTGTTGGAGGCACCAACACATGCCTGACCTATCACACACCTGACCTTGCTGTTAGTTCGGGATGTGGACAGCCAAGCAGCAGTAAGGTTGGAGCCAACAGTGTGAGCTGCAGGTGAGCTGAGGAGTGGGTGAGACAAAGAATAGGCAGAGAAGGGGCATCTGGCTGTTGGGTGGAAGGCTGGCAATCAGTGGCTATCTTTTGGGCCACAAGCCAGCTCCCAAATCATGACACAGAGACTTAATAATTATGAGTGCTCGGCCTGATCTTATGTTTGTCCCACTAGCTTTTATAACTTATTTTAACCTGTTTCTCTTCATCTACATTTTGCCTCAGGGATTTTTACCTTTCTTCCACTCTGTATATCCAACTCTGTGTCCTGCTGCCTGGCAAGCTGGCCCCGGGCATCTTCCTTCTCTTTATGCCTCCTTCATTCTTCTCTGTCTCTTCTACCTATCCTCTCTGGCTGCCAGCCCTGCCCATTCCTTCTACTGCCTAGCTATGGCTGTTCAGCTTTTTATTAGACTAATCAGGTACCTTAGGCGGGAAAGGTGCAGCAGCAACACACCTTTACATAATTAAACAAATGCAGCATAAATGAATGCAGCACATCTTTTCACTATTAAGGTAATATTCCTCAACAAAACACAAAGGTAACACACCTTTCATAGTTAATGTAATATATTCCACAGCATGTCAGGGAGAGTGTTCAGAGACCAGGGACCTTGAAACTGGCATCCAGCAAAAAGGATAGCCTGGGGCTAGCCTAGAGAAGACACCCAGAAAGTCATAGAGGGGATGTGGCCTGTGGGCAGGCTAGGGGCACAAAGACCAGGCACTGCACATGCCAGAACCATCCTAGGGAGGTGGTGTGATAGGAGATGTCATTCTGTAAATATGTTTCTTGTATTGGTTAATGAATAAAGCACTGTTGATCAATAGGAAAGGAAGATAGGAGGGACTAGGAGACAAGGAGGAAAGAGGAAGGAGGAAGGAGGAGACAGCATGGAGAGACTGGAAAGAGCAGAATGCCAGCAGCCTGCTCTCCGGTAAGATGAGACCACGTGGAAACACTTAAATTAATAGAAATGGGTTAATAATTAAGACAGCTAGCCAATAGGAAACTAGCAACTGGCCAACTGCATTATATCAAATACAGAGTCTCTGTATATTATTCGAGGCTGGCACCGCACTGGGACCAGACCAGCAGGGGAAAAACCTGCTTGTAACAGTGGTGTGTTGGGGACATAGAGGCTGGGACAAGGAATTGAAAAAGCAACAGAGAGTAGGGATGAGAAGGGAACTAAACATCTCAACAAGATGATGATTGCTTGAGAACAAAGTCCAGATCATCAACATCAACATATTCTTCAGTTTTACTACAGTAGGTGTACATAAAGAGATTTGGGGAAGACAATACACTTATTCAAGCTCTTAGCATCAAATTTGACTTGAGACAACAATCATACAGTTCCTGGGGTCTTCTCTTTTTTCTCAACCCAGCCCCTATAAGGGGCTTTCTGTGTGCCTTCTGTGGTACTGTGTGTGAATCTGTTAATATGACTGATGTACCTGTTCATCTGTGCAAAGCAAAATCCATAAAGCAAAAGGTGCATGGTGTCTTAGGGAGGGGAACAAAGAATAATAACCTTTCTACTAGAAGCCTGGAAGTTAATTCCATGAGGAACAACTTTTTAATGATGTTGGCTACATGATAGGATTTTCGTTTAGTTTTGAGTACTCTGGAGTTATCATCCCCCTCCTGTCTCAGATGGATCTTTCATCTATGGTAGCCTTAGTACCCCTGCTAATCTTAGAAGAGAAAAGCTTCAGAATTTGAAAAAAAAAAAAAAGAAGAAGAAGAAGACATAGTAGTAGTAGTAGTAGTTTAACAAGCCACCAGGCTGATTGTTTGCACAATCAGAACATCTAATTGAGCTATAGTATTCTAAACCATGCTTGCGTGCAGGGAGATAATTTTTCCTTCATTTCCTACTTTATCAGAAAATTAACCTTCATTTAAAACGCTGTAGTCTGAAACACTTTTATAGCTACGTTCTCTCCCCGCTGTTCCTATGAATTTGAATTTTAAATTTGCCAACCCAGTCTTTAAAAATGAAATGAACTACGGCTGCTGTAGGGACCAGGTGTTTATGATCAAACAGACATCAGAATGTGACCCGGATCCAAAACATTGAAACTGCCAACTAAGGGTACTATATCACTATCTCCTTTTTGGTTGTTGTTATTACCAAATCTTGGTGAAATAGGGAGGCTGATTGTGCGTAGAAGCCACAGATACCCCACTTATCCCTGTAGACACTGCACAGCATTTGTTCAACGTGGCTCTGTGTATAGAACTCAGCCTGGCCCCAGACAAGTTCTTGAATACTGCAGGATGACACACACTTGGCCACAGTACCAGTGACATTAGGTAATGCACTTGATGAACAGCCGGCCAAGGACTGACCACTCGTGACACATACACAAGTAGAATGGCCCCAAGTTCATCCGGGGTCATCTTATCCTGTAATAGCCTGACAAAATACCCAAACCATAATCTCACAGACTGCCAATAGCTCTCCCAGAAATACAGTCTTCCAAATATCTTCAAAGATCCTGACCGACAGACCGTGCAGTTGTAGATGGGGTACACACTCACATCTGGCGTCTATAGTAGGTTGAACTGTGCTGCCATGAGTGTCCAAATTCTAAACACTTCGTGCCTGTGAATGTGGCCTTATTTGGAAATGGAGTCCTCTTAGATGACAACAAGTTAAAGGGGACTATTATTATTAAAGGGAGGCCTTGATCCAATAAGACTAATGTCTTTATGAGAAGAGGAGAATTTGGATATGACTCATAGGAGGAGCAATGTGTTAGCAGACACTGAGCAAGCCAAGAGGCACCAATGACATCGCCATACACCTTCTTTTCCTCATTTTCTGTGACCATGCCTGGGGGGGCAGGGCAGCTGAAGGAAGGAGGGGTTTACTGTTGGCTCATGGTCTGAGGTCACAGTCGATCTCAGTGGAAAAATAATGGGGGAGGGAGCATGAGGTTGTTGACCCCATTGTATCAACAGCAATGAAATAAGGAGATGCACAGATGGATGCCAGTGGCACTTCACTTTCCTGTTTCCCTTTTTATTCAGTCCAGAACCCTTTAACATGGCTGCTGCCACCCACAATCAGGGTAGGTCCTCCTCCCAGGAATCTAATACTCTCTGGAAACTCCCTTACAGACACACACACAGATTCTAAATGCACTTAAATTAACACAGACTGACCACCACAGCTAGTCAAAACTGGAAGCTAGAAGACACCTGGAAGGACCCTCCCCCTAATCCTCCAGTGTGTAGTCCTGCTGCCATCTTAATTTTGGAGTCCTGTCTTTCAGAGCTGTGATAGAAGACACAGGCACCCCCATGCTTGGCCCAGAAACACACATCTTTCTTGCCATTCCTTTCGAACTGTGAACATGACTCTGGACCTTAAATCTTCTAGAATAGCCCAGATCTGGAGTGATGGCTAAAGGGCAGGGTATAAAAGAAAGGAACTAATACCCAGAACCAGCAATTGATCAGCAGATCCATACTGAGGAGAATGTTGATGCTCTAAGGCAGTAGTTCTCAGTGTTCTAATGTTTCAACCCATTAATGCAATCCCTCATGCTGTGGTGATCCCAACCTTAAATTATTTCCATTCCTACTTCATAACTGCAATTCTGCTACTGTTGTGAATCAGAATGTAAATATCTGCATGCAGAGTATCTGATATGTGACCCCTGTTGGGGTCGTGACCCACAGCTTGAGAACCACTGGTCTAAGGGATGTCTAGGCTGCAGGAACAGCCAACTGCCTCCCCAGACTCTCAACTCAGCTGCCACAACTCTTGGCTGAAACTTTCCCTCTCTGGGTTGGTTATTAAGAGGCACTCCACAGCCAAATGACCTACCCCAACTGCTTCCCTTTGTGCAAAATTCTCGTACCCTTTGGCCTCAACTTCTCAGAACAGGCTTCCAAAACTTTCCCTGAGCTCACAGCCCAAGAAGTGACTCCTGGGCTGTTCTGAAGGGAGAGACAGTATACCCTCACACAGGTCTAGGAAATAGCTTATACAGCAGCTGTTCCCTCAGAATCACCTCCAGTATTCTTCCCCTGGCCCACAGCACTACAGCTGCTTTGGGGGAGTTCAGAGACTGCATGCAAGGATGTGGGTGACAGAACCACAACTCCAAAGCCACCAGTGCAGACTGCAGCCAACCATTAAACAGCAGCTCTTTGCTTCCTCCTATATAAGCGCACCACAGGCATGAAGTGGGGGGCCTCCTGCACCTCTCTGGCTACAGCTCTGCTCCACACCTCAGTGCAGCCCCCCTCCAAGTCCCCCCACCCAGCACAGATAGGGTTTCTGAGACTCATCTCACCAGAATCATGCCCTTCACTCTTGCTTTTGAGTCTTGCTGCCACTTCTTAATGAACACTTCTTCGAATGTCTGCAGAACAGACCACACTAGGCTTCCTATTTCCTAGTATCTTCGTCGCTCTTCCTATTACTGCAACAAAATGCTCTAACCAAAGCAACTTAAGGGAAAAGGGTTTATATTGGCTCACAGTTCAAGACACAGTCCACCTCAGCGAGGAAGCCAGGGCAGCAACTGGTGACATTGTGGCCCCATCAGAAGCAGAACAACATTTGTGTAAGTGCTTAGAGTTCCCTTTCTCCACAGTCCAGGATCCCAGCCAGGGAATGCCTCTCCCCCACACCACCACCACAATTAAGACAGGCCTTCCCACATCGATCTCCCTCAGGCCATGCCCAGAGACCAATACCTTGGCTGTTCTTGACTCTATAGAGTCTGCAAGTAACATGATAATCATGTGTTGTATCTATGGAAACAAGCAAGTATGCAGGGTAAGCTCATGCATAATGATGTTTGTAGTTTCCTGGAGATAGATTCTGGTCAGCCAGCTTGGGGGAGCCAGGAAGTCATAGGGCCACCATGAAGTGACTCATCCACACTACCTTCAGAAGACATTCTAGACCAGAAGTTGACAAACCGAAATCATATGGACAAGTGAAAGGGCAAGGTACTGGAATAGAAGGAATCTGAGTTTAACTGCTGAGATAAGAATATGGGCACTGAGGACCCAACCTCAGAGGACTTTCAGAAGACACCACCAGTTATGTGGCACTGAAGGATGTAGCTACTACCATCATCTGACCCAGGCTTGTTTCTTCTCTCAAGGGTATAGCTGCCCAGAATCTAGGAATGGTGGTCTCTGTCAGCCTGAGACTCTCACCCACCTCCCAAAAGGCCAGGCCACACTGAGAGCTTCCCTCCCTCAGCAAAGTAGAGGAGTTCACATGGCATCCTACTGGCTCCCCACACACAATAGTTCAGAATCCACCTGGGCAGGACCCTCAATACATGGAAACCTATTTCACTGCCCTGTAGAGCCCCAGAGCAAACAGTCAGTCACAGACTGCATGTGCATCTCCTCATGCCTGTTTCCATCCATTCCAGGAGGCTGCTTCAGACCTGCCCTGGAGTGCGCCAACATGGCAGGATCAGAGCTCAGGCTGCATGGTCCTTTCCATTAGGTGAACCCCCCACCCCCACATTGACACTTCTATTTGCTGTCCCTGGCCTCACAAAAGCTACTCTCTGTCACCAGGAATTTTCCAGTGTGTTTTAAGTTCTGATCTGATTGTTGTTTTTCTCTCTCCAGAACATCTGTATTTGGCATCAGGATTTACCAATGACACCCTCTCAAAGCAAAACGGGCTCTCTGTCTGACAGGATGTCTGTTTCAGAAAGGAAAAGGTGAGTGTTTCCGTCCTTTGAGACCTTATTCTCGTCTGTGGGCTCAGGGGCTCACTGTCACAGCCAGGATGGTTTGGAGAATATACATCTGGGACCTCCCTTGAGGCTGGTCCAGGCAGCACCTTCAGTAGAGGAAGGCCTCCTGGCTGTTCATCTAATACCCGATCATCATGCTGCCTTCATGAATCTGGTCTTCCTCTCAGAACACCACGGCATGGACCAGCTAGCGCCCACTAGACTCTACGTGTCAAGGGCAACGTGCTGACAGGCACACTGCTGCCAGCCACAAGCTTTCCAGCCAGGTTGCTGGGCCAGGCTGAGGGGTGATGTCAGATGTTCCTGTCCTGAGCTGAGCTGGCTTCTGACTATAGACAGTAACGTGTGAGACCAGAGTACAGCTTCCCTTTAAGCTCCAAAGGAGGAGAATCCTGGTAGACTGGAACCCTCCAGAAAGCTTTTACTGACTTTTTCCAGAGATGCAAAAGACAGCTGACCCTGCTCATTGCTGCTTGCCTGACAATGAAGCAAGAGACCTGGGGATGGGATGGCTCAGTGCAAGCATTTGCCACAAACCCAGGACCGGAGTTCAATCCCTCCGTGCTGAGGAGGCAGATATGTGGGGATCCCTAGGCCTTATTTGCCAGCCAGCCTAATGATCCTGTCAAAGAAAAGCTATATAAGCCCTGAGGAATCACACCGACAACTTCTTGTACTCTGCAACACACACATAACCCACACATACATATATACACACACAGATATCCACATACACACATACACACACAAATATGCACAAATACATCCACATATGCACACTCACATATACATCTAATACACACATACATACACACACAAATATATCTACATATGCACACATACATCCACAAACATGTACATATATAGGCACATACACACATATATACATTCACATATGCACACACATATACACATGAGAGAATGTTATGTAGAGCCCATCTTCTCTCACACTCACATATGCATCTACATACATAAATGTATATGCACATACATATACACACACATATATCCATATATGCATACACACACACAGGAATGTTATGTAGAGTCCATCTTCTCTCTCTCTCTCTCTCACACACACACACACACATCCATATACATATACATACATACACACATGCACAACAATGTTATGTAGAGCCCATCTTACACATACATATACATCTACATACACACATATACATATACATGCACATACATACACACACATAAGAGTGTTATATAGAGCCCATCCTCTCACACACACATTTACATTTACATACACACACATACATCCCTACTTAAGCACATACACACACATACCCTGATGAGTATTGTTCTTATCGTAAAAGCAGCTTAATTTTGCAATAGGTGAAGACAGTTACAGAGACCCACAGCTGGTCATGATGCAGAGAATAAGCATCTGTGTGGCACTCAAACCCAATTATCCCATCTGCAATTCCAGCTCAGAGACAATCACTGAAGAGAGTACATGAATTTTCTAAGAGTCAGAGGATCAGGATGCCTGCTGCTAGAGAGTGCCCCCTAGACATGACAGGAAAACTGCATCCATCAAATCTCAATAATACCGTTCCCTGAACAAGATCAGCACATGGACAACACCAACTGATATGCTAGCATGGGCAAGGGAAGTTCCACATGGACCTACCCCAAATGAACAGCTACAGGTGGGTAGTGGCAGCTGAAAGAGACTCATCTTCCTCCAGTGACAATGCCTGCACAGGTTGCTCTATCCCACGTGGTCAGCCCTGAGGACATGTATGTAAGAGCAATGCTAAATGAATTCAATAGCTTACACATGATATGCATATGTGCATGTATCCGTAAATACACAGGGATGTATGAATATACTTGTAACAAAATAATTATAGAAGAGAGCACGACTATGGGAGAACACAGGAGGAACTTGAGGAGGAGAGAAGGGCAGAGGTAATTACACACAATGTTCATGTAGGAAGTTCTCAAAATAAAAAATGAGTGTTTTAAAAGCTGTAAGATATCATCTGTCTGCTGCTTAGGCCATGCTGTACACCTGCAGCATTCCTCCACTCTCTGGATACCCACAGGAACCCACTAACACATGCTCCGTGAGTCCGTAGCTAACAGACCCCCCAAACACCGCACCAAAGGTGTGCTTTGGAAAACTGGACGTAATTGTGCTTCAACCTCTAATGCTACTGAATGAAGCAGGAAACAGAGTCTTAAGATGTACTTTTTCAAAAGTAAAGTCACCCAAAGGTTAGACTTGGGGTTAGGGTTAGGTAACATGAAATGGACTTCAGGTACCACCAGAGTGTGAGTGTGAGGGCTGGGGTATATATTCTAAATATAGAAATTATAGGAGCACGGACTGGGTACACTCAAATGAGTTGGCCCTATGAACACCTTCTTCATTCCCTGTTTAGAGGGAAATAGCCAGATTAGTGGCCCATGTGTTCAATGAAATCCAGCTGAAGGCGCAATGCCAGGTGTCACGGACAAAGTGGTTTTCTAACCTTCCAGAAACAGACACCACTGTGGTTGTAGTCTCTACCTATGCCCACTCGGCGCAGATAATCTATCCCTAGGAAGACCACCAATGTTTACTTTTAAAGGACCTCCCCCAAAAGGACTGCAGTTTGATGACAGCTCTCCTGCTTGTACCCCCAGCCTTTATTTGACCACACAAACTCTCACCCCACATCTGCCCAAGGGCCTCTCCTCATCCCTCTAGGTTATAATCTCTCAAATGCTTCAGACGATGGCTTGTGTGACCAAGTTGAGAAAGTACCCTGGTCTTTTGTTTCCACACACATCATCTTCATCTGGATAGTATTAACTCTGACTGAAGCTGGGGAGACTGACTTGTGCCCAGAGTTCTGGAATAAACCTCACTTATACTGACAAGTAACAGAGATCCAGCAAGGCAAAGCAGAGAGGTTCCGCCCACCCCACCCCCAAAACACCCTGGAACTCGGCTGTAAACACCCTGGAACTCGGCTATTGATCACCAATTGGCACAAAATAGCAGCTAGCTCCCAACCAGGGCTAGAAAACCTGCCTCTCCTCATTCTTCACTACCTGCTTTCTCTTGCCTCTCATTCTCCACTACCTCTCGGAACCAGTTGCTGATAGTAGCAAAGCTGGTCTCCCTAACCAACCGCGTTGGCTGTTTATATGTGGCTAGTCCCTCTTAACAAGGCAGCACCCGGGCAAGAGAGAAGGCAAAGACGGTGCTGCTTTGGGTTTTCACATTGTCTTCTCACCACTGATGCTCCCGGGAACAGTTAGGAAGAGGAGACCCAGATGCCATGGGACTTCATCCAGCACTATTACAATCACAACCCCATGTGGCTCCCTCCTGGGGTCTCTCAACTGAAGGACTTCATCAGCAAAGTGCACACCGCCACAATAAAGAGCATTCACTGTGAAACCTAAGTGTCCAGATACGGGTTGGTATTCAGCTATCACAAACATCTTCATTCACTGTCTCAGCTAGGGTTACTATTGCTGTAAGGAAGCACCAAAACCAAAAGCAAGTTGTGAAATAAGGACTTTACTTGACTCACACTTCCTCATCACAGTTCATCATCAAAGGAAGTCAAGGCAGGAACTTAAATAGGGCAGGAACCTGGAGGCAGGAGCTGATGCAGATGCCATGGAGGGTGCAGATTACTGGCTTGCTCCTCATGGCTTGTTCAGCCTGCTTTCTCAAAGAACACAGACCCACCAGCCCAGGAATAGCCCCACCCACAAAGATTCAGACTTATCCACATCAATAACTAAGAAAAAAAAACACTATAGACTTGTTTACAGCCCAGTCGTATGAAGGCATTTTCTCAACTGGGGTACCCTTCTCTCAAATGACTCTAGACTGTGTCAGGTTGACATAAAATCTGCCAGCAAACTTGCCCCCTTGTCAGCTTGACACAAAACACTTTTTAAGACAGTTCATCCCCAAGATTTTAAATAAATATCACAAATATACAACATTTAAAAGTTTAAAAGTTCAGTCTCTGTCAAAATCCAAAATCTCTTTTAAAATCTAAAATCTCTTAAAAATTCAAAGTCTCTTAACTGCAGGTTTCTATAAAATAAAATATAAAAAAGCTAAACACTTTCTTCAGGAGAGAAGAGCCAGGGTACAGTCACAATCTGAACAGAGCAAAACCAAACTCCAGTGGTGTAAATACTTCAATTTCCAGTACCTGAGACTTACCATTTTCCAGGCTCCTCTAAAGGGGCTAGGATCACTTCTCCAGCTCTGGCCTCTGCAGCACACACAGCTCGTCTTCTCAGCTCAAGCTGGCTCCACTCCACAGCTGCTTTGCCATCCGTGGTCGTCCCAAGGTACTGCCATCTCCAAAACTCTGGGGCCTCTGCTGTAACTGGGCTGCAGTTTCACCAATAGCCTCTCCTGCCTCTTAGTGCCTGGCAGCTGTTCTCCGTGACTCCTTCGTGCCTTCAAAACCATCACCACCTGTGTGACTCTTACACTACCAAGGTCAGCTGCCAGCACCACGCACCACCTCAGCCCCCTCTGAACACAGCCTCTTGTGTACTGACCCTGAGGAAACACTTCCACGAGATTTCACCTCAGTGATGCTGGTCTCTTAATCACAACCGATTCTTTGGCCCTGTATCCATTGTCCCAGCAAAACAAAGTTTTTACTTCATGGTTCTGGTCTCTTGTTAATCACAGCTGACTCTTCAGCTCCAGCTGACCAGACACCACAGATTCTTCACACAAATGTCCCAATAGAGCTTTTGTTTCCTGCTGAAACTTCACAGGAAACTTTCCATCGTCTGTACTGCTCTGAACATTCTTCTAAGCTCCAACAGAACAAACCACTGAGCATTCAATATTCAATGACTCTTCTTGCCAAGTCCTTCCACAATCCTCCTCAAGACATAATCACATCTGTCACAATTCCCTTCTGTTTCTGTATCAATTTCTGTCTTTGCTAGGGTCACTGTTACTGTGATGAAACACCATGACCAAAAACAAGGTGGGGAGTAAAGGGTTTATTAGGCTCACAGTTCCACATCCATAGACTGCCACTGAAGGAAGTCAGGACAGGAACTCAAGCAGGGCAGGAACCTGGAGGCAGGAGCTGACGAAGAGGCCATGGAGGGGAGCTGCTTACTGACTTGCTTTCTTACAGAAAGCCTGCTTTCTTATAGAACCCAGGACCGCCAGCCCAAGGATGACACCTCCCACCATGGGCTGGACCCTCCCCATCAATCACTAATTAAGAAAAGGCTCTACAGGCTTGTCTACAGACTCATCTTGTGGAAGCATTTTCTCAGCTGAGGCTCCCTCAGATGAATCTAGACTGTGTCAAGTTGACATAAAATCAACCAGCACATTTGCTCTTATTGAATCCTGGGAGCCTAGGGCATCTTAATTTTATCTTTGTTTTGATCAAAGACAAAACTTTTTTTTTTTCAAAAAGACATTGCTGGTTGGTAAATAATCTTCCTGACTCATAGCACTTTTTAAGGTGGGAACAAAGAGGGCTTGCAGCATGTGACAGAATAGAATGAGGCTCCTGTCTATTGGGCAGGGATGGGCTGTCTTGGTGTGCACTCCAGCCGATGCAATGAGAAACTTCTCTGTGTCACTCTGGCATCTCAGAAGTCTTCCAGCCTAACCTGCCATCACTACCTGGGGCACAGGGTGTAAGGGAAGCAGGGGCAGGTGCCTGCTCTTGTCTTGGGGATTCCTGCACCTAGTTTCAGCCCACATGGGATGTTCTGTTTCTATGCTTCTCCAGAGCATGATCACTCTCTTTCCCTTTTAGCTGCAATGGCAATGTCTACAGCCTGAAAGCCACATCTCTTCGTATGGCCTTCTCTCCTCAGACTTGCCACCATGACCAAATCTACAAGGACACTGGTCATGTTGAATCGGCACTCACCTTAATAACCACATATTGATTTCTCCCTCCAGTCAAGGCACTTTTTCCAGCTACCATCACTTTGCAAGGTAGTAAGAGGTGACAATTCTAACATGTGATTTTAGGTCAACACATTTGAACCCCAGATATCTACGATGTGGCCTGACTGGCACCGGGACCTTCCCAGCCATCTCCACTGTTGATTGTCTACCCTGAGCTAAGCATGCTGGACACAGTCCTGCAGTCCCACAATCCCCCTAAGTTCATTTGGCCTTCTCTTTGTCCACTTAGGAATTCCCCTTCTCCCAGGTAAGAATGAACTGTAAGATCATCCCTCTCCAGCACTTCCTGGCCTCCAGTCTCTCTCCTGATCTCTTACCTTATTATCCTAGATGACCCCACACCTGTAGACCCTGGGCTGGACCCCCCTCCCACTGGCCAGCGCATCTCATTCAGCCTCCCTCCTGACTGGTACCTGGGCAGTACTCTTTCACTAACAATGTGAATGATAGGAGGAATGGAAAATCTTCACGTCGCCCCTTGTCTCCCAATTGTGGAGAAAGGCTCTGGTTTCTCCAGCTGCTCTTCAACAGCTGGAGAGGAAGCTATTCATCCTGAGGACCAGACATCATTGTCTTTGCACTGCTCACAATTCTGAGCAGTTCTGGGCAGTTATCTACCACAGAGGGAAGAGCTGTGGGTGGTGGAGAGGCCCTCCCAACTTTGTGCTCACTTCTTCTCCCCCTCTCACTCTTACTCTCTGTTGTGCAAACCCTCACACTAACACTGAGATTATCTTTACACTGAGATTATCGTTTAAGCCATGAAAGCTCACCTGAAATTGCCCTGCTGTCCCAGAAATGGCAAAATGCTAACCCTCTCCAATCTCTACAGTCCCCAAAGGAAGCATGGGCCCACTGAAGGTGGCTGTGCCTGGCAGAGACCCAGTGTTTCTGGGCATCTGTCCCTTGGCAGATCAACATCCCAGAGGTCATGGGTTCCCTTAGGCTTTATCACTGGCCAATGCACACAACTGTTTTAATTGCCAATGTCCAGAAGTTTTTGTTCCAACTTAATCTCAAGTGACCTTTTTGTTTTTGTCTTTGTTTTTTGTTTGTTTGTTTGTTTTTACCTGCTGGCTTCCCACCACCACCACCACCTACTTCACACCAGAGAACACATGATACAAGGAACCAACAAACACAGAGCTCATGGGTGTCTGGGGGTAGGCACGATTCTGAAAAAGAAACGGGAAATTGTAAAGGAGAAATGAAAGATAATGTGGGAAGAATTAGCAACCGGCAGATAGGCTGGGTGCCTCTCGAGGCAGAGAGATGTGGAGGCGTCACAGTGACTGCTGTTATCGCTGGGTTAGCACTGCCCGCTGAGGACATACCCCCTGTGATTGCTTCTCTCTGAGGTGCACGGTTCTTCTCCCATCTCTTTGCTTTGCCTGAGGTAAGACATATCCCCCATGCAGATATATGCGTCAGCGATCCTTAGGATCACTGGAGGTGATGACTTTCCCATCATGCACTGGGAACTGGTGCACAATGCTAGGCGGGTTCACACAACCCCCATTTGCCAAAAGCACTGGCACACAGATCGATTTCCATTGACCTTGGTCTGTTTGGTCTCTGGCTCTAGCTAAACCCATCTTCTCAGCTTTCCCTCCATCTCCTCCTCTGTCCCCAGCAGAGGGACTGTGCTCGGGGAGCTGAGAATACATGAAAAGCTTGAGCCAGAGAGGCGCCAGCGGCCTTTCATGCATGTGCAGGAGTCCACCCTGCAATGCCATCACAGAACAAGCACTGCTAATGGAGAGGTGCAAGCAGGACAACATGGACTTACTTCAAATTCAAAAACGTCAGAACGGCACCCCTCCCCGTTCATCTCTGTCATAAAGAGAGCTATTTTAGAGGTCACCATGCAGAACAACATCGTTTTAATCTTTCCTACACCCAAGGAAGCCATAAATATATCTTCTGTTGGGAGGGGACAAGAAAAGCAATAACATTGCCTCTTTGCAGGGGAAAAAAAGCTTCTTATTTTTATGTAAAAGAGTTGTCAAGACACTTATATTTTTCCTAACATTAAAAGTTATTTTTTTTAATTCCACTTAATTGTTCATTGAGATTTCAAAACCAAATCTGCCTCCTTGCCAAAAAATCTTTGTAATATGTACATTTCCCACTGGCTTATTATAATAGGTTTTCTCATGGGATTCAGCCACCCCGGCATCTGCTTTGTTATGATATTATAACAATAATTAACATTTCGCACTTTTACTGTATAGCCAGCCTTTGATCCATATTTTAACCAAAAGAAAAAAGAAAGAAAGAAAGAAAGCAAATGTAATAACAATGCTCTTTCACTGAGTGTCCCTCATCCCAGGGCCTCAAAGTCCTTGTCAGCATCCTATTATAACCAGAGAGAGCTGCATTCAGTCCTGAATCCCTCCCGTCACCCCATGGGGTCCAGAAGCAGCAGGCAGCTTCCCTGGGGGAAAGGAGAAAGAAAGGTCAGCGAACTGCCAGGCAGTTGAGTGGATGGCAGCAAAGCTTGGATAGAAAGGAGAAGTTCTAGGTCAGAGATCCTGAAGCTTCATGGGGATCTACATTTAATGGAGAGAGGTGGGGTGGGCACTGAACTTCCTGTGATGAGGATTTAGACAAATATCAAAAGTCTGATTCTGCAGGAGAAGCCTGTTCCACTAATACTGATAAGCACCAACTTCCTGCTTGGTCCACATCCCGAGACAGGACCTGGTGAGAGACTCCAAACACTCCAAAAACGATGTCCCCTCTCTCTAACAAGCACAGTTGGCAACCACCAGGAGGCACTGTTTGTATTCCACTGGCCAAGAGTAATCTACACACTCAAAGCCTCAGAAACAGTGACCTCATAGGTCCTGTTTCCTCCTGTGGTCCTAACCCCTAGGTCTCTTTACTGAAGGATGAATGTCTTAAATGGGGTTAAGTTCTTTCTGAAGGTAATGCATTGCAATAATAAGCCAAGAGAGGGCAGGGGTCACTCTTAAAGCCAGCAAAGATGAGAGTTACTATCACAGGAACGTGCACTGTCTCGGAACCCATCCAGTGCCTGGTAAATGTATTGTCTCGGTACTACTCATCCAGTGCACTGTCTTCTCTTAGCTTCACTCTGATTTACAAAGCCTCAGGCATATGTACACACAGGACCACCCTGGCATACATGATGGATCCAGCATGCTCACTACAGAGAAGAAACTCAGAAAGTACTGGGTATAAACAGAAGCAAGGGCTGCAGTATGAACAGGGGGAACAAAGTAGGAAAAAGGCACCTCAGCAGCCTAGGTTCCCAGTAGTCGCCCAGGCACACCCCATGGCCTGTGACACTGAATGTGGCAATAGCCTTACGAGACCATGCATGTCCGTTCATAAGTAAAGACACTGAAGCCTGCAGGTTTATGACTTCCCAGGGTAGGGATGAGGGAAGGCATGAACACAGCATTGGGTGAGGTGAACCAGAGCTCTGGGTTTATAAGGCTTCTAGTGTCATGCATGCAGATTCCAAAATGCTTCAGATATGAGTGTGGTGGGGGGGGAGGAGAAGAGGGACCAGTGAGGGCAAAAGGAGAAGAGATGGGAAAAAGAGGAAGGAAAGGAAGAAGAAAAAGGGGTGGACAGAACAGGAAGAGTGTGGCAAATAGCACGTTTACATTCTATTCACTGTCTAACTCTCTCTATGCATTGCCATAATGCCAATCCCGTGAGGCCTCACTGTTGTTCCCTACTTTGTGAACAAACTTCCAAGCTAAGTCAGCTAGGAGCTATCTCTACAGAAGACATAGCTGCATAGCTGCATGAAACCATCTCTTACCCCCTCTTACTCTCCTGTCAACAAGGACAGGGTTAAGTATCAGTATATGTGAATTGACTATAGCTTGTGTCCACTCCTGTCAGTTTTTCAAGGGCCCCAAGCACATACAACAGCAAAGACACTCTTGTGCTGAAATCAGGACAAATGTCACAACATGAGTATTTCAGTAAAGAACATTACAAGCCTCCTCTGGAGGAGGAGCCCCATTTGACGGGCTGTCTGGCATGGGGTAGCCTTTGGGGAAAGAGAGATGGGTAGGGTGGCTGAGGTGCAGCTTCCACTAGAACAAACTCTATGACAGAAAGCAACTTACAGGAGTAAAGGGTTCACCTGCTTACACTCTGGGGTCACACTCCGTCACCAAGGGAAGTCAGGGCAGGAACTCGAGGCAAACACCATGAGAGAATAGAATACTGCTTGATGGCTTACTCCCAGCTTAGCCAGCTTTTTCATACAGCCCATGACCATTTGGCCAGGGAAGGCGCTACCCACAGTGGACTGAGTGTGTTGATATATTGTTTATGATTTAGTAAAGCTCCTGGAGAGCAAAGTAGCAAAGCAGCCATACTAGTTAGCCATAGCAACCAGGCACATACCTTTAATTCCAGATCTCAGGAGAAAAGCAGATGGCTCTCTGAGTCCAAGACCACTCTGGGCTACCAGAGGGTGAATCAGAGCTCACACCTTTAATCCCAGGACTCATGAATGGTATCTAAGGCAGGGACAGGGTCCCAGAGCTGTCATTCATTCTCCAGCCACACTGAGGATCCAAAGGCATTGGATTCTCCAGTCACGCTGAGAAAGGACATCAGTCTGAGGCTTGGTTAGAACCTTCTGCCTGCCTAGGGACAGGACTGCCATTTGCTTCTCTGATCTTCAGCTTGGAGCTTGAACCCCAATATCAGTCTCTAGGTCTTTTATTTATCTGTGTTTGAGCTGAGCCTTCCTGTGTCGATATCAATCAAGACAATCACCAAAAATATGCCTACAAACCAGTCTGACCTGCGTGATCTCTCAGTCTCCCTCAGCCTCCCTCTCAGGTGACTCTAGGCTGTGTTGAATTGACAGTCACCATCCCACACAGTCCAGGCCACTCTGCTCTGCAAATGAAAGCTCACAGCATTGGGAAACTCAAGTCCATTGTCTTTTCTTATAAGTTGAGACGGGAGGCTAAAAGTGTTATAAATATGTTAATTTACACCCTGGTGCCAACAGGGTAGGCTGAGCCAAGTCTGTTTTCATTGCAAAAAGAATGCTTTTCATTTGTGTGTAAATTATTCCAATGCTGCCTGACCCCACTGGGTGATCCTCAGCTCTCACCCTCCTCAGCCACATGGCCTGACCTCAAATACTTTTTTTTTTTAACCATTGTCTTTCTAGAAAAGGAGCTAATCTAATGAACAATGCTTGCTCTAAAAAGCTTTACCATAAAAGCAACAGAGGGAATCGAGGATTGTCTAAATCAGAACCACATGCTCATGCTCCAGCACAGCTATGCAGAGAAGGCCAGTCCTAGAACACATTGGTGATTAATTCAGTCAGAAGAAAAATAAAACCTGCCACAAAGCCGCATGTTGGAATGTAGGTGGTGTCCTGGAACGTGGAGTACCCGAGCCACCAAACATCTGAGCTTCCTGTGTGTGCAGCTCAGCTGCTCACCCAGCTCCTTCAGAAAGGTGTGAAAATGCTGCCCCCCCCACTCTCCCCAAACACACACCAGTGAGACTGGCTACACACGTGGCTGGCAGAGCCTTCCCTGGAGCCTTCCAGGGCTGAGTCCTGTCTTCCTGGCTGAAGAAGTGAAATGAATGCATCCTGAGAGTACTCAAAACACTCACTGTATTTCTCTGACTACTCAAACATCCTATGTGGAAATGCAAACACGTTCATGGTTCTCCCAGCTTCCTATAGAGTCAGAGGGCAAATGCTAGCCAGCAGGAAAAATGAAATTAAATAAATGAAAGGCAATAAAATGATAAAATAAAATCATACGAAACCCAGTTCTCCCTCACGATCCGCAGGCAGTTAATGGTTTGCTGGGTGAACAGAGACATTTTCTTCCATGGTGTAGCCAATGGTGTGTTACTCATGTTCCTGTAAATAACCCCTACCCTGGAACATGATTCCATTATTAAAAGATTCACTGGGACACACACACACACACACACACAGAGGAAAGAACTCATTCACATACCACACACACAGAGACAGACACAGATACACACACACACAGACACACACACCAAAGACAAAGACTCATTCACACACATACACTCAGAGACTCACTCTCTCTCTCTCTCTCTCTCTCTCTCTCTCTCTCTCTCTCTCTCTCTCTCTCTCACACACACACACACACACACACACACACACACACATAGAGACTCATACACACAGACTCACACACACAGACTCACACACACATACAGAGACTCACATACAGCGAGAGACTCACAAACACACTCACAAAAAAAGATGAAAATAGAAGGGGGCTAGTTGGGAAGATGAAAGGGTTAATGGGAGTGAGGACAATGGGAAGTGAATAGACCAAAGCATGTTATAAACATCTATAAAAAATGTTGTAATGAAACCCCATTAGCATTAATATATGCTAATAAAACACTTAGAATAAAACTTTAAAGAAATCAACAAAATAAAAGGAGGGTGTTGCCCAGCTATTTGGACAGGAAGTAAACCACCCGGGGAACCAGAATTATCCTCCTGCTCCTGGTAACATCTATAAAGAAAACCTCACTTGTGATTGTGTCCCCAAGCCTGGAACATTGTTGTTTACCAGTTCAGAAAAAGCATCACTAAAATTCATTAAAAGTAAAATGTTGGAACAAGGCCCAAATTGGTTATGTGGTACAGGACGCTGTTCTTAGCTTCCCAGTGTCCCTCCCATGCTGTCTACAAGGAAGATGCCACAGCCCGTGACTCTGCCCCAGGACATGGCAGTCCCAGGCCCATGTTAGCCAGAGAATACCCAGTTTTTAACAGCAGATATCTGAGTGTGCACACTGACCTGAGTATTCTAGTCGCCTACGTGGCTTGACATGTGGGGAAAGCCAAGCTAAGCTCCTGTCGGACTTCTTCAGCAGGTGGCAGAGTCAGGGGAGGACAAGGTAGGGAGGAAAGAAGAAGCAGGGGGAGATGAGCAAGTTCCCGGGAACATGCCCTATTAATGAGAAAAACTGTGCTGTGTGTGTAATGATACAGCTCCTCTATCCAGCTCATCACCCTGCAGAGATGGAGGAAAGAACAGCTTCTGACTGAGCCATAAGGAACTGGGAAAGGAGGCAGCTCCTGGCCATCTAACAGCTGCTTTAATTCACCAGCTCTGATGTAAGCCTCAACAGAGGCCCTGAAGGGACGGGATAGTTATCTCAGCAACAATTAATATTCTGAAAATGTTGTTCAGAAATAGCCTCGTCACTCACACTGGTACTACCACAAGAGTTAGTTTTGTTCCTTGATCATCTTTATAAATTCTCATAAAAATGTGGCAAACGTGGTAAATGTATGCATATATATATACACATATATATATAATTTACTACTATATTAATATATGTATACAGAGAGAGAGGGAGAGAAAGAGAGAGAAATAGCAGTTCCAATTTACAAATATGTGCCAGTTTCAATTTAATTTCTGATCTCCAACTTGAAAATCACACTGGAGTAAAAAGGCACTTCTGTATTATTTTCTTGACTGGGGATGAAGAGATTGGGGTTCTACCTGAGCTTGACATTTCATCAGCTGCTACACCCTTATCTGTTAATTTACCCAAAGATCATCCATCCCCCCCACCACAGCACTTTTTCCTCCCCATAGTGAGGAAAACAGCTTTCGAGTTTAAGAGTTGAAAGACAGCTGCCGACGATGAGACTGAACTTACTCGTGATGAGATTAATGGCACTGTTGGCCAAGTTTACAGAGTCAGTGTAGACATGGCTCACATGGGGCTGTTTGAATTTTATATATCTGCTAGGGTAAGACACACTGACCTGTTCAAGGGGCTGCCTCAGCAGCAGGATGACTGCCATCAAGTGGTGTAATTATTCCTTATAGATGAGGGGGTTTCCCTCACTTCCTGATTATAGTTGCATAATGTTGAGACTCGCCTACCAAAAGACATATTAGAACCACAGGAACAGAGATGTGCCCTAGGGGAGTGTTGGAAATTCATGTCTGAGTTGGGCCACACTTCCCTGCTTCCAAACTGTGGTCAGGGTCCTGTTTTAGAAGCCCCATGCTAGTCTTCTGCTTTCAAGCCCATTAATAATGGCTTCAGTTATCTTCCATCAACTTGCCTTCCTTCTGGAAGATCCAATCATAGCCAAAGACAAATTCCTTCCCTGAGGACCCACCAAGACCCCATGAGCATCATCCAGGACAGAATATATGCTCTGAAAATCTCATTTGCAGTGAGATGGGAATGAATAGCTTTGCTCTCAATAGCAAATGTGACAAAAATAGTTCTTAAACTTAAAACCTACTCCAAGTTCGATCGCGACATCCAAGTTACTGCTGTTCATTTTAAGATGGAAAGTTCACCAGTCTCATCAAAATCTTGGAAGAACGTGTGTCTTTCAAGGAGCCATGCGTATAGCCAGCATGACACTTGTTAGATTGGAGTTGCAGGGCACTTTCCATACAGCTGGGTAGATGGAGCTTTCTCTTTGGGTCATCTGTTTGGCTCCAGTGGTTATTCTGTCTTAAAAATTCTGGATTTTTGATTTAGTTAATTGACTCTGGCAGTTGACATGATGATTTTATTTTTCTTAAAAACAAAACAAAACAAAACAAAAACATTAAACTATCTTGAAAGAAAAAAACAACTTCATTAGATGAGTGTAATCTGAGTGCCAATTGAGGCACAAATTTGACCATTGAACTTGCTACAATACCAGCCCATAGGGAATTGTTTTAGAGGGCACAAACCAATATACAACAATATTTCAACTAAGAAAGTCTCACCAGATACACACAGTATACCTGTGCAGAGACTGCACCCAGTGCCTGTAAACCATGACACATGAAACTGCTCAAAGTTAATAAGTAAATCAAAACAAAAGCCACTCAGCATGTAGGATAATCACAGAGGTGAGCAGAGGAAAGGCATGGGTTTTGTCCTACAAAGATGCTAAACTGAACAGGCTCTAAAACCCTACTCTTTCTTTATTTGGTGTATGGTCATATCATAGGAAAGGAGAATAGAATCATAACATGATTTGCCATCAGCAACCGACTTCAGGTACCATCTGTATATATTCCTGGCACTATTAATTTGCAATTAACAAGGGCCTTATGTTTTATCCCCTGCAACTCCCTGTCTTAAAGTGTGGGGGAGGGAATCTAGCGGAAGGGAACATGCAGGTGGGAGTCAAGCCTGTTCCACAACAAATAATACTGAGTCACTGGTATGTAAGCAGCTCTCTGCAGCTAATAAGAGGTCATTTGTGGATGGGAGATGGTATTTTTCCCTTATGCTAAGACATGAAATAACTCTTCAAAGTATGGTGGAATATCATAGAGGTAAAGGATGCACAGTGCCACACAGGCAGGATGACACCCTTGGCTACACCAGACACAATCCCTGATGAAAGTCTTGTAGGGTACCCAAGCTCCTCCCTCAGAGAATAGGCAGAGATGACCCAGATCTGTGTGAGCCAGAAAAGATGAGTGAGGCTATAAATTCAGTCACCCCTGGCTTCTGAGCCCCAGTTTGCCATTGGCCGGTTGTGGGACTATAGACCAGCTGCTTGACCTCCCAGTGGGTCCATTCCCTCATGCATCTAATCATATAAATGTTCACTTTGAGGATTCAATAGAATCATCATGAAGAGTCTGCCACAGAGGTAAAGCCAAGTCATGGGCCACTGCATGTCATGTACATCAACAACCCTACCTGGTATTCTATGCTTTTAAAAACACTCCAGTCACTTGAGAATAGCCTTGGCATTCCTGTCCATTTTACCAAACAGGAAGTGGGTGTCCTAGTGACCTCTCAACACGGCTCAGCAAGCCTAGAGCTGTGAACACTGTGCAACCCCTGGGCTTAGCCATGAAGAACAAGCTCCTATGGACAAAGTCCTTCATGGGGGGGGGGGTCAAAATGACGTAGTCAACTCCTAACTTGCAGTCAAATTTATTGGGTTTCCAAACAAACAACATGAATTTGGAGTAGAACTTATTTTAAGTTTATTTTTCATGTGTGTCTATGTATATACATATTCACGTGTACACATACATGTGTGCAAATGTGTGTGTGTGTGAATGTGAAAGAGAGTGCAGAGGAGAGAGGTTGGTGTGAGGAGTCCTCTTTAATTGCTTTCTACCTTAGTTTTTGAGATGGGTTCTCTCACTGAACATGGAGCTTGTCGATTCAGATAGATTGACTGGCCACTTCCTCAGGGCTGGAATTAAAGGAGTATGCCAGGCCACCTGGCATTTTATGTGGGTACTATGGATCTAAATGTTGGTCCCCCTGCTTGCCTGGCAAGCATTTTCTCAACTATGCCATCTTCAAGATCCTGGGGTAACATGCACTAAGAGAATGATATGTGGAACCAAGTTGACCTATGACCTAGAAGTGGACAGTGTATAGAAACTGGTGATGTTTTGCTTAATGTTTGCTCATAGATGTAGCATCAGATGCCTGAGAGAGTTGGCTTCAGAGTGTGATATAAAGCAAGACAATTCATGGTGAACTAGAAAGTCACAGCCTACTGTGAAACTCAAGAAAGTAGGGTCCCTTCAGTGCAGGCCCAGAGCTGAGGGTGGTAGCTCAGTGGTGGAGTACAAGGTTCTTGGAACCACTCCTGACACCAAAGAAAAACAAAATAATTTGTATCGTGTTTTGACCAAGCTGGGTAGCCTCTTTCTTTGGGTGCAGGTGTAGCTCAGTGGTAGAGTGCTTCCCGGACATGTATAAGAGCTCCAAGTTCAATCCTCCCTGCTGTGATGGCTTAGATGAGAATGGTCCCCATAGACTTATATATTTGCTTGCTGAGTCCCCAGGTGGTGAACTTATAAAAAGGATGAGAAGGTGTGGCCTTGTTAGAGGAAGTATGTCACTGGAGATGTTGCCAGGCTAAGTGGCTCTCTGCCTGCAGATGTAAAGCTTTCAGCCACTGTCCCAGCACCAGGCCTGTCCACATGTAGTCCATTCCTCCACACCACAATGATAAAGGGTTAACCTTCTGAAACTATAAGAAAGCCCTCAATTAAATATCTTATTTTATGAGAGTTACCATGGTCATGGTGTCTCTCCATAGCAATAGAAACCCTAAGAGAGAGATACCCACCAAGAGAGATACAGAGAGAGAGAGAGAGAGAGAGAGAGAGAGAGAGAGAGAGAGAGAGAGAGAGAGAGAGTTTAATTAGTAAAAATCCTCAGGGCTTTCTGTACCATCCCTCAGTCCTACCATTTCCAAAAAGAGCATTTCAGAGTTGGTGGAAATGAGGACACAATTCCCAGGGACTTCCAGCCACTCACTCCTGGGCTAAGACTTGGAGACATGACTCATCCCAAGTGAACAAAGCCATATTCTGTGGGCAAAATGTCTCCACACCCCAGATGTCAGCCAATTTCTGCTTAACGACCCGAGACTCTGTGCACTGGCACATATCACAGCAAAAGCTTCCATTTGTGTGAAAGCCATGAGAAAGCCAGAAAGGCAATGGGGGCGAGGGGTGCTGTGTGTTCCATATTCACAGGGCCCATGAGTCGCCATGCCTTACATACACATCACTGATCAAGAAGCCCCATTCACTTAGTGAAGGAGTTTATGTTTTACAAAGGAGTCAATAGAAATCACAATGTGTTTATTAACTATTCTCTATATGGAGATGCTAGAAATAAAAATTGGGGGACTGAAAGAAATGTAGAGAGTGATACATAAAGGAGGTAAAAAATGTTAGTGAAAGAATTCTTGAACAAGAAAGCCTAAACTTTAGAGGACACAGAGGACTGCAGGCATTGGATGCAAATTTTGAAAAAGAATATAAAGCTAATTTTTTTCCACTTCTAACCTTGTCATACATGGGGGGGTTGGTGGTGGATAAGTGCATGTAATTATTCAATAGTGAAAGTGTGAAGTCCAGTGTGAAGCTCTGTGATTTTGGGATGGTTATTTTAATTGTACAGAAGTTTATTGAGGTGTATAGTCCTTGGGTCTGGTTAATATCAATGTGTTATTTCTGCCAAGCTTTCATTTTTTGTGACAATTCATTGTAGCAACCATTAATTATAACCAAATATTGAGATGGATAAAACTTAATGAAACTTTCCACAGAAGGGCAGAGGAAGAACTCATTAGTTCTTCCATGAAGAGCATGACATAGACATGGCCTTTGCTACTTGATGTCTTTAAAATTTGTTCCCACTAGCTCATGGTTGCAAGAACACATCTTCAGATAAAATATTAGATGACTTGGGAGTTTTGAATGAAAAGAAACACTGAACTCCCTGTCTCCAGAGCCTAGGTTTGTCTGTATTTGGAAGGAATGCCTGCAGAGGTGGTACAGTTAAGCAAACGACCAAGAGTGGGTCTGAATAGGAGATAACCAGTATCCTTGCATCAGTCTGGTTCGCTAGAGGATCACAACCCATAGAATGCATCTATATTAAATGGGGATTTATTAGACTGCTTATATGACATGGCCTGGGCAGTCCAACAATGACTGTCTTTATACTGGAAAGGCTGAGGGTTCAAGTAGCTACTCAGTCCATGAGACTAGTGCCTTAGCACTCCTGACTTGATGCTGAAAGCCTAGAAGGATTTTCAGGGAGCCACTTCCCATCAGTACATACCAGAAGGAATGTTTTCTCCTCAGACTCCCTTTTATCTGGGCTGCTTCTGAATGGCTACCCATACTCAGGGTGGGTCCTGGTTAATAAAATGCCTTCCGGGGTACTAGAAGCTTATCTCTTTCAGATCCCATGAAATTGGCAACCAAGTCACAGCCCTCATGGAAGCGAAATCAGAATGCAAAGACAGAGCTGGGAGAGGGGGATGCTGATGGATGAGACAGGAAACCTCATGAGGCTGAAGACAGAGAATAGGGTGATATTTTCAGTCAACAACCACCAGAGACAGCCAACAAGCCATTGGAAGCCAAAGGACAGGTTGCAACAGGTTCCCCTTTAGATTCTTTGCAAAGAAACAATTTCATCAACCCTTGGCCTCTGACTTCCAGAGTTCATCCTGTTGCATAGTGACAGCCAGTTTCTGTGACAGCCCCAGCTAACCAACACAAGAGGCTCTAAAACCTAGCCCAATGTGCTCTTGAAATCATCTGAGGAGAGGCATGTAGGGCTTCCCAAGGCGTCTGCATGTCTCATGGGATTACTGTCGGTAGTACTGACTTTAGTAATCCTAAATTCCCCTTTGGATATGGAGTCTAAATCTATATTTTGATTTTGTACATTGCAACCAAATATTGTGTTGAAAATCTGTCTCATTTCATCTATTGTGCCTGCCTTAGCTCCTTTAACAAATTGATTGACAGTCCTTTGATGTCCTTGTCTCCTTACTTCATCATTTCTTTCTGCCAACTGTTCATTTATATCTTGATCTTGTTTAACCTTTCTCCTGTTTTCTGTTTTATGGTTGTTGTGGTGATGGTGGTGATGGTGGTGGTGGTGGTGGTGGTGGTGGTGGTGGTGGTGTGTGTGTGTGTGTGTGTGTACTTAGCAGTTGTTTTGTGTGCACCACAATGCTCCAAAGAGGTCTGAATGAAGCCCTTGCTAAAGAGGTAGAGTTCTGCTCTGGTGGACTATCTATGGATCACAAGCCTGGCAAGCCTTGCTTGGTAAAGTCTATTTCTATCTAGGCTTAAATCCTGGGGTTTATCCCTTAATCCCACAACCATTCTTTCTGGGACTTCATATAAATATCTGGGTATATTATCCCAAGTCTTATACTCAAACTGAAGATAATATCATCTATCTTGCATGTCTATGATAAATTTTATTGAACAGAAAGATTTACTTAAACACAAGAAACCAAGGTCTATTTTCATATTTCTTTTCCTTTTAAGTACCTATTTCTCCCAGATAGACATATCAACCTTCTGTAACCCTAAGCTTTCATATTCATGAACATAAACTCTATTATAATTATGGTTTTAGTGGCCAAAATATATGAGCATTACTTTCTGGAATACCTAAGAATGCATACCAAAATGTTCTTCGATTTCTAGAAAGTAAGAGTGAGAAATACCTACCTTGAAATAGTGCTAGAAGAATATATGTAAAACACACCACAGTGTCTGTCACAGATCCCCCCCCAAAAAAAAATTTTAAAAAAACTCAGAAGGTGACATACTAGACTCAAACCTATCATTCTCTCCCCAGTTCACAGGCTGCTCTAAATTCAAACTTAAGTCCATATAAACTCAGCATTATCATATTGTGAATGCAAGGACCTCATCTCCCAGCTGGCCTCAAAGTGTTGAGAAACAACTGTGAATAGACAAAGCTGTCTCCTAAAAACTCTACCCAAGGAGTGAAGTCATTCCACACTTTCAGCTGTGTGTAGAACCGGAGAAGGGTACACTTGTGCCCCACCAACAACAACAACATATATACTCAGGCATCTACCTGTTCTGTGGCCCTCTGGGAAATGAGACTGAGTACGGGGTGGGGGGTGGCAGGAGGGACAAATTCTTCACTCTCAGATTGATGTTGATATAAACAGCTTCTGCAAAGCGATTACAAGCATGAGAACATTAAACATCCCCTCTGAGAGGCTGCATAAGAAACATGCTCTGAATTTGACGTAAATGAAACTGAATCGTGTTGCTTTTCACCAAGATATGGGGCCAAATAGTTATTTCAGAATCTGTGCAAGCTTTGAATTAGCTCTGAAAGAGATAAATTGAAAAGTCTGCAATCCAACAGCCCCACAGTTACCAAGTATCTGCTTTACGCCTAATTCTAGGGAGTTAAAAGCATGAATTAGACCCAATATGGAGATCGTCCTAAAGAGTAAGGGCAATGATAATGTGGAAGGTGATGGTCACCAAGGGGCACATCCAATTGGGCCCTTCTCCTCTCCTGCTTTCCTGTCATCCTGAGACACACATGTGGACATGACTCACCATGACTTCCACGGTATTCATGACGTATGAAGTTGGTACTGTGAGAGCCCAAGAAGTGGCCACTGAGGACAAGGCACCTGAGGTAGCTTGCAGAACAGAGGGGCTATAAACAAGAACACCTGACAGCTGACATCATCATTTCAAAGAGACTCTTTCAAAGATTTTACCTTTTACATGTGCATGTGCATGAAGAGGAAATCGCACATGATTTAAGGTGCCTGTGGAAGCTGGAAGAGGGTGTTGAGTACCCTGGAGCCCGAGTTATAGATTGTGAGCCACCCAAAGTGGATTCTGGGAATGGAACTATGGTCCTCCCTGAGAGCGGTACACATTTTTAACCCCTGAGACATCTCCAAGTGACTCTCGAAAACCTTGCTTTCATTTGCTGTCATTTTCCAGCACCCTTGTCGTCAGGTTCCGACCATTCCTGCTACCACCAACAGAGCCCTGTGACTTTAAAAAGCTGCATGTGCCCACAGGATGGCTGGTAGAAATGAACCCTTATTTTGTCTCAGAGTTCTGTCCCATTCATGTCCTACACGTACAGCCATGAACAGATCACCCCCAAAATACTCAGTGCTGGTTCAATTGAGAAAGCTCACCCCTTGCAAGTTCACCGCATCCACTGCCCTGGCTCCTGAGATCTGGCTGTGGCACCCCCCACATGCCAGCTTCCTTCTCACCCTGTGTATGGCAGTGAGGGGTTGTTTGGGCAAGACAGAAAACACCCTTTTTGACTCCTGTCAGAACATTCACAGTTTTGGAAGAATTTCTTTCTTTTTAAGACTCAGAGTGAGTGAGAAGCCTTTAGAAAAGCTAAAAATATCTGTTAAACAAGAAAGGAACACCCGCCAGCCCGCTGTTCCTTCTGAGCAAAAGGCTTGCCAGCCTGGGTGTGAAGTCCTCCGCTGGGCCACAAGGACCTGGAGGGAGCAGTGTCATCTGCTCAGTTTTTCAGAAACAGCATGCAGGGAGGTATAGTTGGAGGTAAAGACAGATAACAGAAAGCCCTGGGTGGTTGACAAATCACAGCTTCTGAAAGCCAAAAATGGCCTTCGAAGCTCACTGTATGTGCATTCCTCCTGCTATAACCAAGAAAACCAAGACAAGAAGGGACTGAGACACTTGTCCAGAGACACCATATGCTCTCGCCTGTGTGGGTTGCACCATCATTCTGGTGCCCATAGGCCTCAGAGAACATTGGAGAAAGGGGAAGAGGTAGCCCTGGCTGAGGGTTGCACTCATTGTTGTTTGACTTTGCCAGGCACCCTGGATGGGCCTAAGAGATCTGCAATCAGGATTCGACTCCCAGAGATCATAGGGACAGACATTTTTGAACACTTGAGCTCTTCCTCTGTCCTCAATATGGTTACCTATGGGCATAGGCAGACTTGACCTTGCGCATACATGTACGTGTGTGCACATGCAAATACACACACAGGAGGGAGAGAGAGAGAGAGAGAGAGAGAGAGAGAGAGAGAGAGAGAGAGAGAGAGAGAGAGGGAGGGAGGGAGGGAGGGAGGGAGGGAGGGAGAGAGAGAGAGAGAGAGAGAGAGAGAGAGAGAGAGAGAGAGAGATGATATTTTACCATTGATCTGGGCATCCCTAGCCTGCCATATTCAATTGTCTTTCCAGCTCTTAAGTAATAGCAGAAGCCCAAAGGGTTCCCTGCATGTCCACCCCAACACTGATCTAAGGTGACAGAGAAACATTTAGAAATGGTGCTCCTGATCTCACAAAAATGACAAGGAGAGGCAAGAGAAAGAAGCGATTGAATTCATCAGCAATCCATGCATCCTTACAGGCAGAACTTATCACTTTTAAGTTCCTTGTGGCAGATTAGTTCATGGCCCATTTGCTCACTAGGTGCACACATGCACTGACAGACAGACACACATACACACACACAGGGCGGGGGGGGGGGAAGCTTAATCCCAGTATCATTGGCTGCCACTGGTTCCTTAAGAAGCTTAACAGGGCATGCTCTCTCTTCAACAACGACTCACTAATAGCTTTACATTTCTCCCCAGTATTACAAGCTCCTATCTCCTAATGAAATCAAGAAATCAAGGGCACAGCAGGAGAGTGAGCAAAGACACAACCGAGCCAAGGACACCCTGGGATTCTGCTGAGCCACAAATAATCACCTGCGAGCAATGCTCAAACCTTAACTTCCTCCCGCGAGCAATGCTCAAACCTTAACTTCCTCCTGCGAGCAATGCTTAAACCTTAACTTCCTCTTAGGAAAACACAGTTGCATCTCTCCAGGTAAAGCAAACGACCTTCCCACAGTACTTGAAAAAGGATAATGCACCCTGTGGGGCTGTGATCTGGCCGACATTGAACATACTCCCCTTCATGGAGAGGGTTGCTCAAGTGCCTTGCGGTTGACTGACAGCTACAGTGTATGCTTCCCTGGGTCCTTCTCAATGTGTTCATGTGATTAATGTCCAGAACAGAGGTTCACTGTTAGTTAATGTTCAGTTTGCCTCAACCTTTGTTGTGACATGTTCTTTACAAATCTGTCCCTTTTCCCAGGTTACTCTCTGGTCCTGACTTCCTCGTGTTTCCAGTTTGTCCTTTCCAGGTTTCCTTAGCCATGCTGGGCATCTGCTGGGCTTCTGCTGGCCACCACCTTTTCTTTAAACTCCCTTGACAGCTGCTTGCAAATACTATTGGGAGAGGCAATAATAAAGGTTTATATCATGGCCCTACCTACTTCCCCTGTCCAGTTCCCCTTTCATCCCCAGCAGCACACTGCACTGCCAACGGCCATCGGCCATCAACATGAGACCTGGCTACCTGACATGACACCCTCACTTCTCCATCACCCTACACCAGGGTGACTCCCTGTGTTGTTCCCTAGCCCTCTGCAACTGCCTCCCACATCTGCCATTCCCAGGAGCCACAGTCTCCCATCAACTTCATCCTCTGCACAGGGCATCCAAGTGAGCTGCCCACCATGTTGTAGCTCACTGTATCATTAGATATAGAAACAAACATGGAACTTAAGGACAAACTGAAAACTGAACACAAATCTGGGAACCAATAGCTTATCTACTGACAGTACCTGGAACCATGGTGATCCTTGGTCCTTTTGGAAAATACAGCTAGAGAAGAATATGGGACCAAGGACCAAGTTTCAAGTGTTCCAAAGTTGACAGGAGGAAAGAAATGATGGTAAAAGAAAAATAACTGTCTGAATAATAAGATATCCAATTGATCATCCTCAGAGCTTGTCACTGTGTTGTCTAAAAGGGCAAAGGGACTTTGTAGACTTGGTCGAATTAAAATTACTGAAGCAGGCCTAGTGTCATAAGTCCTGGCAACATGGGGGCCTGAGGATCCCAGGTTCAAGCCTTCATCAAGTTATAGAGTGAGTTCAAGACCAGTCAGGCAACTTAGGAAAGAAATTTGCCTTAAAATAAAAACACAAGTAGAGGATTGGGCACAGAGGCCAGTTGCAGGGTGCTTGCTGAGGGCCCTGAGTTCACATATAATTGATTAATAATAAATTTAAGGGTGTGAATCTGGAGCTGTATCTGGGGTTGTGCATGAGGGCTGAAAATGATGGCATTACCTTAAAGTTCTCAGAAACATGAGCCAACATAGACTTCCTCTCCCATGTTATTTCTGGTGGTGGTCTGGCCACAGTGGCTCAAAAGTACCATAGTCTGTGCAAGTTAAAAATAATAAAAATAATGGCAAAGGTCTCTGTAAGGAGATAGGAGAGTCACAGACACACAGTGAAAATGACATAAGCAGAAACAGTGACTGGAGAGGAACGAGGATATGGGGTCTATATCGAGAACTTGAATAGCAACAGGGTCAGTCCAATGGAATTAGTGCGCACAGCAGACCCAAGATTCCTGAGACAGTGTCAAAACATTAAACAGTTCTCAATTTAACAGCATTTTAAAAATCAATATAAAACATGGTCATTGAGCATATAAAATCTGTTTCATGTCTTATCCTCTGGAGATTCCATTTAATTTAGATGTTGGTATACATTCAATTTTCCTCAGTCTGTATTGCTGACCATATATTTCTTGAGGGTGGGGTGCTGTTTTCACTGCCTGCCCTACTTAATGAACTATTTTATAACCATGAAAATGTGATTTATTTAATTATATTCAAGCAAAACATGCCCCAAATCTAGATATCTTGCTCCTGAGAGCTTTGTATCATTGATGACAAACAAAGGGGAGGAGTGGAGGTTCAGCAACTTAATCTGAATTTTACCATCATAAATATTCAAATCATGTATATTTGTTCAACAAAACAGTTGTTTAAACGACTTTAATTTATTCTCAATTTTATTGTCTCAACTGTATTGAACTCATCAATTATTGAAATAGTTTGGTAACATCATCACCCAATGAATATTGAAGCCTGTCTCTGTCTGTCTATCTGTCTCTCTCTCTGTCTCTGTCTCTCTCTCTCTCTCTCTCTCTCTCTCTCTCTCTCTCTCTCTCTCTCTCTCTCCTCTTTCCTATAGTTTTTATACACTCCTACTTCTACTGTTATGGTAAAACACTAACCAAAGGAAAAGGTACCTTGGGGAGAAAGGGGACTTCTTTCATATTGCAACTTATAGCCTTGAAGACAAATCATGACTGGAACCTCTCTCTCTCTCTCTCTCTCTCTCTCTCTCTCTCTCTCTCTCTCTCTCTCTCTCTCTCTCTCTCTCTCTCTCTCTGTGTGTGTGTGTGTGTGTGTGTGTGTGTGTCTTTGTCTCTCTCTGTCTTTCTCTTTGTCTCTCGCTGCCTCTCTCTCTCTCTCTCTCTCTCTCTCTCTCTCTCTCTCTCACACACACACACACACACACACACACATACACACACACAACTGAACCTCCTAGGGAACTGGGCGGGGAGAGGGGAAGAAAGAGATTTCTTTCCTCTTGCAGCTACACAGTCTTCCTCGAAGGGAAGTCATGGCAGGAACTCCAGGCAGGAACCTAGAGCAGGAACTAAAGAAGAACACTGCTTACTACTGGCTTGCTTCCCCCTTGCTTTCTCAGCTTGCTTTTTCATACAACCCAGGACCCAGGGATGGCACTGCCCACATTAGGCTGGGACCACCCACATCAATCATTAATCAATAAAATGCATCCCCAGACATGTCTATAGGCCAATCTGAAGGAGGCAACTCATCAATTGAGGTCTTCGGCTGAGGTTCCTTGGATGACTCTAGTGCATGTCAAATTGACAAACACTAACCAGCGTGGCATCTTGTGGTCTACCTCGCAATCTAAAGTGGTTGCTATGAGACCTGCTCCCTACAGTGTCCATGTGAGTACATGCTAAATCCCAACATTGTCAACAATTGAGGGGCTAACAACTTGCCACTAATAACTTGGGGGTTTGTTTTAATTTTTGAAATGAGGACTTAACGAACCACTCTAAGAGGAAGCCAGAAGCAGAAGTGAAGAGTTGCCTGGAGTCACTGTTGCCTCAAGAGTGACTGCTAAGCTGTTATTCTCTCTTTTTTAATTTTAACACTGTGTGTGTGTGTGTGTGTGTGTGTGTGTGTGTGTGTGTGTGTGTGTGTGTGTAGGGGCACACACTTTAGTATCAGAGTGCATGTGTAGACAGTGTGTATGTATATGTGCATAGGGGCACTTGAGTATCAGAGTGCATGTATGGAAATCAAAGGACAACTTTCATTGATCATTCCTGTCTTTTTACCACATGGATTCCATCAGACTTGGTAATAAGCGCCTTTACCTACAGAGGCATTTCTGGCCCAAACTGTCATTTTCATGGACACTGTGAGTAGCGTGGGACAGGAGATTCCACCTCCTGGGTAATCCGAAATCCCAGAAGACTACAGCTTCAACATCAGGGTGTGAGAACAGGCTTCATGCTCACACAACAGGAACAGGGGCTGCCTTGGTGCTGAGAGCCTAGGCGCAGGGGGCGTTGGGAATTAGTATGGCAGAACTTCCTACCCAAATAAACACTAAACAAAGCAAACTTTCTAACTTGAAGTTCCTTGGACTTTTACAGTTAAGGCAGAGGAGCTGTGTTACTGTCAGACAAAAATAGATGATAATGAAAACAAACAAACAAAAAGAAGCATTGGGAGTAAAGAAGGGAACAACAGAAACAGAACGCAGGATCTGTTCACCACTTTCAGTGCTTTGTTGTTAGAGAAGGGCTATGGTTATTTCTGCGGATGCTTCTCCCCTCCCAAAAACTGATACTACATTCTACAAACCTCTTACATTTTAGAGGCCTGGTCTTCCAAACTCTGAAGCCAGCATATGGATTCTGAGATGCAAAGCTGCAAGAAAATCTCTTGGGAATTCCTGGTCCATCTCCACAGGGAGGAGAAAGACAGACTCAAGCCAAAGAAGAAGATGGCTCCAAGGAAGGCCAGACCTGTGACCTCAGCCTTCCAAAGGAAACTCCAGACCAGTGGAGACATAGATCTCCAAGCTCAGTAAGGACCAGGCCTTTATATCCCTCTGTTAGCCAGTATCTGAACATGGTGCACCCTCTAGAAAGAGATTCATCCTCAACTGAGGCACTTCCTTGTCTTAGTTGAGGGAGCTGAGCCACTGGGAGCCCATCTGTCACCATGGCATAGTGGGTGTGGTGGCTGTGGAGACTGGTCTGGGTAGATCCCACAGTACGCACCTGCTTCTCCTAACACATGTGCCCCAGCGTGGGACAGCTGCTCAGGCTCTTGCATGGGGTAGTTCCCAGAGAGCTCACAGATGAGAATAGAGTCAATGGCAGCCTGCCTGCTACCTTCTCCAAGCTCATATCTGATACCCATCATTCCCTCCTTCACATAGTTCAAGATCCTTCTCTCATGTGCTGGGAAGATGGCTTTCTTAATGAAGTCCTTTGATCCCCAGAACACAAATGAAAGGATTTGGCATGGTGGTAAACAGTTGCAGTGTCAGGGCCAGGGAAGAGACAGGCAAAACCCTGAGACTGGCTGGCCAGTGAGATTAACATACTTACCAAGTGCTAGGCCAATGAGAGATTCCATCTCAAAATAGAAGGAGGGCAGTGCTAGTGAGGAAGGGCACTAGAGGTTGTCTTCTGGTTTCCACACTCATGTACACACATTTGCACATGCACATTGCCCTTCCTTCAACTTAAACTACTTTTGGTCTAGGACATTAACCTGGCTGGTGGTCCAGACCATCGTCTCTGACTCCCAGTTATCTCTTCCATGTTACTCTTCTTCTGCTGCGCCCAAGCACCTGAAAAAAAGGGGAGGGTAATAATGATGTTTGTGGCATAAGAGGAAAGGACAGAACTTTTGTCATGACAGTGCGAGAGGCTGCAGTCTATGCTGGCAAGAGTATAAGACTGCTGTTGACAGCAAACCAGGGATCAAATTGTGGGCAAGGAGCAGGGCAGAGATGTTAACTTAATATCAAGGCCTTCCTGCAGAGATCAACTTTTCCCTAAACATTGCTGGGGACCAAGTGTTTCAAACACATGAGCTACGAGGTCATTTCATGTTCAAAGCTCAACAGCTCCTTCTTGGGTTCTGGTTCTAGTTGTTGGCCATCTTCAGGGGCAATTGGGCCAGAGATCACAGGAGGAAGACTCTGGCATACTAGCTGAGTATAAAATGCATCCATCCCTGAACCTTACATCTTATCCCTAGTGCTTAGGGCCAGCTCTGTCCACCAGATGATTTCCCCTTCTGGTTGTCATCACTTAGAACTCTAAGTGACCAGGTGGTTGCTATAAATTAAACTGCAATGGGATTCTTACTGCATCTTGCTCTGGAACCCTTCTCCTTGTAGAGACCTGAACCTCCCCATCTATAGAGTCGGTCCTGGCAGAGAAGGGAAGAGGCACCCTGTAGGGCCCTGGGGGTGATTGTGGTCATGACTGGTCCACTAGTTGCTGCTTGGTTCCCTGGCCCATGTAATCTCCCTCTCAGGAGCACAGCCGTCAATGACATCATATAGACACTGTCCTCCAGGGGGACAGCTCTTTCTCATGGGTGACATTCCTGTCTTACTTCCTCTTCCATTTGCTGTGATAAAAAAAAAATATACTCTGATCAAAGCTCTTTAAGGGTGGAAGGGTTTGTGTTGGCTCACAACTCCAGGTTATAGTCCACCATTAGAGGTGGCCAATGTGGCAGGGACTGGAAGCAACTATCACTCACAGGCAAGAGCAGAAATGGATGAATGAATGAATGAATGAATGAATGAATGAATGAATGAATGGGTACAGGCTGCTTCTCACCCCTCCTTCTTATACTATCTAAAAATAGTATCATCCCTATCTAGGGGGTGAGGGGTACTTTCTTATCAACTAATCCTTCACATACATTCTTAGAGACCCTTCTCCTAGGTGACTCTAGAGTATGTCAAGTTGGTGGTTGAAGCTAACCATTGACAATTCCTAACTTGTCACTTCTGCCACATTTATAGGAAGCTCCCCCAACCCCCATCTCAATCAGGCCAGCAGCTTCCAGGTAATGTCACAGAGAAACTGTGGATCCTGTGGTCATGTGTCTGTCGCTGTACTTCCTTTGTGATAGAGTGAGTCACTTGGCCTTTAGTGATGCTGACTAGAACCCAATGCTGGAGGAGAGTGGTGTTAGGGATGTTGTCCCTGCAGGCAGGAAATATAAACCTATCCCAAGACAAGCTGATGACCCCCAGTCAAGACAAGTCTCTATTCCTTCCACATGTTCAACTTCCTCCTTGAAGATAGATGTAGAAACCCAATGCTGTTTGTCTCTGTGGCTAGCAGGTTAGACATTTAGAAGCAACAGTACATAGATATACTACAGCCTATGTAATTGAAGCCCTTACCAATTACTGATGAACTACGCATTCCCTTCCTCTCTGCCACTGTGACACCCAGACCCATGCCGGGGTGGCTGATGGTAGACAAGACTGTGTCAGCTGCCAGTCATCCTATCATCTTGATGGCTTACTGCCACTTCTATAGAGGTGACACGTGTGTGGCGAATGGGTCTTCACACTCTCTGCTCATGTCTAGGGGTCTTTCCTGTGACTGTCTCATCTTCTATATTCTTAATGTTCTGTTTTCAGAATGTAACACTGACAAAGAGATTTGTTCCCAACATCACACACATATAATCTCAGTTCAAGGCATCTTGTTTCTCCTACAAAGGGGATGACCCGATGACCTCCCTCAGATAAGTGTACCTGGAGGATTTTCTAGCTGCGACCTTCTAGGCAGCCTCTGGGAGGAACTGCCTACAGCCCTTTTCTACATGCACAACACAGTCAAACCACCATAGAAGATGATGGGGAAATATCAGAACAAAGTGGGTGACATGAGGGATGGACCAACCCTCTGTGCAACTTCCTTGTTCTCTCTGGCTTTACTCATGTCCAGTCTTGGAGAACCTACTTCTCTTTTTGATGGGCCCACCCAATCTTTCAAGTTATTGATTCCAACATAATCCAGTGCGGCCACATGCTATTTAACATCCCAAAGTCACAGGCACATCACTGTCATGGCCGAAAGGCATGCAAGGGGACACTCCTTACATGGTTCTTCCACTTTTCTGGCACTGATGTCTTGGCCTTTCTCCGGAACACAAGGGGTTATCTTGATTTTATCCCCCTGGCTTGGCCATAGCACCCTTTGGCACCTGTCATTGTTAATATTGGTTGACAGTTTGATATGACTAGGATCACCTGCAGATTATGTTAGCTTCCAGGCACACCTTGACCCCACCCCTTAGGGTAAATGACAAGCAGTAGCCTGGCTCTGTATACAGGTACAAAAAGTCCCTTTAAGAAACAAGCTCTGCCACTCCCTCTTCTCTGCTGGTTTTTTTTTTTTTTTTTTTTTTTTTTTTGAAGAGACAGGCAGGCCTTTTCCTATCCCCTCCCTCCCTCTCTCTCTCTCTCTCTCTCTCTCTCTCTCTCTCTCTCTCTCTCTGTCCTTCTCTTTTTCTCTTTCTCTATCCCCTTTCTCCCTTCCCTTCCCCCAATAAAACTTGCCACACTAGCTCCAACTGCATGGCATGTTTGTCTCTCCACCACCATGGTCCCCTTCTCTTCATATTATATCACATAATCCTCAGGGTACATCTACAAAAGAGTCCCTAAATTAACCGCGGTAAAGAGACCCACCATAAAAAGTGTCCAGCACTATTCCCTATGCTGGTGTCTCTGCTTCCTGACTGTGGACACACTGTGATCAAACTGTCTGCTGTTCCAACTGTGAGGACTTCCCTGCTGTGGCAGACTGTAAGGTCAAACTGTGAATCAAAACAACCCTTCCCCTCCCTTGTCATTTTTCACTGTGTTGTCACAACAATGAGGAAAAGGACTAAGATTGTATCCTTCCCTAGTCTACATGCCTCAAGTGCCACTGGGACCCGCCGCATCATAGCCTATCATCCAAACAGAACTATGCAGCATTACCAGTTGACTGACGCAACGGTGAGAAGTGGGGGGATATCCTGATGAGCCTCAGGTTTCTTTGTGACTAAAGCCTTCACAAACACAGAACACCTTGATTTGTCTCAGGCACTATCCCCAGCATATATAGTCAAGCTTTTTTTTTGCCACTACTTGCTTATCTGCTCTAATTGCACAATGCACCCATGTTCTAGACACAAATGATGTACAGCATATTGTCCACACAGCCCCCAAGGCTTCAGATGGAAAAATTCCAGACTCTATACAGCATAAAAAGCTATTGGCAATCCCATACTGCCCAGAGACAATGAAATTTGCCTGTTTTAAAGACTGAAGGCACATCATTTAGAAATGTGAGCTCTCCCAGTTGAAAGCAGATTATTAATGTTTTATTTGTTGAATAGATTCTATGACAAACAAACAACTGATGGGATTTTTTTTTAATGGCAAAAGTATTTATGTGACCCTGGAAAAAGATGTACTCTTTGTTCAAGATCAATTCAAAAGATGCTGACCCTCCTTTCTATAGAGACCTTACATACCACTGCTTTAGTTACCTTTGTTGTGATGAAGAAATTGCTTCCTGAAGGAAGGGTTTATTCGGGCTTCTAGTCCATTATGGTGGGAAAAGCATGACATCAGTAGTGGCATGCTGCTGGTCACATTATGTTCATAGCCAGGAAGCAGAAACTAAACAGAATGTAGGGTAGGGCTACAAAAGCTTAAGGCCCACCCCCAGGGATCCACTTCCTCCATCGAGGCTCCACCCCTCCATCAAGGCTCTGCCTCCCTAAAGTTCCATAATCTCCTCAAACAGCACTACCTGCTGGAGATGGAGTGTTAAAACACATGAGCCCGTGGAGGATGTTGGGAGCCTGCAGTCTCCTGACTCTGCCTCTGAAGATGGGTGGGACGCCTATGGCAATGTCATCACTATGTCAGGTTTTACCTGGCTGCACAGGGGACCCAGTTATGCATGCTCAAGCCCCCCTTTTAAAGCAAATGCACCAAGGGCACCTCTCTCTTGCTCTTGTTTTCTCTCTCTCTCCCTCCTCCCCCCTCCCCCCGCTTTCAGTTGGCCACCAGCTACCCCCTTTTTTCTCTCCCCTCTCTCAATAAACTCCGCGTGGGCGCTGAGTCTCGTGTTTGTGTTTCTTAGGCAATAGCAGCTACAAAAGAACAACAGAAGACTTCTCACAATTAGACCACCACAACCATGGACCTGGCACTACCTTTTCCTCATGTGCTAGCCATGCTGCACTCACACCAGCCACCCTGGCCCATCATGTTCTCCCCTCCACTTTTCCATATGCAGTGGATCATCAAAGCCCCATTCAATGTCTCTTCCCAGATACAATCTGTGGAAAACAGCAATATGCAGAGGGACCCTGCGGGCCACCAGGAAATCGTTCCTTTAAGGAAATAGGAAAAGCAGAGTATGACACCTACTGAGGCCGTCACTCTTCAAGTGACTCATAGGGTTGCCAGGTGAGGAGCTGAGGTTTACATGACTGCTTCAGCCAGACCCTAAGCCAGGAGGAGCAAGACCATTCTGAAACTGCAGTAGAGGGTGACAGCCAAATTGCAGTAGGATCTGGCCCAGCGAGCAGGAGCCAGGCATTTGGACAGAGTAGGAAAGCTGGGTAAACCACACTAGTATTCACTGCAGCCAAAAGAGGGCAGCTTTCCTCCCCACTGTCTCTACAGAGATTGCACAGTTCAAGACTGTGAAACGGGAGAAACAGCAAGGGTTTCAGAATGGCCAGGTTGAAGGGAAAATCTACCAGGCTAATTTTCCATTGAAAACCACACCTCCCTGTATTCCTGAGATCTCTATCATCTTTGTTCCACACCCTGACTACATCTATGCTGAAGTCTCACACATCCCTACGCTCAGTGCCCAGCCCAGTAACACCCAATGAGTATTGAACAAATAACAAAACATTGGGTAAGTCATCCATTACGATCATCTACAGTCAGCTTGACCTTCTCTGAGGCCTGGTGTCATTGCCAGGCACAGACCAAGTCCTCAAGGAAAACCTGACTTTGTTGAGTAGAGAACCCTCTTTTGCTTGAATCACCCCAATACTGGTACACTCCCGCTGAGCCATCGTTCGGGGGACCCACCCAAAGGTTGCTACATCTGACCTATCCAGAAACCAGCTGGAAGCCTACTTCTGTAGTGAGTGACAGGAAACTGAAGGGATACATAGGCCTCATCAGGGTTGACAGGGAGGGTCCTGTTGAGGCCAGACCTCAGGTTTCTGTTCCTCCCAGCTCTCAGCCTCTCCTGTGAGTCAGGGATCACAGTAAAGGCAAGGGGCAGAGTCTCCACAGGGGCTGCGCTGAAGGGAAGCCAGGACAGCATCTGCCCCCCCCCCCCCCCCCCGCTGGGCCCACAGTGGGGAACGTGTCCTGAGGGACCTTCCATTGAGGTGCCAGGGCAGCACAGGGTGGGCGAGACTCTGCATTCCTGGAGGGCAAAGCTCTAGTTCCATGTTCCATGAGACAAACAAACTCAGAGAGATTAGGGTGTGCATTGGGGAACAGCAAATAAGGACAGACTGACAGGCAGACAGACAGACAGGGGCAATGGGTTTTGTGTGTCAAAATCTTTACAGACCCGCATTCTGGAGCTCTGACTTGCCTGCTTACTTACTAATCATGTCATTTAGATAAGTTTTCTCAGCCTTCCAGGACCTGTGTCTATGTCTGCCAAGTGTCAACGACCTTACCGGGTAGGGGAGAAGGCTAGCCTAGGTCATCCTCACACCCCCTGCCTTTCTGGGTCACTTGCTCCAATTCCCTGTGTATAATGAGCTCGTGATCAGTGGCTGTGCCCTCCAGCACTCCCCTCTCAGTGTCACCCAGGCAGCCCCACATTCCTAAACCACAAAGCAGAAGCCACGCACTCTGCCGGAGGCCAGGACCTAGGGTTCTGGCCTCTGGCCTGCCACAGAGTCACATTGTGAAGACTTCAAATGTCACTCGGGGGAGGGAGATGGAGCTGAATAGCACTGCAATATCTCCTCGTCCAGCCAGACCTCTTCATGAGCCACCAGGTAGAAGCCAGACTCGGGATTGATCAGACTCCGGATTGCTGCGCTGCATTGACACAGTCTCCCTGGTGAGTTTACAGGTGTTTGACTTAAACCAGGCGTCCAGTTCACAGCTGAGAGGAGGTTCAGTCAACACTCCCAGCGGCCATCTTCTTCAACAACCTAGCAATCTCAGCCATGAAGTGAAAGTTTACCTCAAGGCCTCCCCCTCCCCCTCCCCCACCCCTCCCCCAAACTCCCCCTTCCCTATCCTGGGCCTCTGTTGTTTGTTCTCTGAGTCATCAACCAGAATGCCCCCTCCCACATAGGCGCCCCAAGTGTGGAGATTCCTGTGACTTGGAGGAACTGCACTGGGGATCCCATGGGCCAGGGTTTCATAGCATGAAGGGCATTTTCTGGACAGTCCTATAGGACAAAATGAGAATAAGTTCAGGCTAAATGACCTGAAAAGGCCAATCTGAACAATATCCAGTTAAGCCATCTCACACCACTGCCACTGTGTGTCCCCTAGAAGTCTGTCTACTGTCCCCTGGGCACAGGGTGTACAAAAATTCAAATTGTTTCAGTAGGTTTCCGACAGTATTTTGTTGGCCTGGAGGAAATGACACTACCTCCCCAGCCTCAGTTTCTCCATTTATGAAATGAGTTTCAGAGAAGAAGCATCTCAGGTCTATGTCAGCTTTGAAACACTGAGGAATTTGCAATGACAGCTCTTTCATTACTGATGGGGCCTAGGGTCAGTTTGAATATCTGGTAAGAATTTCAACCCAGCCATGATTGAGGAATTATCTTGAAAGTTCATGAATGTGGATAAGTGTGTGCCCAGTGTGTGAAAGAGGATTCAGCATGCCCTGGAGCCTGTCTGTCTTAGAAGGTGGGCTCAAACCTCTCAGTTCCAGAAGATACTAAAGATAGGGTCTTTGGGAGTTAAACAAAAAGGGGGAGTGGGCAGCAGCTAGGGAGGGCAGTAGAAATACATATGCAAATAAACACAGCCGTGAACTTTTAAAGACTGCACCGAAAAATTCCCTCTTATCCTTGAAAACACGATGTTCAAGGAGATTCGTAACTGCGATCGGCTCCATGCTACGCCTGGGAAGCCAGGTGGAAGGTTCTGAAGGGTATCACAAAAATGGCCAAGACAGTGGATACTGAGTTCAGCGTTTCCCCCAGATTTTCTATGTATGTTCCAGAACAGGAAGAAAGTTGGCTGAAGACCAAATCCGACTTCTTTATTCCTGTGAAGGAGTGCCAGGCAAACTCCAGTTTCATCAGCCCACAGCAGGTGCCAAGACACCAGGTCACAGTCTGATAGCTCTCTGTTCAATCCTGTTTACTAAAGCCATTTCGGACTCGGAGCACCCAGTGACTCATGTCAGAGTGTAAAGTGAAAATCTGCACTTGCCCTACACGTAATCTAGCTCCAGAAGAGTCCAAAGTGTCCAGAAGAATCCAGAAGAGTCCAAATTCTCTATGCTGAATGCTGTTGGGCATCCTAAAAAAAAAAAATTACAGAATGGAGGTAGGTCACCAGGCTCACATACTCACAATTTAAGTACTGTCCACTCTGAGAAAATGGAGCAGGAAAGGACAGAGCAACTAAAAAACTTTCACAATGTTTAGAAAACACTCGATCATCTCAGACATGGTTTTTAAAGTGATGCATTGGTCAGGAATTATCTACCACCTGGTCACCTGACTCTCAGAATGCAGTCTATGTGGACATTGCTTTCCCAAGGCACAGAGTGATGTTGGCAGCCATCTGTGCCTATCTATCCCTACCAGTGTAGCCAGGAAGCCATGAGTGCCGAATATCAGTTTAACGTGGAGACTTCCCCATCCAGACACCAGAGTGCCTGCTCACCCAGGCTCTGCAGGCCCCACTGAGATAGCCCCACCACACCTAGAAGGATGATTGCGTGGAGACAAGCACAACTGATAAAGGCCATCAGCAGCCGCTTCTCAGAGGCTCCTGGACACTGCTGTGGCAAGAACTTCAGCTGAGAAACAGGCCATCGAGCCCCAGCTGTGCCACTGTCAGGTTTCTGTAAGCCTTGATTTTCTCTCCTTGGTTTCCTCCCATACTGGGAGTATGAACAAAATGTAATAGCTCTACTTAGCCTCACACCAGGCTTCAGAAGGAATGAGCCTGTTGCTCCTGCCAGCCAGTCTCTGCTCACACAGGTCCTGGAGTGGTGGATGTTTCTCTATGCTTCCCTATATAAGGAGGGTCTGGGGTCTGTACAGGAGACCATATGCATGTTACATTTTCTTTCAAACATCTGTCTAAGGCCTGCCTTGGAAGCTTGCATTCGACCCACTTTGCTTCTTGAAGACTGTCAGCACTAAAGGCTGCTAGGAAATGAAATGCCCTGCAGAAGGAGACGCCTTTGGAGCACATTACAGTGATGGAAACAGCACAGAGGAGTGTGGGATGGCAATGTGAACTCATGCCTTTCTTGGAAGGTGCTGACAGAGAAAGAGGGAGGAGAAAAAGGACACAGAGGCAGAGGCCCAGCTTCAGGAGGGCTGTTCTCCCTTGGGCTATATGACCAGAGCAAGGGGCTTGGATAGGGGACTGGCACCCAAAGAGGAAATATCCATCTGTTTGGAATGTCTAAGCACTCAGTACAGTACCCAACTGGTGCATAATAAAAGCTTAATGAGAAGCTAGGCTTTGCAGTACACACTTACAGTTCAGCTCTTGGGAGGCCGCGCCAAGAGGATGGGGAGTTGAAAGCATGCCTGGCCCACATAGTGAGACTCTGTGTCAAAATACAAGCTTGATGAAAGAAAGAACAAAAGAAAGAAAGAAAGAGAGAGGGGGAGGGAGGGAGGGAGGGATAGAGAAAGAGAGAGAGAGAGAGAGAGGGAGAGAGGGAGGAAAGGAAAGAAGGGAGAAAGGAAGGAAGGAAGGAAGGAAGGAAGGAAGGAAGGAAGGAAGGAAGGAAGAGTGAGTGACTAATGATGATCTAACAAACCTGTAGAAGTAGAGATGACACAGAGAAGCACTCATCCGCTGGGCACTTGCTAAGGGACAACTCTGCTATTGAGCTCAGGACCCCGAGCCTCACAGGGGATAGGAAGTTACCAAGCACTGCCCCTCTGAGTAGGCTCACCTCCCTTCCTAGTTCTTTGATCTCATACATGCTCAGTTCTGTGTCTCTCCTCTATCCTCTATACTACAGAACCAGAAAAACAGAGCAAATGCTAACTTGGGGCTGTTGCTATGTTTCTGGCATTGCTAAAAGATGGTATCCCCTAGGGATGCTCGCAGAGCCTGCTCACCTAAGGAAAGCAGGGCTGCTTCCCAGAAGGAAGGTGAAGCCTGGGTAAAGCCAGACCAGCTAGCACAGCTGTGACCCCACACATACACCACACAGAAGGGACAGAGACAGATGCACCAGTGGACAAAATATAGAAGGAAATCCCTGCAGCAGAAGCAGCCTGCAGGATGGAGAGAGACCGGCACACAGCTGGATATGAAGTCCGGGGAAGGAGCCAGGGACATCTTCACTGAACGACCTTGTCCTCAAGGGGTTAAGTCAGGATTATGGAAAGAAGTCTAACTGGCTCCTAAGACCTCCTGCAGTCTTTTTCACTACTCTAGAGAGTACATTTCACATTATCAACAGTCATGGATTTCGAAACTGGACCTCCTGAGCTCAGACTGTCACTGTCATTAGCTCTGAGAGTCCCAGCAAGCTACTTAACATCTCTGTTCTTCAGCTCCCTCATAAAAACTGGGTTATGACCCTTCTTTCCCAGAAGACTTTCCCTTGGGGATTCGATGAGTTAAGACACACAAAAGGCACAGAATTGTCTTAGTACTATGTGCATCATATTCATTATTTATATGTCCCCATGGGTCACACAGTAAGGTCACAATTCATTAAGCTAATGACAGAGCACCACAGTTATTTAGTTAGTCATGATCAGGTGAACAAAGGCAGGGCACACTTCTCCTAGGTGTAAACCCAGTGGCAGCCAGCATTTGATAGTCACGAGTGTGTGTACACATGTGTCTGCACTCACTCCGGATATTTATACTGAAACTGGTAACAACCATCTGTAAGAAATGAACTACTTACCTGCAGAATGACAGTAAGTGAGAGCTCACTAGCCACGGCACCTGTGCTTGGGACTCAGCCTCATTCCCAGACCCACCAGCCAGTCCCTGAGTGCGACCTGGTGATACCACTTAACATCTCTGGATGACAGGTTCCTCATGCAAAATACCAGGACTTTCCACCGGAAAGGACCTGGAGAAGGACAGGTGTCATTTTATTGGCACTTGGTGAGCTGAGTTACTTCCTGGGGTCCCAGGATGTGCTTGAGAGTTGCTTAGGCAGGCTGTGTGTCATGCCTCATCTGTCCAGGTGAGGTGTGGATCAGAAGTCATTTGCCCAGGCTGCTTGGGATGTAGCAGAGTCAGTGGCTGAGTTTATGATCTTGTCCCTTAAGGTCTAGAAGACTGGGGAAGTTTGAAGTGGAGGGCCGGGATTACTAAGTTATACAACTAAACAAGAGAGGCAGGGAGTCTTTCTGCCCCTTTCATGCCAGCGTTCTTGGTCTCCATGATTGATGGCAGGCACAGAGGTACAGGGGTAGAGTGTTTTGAGGATGCACTGCCTTGGCTAGGGTGGAGGGTGTGTGTGTTGGGGGAGGGGAGTGGCACTCTGGTGGCTTTGTGCAATAATTTCCCAAGGCTAACAGGATGCTTTTCTCTTTAAACAAATCTGATGTCCTTGTGCCCCGTTGCCCTTGGAGCAGATGAGTTACAAAGACAACTTTGCCAGGACAATTGGATTCGTGACTCTCCTTTGCAATCGACCTTTGGAAGCCTGTGATGTGTTAGCCAGCACTCCACCCCCTAACCCCAGGCACATTTTCCTTGGCTCTGTTATCAAGTCCGTTTTGAAGCAGTATCTTTCAAAAGCCATTTCTTTGAAAAGTAGCTGTGTTCAAAGAATATTTTCAGTCAACATGTCAGCAAACAGCTGTATGGACATTAACGTATCTTATCACTTCAGCCATTGGGCTGCCTCTGGTAGCTAGAAGCAATCCAGGGTTATCCATGATCTCCAAGTCCTGCCTGTGTGGAGAGACAGTGTTGAAGGTCAGTGTGGGAGAGCACAGCCATTTCTATTTGACCATTCTCTTGTCCCTTCATTACAAAAAGGAACACCGAGCCACAGCTCCGAGCCACACTCCATTCTAGACAATGCCTGCCCCGAAGAGGCTTGGGAAATACGAGGAAAAGTGACATGGTTACCATCCTCAGGACAAACATGTTCTAAAGAGGATGTTCAAAGTGTGTTTGAGGGCCCCAGAGAAAGGACAGATCATCAGTGCTGCTGGAGGATTCCAAGATGGAGACATTGGGTCTCTTCTATGTCCCTCATCTCTAGAAGGTAGCAGACAGAGGTGTGCCAAAAAGAAAACACCATCTTCATGCCCTTAGTGTTACATTCCCACTTAGCACAGAATACGTCAGACTACAGATAACACTGTAAAATGGCTCAGTAGCAGCCACACCAGCACACAGCATGTCACCTACAAATATGAGTGACATATTACCTTTGGGACAAGAGACAAAAGTAAACTAATAACTGGAAAGAGGCAGATTTGAATACTGTACTTGCTCTTTCTAGAATTCGGATTCCTTCCAAGTTCTTAGAACGAACTTTAAAACTATGGCCATGCTTAATAACCTGTTCCCCCATGTCCTTGAGGCCACCATCCCCTCATGGGTGGCAGCAGCCAGCTTCCTTGTACCTGAGTAATTCCATCCCTTGCTGCCACAGTGCCAGTTCAGAATGTCACCCACCCTTACTGAAATCATGCCCCGTACTTGTATTCAGGCTCTCTGCCTGGAAAGCAAAGGCCTCTGCTTCAATTCTGCCAAATTTCTAATCCCTTCTGCACAGCATACTCCCGCCCCCTCCTAAAACATGGACCTGGTCGTGACAGCTACCCCATCAAGTCCTTTTATTATCCTTCCATCCTCAGGCCCTCTGTCTCTCCCCTAAATCCTCGTCACCCATCTCCCCATGCCCCATCCTCCGGGGACACCCTAGCCCTGCTTTGGCATCTTGCTCTTTGAGGTTTTCCAGCTCCATCCTCCCTCAGATGTGCATAGACTTGGCTTGCTTAAGGAGATTTTTCCCTATCCCAAGAAGAAAGTCCCTCTTTGATGTGCCCACTGGATCCCAGGCTTGAGGCTTGGAAGTTTCTACAATAGGATTCTGCTACTTGCTCTGGAACTTCCACACTGAGCATGAGACATGATTCAGACTGCATGAGTGTGACCCTGGCTCTGTCATCTGCTAGCTGTGTCTTGGAACTACTTACGTACCCTGTTTCTCTATGAAATGTAGAAAAGGACAACATGAAAGTATTAAACCTAGACATGGTTATGTGAGCCTTGAACAACTTCATGGGCAATCGATGTTTGGAAGAGTATCAGGCCTGCAGGAAAGTTGAAATAACTGAGCTGATACCAGCTCAAAGCCTGTTCTCACTCTTATGCAGGCAGACCCACCTGAGTCTGCTTGCTACCATCTGCAAAAGGGGCTCAGCACCCCTTCTGGGATGAGACATCCAAAGGCTAAGTGGATTTGTGAAAGGCAAAGCAGTTAGGTTCTGGTTGCTGATGGCATAGTGATGAGGCTGATCAAAGAAGGTCCCAACTGGCAGAGTCCAGGGCTCAGGATGCGGGAGCAGGTGTGTGCTAACTAGTGCAGCCAGAGGAAACCTCCCAGAGGGTCCATAGTATCTAGCTTTGACATTCTTTTTGGAATGCACACCTTCATTCCATGCCCTGTTATCAGTCATCTCAGGCTGAAGTAACAAAAAAAAAAAAAAAAAAAAAAATCCACATGCTGGATGGTTTAAGTCACCAGATTTTCTTTCTCATTTTTTTGGAATTTAAAAGCTCAAAATCTAGATCGAATGAAGTAGCTTCCAGTGACAGCACTCCTACTGGCTTGTAGAGGGTTACCTGCTTCCTGGATTCTCCAGCAGCCTTGCCTTGGTAGGAATGAATATATGGACGGGGGGGGGGGAATATCTATCTATCTATATATAGATATATAGAGATATAGAGAGAGAACCTGTATACATATATATATACATACATACATACATACATACATATATATATATATATATATATATAGAGAGAGAGAGAGAGAGAGAGAGAGAGAGAGAGAACCTGTCTTGTTCTGCGGACACAAATCCTTTTGGTTAAGGCCCTACCCTGAGAGCCTCATTTACCCTTAATTACTTCCTTGGAGACTACACCTCCAATACAACCTTCACTGAAGATTAGGGCTTCACCATAGCAATTCAGCGGGGACAAGCATTAACCTGCGGCATCCCCTTGTTCCATGTGCTCTGGCTCTTCACACAGCAAGAGAGCCCTGTCCTTGCCTCTGCTCAACAATGATGGTGGCAGAGTCAGTGGCAACGGTGTGCAGAGGGGAGAGGGAAAGAAGTTTCCCAGCCCGCCAGCTCAGCCATCTGCTCCCAGCCTGGCTGCTAATGGCAACCTCAGTGTGTGGTGTGTCCACCACATCTGCAACGTGAGAATTTGCTCATAAACTGGGGACCTTATTAGCTGCTAACTGCTGAGCCGAGAAAGTTAGATGAGTCCTTTGAGGTGCTGGCCTTTCCACTCAAGTCTCCTCTCTGGGGCTTGTTTGGGCCACTGCACACCCGAGTTTTCTATCTTGCTTTATTTCTGTCAAGTAATTATTTACAAATTAGACTCCCAGGGAATACATGAGCAGAGGATGCAAGCATTACATATGTAAATAATAATAAACGGTTTTCCAGAGAACAGCAAACCTTTCTCCAAATGCCTACTGACATTAGGGAACTTGGGGACTTGCCACAGTGACATCCCTCCATCTGAGGGCATGCAACTAGCTCCAGGTCAGGGGATCTCATGCTATGAAAATGACTATCAGATACTCCTAGACTTAGAAAGCTCATGAAGCAAGATGTCAAATTGAGATTCCTGCATGCCTGGTGGAAGTGGGGTGGGGGGTTACTTGTGACTTTATTGAAGCTACACAACTATTTGCTTTAGATATCTGCTCTTTTCCATTGGAAAGGCTAAGTCTTTGGGCACCAATGGAAGATGTCACTCAATGGCTACCTTCCTCTGATGCTCTTTAATATTATCTGTGCCCAGCTGAAAGATTGTACTTGCTTGCCTCCCATCCTTCAGGCCCATCCCATGGATGTGAAGCCAGAGACAAGATGGCTCACACATGCAAGGTGAAGTAGCAAAGCAGCTTCCAGAAAAGACACCCAGTACAAGCATGGGGAAGAGAGTTGAATGCTTTTTCCTCTTTCCCTCTCTTGCTCTCTGAGTATGGAATAATGTCAGAACACCCCCACACACACACACACACACACATAGTTTGACCAGGAGCTGGCCCTGTGATTTAGACGAAGACTCCGGGGCTGAACCACCGGAGGAGGGCTTGCTGTCTCTCTCCAAGGCCAGCACAGACTTGGGGTCAGAGTTTATTTAGAGGCAGCACTTTGCAGACTCTCTTTCATTTGCTCACTAATTACTTGTGACTAAAAGCTTCCAAGGGGTAATTCTGTCCTGTGGCATTCCCAAGATAGTTTATGTAGCATCATCCTGGATGTTGTTAAATTCCAAGGAGTCATATCCTGAACAAGGCTAGGCCTGCTGGAATTTATGAGTGTCAAAGTCAGGTGTGTGGGTTTGGTCTTTCTTTTGGAAAGCTGCAGAGATGGAAATCTCCAAGACATGTGACTGCAAAAGTTCACAGACATGTATACGTGTGTGTGTGTGTGTGTGTGTGTATGTGTGTGTGTGTGTATGCACATGGATGTGGGGATGCATCTGTGTATTGTGGACATGTAGATATATGCTTATGTTCACATGTGAGGGCATGTGCTTTGTGTGAGACTGTGTTCATATGTGTGTACTTGCATGCATGAGCTCTTCTGGATGCCAGGGTGTTAAAGAAAAAGAGATACAGCAGAGGATGTATGTGAGGCTCTGAGAACAAATGCAATCAAATTAACATTTTCTAGCCAAAGCCCACAATTCTTTCCCCAACCCAACCCTGAGACAGGGTTCTCTGTGTAACCCTGGCTGTCCTGGAACTCGCTCTGTAGACCAGGCTGGCCTTGAACTCACAGAGACCCACCTGCCTCTGACTCCCAAGTTCTGAGATTAAAGGTGTGTGCCACCACCACCTGGCTCAAAGCCCATGATTCTTAACATTTATATCTCAGCCCAAACTTGCCTTAATTTAATGGCTATTCAAAACCTCTCACTACCAAAGCAAAAAAACAAAAAACAAAAAAAAATTAGTATAGTGGCTCAGCTCCATATAATTTTATTATTTCCAATAAAAACAAAATAAATGTTAACTATACAACTAAGTGTGATTGAGTTTTTATGTTTATGTAAGATGCTGCATATAATTAGACTCCTGGTCCCTAAACTTCACTTCTTCCATAGCTTCAGTTTCAGTGTGAGATGGAAGACACTAGATAGCATCAGGGTGTGACGATCTATTCAGAACTAGGACATCATCCCAGGGAAGGGAAAGCTATTCTTTATATTACTCTGACATTTCTTGTATACTCATCTCACTTAGTCATAGATGATAGTCACATTATTTGGAATAAAATAAAAAGCCAATGTTCTGTGCCTAGAAAGCCCATTGACATGTGTGCACAGCACCAAGCTGGCAGGGAGCGATGCTTTTACTCGAACTTCACTTTCTCAGGACTGTGCTAGTGGCCTCTGCCTGAAAGTCTGGGACCTGTATTCTTTTGTCCAAAAGAAAAAAAATGACAATAATTAAACCAGGCAGCTGCCGCCCCCAGCAATATGACAACCCCTCTGCTCCCTGGAATTTGTTGGAATTGCCCTGTCTGTGCTCATCCTGTTCGAATTAGCTGCTCCCTCCCCGTGTCACAGCAATCTGGGCGAGTTCCCATCTATTAGCTGAGTTATTCAGATGTTTACCCACAATGGCACAGCAGTCACATGACTGGCTTCTAAATCATCAGTGAATTACATTATTGACAATCTGAGCAGATTAATTAAGAAATCTGTTTCAATGACACGATGAGAGCTGGCTCCTTTTCAAGGCAGATCTGCACTGTCTTCAAGACAGGCACACCTGACGAGATTCCAGAAGAGAGAAGAGGAAGAGCCGTCACAGCACCAATGCTGGGGACAGTTCCTACTGGGCTTGGAAGGGGAGGCTAGGGCAGAAAGCCCCCCACCCCTACCCAGGCTGCTTTCTCAGGTAGGTAGACTGAAGATGAGTCCCATATTCTCCACACAAGATAGTCCCTTTCAGAATGAGCCTCATTGTGGACATGTATCAGCGACAGCCTAAGATTATCTTAACCCTGTTGGGAGAGGCTGCTTGTCCACTGAGTTCCCCAATGCCTGTGTGTTCTGAGGGTCTAAAGGCTCTCAAAGAGCAAAGCTAGCCTACAAAAAAATCCTCCCTGTTGCCCAGCAAAGAGAAAGCAATTTCTATGCTCGTCTATTTTCCTCCACATAATGAAAGTTTTATTGTTTTTTTTCCCAAAGTCTTGCAACCAAACCCAGCATAAACACTGATGAGTGAGTAAATAAACGTTAAAATCCGAATAGCACACTGCTTGGGACAATTTAACTGAGAAATGACTTGATAGTCAGATGGGCTGATGAGCAATAATTTTGCAGATTGACAATGGATCCTGCATGTCTGTTAAAATCTGAACTCTTAAAGTTGTACACAACTCTTTCGTAACCTGATGGGTATCCTTGGGCCTGTCACCCTGAACCCAACAACATAAGCAGCAACAAAGAAACGGACAGCTAAGGTTAGAAAGGTCAAGTACATGTTGGAAAATGTCACAGTTACCAGTGACACTGGTGGCTGGCTCATGTGCCAAGCACAGGCTTTAGGCTCAGGCCAAGGCACTTCCAAAAAGCACCAGAGCAGGAGGCTCACAAAGCCAAGTTCAGGAAAGAGATGCTCGGGGAGCAGCCTATGGGGAAGTACCACAGAAATAAGAGGCGGCCCTGAGATGCCTGCTTGCCCAGAACCAGCAACTGTCCAGACCAAGCTGGGCCAATGGAGGCAGAGTGGAGAGAATAGTTACAGCTGTCACACTAGCAGGTGATAGGGGCAATGACTGGCACTGGCTAAAGAGATCTGTGGGTCTGGCATGGCTCTGGCCACACTATGTGTGTTCATCCACCCAGGGCTTGCGGTGGGTGGAAGTGAGGCTCACAGGACTGGGGCTCTGTGACTAGACTTCAAGAGCCTGTGGGAAGAGGGTATGTGTGTGTCACTCCTGCACAGCCTGAGATGACATCAGACAGGTCTACTGCCTAGCAAGTGCCTCTCCTTTGATCACCTGAAGATGACAGATAGGTGCTCCTTACACAAGCCACAGGCAAAGACGCCTTATCTCCCCTACCTGCATCTTGCTTAGAACTGGGATGCATCTCATGACTGCTGTTTGTCACTGTCCCCATCTCTCACATCTCATCTAGCAGGTCCTGGGACAAAACTGGAAAGACTTCAAAACAACACCAAAAAGCAGAGATAAACTTCAGAGGGACATCTCCTTAGATCAGAGAGGAGCCTGTCCAACCCACATGATATGACAGGTTTGAAGAATGAAGACAAGGGTCATAACCGCATGTCATAGGCCACTTGCCTGGAAGGAGGGAGCAAAGGAGAGACTCTTGCCAGACTGGCTCACACTGGATCAGCAGGCTCTGACTGGGAGTTGAAAAGAAACCAGCCAGATGAGCACCCTTACCTCTATAAAGACCCCATATACCATCACTGCTTTCTTCTCATCCTAGAGACCCCTGTAGTTTCAGTGACACAGTTACCACTTGACTGACATACCCAGGGTTCTGGAATTTATCTTAGGAGCAGCCTTGGGCTTCAGACATTCTTCCCTACTACTCCAGCTTCAGCCAGAGTAGCATCTCAGACTAACTTGACTCATGGAAATTGTCCTTATGCTAGTGTTGAATGAAATAGCTATGAAATGTCTTTTTAGGATCAGTATCTGATAATTATCACCAATCATACACACACCCTTAATTCCCTGAGCTCTGCTGGGAAGCATTTTGGCAAGAAAGACTACTGTAACAGTGGTCATCCGATTTCACCTGGATGTTTAAATTCTATCATCCCACCCTTTCTAACAGCTCAGCTCCCTAAGTTCTGATCAGTTTGTGTGGCAGGTCATACCCACATCCTCACCAAGATTTTGTTGCTAAAACATCTCATCCCTAATTAGTTGGAAGAATTTTTGGAAAATGAGAAAAAAAAAGAGGCTACTAAGTTTTCACAGCCTATATGCAGAAAAAAAAAAAAAAAAAAAAAAAAGACCAGAAGACCAGGGGACAGAGGGAAAGCCCTCTGTTGGCTAGTGAGATGTTCCAGGTAAGGTAGCCAGCCAGAGGGATGCCTGAGGCCTCCCAGGAGTAGGGACAAGAACCTAATCCTCACACATGAAACCTCACTGCTGTAAGTCCTCCCTAGTCTACACTACAGCCTAAGGCTTTCTGTGGGGGAGACTGGACCCATCCTTAAGGTACTGGGTTACCCTCTAGCCACCCCTGAAGATTATCTCAACCAACATGGGTCACGGATCTTTGGCATTCAAGCTGCTCTTATCACTATGATGCTCATAGTACAAATTGGGTACTAGGCTAGGTATTGGTGATATGCACCTTTAATCCCAGCAGGGAGGCAGGGGCAGGTGGATCTCTTTGAGTTCAAGGCCAGCCTGGTCTACAGAGTGAGTTCCAGGATAGACTCCAAAGCTACACAGAGACACCCTGTCTCACAAAAACAGAGAGAGAGAGAGGAAGGGAGGGAGGGAGGGAGAGAGAGGGAGGGAGGGAGGGAGGGAGAGAGAGGGAGGGAGGGAGGGAGGGAGGGAGGGAGAGAGAGAGAGAGAGAGAGAGAGAGAGAGAGAGAGAGAGAGAGAGAGAGAGAGAGAGAGAGAGAGAGAGCTTGGGTACTAATATGGTCTTCCATATTTCAAAGTGAAGAATAAATCCTTAGGAACCCATCCACATACATTTCTGTCTGCTGCCTCATTTAACCGTTTTACAACTCGGAGGCAGAATGATGAGTATCTAGATTTATATATGTAAGCACTAGGGCTCTGCATGTTTACATGAGGTGTTTGTCTAAAGAACCTTTCAATTTTTTTTTTTGATCCATTTCACAGAACAAACTCAGTGATGCTCCTAGATGACTAACCATTACCTAAGACACCTATGACCCTTCCTCATAACTACTGAGTTAGATTCCCCGAGAGATTTATGGGAGGAAAGTTTATAAAATGTGGCCTTAGAGGAGTCCCCACACAAATAGACACTGGAGGAGTAAGTCAAGTTCACAGGCATCTCTACTGGTTTCTCACTCTGACTTTGAAAGGCTATTTCAGAGGTGTCTTGTTTTCATCTATTTGTCCTCATTAACACTGTGTGTTAGTTCATCGAAGGTAACATTGCCTGTCCCATAGTGGAACAAAGGTCACTTACGGTGGTATTGCCCGGAAATATATGACTCGTTTTCATCCATGAGAGGAGAGATGAAGGTATCTTTGCAGATCTAAACTTATCAAAGACCAGATTGTTTCTTTGCAATGAGCCCCAGAGGGGAATTACATCCTAATGAATGCTTGCGTTTGGCAGTTTCCATTGCAGCATGTGAGTGTTGGCTTTAAAGTCCATGAGTCACAGTTCACATAACCCTGAAACACCATACATACGTTATGAACCTCTATTTTGTCACCCATAAAAAAGATGCAACTGTACTAACATCCTCCATATACTATGCCGCCTGGTGACACTGGTGTCATGTTGGTTGTGTGGCTGTGTTCTATGATGGTCACACAATGACAGAACTGCCTAGAGATGCATTTCTCAAAATGTCTATCCATCACCAGGAGACATGTGACTATCTATGGGACACACAAAGAGAAAAGACAACTCCATACTTGACATCTTGATTGTCAACTTGACTGAATCCGGAGAATCTTGAAAGCATACAGTACAGTTTTGGGTAATGTCACTTACAAAGTCACTGATGGGTAAGACAGCATCCAAAATAAAAGATCCTCTCTCGATGTGAAAAGCACCAACCAATAAGCCAGGGACCCAGGAAGAACAAGAGAAAGAGGAAGAAGGAAGTGGATATAAGTAAACTCCAATCTTTCTAGAAGAGTGTGTCTGTGCCTGATTTTATCTCCCATGGACCCCAGACACAGACTTCTATCTGCTTTCCAGGGAAGTTCACACCAGCAACTCTCCAGGAAGATTCTGGGCCTTTAGCCCTGGGCTGGGGCTGGATCATTGGTTATTCTGGCTCTGTGACTTCCAATGTCTTGACCTGAGCAACTTCTGGGTCCTTTGCTTCTCCAGTGTGTCAAAAGCCACTGTGAGACTACCTGTCCCCATTATGTAAGCCAATCAATTAGTGTGTGTGTGTGTGTGTGTGTGTGTGTGTGAGAGAGAGAGAGAGAGAGAGAGAGAGAGAGAGACAGAGAGAGAGAGACAGAGAGAGAGAGACACAAAGAGAGAGAGACACAGAGAGAGAGAGAGACAGAGAGAGAGAGACAGAGAGAGAGAGAGAGAGGGTATGTGTGTTTACCTGCTTTCTTCCTTTAGTCAACCCTGACTAATATAGTTAGTATGTTATTTATGATGATTGAATTAACAAAATGGGAGAGTTATTCCTTGCTTATTCTCTTCTATTGTTTCAAGCTTTGCCACAACTCCCCCTTGCTAATTCTGATAAACACAAATGGTTATCAGACACAAGTGATTATCAACACAAATGGCTAACACAAAGCCATGGATGTTGGAAAACTGATAGTGAAGAATCCACTGTACATGCAAAGCATGGTATAGTTCCACTTCCCTATTGCTAAGATTATAAAATGCTACCTAGCCTGGATTTTTTTATGTAGGTTCTAGAAATTTAGAGAACAACTCAGATATTCATGATCGTGTGATGTGGTGTTTGAAAGAAAATGGCCATTCCTAATTAGGTCCACACACACACACACACACACACACACACACACATACACACACACACCACACCACACACACACCCACACACACTACACCACACCCCACACACACACACACCCCCACACACACACCACACCCCCCCACACACATACACCACCACCACACCACACCACACCCCCATACACACACACACACACACACCACCACACCACACCACACACACACACACACACACACACACACACACCACCACCACCATCACACCACACCACCAAACACACACCACCACCACCACCACACCACACACCACACACACACATCACACATACCACACACACTACACCACAGAAACACCACACACACTACACCACATACCATGCACACACACACCACACACCACACACAAACACACACACACACACACACACCACACACACACACACACACACACACACACACACATACCACACGGCACACCACACCACACCCCCACACACACACCACCACCACCACACCACACCCCACACACACACATACACTACACACACACACACAATACACTACACACACACACCACACCACCCCCCATACACACACACACACACTCACACACACACACACCACCACACCACACACACACACACACACCACCACCACCACCACCACACCACACCACCAAACACACACCACCACCACCACCACACCACACACCACACACACACATCACACATACCACACACACTACAGCACAGAAACACCACACACACTACACCACATACCATGCACACACACACCACACACACACACCACACCACACACACACACCACACCACACACACACACACACACCACGGCACACACACACCCACACACACCACACCACACCCCCCACACACACACCACCACCACCACACCACACCCCACACACACACATACACTACACACACTCACACACACACACCACCACACCACACACACACACACACACACACACACACACACACACACCACCATCACCACACCACACCACCAAACACACACCACCACCACCACCACACCACACACCACACACACATATCACACATACCACACACACTACACCACAGAAACACCACACACACTACACCACATACCATACACACACACACCACACATCACACACACACACACACACACACACACACACACACACACATTTCTCTTTGTCTTGTGCTTACAGATCAGATGTAAGCTCTTATCTATTTCTTTTTTAATAACATTTTTATTCACATTTTTGAGATTATAATTACAGCATTTCTCACTTCCCTTCCCTCCCTTCAAATCCTCTCATATACCCCCTCCCTGCTCTCTTTCAAATTCCTGGCCTCTTTTTTCATTAACTGTTATTACATTCATACATGTCTATGTGTTCCTAAATATAACCCAATCCATCTGTATAATTTCTCCAGCACCATGCCTGCCTGCCTGTTACCCACCATGACGGTTATAGAACCACCCTCTGAAACTGTAAGCAAGCCCCCAATTAAATGCTTCCTTTTTTAAATTGCCTTTGTCATGGTGTCTCTTCACAGCAATAAAACATGACTAAGACAGGTGGCAAACATCTCACCAACGGAGCCATTCCCTCACCTCTTCTCTCCCTGGTTTACCATAGAATTATAGACTACTTACTCAGACCAGGAGGCCCTTCAACAGGAACACTGTGCTCCGAGAGGCACTACAGTCCCTGGGGAGTTGCATTCCGTTCACATAACCCTACTATATCCAAATGGAATACATTTTTCCCCATCAAGTTTAATCTTTTTCAGAAAAGCTAAAACATAAGCATGTGAAATCATAACAATTCTTTATATTAATTAATATCACTACATAAAGCTGCTGTGCAAAATTGCTTTCTAACCCCATACTCCAAATTATAGCAAAACATTGTGTAGAGCTTCGTAATTTATGATTTAAAAATATGCTGTTCCAGACATGAAGTCTTCCCAGTTCTGTTGATTCTATAACTGAAAAACAAGAGCTTCATCATTAAGTGGTATTGATGAGCCCCAGAGTGGTCATGTTTGTCAATTTCATTAACCTTTCAAATTAGGTATTCAAAATGTGTTAATGACAGTATAACAGTCCATTACATTATTCAATATAATTTCATGGATATTATGTATAGCTGGTAACATTAGATCACTTCTCTTTACAGCTGTTAGAAAACATTATATTTTCCAAAACCATCAGGGAGGTATGAATACCAAACAGCTAAGTCTACAGCTCAAACAATGGCCCCTGCCAAGCTCTGAATCTAGATGAGGGAGTGACCACAGACCCTTTCAAGAGGAAGGGCTTTGCTCCCTTTGGGGTGACAGGAGCAGGAGAGAATCAAGGAGGAGCTTGAGAACCAATTCCATTAAATCTCCTTCAGACTAGCATGGACATTCAATTACAGTTAGGAGACAGCCATTACCCATCCCCTTGGAACAGTGCATATTTGCTTCCAGTGACCATGGGACTGGGCACTGGCTTGTCCTAGCCAATAAGGTGTGAGGAAACAATGGGGATGAGTGTTGTAACTGTGTTCCTGTGGTTGCTTTGTCCTCCGTGCCCCTGTGACTCATCATTATGACAGTGAGATGCCCTAGCACAAGACCTCAAGAACAAGCTCAAGTTCTACCCAGACCTGGATCCTAATAGAAATGGCAGGACCTCAGCCCCAGACCCATCACTGAGAAGCAGGCCACTGAGAATTCAAATTTGCTTGTTACCCAGCATTAACAGGCCGATACAGGCTGAAACGGGCGGGATTATTTAACTATTCTAGCTGATCGCAGCTTCCACATAGACTAACAACCCCTTCTGAGGGTTGATTCTTGGGTACTAAATGTTGCCTCTTTCACTAAAATTAAAATCATGTTATGAACACCAAGTGGTCATGTGTATTATCTCTTAATGGTCTGGGTGTGCTTCAGTTTGTTCATAATTCATTTGGCAAGTCAGTCGCTCCTTCACATAAATTCTGTGCAGCACTTCCTATGTTCCTATGTTCCAGACATTAGTCTGAGCAAGGAAGGAAACATGGCCCATGCAATAGACAGAAGGCGCTGAATCCCAGGACTTGCTCACAGTCTATGAAATAACTGTAACACCTGCTCTAGTAAGATCTTAAGGTTGGAAGACAAACTCAGACCATGACCATGCTTGTAGAAGTACTATAGTCATTAGCAACATTGAGAAATCTGATTTTAACCCCAGAATCTTTATAAGTTAACATGTAGCCCAACTGTTAAAAGATCCACAAGTCTGTCTTTAAAGGGAGCAAGTGTGTAGTCTCACTTCAGCTTAGAGGAAAGTAGAAGTGAACTTGTGTTTGTGTCAATGTCTGGGATTGAGCATCTCCTGAACTTAGCAAGAATACAAGTGCCTTGTCTCATCTCTATTGCAAAGGTGAAAAGAATGAATGAATGTTTCCTTTCCTGTTTCTTCTCATTTGTTTATAACTTTCAAATTTATGTATGTACCGATGCTAATTCCTCCACTTTGGAAATTATGCAACAAGAGAGATTCAACGTGAAAGCATTTGGAGTCTGACAAGATGGTTTAGTTAGCTAAAGCTAATGTCAAGGACCTGGAAGTTCATAACTAAGTCTAAGGATCTATGAAAAAGCCACGTGGAAATCTAATGATATATATATATATATATATATATATATATATATATATATATGTATATATATATTATATATATATATGAATACAGATAGGGGGTTGGATTAGGCTTATGCTACATAGGATATTATGATCATCCCAGAAGCCATAGGTTGTGAAAAATAAAAGAACAGTGCCAGGTATAGGATAAACTGCCCTCCAGTTGTTGGTCACCATATCTCAGAGACCCCTAAAACAATATAGGGTATTACTATTGCTCTCTGATACTCACCAGAACCTGATGGTAAAACTCTACTGCTAAGGATAACATACACATGAGTGATAGGACATGGAGAAACCAAGCAGATATTATATTAACCAGGAAGCCTTCTCCCTACTAGCTAGCACTCTTAGTACTGGGAGGTACTGGGGTTTGGAGAGGTTATCACCATACTTACCCAGCTATGATGGCTATGAATTATAATAAAGACCAGTGTGTTATGACGTACTCATGAGTACAACAGTGGCATGCATGTTAAGGGGGCAACCAGCCACTTTCTAATTGGATTTAAGGTCCACAAAGAAGGAAACACATGCCCAGCATTGAAGAGCTTACCAAGGATCCACGGATGGGGAATTCACAAGCCCCAGGATGTTGTATCAAAGTACTGTCTACATTTATATCTCTCTACCTATAACTTATCAAGCACAGCTCTCAGATCTCAGCACAGGGGCTTCTTTGTACAGTAGATGGTGGCTAATACCGGAACTCACACTGGCCAATGTGCAGGGAATAAGTGAAAAACAGGACGTCTATATCACTCCTCTCCCCAAGGCTCAGAGAGCACAGTAGGTCAGAACCACAGCAGAGGAGCCAGAGATCAGGTGGGGGGGGCTGGAGCAAAACAATGACTCCTGGATGGGACCACTGCACTAATGACCCCACAGCAACTGTGTCTACCTGCACAAGATCAACCCAGTAAGCATTCCAGCACGCAGTGGGAAGGGTTGCATGCTCTTCCTCCCTTAACCAAGGAATTCTGTGCAGTTGATGACTTCTGGGGGAAGAAGAATCAATTTTTTTCAGGGTGTGGCTCCTAGTAAGCCAACTACACACCAGTGGATGGCTTACACCCAGAAGTATATGGACAGCACAATTAGAGCTGAGGGGTTACTAAATTTAACTTTAAAAAAAAAGTTAAAAGAGGACTAGGGATATGGCTCAATAGAAGAACACTGGCTTGGCACACACAAGGTTCTAGCAATCCCCAATACCCATGAAACATGGGGGAAAATAGATGAACCACCACCCACAAAGACAGCCTGGCACCCAGACTGACAGTGGTAGCTTAAAAAAAAAACCTGATAAACAGGAAAAGAGTTTGGGTTTCAAAAATCAACCAATTTCCTCACTGTGGCTGTATCTAGGTTGTGTATCAAAGAAAACAAAAATAATTCTGGGCACAGAAGAGAGATGGAATATTTCTGCACTCTGCACCAGGCCAGTTTGGCTCCTTCCCAGGTATAGAATTCTGGTGTCTCTTTTTTAAATAATAATAAATAAAATAAAGCAGTTCAACCCTGTGGTGGGTGCCAGCAAAAGCAACAATGCCTGGGGAGTGGGTGGGAAGTGTGAACATTTGGAATTACTGACAGCAGCCTTGTTGTGAAGCAAACAGCTGGGAGCATAAGGTAGGTGTGCTAACACAGCTGGACCATTCCCACACTCCCCCCAACTCCTCCAAGCCTGGGCTCTGCTGTCCACAGAGTACCTCTCCCCCATAAGATGCTTTAGAAGCCAGCTATCACCCATCCAACACCCCTACAGGAATCAGTCCCTTCTCCTCACTTGGATGCTCTCCCTGACCCACCCTACAGCCCAGAAGCCCTGCATACCTACTTCAGGCCAGAGGTTCAACTGTCTGTTTCTGTTGTCCAAATCATGGACAGGCAACTTGATCAGGATAAAACTAACAAAAGCCTGACTCACACATGGTATAAACCTTTGCAAAGGAATCTGGAAATTTCCATGTTCAAATCTTTGCTTGGGAAAGCTGGTCTCTCATACTCCCCCTTTATACATAAATTGGGGTTGGGGGCACAGCTTCTATAGGAACGGAGATTTTCTCTGATCATTCCAATGAGAGAGCTGCTACAAAAGCTTGTAGAAATTCAATCATAATCTAAACATTGTCCTTGATGCTTACAAATTCAGCTCTGCCTAACAACCAGATCTTCCCCACAAGGAGATCTTTGGATGATCTTCCAAGTTCCTCCCTGGATGAGGCCTTAGGAAAACCTCAATCCATTAAAGGGGAAAAAAGAGCAGGTAGGTGTAAAATATCAGCATTCCCAGAGTCATTGCATGTGCATGAATGTATATGCATGTTCATGTGTGTTCACTTGTGAATATGTGTGCAAACACCTGCCTTTGAGCTGTGTGTGCATGCATGTATATGGTGTGTGTGTGCACGCACACATGCCTGTGTGCTCCAGTGTGTGTTCGTGTGTGCATGTTCATGGGTGAGTTACTTAACCTCTGGTGCTCTTGGTTTCCCTGTAATGTAGATGCTTCTGCACCAGAAGTTGGTCATGAGAAGGTCATAGAACAACTGTGTAGCATTCAGGCAGAAGATGTACCCACACTTGACATGAATTCTCTACCTCTGTATCAGTAGCATCAGGGCATTGTCATCTGCACTTCACCAAGGTTCACAGATTCAAAAGGAACAAGTTACTTACTTTTGGCAGAAATGAAACACACAGCAGGAAAACGGCACGCACTGGCACTCCAGCCACAGTGCAAAGGAGGATAGATGTGGCAATTGCAGTTGTCACCAATGCCCCCAGACAGCTGAGGCCTTGGCTTGGGGACAGGCAGGCCACCAAGTGCCCCAGAATCAGGGTAGTGTGTAAATGATGTATCAGGAACTGAGCTGGCTGCAAACCATGGAGCCTATGGGAACATCTGTGACCATGAAGTAACTGGTGCCAGAAAAGTTGGCCCCAGCTGTGCAAGTGTTTCTTCCCTCACCCAAATCCTACACTCCTGCTCACCCACAACACCCCACCCCTGCGTGTGCCCAATCACCTGGACCACCCCACCACATGCTCCCAAACAAGCCTGCTCTATAGCTACCCTTCTGATTTTTATAGCAAAAGACACTTATTGAAGCATTTAAGCATATAAAGGTATAAAGAAAAACAAAACAAGAAATTTCTCAGTGGCAGCAAGCGCTCTTTCTTTACCTAGGAGTTGTAGTGGAAAGGTCGCCCTACCTCTCGCTACCTCTTGTTTAGACACTGAGCTTTATATGATCCACCCTCACCCACCACTATAACATTAGCACATCTAGGAACATGGAGAGAAGACACTGGCAAAACATTGTTATGGAGCCAGTGGCCGTGAGCTCCTGTTCTTTCATCCAAAGGGAAGCATTACCAGCTGGGACGCACCTCACCCAACGTTCTCCTCCCTGGGGCCTGTCATCATCGTGTTTCCACCCAAGCTGTCTTGATGGAATCCCATTTTCTCCAGCAATTTTAATTGCAGAAACAAAAGGCAAAGTATACACTGTGTGTGGGTGGGATATATACCAATATATATATATATATATATATATATATATATATATATATATATATACACCCAGCTCATCTATCTGCTATGGATGTTATACAGATAATGAATACCTAGTTCTGTCTCTAGACATGCCTCAAGAACATGCATAAACATCTTATGGGCTAACACAATGGGTAGTCTCAGTCTTGAATTTTTAAGTCACAAAATTATTGAGAATTTTCACTTATCACTCTAACTGTAATTGAAAGGAAGAAAAAAACTAGGTCATGCATTCAACAGAATGGAGAAGCTGTGAAGGAAGCCAAGGGTGACAAAGTTTTATGACAGCTTGGGTGGCCTAAGTGACAAACACACAACAGAGAGCCCAATGTATGGAGACATCAACTTTTAAGGGCCATAAATAGAAAGTGTCCATTTCAAAGATGAGCAGGGGTTAGGTAGGCAGTTAGACTGAGACCACAGAACCCAAAATGTGCCTTGCCAGAGGTGTGGCTACATGCAAGCAGTGGGGCCTGAGATAGCTATCTGCTCAGAGTGTGGCCAGAAGTCACCATGGCAGACAGCAAACCCAAGCCACCTGAATAACACACCAGCATCATCATTCAACCACTTCTGTGTCCCTTCCTGGAAGCCCAAACCTTGACTGCCAGACTTGTGAACATGATCCTTCATCCTGCAAGGTGGTAGCCATGTTGACAACTGTCACAACAATTTGAGGGCTTGAACTGTGACAACCACCCAAAAAATGGGCTAACCATTGCTCTGTTTCTCTCCAAAATAGAGATTGGTAATTCCTTCAAACATACTTAATCTATATCAATCTTCACCCACATAACCACCCATGCCTAAGTCCAATAGCATGGGTCAGACTGGACTAACATTTTGGTCTCAGGATCCTTACACACTTAAGTTCTGAGAAATCTACATGGGGGGGTACACATGTAGATTTGTGCTTGTAAGGAAGCTGCTGATCATCTCGGGAACACTATCCACCCCCTTTTGAGACAGGATCTCTCTTAGTAGGCTACACTGGCTTGCTCACAAGCTTCAAGATCCCTCCTGACTCTACCTCCCTGGTACTGTGACTACAAGCATGTACCATTGCACTTGGTATTTTTACACTGGTACTGAGGGTTGAACTAGGTCTTCATGTTTGCAAAGTAAAAGAATCCCCCCATAACATATTAGAAATGAAAATGGTACAGCCTGGAGATATTCAGTCACTAAGAATTGAGAGTAAAGGGTTCAATGTTAAACCAAGCTTCTGGAAGACAAAATAAATACCCCATGAGGATGAACAAGGTGAAGAAACAAGACATCCATGCAAGGTGTAGATGCAACTTTGAAATACAAAAGCCAGTACCTTGTTGAAACTCCCTAGGACCATCACTCTGCAAATCTCAGTGGCTCCAGTGTCACCTTGAATAATTCATAAAAGAGGAGGACTCTATGTGTGTGAGGGTTCCCTCCATCATCAGAAACTGTCCATCCATGGAAACAAGTAAGATAGAATTAAGGTTGTGAAGCTGACTGAGGCTGGTGAGATTCTAATGTAGACATTCATCCCAAACTCTCTGTGTCTACCTTGGATCAAGCTATTTCCCTGAAATGGATTGTTCCAGTCTCCTTGGCTTGCTGCCTTGACTGCTCACAGGTGGCCAGTAAGGAAATGTTCCTAATATCATACTCCAAAAAGGTCTTTCTTTAGTCCTTATTCCTCTTGACAAAATTTTGTTAGTAGTGAACAGAGGCATCACCCAATGAGCCTCAATCAGAACCTATAGCTTTAAAATGCCAGAAGAGTAATAAGGTGGCAGAGCTAATCCCCAAACATGGATGTCCTTGTACATGTTAACCTCCTCCAGGGCTGTAATCATGACTCATCCATGTGGCCTTAGGGTCCTACATGGTCTTGGGATGCAGATAGCTTCAAAACACATTTGTAGAACTGTCTGCTAAATATGGGTATTATATATGTACATATGCAGCTGAATAGATTGTCTGATAAGTTGACTTCTTTTTCAACTACATTATAGCCACAGTGGAGGGAAATTACAAGGGTTGCTACTGATCTCACAGGTTAAAATGAAAAGTTATAAGGGAAGCAATCTAGTCTTCCTTCTCCTTTACATGTTTTATTTACCTGTAGCATAATGATGATGATGATGGTGATGATGGTGGTTATGGTGGTTAATGTGATGATGATGGTGATGGTAGTTATGATTATGGTGGTAATGGTGATGATAGTGATGGTGGTGGTGATGGTGGTAATGATTATGGTGGTAACGATTATGGTGGTAACGGTGATGGTGGTAAAGGTGATGGTGATGGTGGTGATGGTGATGGTGGTGATGGTGATGGTAGTGATGGTGATGGTGGTAGTGGTGGTGATGATGGTGGCACATTGGTGTCTTGTTTCTTCACCTTGTCTATCCTCACAGGGTATTCATTTTGTCTGCCAGAAGCTTGGTTTAACATTGAGAACTTTACCCTCCCTTCTTCATGACCTACTATCTCTAGGCTGTCATTTTCATCTCTACTATGGCATTAACAATCTTCATGTCAGGAAGAGATGCTGGTAATGGTGATGACGGTGATGATGATGGTGATGGTGGTGATGATGATGATGGTGGTGGTGGTAATGATTATGGTGATTCACAGATACCATATATTCTACACTTCTATTTGCCAGTCCCTTTCACCTATCCACTCCCCACCCCCAATTTTGTAAAACAATGTCTCATTATGTTGCTAGGTTATCCCTAAACTCACAGTCCTTCTGCCTTAGCCTCCCAAGTACTGGGATTATAGGTGTGTGCCACCCTACATAGCCTATTGTCAAACACTGTTTCAACATATTTTATGTCCACTCATGCTGCCTGTTGCTGTCTTAGACTTTCCTTTATAAACTAGAAAAGCACATTTGACTTCAGAATAAATATGGAAAAACAATTTAGGCATAAGAAGACGGAGAGCATCCAGAATCCTAAAATATAAACAATATAGGCAGAGCATTATGCCAATACCTTGAGATGAACATTTCCCCAGCTATGATAACTAATCTTCATTGTCACCTTTGTGAGATCTAGAAATACCTGGGAGATGAACCTTTTCAAACGCCTGTGTGGTATTATCTTAACTGGGTTTGTTGAGATGGGGAGGCTTGCCCACTATGAGTGGCACAGTGCTAGGGTCTCTCTGCTTCCTGAATCACAGCAACTAGTAAAGCAGCTAAGACACAGGCTAATATCCAGCAGGTCCCATAAGAGGGAAAGGCCATCAGTTCAGCTTCAGACAAAATCTTGGCTACCAGAAGCTCTTCAACAGAGAAAGCAAGCTTTAACAGATGTGTGGCTGCATCAGAGTGATTGTAGGCTTGTAAATGACCTCCATGTGTCAACACTGTCAGTGCAGACAGAAGAGAGGAAAGAATGCTGGGACTGCCTAACAACTAACTAACAAGCCTTTCTCAAATATTTCTAAACCTAGAAAGAAAACAAATTGGACCTACAAAAGAAAGACAGAGGGGAAAAGAAAAAGATGATTCATCTCAAAAACCCCTCACCCTCCATCTCCTACCGTGAGATGCGGTGCGCCCTTGCTATGATCCACTCTCTTATTTTAATGTCATCGTTCTTTCTCTCTTCCTTTCTTTGATCCAGAGATTAGCTTAGCGTATTCTATGTGTTTCCCACATCCTGCCCACATCCTTTTATCTAAATGTCTTCAAGGTCTCACAATGAGGCACCAGCAACTTCTCTAAAACACCATTGTCTCTTTCTTAGCCAGCCTTTCTGGAAACATCTCTTGTCACTGCAGATGCCATAAGCATTTTTCTCCACTTGGCAGATGTTGGACAGTGTGGGTTCAAAACTGAGCAGGGAGCAGCCCATACCCTCAGGATACTTGTGTTCTAGTTGGAGCATCAACTAATAGAAAAGTAACTTAAAGCTGTAGTTAGGAAGCAACACACACCCTAAAGAACTCACCAAGCATGATGACTTGCCTAGAAAATTTTGTTTCACAGTGTGATCTAGATCCAGAATGGTGGGAAAAGAACAAACCATGTGACAATTTATAGCAAGAACATGCCAAAAGGGATCGAAACTACAAAAATACTCTGAGCAAAGGACCTAGTTTGCCATATTCAAAACATCTGGGAGAGTCAAACATGAATGAAGTACGTAACAAAAACTTCCAGAAGAGGATGAAGAGGGGGAAACAGCCTGGGCACACATCTTCCAGGAACTCACTAGTGTGGAGAGAAACATTCACACCAGAGAAATGGAAGGAGGGAGCTATCTTAAGTGATGTAGGAATGAATAATAACTTATCTTTCAATGGTTTGGCCAATACTCCTGAGACAGTGCTCCTGGTTCCAACTTCTGCCATTAGCAATCCATAACACCAGTGCCATATTGGTTATGTGGAGTTAGAGGGGGCTACTGGGACATATACTCAAAATTCCATTTTTGGATCTCAGCCCCAACACACCACACACACAATAGCTCTAGGCTCCCACTCAGCTTGGCATATATTAAAAATCTGTTTGAAAGAAAACTGTTTTTTTTTTCAAGTACCTTTAGTTTTAATTAGTTTAGCATTTTAATTTTAAGAAAGGACAAGAAGTCTCAATAAGAAGCATTTTCCATTTGTGAGTCTGTGCCATGATGCTGCATTGAGACGATCCTGTCATGTTAATGAATAATTATCCGAGGGACACTGCAAACATGGAAGGCTGCTGTGACTCAGCCAGCTCGCTTTGTGCTCAGTCCACCTTGAAATCCTATTAATCCCTGTTACAAATGACAGGATCATTTAAATTCTTAAATAAGACATTTTTATTAGCTATAGGGCCTTTTATCTCAGTGAATTTATGGGTTTTGACAGGCCCTAAAACCCATTTATATTTTCCAAAACACATTTTGCCTGGTGTTTTACCTATGTTTAATTGGACCCATGTTTAGGCTCCATATGAATCTAGCTGTCCTGAGCCAGATCTCCCAGGGTTCTAAACAGCACAGCTTACATGGAGTTCGAGGTGAATGAGAACAGGATCAAGCAGATATCAACTCCAATGTACACAGGCAGACTCCAAAACGATAACCAACGCAATTGCCTGGAGATGCACTTTGTGTGCAGAAACGACTGGTCTTACTTATTTTATTTTTTCATTGCACAACAAACTTCCTGAGAAAAACAAAGAGGAAAGGGTTTTGCTTTGGCTTACAGTTTGGAGATGCAGTCCATCACAGTAGGGGAGGGCTTGGCAGCAGGAGCATGAGGCAGCTGGTCACACTGCATACACAGTCAGGGAGCAAAGAACAAGATGACTGCTGGGTCTCAGCCCGCTTCCTCAGTTTGATTCCATTTTGGAACAATACAGCCTACATTCCTGGTGGGTCTTTCCACCTCAGGTTACCCCACCTAGAGGTTTGTCTCCTGGGTGACTCTAAACCGGTGGTTCTCAACCTAAACATTATCACCTCTTTCACAGGGGTCACCTAAGACCATCAGAAACATAGGCACTTACATTACAATTTATAACCAGCAAACTTTACAGTTGTGAAGCAGCAAAGAAAATAATTCTACGGTTGGGGTCACCACAGCATGAAGAACTGTATTAAAGGGTTTCTGTGTTAGGAAGGCTGAGAACCACTGCTATAAACCTAATGAGCTGATTGTAAGTGTTGACCATAACTATTCTTACATCCTAGCATGCAGGCCCCATCCGTGTGATGAGCAAAATGGCACCATCTGAAATGTTAATATGCAGTTTTCTATGACGATCATAGGAATCTTGGAAGCTATGGTTATGGTTAAAGAAAATCCAATCCTCTGAGAGGTCAAGGCTTCATCCAGTCTACCATCATTGAGTCATGTTAAATTAACAAATGTGGGATGGTAAGAAGGCTCAGTGAGTAAAGGCACCCACTTCCAAGCCTCGTGGGCCTGAGTTCAGTCCTGAGGACCCATGTGGTTAAAAGGAGAAAACCAACTCCTTCAAACCGCCCTCTGGCCTCCACATATAGATTGTGACAGGCACTAACACACACACACATACACACAAAATTAAATATAACAAAAATATACTAAAATAACAAATGTTCAAAATACTGTTCCTGCAGAAACCCTTGGAGAAAGACTGTAAGGGCCGGGCTGAAGTCACTCGGCATCAAGGTATGGGCAGTGCCACTGACTAGACCTACTCAGCCTGAGCCCTTTGACGAACTTAGCCTAGACTCTGCCATCACTCACTGCTCCTCTCCCCATCTCCTACTTAATGCAGTAGACACAGTAGCTCCCACTGATGGAGGACTTCCCAGAATGCACCATGCTGCCTGATGTGTTCAGATTACTGTCTACCACTTGAGACAAATGGTGACTTCAAGTCACTAAGAATTTTAGGCCATTAAGAAAGTGCACAAGGAGCTTCAACAGGGAAGATTCTGGCTCCAAAGGGTGACAACACACAGGGAGGGCACAGTTGGTGGGGAATTAAAGAGGACATGAGACTCGCAGCTCTTCTCCCACGAACAGCTGGGTTCCATTGCTGTCCTGTTAGATACAACCAATCTACAGCTGTTTTGAAAAATCAAAGAATTAGCAAAGTGTCTCCAGAAAATTCTTGGCAGAAAAAAAATTCCGCGAGTGTATGTCCCATGCGATGTTTGAGACACAATATTTGCGACACAATGTTTGCTTATAGTAAGTCCAGAGGGAACTAACTAGGTGTGCTTCAGATTCATCTGATGTCCCAGAACTAAGCCAGCTCCCAAGTCAGGCTTCTCTCAGCCGTGGTTGGCATCCCTGGTTGGCATGTGAGATGTCTCAGCTGCTTTGCTGCAGAGTTCCCTTTGAGAAGCCCAAAGAGGAGGTGGATATGGGGTGGGTGGTTTGCTGGGCCTAGACTACTCAGTTCCCCTCCCCCTGCCGCCATCCCACCCCACACCACCATTGGGGCTTTTGGTTTGTGAGTTAAGTCACCTCGGATGATACAAGTAGATCTGGCACAGGAAGAATGCCACTGAGACCTTTCTAGCCATCCAAGTGTATCAGAAGATGTCAGGGAAGCCCTGCCTGGAATCCAGGCCACCAAACTGTACCTAACAGCCAATGCTTACCATGCATGGACATTCCCTGGTGGGAGAGGGGTTGCAATGTCACTATGGAACTGAACAGAAGCAAGGAAGTGAAGTCAAAGCTGAGCCCCACAGACACCAAGGTAATGACCTCTCAGCGGTCTTCAGGCATTCATGGCGCTATTTTAAATTAGAGGGTTTAATTGATTGGAGCTCACCTCTTACTTTAATATTTTGAGTGATGTTGATCACTCCCCGATACAGCCTTTAGAAGACTGAAACATAAACATAATCCTAAGGAACATCCTTAGTCTTCACATGGACGAATCGACCTTCTACTGTTCAATCCTTTCTCAAAAGCAATTTGGAACAGCTTGTTTACAAGGCTGCAGCAGCTGTTGGTCGGTTTGCTAATTAATGATTTGGGCAAAACCAGTGAAGACGATCCGGCGATAACCAGTTTACAATTATCAGTTCTTTCTTTGTCACAGACCTCATAAATTATAGATAATTCTAGAATTTTTATTCATTATTAGTTAGGAAGCAGACCCTTCTGATGTTTCAGTCATCATCTTATTAATCTCATCCAAGCCAGAATCCTAGGTGTCCCCTCCCTGCTCCTCAGTGTCCAGTAGATGTGGACCATACCCTACCCCCAGACCTGCCCCTTGTCCCCTCTCCCCACCATGGTGCAGGACCCTGGTGGTACTTTTCTTGTATGTGGACATTATCCTCTGTCCCTGAGGTCCAATGAGCTACTTTTCACATCCTAACCCTTAGCATCTGTGTATGTGTCACTCTGTGTATTCTCTTTCCAGGACTGTGACAAAAATCAACTTAAAAGAAAGTGGCTGACAGAGTTTGCCAAGGGGCTGACAGAGTTTGCCGGTATAGTCTGTTCTGACTGGGATGGAACATGAGGAAGCTGGTCATATCATACACGTAGGAATTGAGAGTAAGCTGGTACTCAGCTCACTTTCTCCTGTCTACAGCCCCCAGCCCCCCAGGTGCTACCTGTATCGGATGAACTGTCCCTCCTCAGCTGAAGTTCTTGGGAAATGCACTCATAGATGTAGATGGAGGTGTGTCTCCTAGGTGATCCTAAATCCAGTCATGTTGGCAACGGCAACGAACCCTCACACTGCATCCAAAGGAACTTGGTTGTTGTAACTAAATTAAGGATTCTTCAGTATATGGTTTATCCTCATCTGTTTGGACCTTGAGTCAATACAAGGTTTGGGATGGATGCAGCACAGCTGAGGGGTGGAGGATGGGAGGCCTGAGTTCAGATACCCAGCACCCTTGCAAAAGCCAGATGTGCATCTGTAACCACAGGCTTGGGAGGCAGAGGCAGGGAGGTCCAGGAACTTTACTAGATAGCCATCTAGCCCAAAAAGATTAGCTCATGGTTTGATGAGAAACAATATGACAGAATAAATTGAAGAAGCTCAATGAAGTGTCCTGGATCAACTTCTGGCCTCCACACATGCTGCCATGGACAAGAATACATGTATAACCCCCTCTTAGAGAGAGAGAGACAGAGACAGAGAGAGACACAGAGAGAGATTCTTCTTTCAATAGAAACCAAGCTTTGCCATCTACTTTTTTCAAGTAACAACTGACCATCGAGGTCCTCAAATGTGAGCCTGACTACTTCTGCTGATTCATGAAATGCCTTCCCACTACTCTGAACAAGGAGAAGCTGCAAGAGGCACTAGAACATGGCAGTGACAGCAGCCAGCAGAAGAACAAGGGGTCTTGACTGGCAGATTTGGGATTGCTGCAGATGCTAAGTCTCCTGGGTTATTTAATTGTTGCAGAGGCGAGGTTGGAGGTGACTGCTCATGGTCACCGGGGTGCTCCTGTTGGGGAGGGATTAAAATGAAGTCCCTCTGCCATCTAGATCCCTCAAAGCTTCCCTGCGCAGAGGCTGCTATTGATTTCACTCTGAGCCACAGCCCACTTCCGAGATGCTGGCATCTCTGCCACTGTGCTCTTTCCTGTGGTCTGCAAGAGCATCCCTGTGGGGACACAATTTAGCCGGACATATTAAATCATGTCATTGGCAGTCACGGGCCGAATGAATTATTGATCAATGGCTGTGAAATCAAAGTGCATCTGTGGAATTACATTTGGAGGCCAGGGTTTGCTTACAGTTAAGTTTATTCTAGAAGGTCTCTGCCAGACCAAGCACAGACTGGTTCCATGCCTCCAGCCTTCATTCCTTATGCTCCCAACTATCTGTGTGTTGACTTGGAAGGAGCCATGCCAAGTCTAAGGAAGATCCTAATGCTAGGATGATTTTCAATTCCAGTAATGGTTTTGTGTTTTCAGGTAAGGTACAAAATTGGATTTTCTACCCGTGTGTTACCCAGAGCAATTGTTTCCAGCATGCCGGCCTATCCACTCATAACCACTGAATGACACTGCACCTCACTTCCTGGACTGGACTGTCCCTTCCTGGACTGGACTGGTTTCCCTTTGTGCCTGTCCAGCCTCTTGTATACAATGCTGTTGAGTCATTTTGGTCCTATGACACTGGCACCCTTATTAACCTCATTTCCCAGAAGAGAAATAAATACGGACAAGAAATATTCCACATGGCACAGTGAGTCCTGGGGGTCCACCCTCACATGCCCCTCCTCATCTCCAGCTGGTACATGGATCTTCTAGAACAAAAAGGGACAAGCAGACAGTCTGGGCTGCATCGGGCATTGCATCCAGGCATCTTGGGTCTCTCAGAAGGGTCAGACTCTAGAGGTCAGCTCTAGGAGGAGGGGCCTCAGAGAAGAAACCGCCTGACCCTCAGCATCCCTGCAGGAAGGATGGGCACACTCAAAAGGGCTACTGAAGAACTTAAGGAAGAGAGCATGTGCAACCTCAGGCCTGGGCAGGTGAGGAGTCCACACTAGGACTCAATAGCTCGCCGAGTAAACTAGTTCTATGTGTTAAAGTGTCAGGTCCAAAGGAAACTCCATTTCCCCAAATTCTGGCCCTGAGACAAAAGCCAGCATTCCTGGGGGGACTCAGGAAGCTGGTCCCCCTCTACCAAAGGAGCCATTCCCCTTATCATTGACAGAAGGGGCAAATGGTGATCTGAGGTGTCTATTAGCATATGAAAGTGCCTGCCAACCTCCAGGCTCCCTCAGTACCACAGGTACCTCCCTCTTCTCACAAACTCCACACACACCCCCAGCTTCCCCAGTCCATGATGGCTTCCCTCCTCCCAGCTTTCCATCCTCCTTATGACCCTGCTATTTTAGCTATGCACGCTCTTGAGCTCCTCTTTGTCTCCCTCTCTCACTCTCTCCCAATCTCTTTTCCTGGTAATGTTCAGTTTACTAACTTTTCTCTCCATTCTGGGCCCTTCCAGGTGCCTCAGCCAGTTCTCTCCCTCCTATATACAACAAAACCTTTCTCCTCCATACCTTGGAGCAGTCATATTTCCAATTTATACATCTAGTGCCAAAACATCCAGGTGGGTCCCAATTTGCACAGTAGGGACTCAGAGCACAAGTGTCACTAATGTCAGATGCTGCAGCCTTGGGAAGTGATACCCTCTACCATGCTCAATCCTACAGGGAGCTCCCTTTCCTGTGGTGTGGTAGCTGTCTTTTCCAGTTGAATCTAACTCCCACTACTTAGCCCAATGTATGAATTATGTCTAAAAGGCCAGAGAGCAGATGAAGAGGATGAAAGACACCTCTTCCCAAAGAACTATCTGCATGACTCCCCACTAGGTATCTTTGTGTCTTTTAGGTCCAGCCTGGTTTTTACAAGCTCCCCATTGAGCCACACCTGTGAATACTCAAAGCCCCCTGTGGTCTCTCTATTTAGTAGTGGGGACAATGGCAACCAAAGCAAAACCCTTTTGCTCTTGATCTTATTCGGTGGTGTCAGAGGTAGGAGGTACCCAGAGAACTGATAACAGAAACCACCACCGTGCAAGTGCTAACTAGGGAAGTGAGGGCAGGGATGACAAGCACCCCTCTAAGTACAATGCCCCAGAAACATAGGTATAAGAAGGCAACATATTAGCATATTAGACTGAAGTCCAGGAGCAAGCAGAGGATGTGGATAGAAAGAGTGACCAGAGAGCCAGTGTGGCTACACAGTGAGGTACCAGGGCTTCGGGTACCCAACAATAGCCGCATTCCTCCATATAGAGACACGGTCCCTGGGTGCTCTTCTATGTCCTCTGATGGTCATGTACAGTTGGGATAGAGAACCCTCTCTCTCTCTCTCTGTCAGGTCCCACATTGCTTCCTAACCTCAGAAGTCTCTGGTACCCTAGCAGACACCAGTCCCTATGGTCCAGCATATCTTTATACACCAGGGAACCAGTCTGTGTCACAGTCCTCCAAGAGCTCATCAACTTCCACCCTGACAGATGGACCAATAGACTTGTAGATATTACCGGAGAATGAGCCACCAGGCTGGGCCTGCTCATATCCCCCCTACCCTGAAGGTTCCTTTGGATTGCCCTGAACTTGAAGGAAAGAGAGGCCACCTTCCACCATGAGAAGAAGAGCCCAGCACCACTTAGACTTTCTCTTCTCTCCCTCTTCTCATGCCCTGATCTTGGGTGTGGTAGGTAGTGGGTGGTACTGAGCCTGTGAAAGGTGTCCAACCTCAATTTTTAGCACCCTTGAGAGTTTGGGCACACTTCACACTTTGGGTGTTCAGCCTTGGCTCCTGGTTGTGCAAGAAAGGCCCTGCTCATACTCTGACTGCAAATGAAACCAGCATGTGTCCTGAGGTAGACTCGTTAGCAACCTTGGTGGCATGTACCTTCCGGGAAACCACCGCATCCTCTCAGAGAAGAGCGCTTTGGCCTCAGGTCCCATGTACTTCTCAACTTTGCTGCCACATTGACCAAGCCTTCTTACAGACACTACATTTACTCTTCCTGAGTGCCATGTGTAAGACACACTGGCAAATCCTTTCTGATATGGATAATGCAATACCACATTATTTGGTAGGTGGGCCTTGGGCATGGGGGCCAAAGGGTCCTCAATGGCAAAGCAGTGAGGAGTAAGGAGATGATCTTTTCCATCTGAAGCAGCATACCCTCAAAGGATCCGTGGCATGTGGGATGAGTCCTGGAAGTGGAGAATGAGTGAGGATTCCCACAATCTGCTTCACCAGCCACTCCACATGGGCCATGGAAGGGGTGAAAAATACCACTACCAAAATATGTCATCACTAGCATCGTAACACTGTGCTAATGGTTAATGTGCAAGGTTCACTCCATGAAATCTGGGAGATTTTGTATAAAATGGTCAAAAGCACACACAGCTTTACAGAGACCCCATTTCTCCTATGTGGTTATGTAAGACCCGCGAGAGCATGGTCCCTCATGTTCCCACTCAGGAAAGGTGCCCCCTCAAATCACTCATGAGAAGCGGTCTTAATGCAAATGCATGAGATCCTTTATATTCCAGTGCACTAGGGCCCAACAGCCATACGCCACACAGGGTAGAGGGCTGAGGACCCTGGATACAGGCTTGAGACAGCTTTTATAGGGTTACAACAAAGCCCACGCATCATGAACCAATCACCTCATAGCATCCAGTATGAACCAATTAACTTAAACTATCCAAGCCCACGCTTAGCCCAGGAAGTCTGCTTTCGCACAGGCTTCTGGGTGGGGGGACAAGGCTCATTTCCTGTGTTCATTCACTCACAGGTGCTGTCATACACAGTCAAGAAGGTGATCTTCAGCTTAAGACTCCCAGCTTCCTGGGGTCAGTGGAGTTAGGCTAAATTTTTCCATCCTAACAGTTATAAAGCATGTAATTTGGGGTACCCCAAAATCTGAGTGGGTTTTGGCTTCAGGATGATTCTACAGCCAGTGACTCTAATCCAAGAAGTAGGGAGAGCCAATCTAGAAACCAGTCCCTGTTGGTCGCGGTGCTTCATAAGCACCACACCAATCTCTGGAGGCCCACAATGGCCCTGGAAGCTGTGATAACATGAAATCTGTCCTGCTGAGTATTAATGCTGAGCAGGACTCAACTTGAGTCTGGATTGCTCAGGAAACTGACAGGGATCTTAAGATCCGATATTGTATGTTTTCTGTATGTCAGGTACTCATTCAAAAACAAATAATGATGTGCTGTTTCCCCCTCCCTTCTGACAAGGCATAGACCTGGACAGACCCAGTAACTCATGGAGATAGTGAAGATGGAGGAGTTACGCACCTGCTTGAACTCCCCACCTCCACAAACTTCTAGAAATGATTCTCTTCTCCTTCCTCCCTCCCAACGGGCACCAGAGACATAACATCATACCTGGAAACCAGAATCTCTGAAGAATTCACTGGTGGTTCAGTTTCACTCCCTCTGTCTTGCTGTGCAGTTTCTTTGGGGATGTCACACAAGGCCAGAAACCATGCAGTCAGAAAACAAATAGTGCACATTTGCAAGAGCCAAAAATTGCTTTGCCCAGTAAAGCGTGACTTTAATAAGCTCTGAATGTTGCAGTTGCATAATTTACAGTGGACATTTCTCTAATAGTGCCATTTCCAACAGCTAACGCCCTGGCAAAATGTCTAAGATGTAATTTTCGTTGGAGAAACGATTTTCTTTTCTGCAAATGGTCTCTAAGTGAGAAGAGGATTTGAATCAATTATTTGACACTGGACACAAAGTACTGGCCTATAAAATGAATTTTTGAAGGAAGCGAGATGGAGAGAAAGAGAGAAATAAACCATTAACAGTGAGGGATGGAAGGATCTCTTGTCGCAGCAGTGAAATCACCCCACATGCTCCTCGGACAGCTTTTGTTTAGTCACCAAGCCCAAGTCTCTGAAAGATATTGTTTACCTATTGTCCTAGTCAGGGTTTCTATTGTTGTGATGAAACACCATGACCAAAGCAACTTGGAAAGGAAACAGTTCATTTTACATACACTTCCAAATCACTTGCAGCATTAAAGAAAGTCAGGACAGGAACTCAAGCAGGGCAGGAACCTGGAGGCAGGAGCTGAAGCAGAGGCTGTGTAGGGGAGCTGCTTACTGCCTTGCTTCTCATGGCTTGCCCTGCCTGCTTTCATATAGAACCCAGGACCACCAGCCCAGGGGTCAGTTCAAATGACTCTAGCTAAAACACCCATCGAAGCAAGAATGTTCCAACTGTATCAGTCAAGTTTCTCTACATTCTATCTGGTCCATTTTTCTAGAGAACCCTGACTGATACAGTTGGAACATTCTTATTCAACACACAAAACAAACAACAGCAACAAAAACAACAGCAAAAACGAAGCTGCTTAGTTGACTTAGCTTGTGTGACTTTTTATTGGGAACAGGATCTCTAAGTCGCCAAGAACTCCCCAGGAAATTAATTTGATTTTCTAAGTCACATGACATTTGACTGCATAAAGACTCAGAACCCTGGCTGCTAAGTATACAATTCAGACTTGGTGAGCCCAGGGCAGAAGAAATCTGCTTGCAAGGGGATGGGGGAGGGTCAAGGGGTAAAACCAAGTGTCACAGGGTAAATGGCACAAATAAAGCCTTGAGCCTATGGCCAGAAAGGTACCAGGCAACAGGATCTGGAGGAAGTACCAGATGAGGCCAGGTGCAGGCAGAGCAGACCCTGCTTACCTTAAACCTACAACTACATCCAACACGGCCTGTCTGAGGCTGTGTTCATAATTACCTCATGCTGTCTGCTTGCCAGAATTGTTCTTTTCCACTATGTGTGGAGGTCAGAAGACAACCCGTGGGAGTCAGTTGCTGTCTGTCTACCATGTGGATCCTGGGGGATTGACCTCAGGTCACCAGATTTAGCAGCAAGCTCCTATAACTATGGAGCCATCTCACAGGCTGTGGTATTTGAATGAGAATGTCCCTACTTGTATATTGGAACATCTGGTTTTCAGTTGGTAGGTCTGTTTAGGAAGGATTGGGAGGTGAGGCTTTGTTGGAGGAGGCTTTGAGGGTGTGGGCTTTGAGGTTTCAAGCCCATACAAGCCCTAGAATCTCCTCCCACTCCCCCTTCCCCTCCCCCTTCCTTACCCCTTCCACTCTCTGCCCACTGTCTTCAGATCAGTATCTTAGCTACTGTTCTAACACCATGCCTGCCTGCCACTGCACTCCCTGCCATGATGGTCTAAGCCTCTGAAGCTGTGAGCAAGCCTCCCACTAAAGGGAGACACTGCCTTGGTTGCTGGTGTCTCTTCAAAGCAATATAACAGCAACTAAGATGCAAACCTAACCATCCCTTTCCAAGTCTAAGCATCTCCCGATAATGTCATCACTAAAGTTGTGACATCAGTGTCCTCTTCTCTAGTCCTCCAGATGGCCTGCCTGTCCCACATTCTGCATTAATTAGCTTCCTTAGGACACCCATGTGTGTCTTCTGGATGCTATGTTCACCTTCATCCTTCTTATACCTGGACTCCTAAGGGCTGGAATCTGAATTGTGAATTAAGTGCCAGGGATGAGCATCCTCAGCAGAGATGAAACCC